>CM075807.1:35567105-36799414 GCA_037975025.1 Excoecaria agallocha | reverse complement strand
AGTGTGGTAGTTGATACAGTATACAGAGACTGCCCTATCAGTATTCGGCAGTGTACTTTTCCTGCATCTGATAACCCTTCCTTTTCGAGAATTTGATGTTATTCTGGGTATGGATTGGCTTTATGCTCACCGGGCGATAGTAGATTGTCGGTTAAAGCAAATCACCTTGATGACCCAGGATGGAACAAAAATAACTGTAGATGGGGAACGGTCAAATTTCTTATCAAATGTGATTTCAGCTACTGTAGCACACCGGTTGATAAGAAAAGGGTGTGCAGCATATTTAGCTTATGTGATTGAAACTGGGAAGGAGGGATTGTGTATTAGTGACATTCCTACAGTTTGTGACTTCCCAGATGTTTTTCCAGATGAATTGCCTGGTCTGCCACCAAACAGAGAGGTAGAATTCTCTATTGAGGTGATGCCTGGTACTGCACCTATATCTATAGCTCCATATAGAATGGCACCTACTGAGTTAAAAGAACTCAAAGTTCAGTTGCAGGAGTTATTAGAGAAAGGATTTATTAGGCCTAGTGTTTCGCCTTGGGGTGCACCAGTACTCTTTGTAAAGAAGAAGGATGGATCTTTGCGGTTATGCATTGATTATAGGCAGTTGAATAAGGTTACTATCAAGAATAAATATCCACTGCCTCGCATTGATGACTTGTTTGACCAGTTGAAAGGTGCAGGGATGTTCTCTAAGATTGATTTACGATCGTGATACTACCAATTGGGAGTTAGGGAGGTTGATGTGCATAAGACAGCTTTTCGTACAAGATATGGACACTATGAGTTCCTAGTGATGCCGTTTGGATTGACAAATGCACCAGCGGCTTTTATGGATCTCATGAACCGGATTTTTCACCCATACCTGGACCAGTTTGTGGTAGTCTTCATAGATGATATTCTGGTGTATTCTAAGACTCCTGAAGAACATGACAGACATCTCAAGATAGTACTTCAGATTTTGAGGGATCGGCAATTGTATGCAAAGCTCAGTAAGTGTGAGTTTTGGCTTCAGGAAGTTGCATTCTTGGGACATATAGTATCTGCGCAAGGAATATCAGTGGATTCCAAGAAAGTACAGGCGATTTTAGAGTGAAAAACTCCTGAAAATGTGACAGAAGTTAGAAGTTTTCTGGGTCTGGCTGGTTATTATAGAAGGTTTGTAAAGGGGTTTTCTACCATTGTTACTCCTTTGACCCGATTACTTCAGAAGAATGTTAGATTTGTATGGTCAGAAAAGTGTCAAGAGAGTTTTGAACAATTAAAGAAGATGTTGACTGAAGCACCTGTTTTGACCCAACCAGTGTCGGGAAAGGATTTTGTAATTTACAGCGATGCCTCTAGAAATGGATTAGGTTGTGTCTTGATGCAGGAGGGGAAAGTGGTTGCTTATGCTTTCAGGCAGCTGAAGATTCATGAGAGGAATTATCCCACATATGATTTAGAATTGGCAGCAATTGTTTTTGCATTGAAAATTTGGAGGCATTATCTTTATGGTGAAAAATGTTTTATTTTCACCGACCACAAGAGTTTGAAATACCTGCCGACACAGAAGGAACTTAACTTGAGACAGAGGCGTTGGCTAGAGTTGATTAAAGATTATGACTGTTACATTGACTACCATCCGGGTAAAGCCAATGTGGTAACTGATGCACTCAGTAGAAAACATATGGCAGGTAATAAGTTAATTAAATATTTTATATATTTACCTTCCATATAGTATAAATGGTAACCGAGTGATGTTATGGCAGCTTTAAGAGCCATGAGTGTGAGATTATCCCTGACGGCTGATGGAGCACTTCTAGCTGAATTACAACTTAAGCCAGACTTGTTACAACAAGTAAAAGCCATCCAGCTACATGATAAGAGGTTGGCTAAGGCTATGATGGATATCAGTGAGAGTAGGGATACTGAGTTCACTTTAGCTCCAGATGATAGCTTATATTTCAGGGGAAGACTGTGTGTACCTGCTAATGAAGAGTTAAAGAAAAAGATTTTGACTGAGGCACATAGTAGCAGTTATGCAATGCATCCGGGTAGTACTAAAATGTACCAGAATTTGAAGACTTATTACTGGTGGCCTGGAATGAAAAGGGAGATTGCAGAGTTTGTGTCTAAGTGTTTGATTTGTCAACAAGTTAAGGCTGAGCATCAGGTTCCTTCTGGATTACTTCAACCTATTTCTGTACCGGAATGGAAATGGGATAGGATTACCATGGATTTTGTATCGGGTTTGCCACTCACCAGACATCAGCATGATACTGTTTGGGTGATAGTCGATAGACTGACTAAATCTGCCCACTTTCTGCCTGTGAGATCAGACTTTTCTCTGGTGAGGTTAGCCGAGATTTACATTAATGAAATTGTTCGACTGCATGGTGTTCCTATCTCCATAATTTCAGATCGAGATCCCCGATTTACTGCTAGATTTTGGGAAAGATTACAAACCTCATTGGGCACAAGATTGCATTTTAGTACAGCTTTTCACCCACAGACGGAATGGACAGTCTGAAAGAGTTATACAAGTGCTAGAGGATATGTTGAGATGCTGTGTTCTAGATTTTGGTGGCAATTGGGAAAAATATCTTCCTTTAGCGGAATTTGCGTATAACAATAGTTATCAATCTAGTATCAAAATGGCACCATATGAAGCACTGTATGGGAGGAGATGTAGGACTCCATTATGTTGGACCGAGCTTGGTGAGAATAAATTAGTCGGACCTGATCTGATTAAAGAAACCGAAGATAAGGTTCGATTGATTAGAGATAATTTGAAGGCAGCAGCTGATAGACAAAAATCCTATGCTGACTTGAAGAGAAAAGATATTGAGTATCAAGTGGGTGAGAAAGTATTTTTGAAAGTATCTCCGTGGAGGAAGATTGTGAGATTTGGTAGGAAAGGAAAGTTGAGTCCCAGATTTATAGGTCCTTATGAGATTTTAGAAAGAATAGGACCAGTGGCTTATATATTGAATTTACCAGCAGAGTTACAAAGGATCCATGATGTGTTCCACGTGTCTATGCTTAGGAGATATCGATCAGACCCATCGCATGTGATCACAACACAAGACATTCAGCTGGAATCAAATTTATCTTATGATGAGGAACCGATAAGAATTTTGGATAGGGAAGTAAAACAGTTGAGAAATAAGAAGATACCGCTGGTTAAAGTACTCTGGACTCGCCATAATGTCGAGGAAGCGACTTGGGAACCAGAGGAGACTATGCGACAGCAGTATCCGCAACTGTTTTCACCAGGTAAATTTCGAGGACGAAATTTTTATTTAGTAGGGGAGAAATGTAAAACCCCAAGAATTTCCGATCTCGTGAATAGTACTTCCCGAGGTGAATAGTGCCGCCCGGGGCCCACCGGGCCCATAAAATTTTTTCTTCACCATTGGAAAGTATTATTTATAACAAATCTAGTGTTATAATTTGAGTTGAAATTGAGGTCAAATAGGTCTCCAAAAGGGAAAAATAAAATAATTAACTGGACCGATATAGTTGACTGAAAACTTTGACTGGCTTAAAAATATTCCCTGGACTTCATAAAATTATTCCGATTATACCAATTGACTAAAAATTATGTATATGAATTTTTGGAATGATAAAATGAATTTTTTGAAGACTTTGAAAATTTAACTTTCGGACTGATTAAAATTTACATTCGGGGCTCGTTTGATATCGAAACGACCTCGGATTGACCCGAAATTTTAAGCATAGCCTAATCAATATTTTTAGAAATTTTTGGTATAATTTTTATCAAAAATTGACAACTAAAAGTGTATTGAACAATTAAATTGTGACATGTGGCATTGGACCCACTTAGGACTTTATTATTTTTGTCCTAAAGTAGGTAGCTAATTAAATGGGAATTAAGAGATATTTATCTCTTTGGTTGGCCGGCCATTTCCCTTCTCCTTTGCTGCCGTTGCCTTTGTTTCTTTTCCTCCTCCATTTCTTTGTTTTCTAAGTTAAAATCACAAATTTCTCAACCTTCATCTAAAACTTAAATTGTCTAATCTTGCTTCCCTTCACCTTTAGTTGTTTTGGATGGTGGAAGAAGGTGAATAAATTCTAATTCTTCAAGTGGATAAATTGGTGAGTTGGGAAAAATTTAGTTTTATTTGATAATTAGAGTAATTAAGTGTTAATTATAGTATTGTGAGTATTATTTGAGCAAAAATTTGACTTAATCTATGGTGATTTTGGCCATGGAATTGCTGTCAATTGAAGAGCAAGGAGAGGGAAGCAAACCAACCAAAAATAAGGGGAAAGACAAGGTTCTTGAGTGATTTTGTAAGTGAATAATTTTAAACCCTTTAATTTCACAATATATATGTTGTATATATAATTAGAGAAAATTTAGGTTAATTATTAATTACGAATTAATTATGAAATTGGACTTAGAATTGTGCAATTAGAAGATTTATTAGTGAAATTATGGTATTTAATTAAAGTTTAGACAAGTTGAATTTTTAGGAAAAATTTCGGTTACAAAAAAATTTAGGGACTAAAAATGTAATTTTCTTGATTAAATTGAAATAAATGAAAAATAGATGATTTTATGTTTAGTGTGATTAATTTGAGTAGAAAATATAATTTATAAGAAAATTGAAATAAGGTAACCGAATAGGGACCTTAAGAAAATTTGTGAAATTTTGAGACATAAATTGGAATAAATGCAAAATAGAACATAATTAATTTATATGACATGTAAGGAGCATGTATTGAAAAAGAAAGTAATAAATAAAATAAATAAATAAAATAATAGTAATTGAATTGTATTATTTTAATTGGAAAACTGGTATATTCGAAATACTGAGACTGTTTTCAATAATGAAAACTAATTATTACCATGAATCGGTAATGATGCATTATTGTAAATTGTGTTAAATTGTAATTGTATTTTGCCCTTAGTATTATGTGTGAAATCAGAAATTAGGATGTACATGGCTAGCCATAGGGACATTTCTGTAACCGCGGTAGCAAGTCATGGCGACTTGCATAGTGGTAACCTTGATATGGTTTCACGTCTGTATTGGAGTGTTTGGGGAAAATGAAAAAGAAAGAAAGGAAAAAAAATAATAATATGTGTGTAATTGATACTACCGGAGTACTGGGACCTATAGGGTCCGTAGTTCCGCTCATCCTAATTAGTGATATATTTTCATGCTATACTAGGGGCAAGAGAACTAAAATACTGTATTGACTAAAGCATAAAAAGATACTGTATGAGCAAGAGAACTAAAATACTGTATTGACTAAAGCATAAAAAGATACTGTATGAGCAACAGAATTAAAATACTGTATTGACTAAAGATACTATATGGGTAAAAATGTGAAATTTGAAAAGCGAGAATAAACTACTGTTGGGACAAAAGCATACTGAAAATATAACGGTGAAAGTTTAAAAGAACTGATAAACAAAGAAAGTAGGACAAAAGTGCATATTTGAAACTTTAGGGACTAAAGTGAAAATTTATCCCTATAGTGAAAAATTCAAGTTAAAGTGCTAGAATTTGAGAATGAAACTTGAAAAGCTATAATTGAGAATGAATTTCTCAAGCAAGGGTAATAATGAATTTAATTGATGAAAAAGAGACAATGAAGTATAATTCTGAATAATATGTGAATGAACTGTAGTGAAATTCTGGGGTTTTTAGTTTATGTTCACCACTAAGTACTTTCGTACTTAGCGTGTGGTTTTGCACTGCATGCAGGAGACAGAGACTGAGTTCGTGCTGGAAGGAAATCAATGTTAGAAGGATCCGGCATTTTTGTAGTTTTGTGTAGACTGTGCTTATAGATGTTGCCTTGTAAGGCAACATGGCTAGTTTTTTGGACTGTGTATAGTTTTGGACTTACATAAATGTTATGTACTGTATATATGTACGGTTATATGTAAACTTATTGGAAATGACTGTTGTTCTGCATTTGGTTGATTTTGTGGAGGTTGGATTGGATGTTTGTGAACAATTTTGGGAGTGTTTTATGACTATTGCAGGAAGGCAGAACTTGGGTTTCAGCCGTTATGCTGCCCAAATTTTTATAGATTAATTAATAAGATAGTTTAAAATGTGGGACCCACGACTTAATGGTTAAAGTATTGAATGTTACTGATGGATAATTTAATGATAATTTATGGACCACCGCAATGTAGTGTGACACCGGTACTCGGACCAATGTCCGGCTATCGGGTGTTACAAGAGGCAAGGGACATTAGGTGGTTATTTCATTTCCAAGTTAGGGATTATTGTCTCTAATCTCTTGAATCCTCTATCTCTTTTGTTGGTGGTTGGGGTTCATTATTTGGTTATGCTAATGTTATAAACCTTTAAAGTTTGACAAAGAGAAACCCACTAAGTGGAATTGTTTCTGCTTCTGTGCAAAGCTTAGGTATCAAAAACTGCAAAATATTTGCATTCAACACCAGATTCATTTGTTACTGATCGCACATCATGCAGATGACCAGGTTTGATCTGAGTTTGTCTTAACTCTTTCTTCAGTGTCTGCTAAAAAGTGTGGGTGCTCTTGTTGCACTTCAATAGAATATAGAAATCTATCTACAGTCAAGATGAACTTGAAAGAATGTGTTAAGTATAAACCTAGAGAGATAAAGGGCATTAGAGTAATTGCAAAAATGTTAGTTGAAATTCTGTTAGTTTGTATAATTAGCTAGAGGACAAGATAGTTGGTTTGCCTGCTGTGTCTGGCATAGCAGTGAGCTAAGGCAGAGAGCATGCATGCTCTTTTGTCCTTGGTTATAGCTTAGAGGATTTTCTAAAGGCACTAGAAATATATTAATTTTTGAGCAAATGCAGGCTGAGTTGTTCATTCTTAGATTATCTCGTAACAGTCGCGTGCTTGGCCTTGCTGGCATGGCATTTATTTCTGAAGTGTTCTCCTCAAGCTCACACTATGGTGAATTCTCGAAGAATGAAGGCATACTTGTTGTGCGTCCACTCCTTCATTTTTATAAGGAAGATATGTATAAGGTTATCATTAAAAAAGATAAAGCAGGACTTTGATAGTCTCTCTTGTACTTTTATTCTTTTAGAAGTGATAATTAATTGCCGTCTTTGTCTATTTGTTTTAGGTTTGTCAAGCAGGTGGCCTTGAATGGGTTGAAGATCCAACAAATCAAAGCCCATTGTATGTTCGCAATAGGATTCGAATGTTGTTAAAAGAGCTGTCATCATGTTGGTACATGTGATATAACAATAGTTAGAGTTCACTTTATTATTTTTCAAAATGTGTATCCAAATTTATTTTTTAATGGCCTTTCTTAAAGAATGCATTGGCTTGAAGTTATCTATTCTAGCTGGATTCATTGTGATGGCATGTGCATTGGTCCTGATATAGGGGCCTCCATCTTGAATTTCTTCAATGCAAGCACCAAAAAGACCTTATCATGTAACTGGTTCTTATTTTCCAGGTACTTTCAAGTCTGAACTGCAAGCAATAATTTCTGCCTGTCAAAGAACACGTTCTTTTATTGACCGAATTTGTTGGAACTTGATAGATCAGACTGTGACCTTGAAGCATGTAAGCATGCTAAACTGCTGGATGCTTATCTTTGCTGTCCAGTTTTATGTTCCATTTTTTCATTGATACTTCTAATACAATATTTCATGGTGGTTATAACTTCTTTAACAATTTTTTCTCCTCTTTGGTTTTTATGCTATTGGGTGGCGGCAATAATTGCTTCAGCAGCAGGGGTACGCCATCCTTGATTTAGAGATTCTTAATCCATAAAAAATAATGGATATATGTCTGGCAAAGTTTATTGCCTTGGTCTTGCAGGTAGTACAAACTTTCTAGTTCTTCTAACACATTTAGTTACTTTCTTGAATGACATTCAGATTTGTTCTGAAGCACTATTATAAAACTGTTTTCTGTCAGTTTATTTCTCAAAGGCACAGGCCAGTGAGGGGTAATACTTCAAAATTGTTGTTGGAGTACATTCGTAGATTCCCATGCAAGGTACTTCTATTTTATTCATGCTTATGCTGACATTCTGTGCAGTTTTTATGTATGTGTGTGAGTACACACACGTAGGCATATATTCTGTTGCAATCTTGCAATTGATGAAGTTTTAGCATACAGAATGCATTTGCTAATAAACGTTAATAATTATGAATGAATGAATGAGCAGATCAGGAGTAAACTTATTTAGTTCCTTTGGCTTTATGCTATCAAATTTAATATGAGTTAGGGTTGGTATGACAACTTCACATAAAGATAAATAAGTAAGTACTTAAAGGAATATATCTTATTCTCCATGCAAAGGAACTGGGGTAACTGGACAAAATTGGAATTAACTTTGTTTAACAAACCAAAAATCTTTCTTCAAGGATATTCTCCTAGAAAAGAAGGAAATAATGGAATCTTCAGTCCACATGTTTTATCGGGATTTTTTTTAATAATGTTTTTTTAAAAAAAAAATGGAATTATGGTGTTTGTCAGAAAATATTTAGAGGGGTTGGGGTTTTTTTATGAAAACGCAGCATTTTGTTGCATTATAGTGTCAAAGTGACCGTCCAGTGTGGTCCCCACAGTGCCTGAAGATGCAGCACTATGCTGCATTATCTATGTGGCATATGCACTGTTCTCTTCTCTTCTCTTGTGTTCCTTATATTCCCAACAATGCTTCTGTCTACTTCACTCCACGTTTTACTGTCCTGCTTTTTCACCTCCTCTTCTTCGCTCCACGTGGCAAAGAAAAATTACTTTGCCATGCATGTGAAAGTGTTTAATTTATGACTTTTTATTGAATATAATTCATATAAAAATTATGAGTTAAGGAATTAACAAGTTATCCATGACACAAGTTAAGAACTCCTAATTATCCATTTGCAATTTTTTTTTTTAACAATAGAGATATAATGTCTAATTCAACTATAAATGTTAAAGAAATTAAACTCAAGACTTCAAATATTTTCTATTAAGTGTTGGCTGCTAAATCAACTGCTAGTGGTTTCCTATTTACAATTTTCTAAGAGGATTAGAATCAAATTTTAGAACAAGAAAAAAAAATACAATTATCAAAGTGAAATCGATTTTCATCTCATATTTTAATTAAATACAATTTACAATTTTGGACAAGAACAAAATGGGAAGAAATATTGGATACAGTAAGCAACAACAAACTGAAAAATGAAAAAAAATAAAATAGTAGTAAAGAAACAGTATAGAAGACAGTTGATAAAACAGAATTAGAACTGACATTGA
The DNA here is from genome assembly GCA_037975025.1 of Excoecaria agallocha. NCBI lineage: Eukaryota > Viridiplantae > Streptophyta > Magnoliopsida > Malpighiales > Euphorbiaceae > Excoecaria > Excoecaria agallocha. The sequence goes on along the minus strand of CM075807.1, from coordinate 36,790,174 downwards.
TACAAATTTGGGAGTTGCAGTATTTTATTTTCTTGATTTCAGGATTAAATTATTTGGCAGGGAAGGTGACATTGTAACTTGTCTCACATTCTCAGTTGCGAAGAAAATAATAATAATAATAATAATAATAATAATAATAATAATAATAATAATAATAATAATAATAATAATAATTGAGCTAATAAATAAATGAATAAGTGGGGACAGTAATTACCTGTTCCAAGTGTAACTTGTCAAAAACATTTGTGTAGTGGATGTAAACTCGGAAAATATTTATATAGTGGATGTAAATTTGAGCAACAGTAAGATGAAGAAGAAGAGGTGAAAATGCAGAACAGTAAAACGTGGAGTGAAGTAGGGCAGAAGCACTGTTGGGAATACAAGGAATGCAAGTTACGCAAGAGGAGAGAAGAGAAGAGTGCCTATGTGATAGCAACAACAATAATCAACTCACAAACAAATGATGAAATTTACAATCAACTCACAAGCACAATCAACAGTGTGGAATAATGAGAACTCTGTATATTAATTCTGTAATGAATCCAGTACAATGATACTGTTCTGGAACTTTGATTACAATTAATAAGAAGATAAAGAATAACAGAAATGGTTAACACAGCACAGCACCACAAGTAGCAGTAGCCAAACACCCTGCTCTTGCCCTCCCTTTGCCAAAAACCCTGCAATTCTCCTCCTACCCCCTTTCTAAACAAACACACATATATATATTCCCCTTTCCTGCCCATTCCTAACTAGTTTGTGCCAAGTCAGCCTCCACCTCAGCTTCAGCCTTCTTTTTGGGTCTCCTGGCATAAACTCTCCAAACCGTGGGCCTGTGGGCTTGAGTCCTATCTCTGCTAGCAGCTTCTTCATCACTATGCTACATAGATAATGCAGCACAGTGCTGCATCTTCGGGGCACTGCAGGGACCATGCTGGACAGTTACTCTGACACTATAACGCAGCATTATCATAAAAAAAACTTCAATCCCTCTAAATGTTTTCTGACAAACACCATTTTTTCAATTTTTTTTAAAAAAACATTATTTAAAAAAAATTCCCTGTATATCATTATGCTTGATGCTTTAGGCTGAAGCTACTTAGGGAAATGGGACTTTAGGCTTCATCTACCTTGTTCTTTTATGCATCCGTCATCTTCCGTTCTTGGTTCTTCCAGATCAAAATTATGTAAAGGATGTGTGTATGTCTTAGTATTTGAACATATGAAAGCCATTATACAATACTAAATTTTGTTAGTGTCTAAAATTCGAAAGATGCTACGATGGTGAAAGCATAGCTAATCATCAAAGCATGAGTTTTGGAAAAGGCAAAAGAAAGAAACACCCATATTTTAACAATTGCAAAAAAAAATTGTGAACTCTGGCATAAATTCCTAAACCATTTTGGAGCAAAATGGTGTGAGCTAAGGATAATTTCGGAGACAACAAATTGCCCTACCAAATGGCCGGCCCGATTGTGTTACTTGATGTATTAGGTGTAATACCCCAAGGTCACCTCTGTAGACACTAACAAAATTATGTGTTGTATAACAAATAAGTTGACTCATTATATACATGATGTGATACACCAGTTGCAAAAAGATCATGTTTGGATGACAATGGTTTTCGATTCGATTATACTACAACCCTCGTACATAAGTTTAGTCATTTCCCACTAGGATATACCCAAATAGGACCATCAGGTCGTATGCTATTTGGATTATATATGTAAATTGTAATTGTACATCTCTGAAACACGATACGTGTGCAACTCATGTTTCACCAATGGACAAATACTCATTTGTATGGATTATCAAAATTGAGTGCTTTCGCATGTATATATACTGCAGACAGTGTCTTTATGCTGCTGGACTTTTGTTGTGCATATTGCGTGATCTTTTGCCCCATGTTGAAACTTGAATAAATCACACCTACGACGATGAATACTTTATTGCGTGTTTGGAAGAAATAAGGGCGCAGAAGAATTACCGGTGTTGTGTGATTGTTGTATTCTTGATCTCATGGATACATGCACTTATGCACGTCATGCATCACGAATAAATTGTATCACGTATCATGATTTGCTTATACCATTCATGAAGAATAATCTGCATTACTCATCATCTATACCGTGCCATGTATCATGCTCAAATTACACCATGCATCAGAATTAACCCATTGCGTTTAATTTTAGCCATAGATCAGTCGAGGAAGCCTAGCTGGAAGAGGAGTATTTCTAACAAATTGTCCAAAAGATCACTTACAATTTTTGCACAAGTGGGTATTAGTGAAATTCTTGACTCACCAAAGATGTCAGGAGATCAATTTAATTAGAGCCGAGTTTAAAGAAGAATTGACAGATTTCAAGGTAGATCTCGAGAAAGGCCTGATAGAGTCTATGAAGGCTATGCTTTCAGTTGTTTTGCCACCTCTTGTTTAGAGGGTACCTCCTACTTATGCTTTAGCTTCAGGATCCCAGGGCACCTGCCATTCCTTAGGAGAGAGGTAAAGGAGGGGTTGATCAAACTCCTATAGTCAATCCCAAGGATAATGACTACATCAAGGAACCCTACTATCCTCCTCCACTTCCTGCCAAGAAAAAGTTAGTATATGAGCAGCAAGTAGCCATAATTGTTGAGGAACTTAGGTTCCAAAAGATTAATGATAGTTTGGAGTCTTTGTTTCGGAAGTTTAAGGATAGCAAAGAGCTAGATTTAGAGGCTAGTACTCTCAAAAGAGATGATGCTCTTCCTAATAAGTTCGAGATGCCAAACCTTCCTCAGTTTGATAATACCTGGGACCTTCGGATTCCTCTAACGTGTAGGGCTGTGAAAATGGTCAGTTCGGTTTGCAACCGAATAGACCAAATTAATTTGGTTTAGTTCAGTTCAGTCTAATCAATTTTAGGTTAATATGAACTTTTTTTAAAGAGTTTTACATAAATATACACAAAAAAATAATAATAATAATAACAAAAAAAAAACGTGTTAGTATCAAGTTTTCAAATAAGCAACATTTTAAACTTTTAATTTCATATTTTACAACTTTTAATTACAAATCTACCACTTTTTCATAATATCAATAAAAAATACCTTTTTGCAAGATCTCCTTCCTCCTCTTTCCTCCTTGCTCGACTTAATCCGTCGCATGCTTCACCACCGGGCACCGCTATGGGTAGCATTTCAATTCACGGATAAATGCATCTCTCTTTCATGTTTGGTTCTTTTTCTATGTGCCTCTTCACCATTTTTGAGTCCTTTTTTATCATTTATTTTCTTTTTGGATATATTGCTCTTCTTATTTTTTAGGGTTCATCGGTCTTTACATTCTTTAGTTGCGGGTTTCGTTTGAAATGGGATGAAAAATTTGAGTTCTTTTAACTTTATAATTAGTGAATGGAATTTTGATCTTAAGGATTTGAAACAACAGGCTGCTCTTGTAAATGGGTATATGCATTCGAAATGTACCAAAACATAAGTCAACATTCTGTGGATGAAAATTCAATCTCACTCATATGCAGCGAGACTCGTGAAGGGCGATACCAATCTCGCTTCTTAGTAGGTTCCCTCTTTATCTTTTTAGTGTATTTCTCCACTTTGCTGCCAAAAGATTGTCATTTGCTTATTTTCTTTTTTGGTTTATTTATTGCAGGCGTTAGCTATATCTGAAGCTCCAACCTTGAATGGGTGCTGATAGTTCCTCTGCTGCTGTGGTCAACCATGAGAGTTGGTTTGGTGTAATGCGTTTTGATGAATTCTTGCTTGCTTACAGAGGATGTGACACCAATCCCAACAGACAACACTCGCAGAAAGGGTGGTAGAAGGGGGAAAAAGGCTGCAAAATATTTTACTTTACATAAGCGAATCTACGGGACAGCCATGCAAATATGTGGTACTGTAGATTCCATTTGTTTCCATAAAATGTTGCTTTGGTTGAAAATTTTTCATTAGAAAGGAATAGATATAGGCAAAGAGATAATTTTGAAGCCTATTGAGTAGTGGCAATGATAATATCATTTGTTTTGATTTTTAAAAGTTCTGTTAAAAGAGATGGAACATATGGTTTATTCAGAGTCATATACATATACTTGCACAGATGCATGCGATGCTTATTATGCTTGCATAATAAAAACCAATCGTATTAGTCTTACTCTTTCCTAAATGATAGATATTGTTTGATTTCAGATCTAAATTATGCATTCAGGAGTTTGCTAGGAATTACATAGAAGCTGTTTAATATCTTCTTTGGAAGATGTCCAGGTTGATCGATGAATCTATATGGTATAAGGGTTCCATTTCAAATGATATTTGATTATGTGTAGCAGGCTTCTTGGTCATTAGGATGTGAATTTGGTTTCTTGGTAGGTAGGGTGTCTCATATAGAATATATCCACACGATGTATTCCTACTTTGGAAATCCATGTTTTGAATTTTGAATGTCCTATTTGATGGAGTATGACATGGCATTTATATGATGATCATGCAGTGGAAAATAATAAAAATCGATCATACAAGCCACTCAATTCATGAACAAGAATCGAAAGCATGTAATTTTAGGGTTTTAAAACTTACAACTTTAGATGCATTTCAAGATCTGATTTTGTTGATGACCAGCACCTAAGAAGGATATGTCAGCCTTAGATCTTCACTACCAATGCCAAAGGAACAGCCTTTATGTCACTCCTCTCTATGTTCACACACACAATTGCAATGACGGCTTAAAATCGATTGCTAGCTCTCTATTTAAGTATTGTGTAATGGCAATGAATTGAAGCTACAAGATTTGATCTTACACTTCTTTTAGTTGCTATTGCTGCCCAAGAACACAAGAGAACAAGGAACAATCATTTTCTCCTTGTGAATTCGGCCAAGAAAATTTTGTGAGAGAGAGACAAGTTCACGCCTTAGGGTTTTATTTTTCTCATTCAATATATATCACTTATTTTCTTAAGTGATAATGCCGAGATCACCATCCATTTAGGTAGTGAATTCATTCTTAATCACTTCCTTAAAATAAGTAATATATATTGATTCAAACTCTTTTGAATTAATTTGAAACAAATATAAGACATTTAATCAAGATAAATCACTTAATTTAGAAATAAGCATGTGCCGAAATTCCATTTAATTTTTATCTTAGAATTTCGGTTACTTCATCTCCTTTTTAAGTGTTTTAATTTGATTTAAATGTCATTAGGATTTAATACTCAATTATCTTAATTAACCCAAGATAATTAATTAATTGAAATTAATCCTATTGGGCCGAATCTCTCTCTAATGGATCAAGGTCCATTTAGCAATTATAATGCCCATTACATACATTAATTTGACTTTAATTAAAAACCCAAATTAATACCCAATATTTTATTTAAATATTTTAAGCTCAACGCTTTATGTGCAATCCTATAGGTTAATTTAATGTTGGCAATGAATTAATTCATTAATTCAAAGGCTATATATATTCTTTAGCAAGATATTATAACATTTCAAATTAAATGAAAATGCAAATGGCATTTAGTGACCTAATGTAATTTTGCATAGTCCATTACCCATAAATATCAGAATTAATATAAAGCATGGAACTAGTTATCCTTATATATATTAATTCCTTTCTTGATATTCCAGTGACACTGAACTCTCAGATAAATAATGATTACTCATTATTTCATCTCAGTATGGCCATACACTTCTCAGTTCACTGATTAAGTGGCCGATGATATTTTCTCTCTTATTCAGAGGAATAATCCATTCACTTCTCACATGCTCTCTAATATGAATCAATGCATACCCAAGCATACCCATATTTGTCACTCTGTTACGAGCACGTTAGGTGTATGTCAAAGTACACAGTAATTCATAAAGAGTTTCATAGAGATTTTAGGTCTAAAAACTCCGATGTAAAACTTGCATATGAGAAACACTTATGACTTGTACCATGTAGTGTTTTCATGAACGGATCAAATCCAGATACCATGTTCTAAACATGTATTTATGATCTCTGATTGATACTCTTGTCCTTATGATCCGTAAGACAGAACTCAACTTATCAGAGAGAGCATACTAGTCATAATTCATTGTTATTCCCATAACAATGACTGGCTAGGGATATTTAGAATGAAGTCTCTATTATTTCAAGGTCTTACAACCATGTGCCTCACACATGATAACTTAAACTAAAACAACATTCTTGGATAGTTTTATCAATTGAGATGCACAGGAATACAATAGATAAAACAAATACCTCATTTATTAACTAAAATATTTTATTACAATGTATTGGGGCGAGGGCTTACACTAACGCTATTTGTGAGTTATGCCTTATCTTCATTTAACAAAACATTGGTACCTCACCTTATTATTCAATTATTATTGTTGTTGTAGTTTGTGAGTTTTCAAGTGCTAATGCATAATAAACTGCTTGTACTATGATGTTCCTTTTCTAAATCCTGATGTAAAAATAGCATATTAACATCAAATATGAATTATCATCTCAGACCACATCCAAATGAATGTTCGGGAAGTGACTTGGATGGAGATATCTACTTTGTTTGTTGGGATCGTGATTTAATCCCACCTTTGCAAATTGAACCAATGGACTATACACCAAAACCAACAGTGTTGTTGGATCATGATGTTATAATTAAGAAGTCAACTGCAAAGCCATGCTTTTATGCTCTAATTATGTTAATTTTTTTGGGTGCCAATTCAATTTTTGTTCTTTCAAGAACTCATTGCTCAATTGCTTACTGCTTCCTTGAACCATATCTTTAATCAATGTGACATCTGGTTTTATAATCCTTGCATAAATATGAGAGAATCGAAAAACATTTAGTTCATTGAAATTAAGATTTTTCAGTTAGGCATTAATAACTTGACTGTTGCTTCTTTAGATGTATTAAAGTAGCAAACGATATTGTGTATCATTCATTTTAGCTTAATTTATTTCAAAAAATGATAATATAAAATTAATATAATGTGATACAATGTTTTTTTTTGTATATTTATTATCATTGTAAATTTTGTATATTTGCTATATATTGTATACCTGGTGTATATAATGTGTGTATCTAGTGTATACAGTGTGTATACCTGGTATATACACTATATGTACTTTTTGTATACAGTGGGTGTACCTAGTCTATACTGTGTGTATTTGGTATATACATTGTGTGTATTTTACTTGGTGTATACAATATATGTACTTGATTTATGCAGTGTCTACTTGGTGTATACACTGTGTGTATTTTGTGTATATAGTGTGTATATTTCGTGTATACAACATGTGTACTTAGTGCCTACACTGCGTGTACCTAGTGTATACATTATGTGTACTAGGTGCGTACAATGCATGTACTAGGTGTTGCCGTGTACTAGATATATACAATGCTTGTACTAGGCATATATTGATGTAATATATATTGAGAGGGAAATAATTCAATATTTAATTTTCTTTGTTTAGGAAAAACAAAGAGGTAAAAACAACCTCATATTTTTAACAAAACACTTATGAATTTTGGTTATTTTGGTTTTAAGAAGATTGGGGCAAGGAAGAGACAGAGCATTACAATATTTGAGGGACAATTCTCATGTTCATGAAGAAACAAAGAAGGTTGATTGATTTATCTTCTAGTACTGCTTCTAGGCATTACAAGCGATTTGACACTTTGCTATCTTAAATGGAATAGTAGTAGAAATTACTTTAGCCAAGAAGTTGCAAACTTTTTTTTAATCAAGTTATTTCATTTTTTTTTTAAATTTGAATTGTAGCAGGGCAGATTGATGATGGCAAAAGGAATGGGAAATAACATGGCTATTTATTCGAGGAACTCATTGTTAGCTACTGAAGATAAAAGTGTATAAAGAGATCTAATTTAAGGTTACGACAAAATTCTGCTCTCATCATGCCTCAGCTACCAAACTAGAAGAAGCCAGGATCAACCTAATGTTTTGTTTGATCTTATAAAGTCTGAGATCATTAGGTGTTCTGTTTTGTATTCTTATCAAGAATATTGTTAAGAATTGCATTCAAGTGAAAGGAAAGTTTGATATTAAGCTTTATATTAACAACAACAGTGCATTTATATAAAATGTTTATTCTACTCACCGTAGATTATGAGAGTATTATGCTTTACCTGTATTTAAGACAAAACAAAATTCACTTTGAGCATTGTAACAATATACATAATTTCCAAATTTTGTTTGTCTTTTTTTTTTAAAATTTCCTTTTTACACATTTCCTCTAAACATAACATAAAAAAAGTCAAATTGGAGAAAAAATAAATACTTAACAACTTTTATTTGGGAAATAACATTATATCCTCCACTCAATGTAAAACTCATAGCTGCATTTTCCCACTAGGATATCCAAAGTTCTTTTCTCTCCCATTGATATAAAAGAAGAAAATAGCTAAAATCCTCCCACCCGGAGAAATATGAAATTAAAGATAAATAAAGCCTAATACAATGTTACAAAAATCACTTAAAGGAAAAGGAAAGAAAAATGAGATAGTTTGCTATACCTTTTCAAGAATGGAAATTTCTTCTTTGGTGGCACTTTTTTTCTCTTTGATGAGAAAAACAAATTTTTTTACAGCTCAAATTTGAAATTCAAGAAGAAATGCATCTCTTCCAAATGGTAGAGAAGAGTAATAAATGAATAATATATGAGAAGAGAACGCACTAATGGAGCAGGTAATGAGAAAACTAGAGTGGGATAGATTTAAAAAGAGTAGAAGGAGCATTGTAGTCGAAGCGACGAATGCTAATTACAGCTGCATGCTGCTCCCATGGCTGTAGTGTTCTTTTCAATTCCCTTTGTTTCTCGTTAAACTCTTCTCCTTCTGCTGCTGATTCTAGTTCATTATCATTTCCATTTCCATTTTCTAAATTTGATTCCCCTGTTATCTTGTTTTCTTCCTTTTTCTCCTTCGGCCATTGTTTTCTGCCTTGGTTCGATTTTCAAATCTTATTTGTGCTTGAGTTATATTTTCTTCAGTTTTCGAGGCTGACTTTGGACTTTTTTCAAATTTTCAAAGACCATTTGTTACTTAGTCAACGAATAACTAGTAAGTAGGAGTTTTCATTTAAGTAAAAAAAAAGTTGTATTTTTTAAAACAAAAATTTAAAAATATTTAGCAAAAATTAGAGGAGAGGGTTGTAATTTTAGAAAAAAAGGCCAAAAATTTGGCATCTGAGGTAATTTTCTCTTTTTTTTTTAATTAAGCTTTTAACCTATATGCGCCGTAAATTAAATTAACTAATATTCAACAAAAATAAAATATTTAAAATAACTAAAAGAAAAATAATATACATAAATTTTTATATTATGTCCATAATAAATATTAATCAAAATTACACTAAAAAATATACATTAAAAATAAATATAACATAGCTTCTAATTAAATTAAAAATACATTAAATGCCCTCTAATTAAAAACAAATATATATAAATAAATATAACTTTCGATATATAATACTGCAACAAATCCAATCGAGCCCTTTTAACTCTGCATTTATGTTTTATAAATTGAAGGGCTGATTAATATCCAAATAACAATTGCAATAATATAGCATCAAAGGAAATAAACAAACAAATGTACAAAAAGAAAAAAAGGCTTCAGATTTAAAATTTATAACCCATTATATAAAATTCAAATGAGAACAATGTAACTAATACCATGTAAGATGGAAACCTATTCATGCCCTAGAGTCTACTGTTTTACTATTAATTAATTTATAAGGGGTACTCTATAGTTAACTTGCCATGTAAAAAGTGAGCAAGACAACCAATTACCAATATATAAATTAGAATAACCCCCTATGTATTAACCTTTGATTAATTCTTTTATATAATTGTATCAGCACTAATTAATTAATTAATTCCTGGAACAAGTTCTTTTCCAATTAGCCAGCTAAAGTAGGAAGGTCATGACTTCGTTTGTATCGCGCAAAGAGTAGTAAGCCTTTGTTTCCTTTGGGATGGAACAGAAATTAAAAGACCAAATTTAATTTATTTATGTTCTGCGTAGTGCCATGATAAAGAAAATATTGCCATGTAAATTTAAATATATTCTTCACACCACTAACACAAAGGTATTCATTCAATGGAGTTGGTTCATTGTTATTATTAAAAGTGAATATATATTGCCATCTCACACCATAGTTAAATGTCCAATCATGATATTATCAACATTGAAATAATCCAAGATAAAATCAATCAAAATATAAATTTCAACATATTTATATATTGAAAATGTAAATATATTGCCATCTCACACTATGTTTGACTCAAAATCTCTATTTTGGAATTGCTAGTGAGAAGCATATCATTAACATAGATTAAAATAGCCACAAAACATTAGTAAACTGCAAAGTAAATAAGCAGTGATCGCTAAAAAACTGCTTAAAACCATAAGACTGAAGTTGATGTGTTAATTCAACATTCCATTATCTCGGGACTTGTTTCAAGCCATAAAGAGACCTCTTCAATCGACATACTTGACCAGGTTGAGCCTTGGAATAACCATCAGGTGGAGACATATACACCTCTTCATCAATATGGCCATGCAAAAAAGCATTATTTATGTCTAGCTGATGTATTGCCCAATTTTTAGCTGCTGCCATAGCTAAAAATCTCTAAAAATTACCACCTTAGCAACATGAGAAAAACTATCAGTATAGTCAAAACCCTCAATTTAATTGTACCCTTTTACTACCAACTTAGCTTTATACCTATCAACAGAACCATCAGGCTTAAGCTTTATTTTATACACCCATTTTGAACCAATTGCCTTTTTTTCCTTAAGGAAGATCAATAACAACCCAAGTTTGATTCTTTTCCAAGGCTACTATGTCATCAGCCATAGCATGTTCCCACTATATTTGGCCTTGTGCATCTGTATAAGAATGAGGTTTTGTTAATTTTGACAAATTTGTCAAAAAACATGTAAAGTCATCCAAAAATTGACTAAAACAAATAAAAGGAAAAGTGGATGGAGTGTATGATGTGGGCTTGAGAACTTCAGCAACACCTCCCATTCGTTCACGAACAGAGTTAGTTTGAAAATCAACAAGCCAAGATGGAGGTTTGGTTTGCTGCATACTTCTCCTAAGTAAAACTACAGTAGGAACCATAACTGGACTATAAGAATCTAAAGCATCAATGGAAGCAAATTGATCAAAAGTAGAGATCGAAGATGGAATAGAAATCTTGGATTCATTAACTACTGGAGCAGAAAAATCATCTAAAATAATAGGCACAATAGAAACTAGCGACTGAGAATGAGAATTAGTCATAGATTCCTATTCGAAAGGAAAATTTTCTTCATAAAAGACCACGTCTTTAGCAACAAAACACTTTTTATTTTTCAGATCATACACCTTGCAAGCCTTTTGGCTAGGAGAAATACCAATATAAACAACTTTAATAGCTTTGGAATCAAACTTGTCTTTCTTTAGTCTATTGTTAGTATAATAACACAAACACCTAATTAGTCTTGAGGTGTGCATAAGATGGTTCTTTTTGAAATAGTAGCTGATAAGGGCATTGTCAACTGAGAATAGAGGATGGCAACAAATTAATCAAAGTTGTGGCATGTAAAATAGCATATTCCAAAAAGCTTTCGGTAAAGAAGCTTGATAAAGCAAAGCTCTCATCACTTGTAGAAAGTACCTATGCTTGTGCTCAACCACGCCATTTTGCTGAGGAGTATAAGGGTAACTTTTCTGATGAATAACTTCATGCTTCTGTAATAATGCTTAACAAGAGTAACTGATAAATTGCCCTATATTATCTGACCAAAGAACCTTAAGACTAGTAGCAAATTGGTTCTTTATCATCTTAAGAAAAAATGACAAAATTGTTGGGATTTGAGTTTTCTGTGCCATGAGATATGTCTAAGTACTTCTACTAAAATCATCAATAAGGTTTAAGAGGTAATGCGCTCCTGATATAGAAGCATGAGCATAAGAGCCCCATACATCAACATGAACAATTTCAAATTTAGCCATTGCTCTAGATTGACTTACTGGAAATTGCAATCTTGTCTACTTTTCCATGGGACAAACATCACACATGTGTATAATCTTATTGAAACTAGTTGAATTTCCATTAAAAATGGATAAGTGCTTCATTACCAAAGGAGATAGATGACTCAATCTCTAGTGTTATATTTGTCTACTAGTTATAGATGCATTATTTATTTTACAAGCACGTTTAAAAGGTTGAGAATGATTGAGTTTACAAGGTTTTGAAGGTAAAGAGAAGCACTAGTACATAAAGGGGCTCATTTTGCAAGAAAATGAGTTAATTAAGAAGGTTTACATTTGGTATGTATATGTATATGTATGGATATATATCTTGTAAATATGCTTAACAGGAAATGAAATTTTGTGTGGACATATTGATGGATGGGATGTATGTGTATTTATATATTACTTATAAATTGTTATGCCCCTAAGGGGCTGTGACTTGTCTGCTTTTTAGGTTGGTTAGGCAAGTTTTTAAGACATTATATTGCCAAAATTTTAATTGGTAAATAGTAAATTGGACAGTTATGAGTCAATCGGCAAGTTTAACTTATTATCTGTATTATTGATATAAAGGAATTAGTAGTTAAGAATTTTAATTGATTGAAAAAAAAATTTGACTTATCGCTTCAGTCAACAATCAAAGTTATAGTATGGGTGTTACATTTTGTGGTATCAGAGTAAAGGTTTAAGCGGTTCTAAGATCAGAGTAGGTAAAAGTGATTGATTGATCTGTATATACATGCCATTTGTCAAGGAAAAAGGTGTTATAGAATCTAATGTATACTTGCTCCTTTTTATTTTATAGTGTAAAGATGTCCACTAATAGAGATTACCCGGCTGGTGATTGTAACACCCTTACTGAACACATCGATTGTACATGAAATAACCTGAAAAATTTTTTTTCTTTTCTTTTTGCAAGGACCATTGATCAGATACTGGTCATTGACCCTATGAGGAATAATGCACTGGGTGACAATTCCAAAATTAGCAAGATTATTCTTTTGAATTTTAACTATCCCATCAACCCAGGCTGGACCAATAAGAAATACTTATAAAGTAAGTAAGCCGAGAAAACTATAATTGTCCACGTGACTGAATACCAAATAAAAATTCGGCAATATAACGCCTAAAAACTTAACTAACCCACCTGCAATTCAGACAAATCCTCAGCCCTTCAAGGGCACCACAAAGCATAACTAATTTTCCACATACATCTTAGACATCCATTTTTATTATTAATCTCATTTCCTAAGATGAATAAATATTACATAATATTTTCTAAAACCATGAAAACAGTCCAACAAAAATGAACACTTTACATTGTAAATATCTCGCTACAATAAACACCTCAAAATGAACTGCCAGATTTGATCTCCTCTTCAACCAATTGAACCAAAGCAGCTGACTAACCAGATATAAGCATATCTTGATACCTACACGGATAACAAAACCCGTGCTAAGCTATAAAGCTTAGTGGGGAACAATATATAACACAGTACACAACCTCAATTTTACATTTAGCAATAATCACAAACATAAAAGAACATCATTAATTGTTACCACAGAAAAACGTTTAACATAATTCCTACATATCTCTACATATCTATAGATATACATCAATAAAATATAGTATGCAATATAATTCATTTTCATGTAATCATTAAAACAATCTTAGTCAGGTTCATTATATATTATATACCCATATCATATCACATATTATGCACTTGACCTATAACAGAATTGTATACATACTCATATAGATATATAAACAAGTTTAACCAATTAAGGAATTAACTTATGATTTTCAGAAACTATATAATTGAAGACAAATTCCTCGTGTACTATACGTACTCAGAATATACAGATACATAGTATAGATATATCGAATTATTGATTCACATGATTATCAATATTATAACTTTGCAATTGAATATCCATTTGATGTACTTTTACAAGAGAATAAGTCTTATGCATTTTAGTTCTGAACTATAACATTTCTTATCTTTTATACTTTTTAACTTGTTTCATATTAATGCCCCTAGAACAGTGCCGACAGAAATACTCAGACTGGATATACGGGATGTGGACCCCATGGGTCACAACAGAATGAGAAATGACCTCCAGAATCATTTCTCATTTAACATATGAACATATGACAGTACGTATAATAGATATACTATGGAGATCAACGATCTAACCATAGTAAAGCAAGTCGCCATGACTTGTACCGCGGTACAGAATCCCTATGGCTAGCCAATTACATCCTGAGCTAGTTTTTACTGCCAGACTATTTTCTAAGGGCACAAAAGATCACTTACGTTCAGTACATTTATCAACTTTATCAGCACTTCAATCCAGATAATACAGTTATTCCGAACATTCAATACTTTTGTACAATTTGGTAACCATCATTCACTTTAGTCAGGAATTATTTCACAATAATTTAGCAAGTTATCTTTAGAACATTTTTCAGTCATCAAAGGATTTTACTTAATATACATATAATAACAATACTTGTACTTGTCATGTGCGTTAATGCATTACTAAACTGCCTTCATGCAAAATTATAATCACGTCCACTCTGAGCATCTAAAACAGCATATAAACACATAGGCATTGCAGAAAGACGTACCTGCATGGGTTGTTATAGTCATCGCACCTGCTCTATAGTACTCAATTTAACCATCACATATGTAACTACATATATTTAAGTATAAATCTGAGATCAATATCTACCTACACTATTTCATATTGTTTTAGCGCCTATAGATGCATATAAGTTCAGTATCATAATCACATATCTATAATATTGATACCATAAGAGCGTAACATAAAACTATGTCTATTTGTATTCTTCAAGTATGAAACACAGATTCATGAAGAAACGAGTAGTTCCTAATATTTCTCAATTCATTATATGATATTATATTTTAAGATATTTCCATTCATTACATATTTGAATCACATTTATACTAATAGCCTATTACTATACGAGTTACATTCTCACTTGTTTTATATTAGGACATTAAAATGTTCACTTATCGTATATTAAATTTCAAAATAATACTCTATCATGATCTCTTGCGTATCAAATAACTTCATTGTTTAATATCCTAGCAAATTGCACCATTAGCATATATGAAGTTATAATACTTCTTAACCCAATATTGTACAAGTTTTATAGTAAGAACGGAAAATAAAGCTTAAGTTAACTTTCACTATCTCCAAAGAGTAACCTTTTATGTTTGTCTTTTGACTAGATAGTCACCTATCCTTTATTAAATTAGCACGTATGAAATGATAGCAACTCCGACTATGGAACATACATTCTTCTTAGTACAACAATGACATATTAATTTATTATCATGTTATCAAACCATATAATTATAGAGTAAATCCATATATCATTAAAGATAGATATATCACACTTAAGTCTTCAAACAGGTTATATTCCTTATAATGTACAATCTATTTCCTTACATGAAATCTCAACGTAGCTCATGCCTTTTTAATTGACAGTTTACTCAAATCACATTTTAAACTTACTATCAATTCGTATCTTCAAGACCTGTTAATAACTTTTACATGCCATTAACATGTACTAATAATTCCAGTGACACTTTTACAATAAATTTAAGCATACTAATAACTTGACAAATTTATAATTTCTGCAATTAAGGTGTCTGGTCATTTTTCATCTCAAGCATACTTTAATTTTTCAAATCTTTAAGCCTTGAAATTAACCCATTTAAACCATTAAAACTCAAATTAAATCAAGCTCAACCTCTATCTCGCCTAATTCATCCTACTTAAATTCACTGTTACTATTATACTTTCAAGAACTAGTGCTTCACTAACCCTATGACGTTTACAGATTATCAATTTCGTATACAAATTCAATATGTACAAAACTAATATCAATCATAAAAATTAACTAAACTTTGCTTCAAAATTATACTTAAAAATCAAACTGTTAATATAGTTCCCATACCGAAAAATTGAAGCTCGTAATACTCTCTCCATTCTGCCTCGCCGGAGTCTCGCCGGGGCTTCACCGGAGTTGCCTTGCCCACCTGTTGCCAGAGACGCGAGCATCCTTCCGGTAGCCTTCACGCGCCCCAACACCGTCGCGATCCACCGGAAAACACCCTGAAACGGACCGGCCACCCCATTTCTTTTTTTTCGATCTCCTTCACGCCGGCGAGTGGGAAGAAACGGAGGGCGCAGAGAGAGGCGATACACCGTTGGGATGTCTCCGGTGGTGTCCGTGCCCCTAGCCGCCGTCGGAAAGAAGAAAGAGAGAAGGCCACGGTGGTGGAAGGAACCGGGAGAACGGCGCCAGCAAAAAAAAGGACGACGGAGCTTGTAGGGGTGACCGGCGGTGGCAGCCGCACCGATCGCCGGCCAGAGCACCGTTGATCGGTGCCAACGCCTCCCTCCGGCCTCCTTCCCTTCCTTCCCCGACCTCCCTCTTCTCTCTCGTTTCTTCCTTTTTTTTTTCTTAAGAATAATCATAATAATGATAATATTACTAACCAACCCCCTATTTATTTGTTTATTTCTCTTTAATGGTTGACCCATTATTTCTCTTTTCTTTCAATTTCAACCACAATTCTTATGTTATATTAATTTTCATACTATAATTTACTTAACAATTATTAACTTAAAACTCAAAAACCATACTCCCATCATAAATAATCCTTACAAATTGATACTATTTACCAACTAAAATCAAATCCAAATTTTTGGGGCATTACAGTGATGGTAAGAGTAAGGCTTTTATTGGAGCTAAACAGCAGGAAGCTCCACAACAACAAGCTCTGCCACCAGTGGTTCCACCTCCTCTCCCACAACTAGACTTCCTCAATCAAATGGTTGACTATATACAGCAAAGGCCACAAGCATAACCTCCATCTGCAATAGCACGGGTACAACCACTAGCTCCACCCAGAAGAAGACCTATTGTAGAGCAATTGAAAAGGTTGGAAGCTGAGGATTTTTAGGGATATGATCCACTGACATCTACTCAAGCCGAAGAATGACTTTTTAAGATAAAGAGATTGTTTGAAATTACAAATAGCCTAGTGGAGGAAAAGTTTGAAGGTGTGGTAGCTTTAATTCAGGGACCAGTTTTTATCTAGTGGGATTCTATCAAGAGGCATACTCTAGTGGACCAATTAAATTAGGAGTTCTTTGTGTCCCAGTTTGAAAAGAAGTATATAGGGTCAGAGTATAAGGCAGTAATACATGATGCCTTCTGAAGGTTAAAGCAGGAAAATAAATCAGTGGCAGAATATGAGCGCGACTTTGAGCGCTTGAGAGCCTATCTAGATAAGAGTCAGGCCACAGAAGAAAATTTGTGTCACATATTTGAGAGAGGACTGCATACAAAGCTCAAACAAATTTTTGGGACCTAGAAATACCCTAATTTGAGAGCCATGGCAGAGATTGCAATTAAATTAGAAACTATTCAGAAAGAAAAGCTGACAAAAAGTCCTGATTCCAGCAAAAGAGAAAGCAGGGATAGTCTAGTGGCAAGGGAGGTTAGGGTAAAAAGTCCAAGGGATCTCCAACACCTTAGGGTCAAACACTATCTATTGCAGGCTGAGGTTGAGGCGGTACACCCCTTGGTAGGGCACCAGTGGCTTTATTAGCTAACACACCTCGAGTTAGAGACAGTGGAGAAGCGGTAGCTTGTGATCACTGTGGTAAGTTTCATCCTAGGGATTGTAGGTATTTGACTAGGGCTTGTTTCAGATGTGGCTCTAGAGATCATCGGATTAGAGACTGTCCTATAGTGCAGACCTCTTCAGCTACATTTCCAGCACCTGTTATTGGGTCTTTTGCACCATGAGGCCATGGTAGGGGAGCTGTCCCCATCACTTTAGCATCTAGACCAACTGGACAATCATCTCAAGGTCAGAGGCGCATCAGGCCAGGCCTATGTAGTGAGAGTCAGAAAAGATGAGGATGTCCCAGATTTGATAGTAGGTAAACTCCTCTTGTTATTTGATTTAGTACATGCTTTGATAGATCTTAGTTCTACACATTCCTATATTAGCACTGATTTAGCACAGGGTAAAGGGATGAGAGATGTATGCTTAGACTAGGATATCTTAGTGAGTAACCCTTTGGGGTAGAGTGTAGTGGTAAATAGGGTGTATAGAGAATGTCCTATCAATGTCCAGGATCATGTATTCTTGGCAAATTTAATTGAATTGCCATTCCGCGAGTTCGATGTGATTTTGGAGATGGATTGGTTATTCACGCACAAAGTTACAGTTGATTGCAAAAGGAATAGGGTTATTTTAAAACTTGAAAAAGGTCATGATATCATAGTTGTAGGTGTGAGGACCGACTTTTTATCTGGTGTTATATCTGCTACAGCTACTAAAAGATTAATCAGAAAATGGTGCATAACTTACTTGTGCTATGCAATGGAAGCAAAAAGAGATAGTCCAAAGGTGTTAGATGTGCCTACTGTCAAAAAGTTCTTGGATGCGTTCCCAGATAAGTTGCCAGGTCTACCACCTGACAGGGAAGTGGAATTCTCTATTGATGTTGCTCTAGAAAATTCTCCAATTTCCATTGCTATATACAGAATGGCACCAGCAGAGTTGAAAGAATTAAAAACTCGGTTGCAGGAACTACTTGATAAGGGGTTTATTAGACCTAGTTGTAAGCATCGGGTTCGGAGGAGGCCTTTGTTAGGGTTACCTAATGAGAAAAATTACTCGTCTAAAGACAACGTATTGAGGATGATGGACTCTTGGTGGCATTAAAATTATTTTCTTAAAGCCTTTTAATTATTACCAAGCCTGGCTTATGTGGTTGAGTGGCTCAAGACAGGCAAATGATGGATGTACCCTTAATAGAGAACTTGAAACTCGTGTTAAGAGCATGTAAAGGCCTTGTATGTTACGTATTTATGGCCTGTGTGGCCGTATGATCGAAAAAATATTCATCATTTGGCCTTAATAGAAGAATTTTGCCTTTTATGGAATGCACGACCATGCATAAAGGAGTGTACAGCCGTGCACTCTAAAGAATCTTGCCTTTTCAGGCAAGTTGGCCAACTTTTGGAGTGTACAGCCATGCAAACCAAAGGCATGGCTGTACACTCAAAAAGGTGGTTGGCTTCCCTAGAAGGCAAGTGGGCAGGTAGGCGGCACCGCTAAAGTGTACAGTCATGCATACCCATGGCACGGCCATACACTTTGCCATTATAAGCCCCCTCCGTTTCTTTCTAAGGGGTTGGCCCTTTTGATTGGTTTATAGATTTCAGTTAGAAAGAATCTTTCAAAGAAACTTTCAAAACTAAAAAGTGAGTTTTTGACACTTAGTCTTTTGAATCCTTGGTCATTTTTCTGGGTATTTCAATACTACAAAGAGTCCACAAATCCGACATTCAAAAGTCTAATCAAGTAAGCATACTGAAGGTAATATAAAAGGCCTTTTGTGGTATTTTTATAGCTATAATAAATTTTTGTCATTCTTCTCATCTATTAGTTTCTATTACATATGGATTTTTGTTAGATTCAGGTTGTGAAACCCTTTAAAAGGGTATATTGTTGTGTGATAGGAATTATTAGGCGATTCTCTTCAATTTTTATCTTATCCATTTTGAAATCATTCTTATCAAAATAAAACTCGATTTAAAAACTCTTTTCTGTATTCAACTGTTCCTTTTTGCTCCCTTTCGGATTTGCTGTTGATGAGGAATATGTTTTAAAAGGAAAGAAAATTCACTATTATCAGGTTGATATGGCCATGTATTATTTGAAGCGTAATCGCACGTCAAACGGTGCACGACCCATAGTGTATTTTCTCGCTTTTATGGCTAATGAGTCGATTGCATGTCATTAAACATGCCCTCGTGCATTTTTTGACATACGTGTTAGATCCTTATTTTTATTTTATTTTTATCATTTTCATACCTTTTGGTCCAAATTAATTTTATGTATGTTCCTTCCGTGTTTTCTATTATCATTATTATTTTTGTTGTCATTATCACTGTTATTATTATTGCTTCACAGAAATAAAGCTTTTTCCACCAATATGATCAGGAAAGCGCTCCAAGTAAGTCCACTACTCTTTCTCTTTACTATAAATAAACACTTTTTTGACCATAAATGAAAAACGTCACGAAAAATATTTATAGTAAATAATTTGGGTATTTCATTAATAAAATCGGACCAATGTCCACCTTTTTGCCTAGGAAATTCACATGTAAAAAATTAGCTTTTAATAATGTAAATAATTTTTGTATATAATTAAATAACACGAGACATTTCTTAAATAAAATTTGGACTGGCAAGTCCCTATCTTCAAGATCTTGCAATGAAATGCTTCTTCAATAATTTGTATACGAGGACCAAAGTCCTTACCTAAAGGAATCATGATGAACAGCCTAATTTATGAATGCTTTTATAGCCTTATTCAATACCCTGATTTATCGCTTTCTTACGTGATTGAGTGTGCCTTTAATTTTTATATTTGCTATATTCTTGCATGAAAGAAAAGGAATAACATGATTAATTTAAGAGCCGTTATGTCACATTTTTCAAGGATAAAAATAAGAGTGGAATTTTGAACCCTCTCTGGGTTTTTGGCCTCACAAGGTTGGAACACCCTTCTTTCCCAATATTTCATTAGGTGGTGACTCCTTATTATTCAGTCTTGTGGTGCTCAACTAGATGCTTCCCGGTCATTAATCGTTAGCGATGCAATAGGGACACCTTGACGTACCACGTTACACCTTTCGAAATTCATGATTGGGTCAAGTTGAGTTGAGTCTCTTTCCTATCACGAAGTGATCGTTGGCCTGGACGGAAAACTTCAACTTGGTTTTGACCCTAAAAGTAGGATTGAACTTTTTCCTCACTCAAACTCGACGATCCCTTGGTTTCGGGGGTGAAATTGAGTGTCGGTGGCTCGAAAAACAAAAGCCAAAGAGCTACTCGAGTGAAAGGCATGCTTCACAGTGGCGACTCCACTGGGGATTGTTTGAGATTTTACTCTGAAACTATTCTTGACTTATGTGACATAAAAGGCATTTGGTTAAGAAATTTTATCGCTTTTTGAAACTGTACTAAAATCATGCTAGAGCCTTAGAATAAATTAGGCGTCCCAGTTTTTTGACCTCGGTGTGTTCCCGAAGTACTCCCTTGTCATTCACTCAATCGAGGGTAGTGTTAGGGATAATCACCAGCCCAAGTCTAGTACCTAATGGTATATTAAATGGTGACCCAATTGATCATTATGCTTATGATAAGCTAGACCCATTAGTAGGGACCATGCTTAGGTAGCCTTGTAATTGAGTACCTGGACCAAAAGCCCATCTAATGACATAGAAATCTCCCTTAGGACGTCCGTAATAACTTTGCATCGCTTGTGATATGAATCTTTACACTACAAGAAAATCTGGAAATAGAAACGGAATTGATTTCGTTGCTAAATTAGCAATGGAATAAGAAATAGCAACAGAAAAAATATTCCGTTGCTAAATTTGGTTAAATTTTGCAGATTTAGCAACGAAAATATATTTGGTTATTTGTTGTTGCTAAAAGTGGAGGGAATTATTGGCGCCAAAATTTAGCAACGAAAATTAGCAACGGAATCCCTAAATCGTTGCTAAAAAAGGCACCAAGAACTTTTTGAACGAAAAATAGCAACGGAAAAAAATTTTCGTTGCTAAAATTGCAACCGAATTTAATTTTTGTTGCTATTTTAGCAACAAAAATTGAATTTTGTTGGTATTTTTGGTGCCAAAGAGGTGGAATAACTTTAGGCCTAAAAATACCAACGGAAAAATAATTTCATTGGTATTTTGTGGTGCATGTGAAAAAGTTTTGGGACCAAAAATACCAACGGAATTGTTTTCCATTGGTAAAATAGCAACGGAATTTGAATTCGGTTGCTATTTTACCAACGGAAATTATTTGGTTGGGAAAATTCATTTCCAAATTAGCAACAGAATTATATTTTAGCCACGAAAATCAGAATCTGTTGCTAAATTAGCAACCAAATGGAATTCCATTGCTAATTTTCATTTTCAATTAAAAATAGCAATAGAATTCATTTTCCGTTGCTAAAATTGCAACGAAAATATTATTCCGTTGCTATTTTAGCAACCGAATTTATTTTCATTTTTTCCCTATTGCCCTAGGTATAAATAGATCTTTTTGCTGTTCTTTCATTTTTTTGTGAGCCGCAATCACTTGCCCATTTTCTTTTCTATTCTCCTCTATTTCTCTCTCTTTCTCTCTTACTCAATGAAATGAGATTAGTTTTGGCCTTTTGTTGGATCAGAGAGAGTGCAGTGTCCTTTATCCTCACTGAAGAATAAGAAAAATGGTTGAAATTACCAGGCGTAGCACTTCCTCTAAGTGGCCTCCCGTTTCATCTCCTCCGTCTTCATCATCCAAAAGATCTAAGGTTTGTATGCGTTATTGTTGACTTCTTTTGTTGTTTTGTTTTATTCATAATGGTTTCAGTTTTATGGGGTTTTGATTTAACTATATACATGTTGGTGGGATGTAGCTTTCTTGGACCCAAGACCCTCTCAGTTCAGTTTCCTTAATCGGTGTCTTTTCTTGCTGTTCATTGAGGAAATTTCGGTGTTTATTTTGATGGGTAATGGTTTGAGGGTTAAGCACAAGGATTTGGTAGAGGGAGATTTTGCTCATGGAAATCCCCGAGTGGAAGGTAAGTTCTATTTTACTTAATTTTTATTTTGTATCTTTGTTGGGAGCATGACTTTTGCTTTCAATAATTGAAATATATTTCTTTCAATTGATATTTTTGTTGCTTCTTTCATAAAGTTATTGATCTTTGTTATGGTGGAATTAATGATTTTACAGAGTACTCTTTGTATAATTGCAATAAAATTATTTTCTTATTTAGAGAATAATTAATTATTTTCTTATTTAGCAGTTCAGAACATGACATAATAGACTTAAATGTGAATAAGCATCCTTGTTATTCCTAATTGAAAAGGTATTGTAGCTAGGATGCTTTTGTGCTTGCCATATATAGAAGACTAGCTTGCTTAAATATTCTTCATACTTTATGGACAAGGCATGCCGTGTTTATCTATTCTGAGAAAATTATTGACCTGGTCTTTCTCCATCTGTCCTGCATATGCAAGCTATTAGTATAACTTTTAAGCATAAAGCAAGCTAAGTCATCTTAACAGACTAATTTGCTTGTGAGATTGTTGTACATTAGATTCCATTTCTAAAGTTATTTACTTATAATTTCGTAAAATAAGGAAAATGGAATAGCCACTCCTCAAGATCACCTGAAAGTTGATGAGGTTTGTTCTTGTTTGATCCCTTGTGCTTCTTATGATTTGTATCTTCCTTTCCATTTCTATATAATCTAATTACAACTAGTTTTTGCAATTTTTTTATCAAGTTTTTTTGAAAGAATTTATCCCAATTTTTAAAAAAAATTATTACATGGGTATATTATAATTTAATTTTTTTAAATAAAATTTATATTATTAATAATATTATTTTCATACTTAATTTGTAAATGGTGATATTTTTGAAATATAGCAAATTATAACAAAAATATAACTTTCTACAACATCAAAGGCAAGTTATTATTATTTTTTTATTTTTAGAGAGATAAATTTAATTATGTCGAGATAATTAATTTTCATACAATTTGATTAATTTGATTTAGTTGATTGCTTAATTTTTTGAACTGTGTAAAACAATTTTAATAAGTCTGAATTGATAAATTGCTGATAAGAAATAAAAAAAAAGATTATTAAGTGTTGGCATGCGTAATACAACTAATTTAAAATATTATTTTCGCATAGTTTATGTTTAAAATCGATAATTAACAGTTAGACTAGTTGTCTACTTTTATATTGATGTATTGATAACTTAAGACCACAGAGACCCACATTGCCTTTGGACAACTCAAAAGCTACATTAGTTATCACATTATGGATATTGGAAACGTCATTAACTCAAAAGCTACATTAGTTATCACATTATGGATATTGGAAACGTCATTAACTTTATCCTTAGTTGGTAGCTGTCCTTTGACAAACGACATTAGTCGATCTTAATGCTACACACTACATTAGTTAATTTTCCCGATTAAGCTTTCAATGTTTTTGGGTGTTCCTTAATAGGCTGCGAGCAAACTCGAAGCAGTCAACCCAACCAAGGAGCCACTCAAGTCTAAATTGATAAATGGGAAGTGGGAGCTTATTTACACTACGTCAGAATCAATTTTGCAGAAAAAGGCAAGCTTAGATATCATGCAATCTTTGTTTGCTCTTGTTTTTTTTTAGAGGGTTTGTGGTCTAGGCAAGAAGTTTTCGAAAGAAAAGAATGTTGCAATAGTGTTCGTCCACATCAATTTATATATTTCTATTTCTAAATCTTGAGGAATAGAACTTTTCATCAAATCTAAAGATAAAAACTAAATTAATTTGGTTTGCTTTGCTTTATGTTCACATTGTTTTCTTCTATCTTTTTCATGAAACATTGGCCTATGTTTTTTCAAGACGAGGTTGGAAAGGGAAGCAATAAGAGTCTGATTTTATCTCATAACTTCTTTTTTTTCCTCGTATGAATTGATTTTCTTTGAGTAACAATGTTTTGCAGATACCCAAACCTTTAAGATCCAAAACAAACTATCAAGCCATTAATGTGGACATACTTAAGGCCCAAAACATTCAATCTGCACCGTTAGTCAGCCAGGTATTTTTCCAACTCAATTTCATTATTGATTCATCTAATTCCGAAAGATTGTTCTTCTCCGTATTCTTTCAAACTCTAAGTTTCAATAGAATCAATACTGGGGTCAAGTCAAGTTGTTGTCCTATAAACAAATCTTTTGTATTCTATCTACCGTCTTTGTTCTTCTCGAACATTATTAATTATAATTATAACCATTTTTATATTGTTGCATTGTATGTGATATTTGCTTCTCAACTTGGCATTCATATTTTGCAGGTTATTGCCGATTTAAAACCTATAAATGGGATTTCAAAAAAAAAACCTATAAATGCAACAACAGTGTCCGTAAAGTTAGACTTCTTCAGAATTGGTGGTATTGTAAGTATACTTCTAGTTAATCATATTTGTTGTATTCTGTTCTTATTTCCTTCGACACTTACATGTTTGAAGATTGATGAATCCTTCCGCTTATTCTAAAACCCCGATGACTGTTCAGTCAGCAATTTCATCCATTTACCAAAAATTTTAAGAACCCCATGTGCTTGCTCCTAATGATTATTTTATTTTTTGATCATGTGATGAGTGGAAACTTGGCTGGAATCTGAAACATTTATGCTTCTCTCAATAATATTTTATCTCTTTAATCAATTTCTCTAAAAGATTTCACACCTTTTAAGATCATCTATATGATCAATCAGTTAGGAGTATTATGCACATTCTTGAATTCAACCCTTCCTGTTACCACCCTTTAGAGTATATTCTTTTATGTCTTCATTTGGCGTTTTGTATTAATAGACCTCTATAGACTGAGTTAGCACTAGATTGGGTTTATAGGAACTCTGTATTAAAGCAACTTGTAAAACTATCTTTCTCTACATATTGTTGTAAGCATCATCAAGACGCCAAAAGATATTGTTAAATTCCGGGGCAATTAACTTTTTCAATGAATTTCTGGCACAATTAGAATATAGAAAACCGTTTAATTGTATAGGAGTCCAGGATATGGGTTTTCCTGTTGATGGCCTTTGTGGAAAACGGAATAGCCAATGCATTAGATTCCATTTCTAAAGTTATTTACTTCTAATTTCGTAAAATGTGGAAAACGGAATAGCCAATGCTTGATCTCAATTACAACATAGAAAACTGTTTACTTGTATAGGAGTCCAGGATATGGGTTTTCCTGTTGATGGCCTTTGTGGCTTTTAACTTTTGGAAAAATCAAAGGTGAGTGCATAATCCAAAGTTTTTATATATAAACTTTCTTTACATGTTTGTGAATGACAATATTGATTCTTGCATCATGGATGTTAATGTTTCGATGTGCAACTACACTAAATTATGCAATTTTTTTCCTTTAATATTTATACAATTTTGTGCTTACTCTAAGTTAACACGTATTATTCTTCTCTTTTCTCAATTTGCCAATGTCAATTTACATATCTTAGTTGATGGAATGTCTGGACACATTTCTGGAGTTGTGTCCTAAAAGATGAGTGATCGAAATAAATCAAATATGCATATTGTTTTAACTTTGTTTTGTCGTTTGAAAACGAAGATGTCTGCTATTGACAGGAAGCAAGAGCTTTACTGGGAAGAGTTTTCTAATATCTCTTCTATACATGCTGTTACTTTGCTATTTCAAGCAGTCTTTCCGAAAGCAAAATCATTACAAAGTCTTGGAAGGTTTAATTGTACTATCCATTTTACATTTTATATGTGAATTGCTATCAGATACTTTTTTTATTTTATTATTTCATTAATACTTTACTGCTTTTTTTTTTAACTTTGTGCACTTTTCATTGTATGATAACATATAAATATTCTAATAGGATATATAAATATTCTAATAGGATTAGTTGTACCAGAACAAGGACAATACCAGATAGATTCAAGTACCAATATTATTATGTATCCATATATATGTGATTTGTGATTAATAGGTTTTATTTATTACTGATTTATATCTTATGATCGGTTGGTGAAGCAATAGCTTTATTTTTATTAGCAACTTGGTAATTTTCCAAGCACTTGACTGTGAAAATTTAAGAGTTAAATTTCATCTTTATAGCCTGGATTAGTATTACTTAGCATGTGACATCTTTTGGTTGTTTATATACTATGCAGTACAGAGTCCTGTGATTGTAGTTCCTCTCTAGGAAAGCAACAGTTCATTCTTATTTGTTCATTTGTATACATATAATTCAAAAAAAAATGCAGAATTTTTTATACATAACAATCAGTTGTTGTGTGGCTGACATGTATTTCGAAAATATTCTTGCAGAAGCTGCTCAATCTTGCAAAGTTATTCTGGACATTGTTGAAACTTCATTACCAAAAGGCTTGAAGACAGGGTCAGTTGACGACGGCCATGAAGACATATGGAGATATTCTCAGTATTCTTCATGTTCAAAATAAGAGCTTTGGCTATGCAAAGAAGTCATGTAAGGTGTGTTTTTTATTTTCCAGACACCATTATTAATTTAAACATGCATGATATTTAATTTATTAGGTAGTCAGACCAATATCAAATCATTTTCACGTATATTAGTTTTTCATTCTGTCTATTTACAAAGGAAGCTAGTGTTGTCCTTGGGCCTTGGTTCAGGGGATATAATATGTGTGAGTGTTGGGGTGTGTGCGATTCTCTGTGGTTTTGTAATGTATTATCTATAATTTTCATCAAAAATAATAATTAAAAAATTATAATAAATTTTAGTGACGGAATAGCGATGAAAATTCCGTCGTAAATTTTTTTTATAATACCAGCTAAATTTAGCAACGAAATTTATAATCCGTTGCTAAAAATAGCAACATAAATTAACAGCCATTTTTCCATTGCTAATTTTGACCAGTTCACCGAATTCTACATTGGTTTGATTTTGCAACGGATTTGAAATTCCTTTGCTAAATTTAGCAACGGAAAAAAGATTCGGTTGCTAAAAATACCAATCGTCAAATTTGCAACCGAATTTTTTGTTGCTATTTTTAGTTGCTAATTTGGATTAGCAATGAAAATTCAACAAATTCAGTTGCTAATTTTTGTGTAGTGTTATGTATTAGGCATGCATAGACAAATTTGGGTGTTCGCTTATCAAAGGTTGTTATGTCCCAGTAAGCCCATTTTGATTTACTTAGGTCACCCAAATATGCATTGATCAATACCTTTTTGTATGCCTCTCGCGAGAGATGTTATGATGTAGAATTATTTTCACGCACCATAGGCGTATTCATTGGGGTCCCCTATTAACCTGTGAATAAATCCCATCTAGAAAAAAGGACTTTGACCACATGTGTAAGAGAAATAAGGTGGAGAGGATCCCTGTGTGTAGTTGTCAATGTTGCATCTCATGATCATGCATTTGCATCTGCTCATGCATCACGTTCACAACCTTTGTTTCAACAGCAATAACAGAGTCGTCTTTCCCAAGTGGTTTTGGGGTTCGGACGGCCATTTGGTTAAGAAGTGGTTTGCATAATAGACAAAGGAGTTGATATCAAGGTAGAGTTTAGAATTTAGGTCTGAGTCAGGGTTAGACAGTGTCTCAGAAAATTTTCGGACAAATTTTTAGAACAGTCAGAAAGGGAAGTTATGGCCAAGCTCACTCCTCCAGTTAGTTCCTCTGGTTCTCAAGATACTAAAAAGAGGATGGATGATCTTGAGAGAAAGATGATGTCAATGTTTGCAAGCCTCACAGCTAGTTTAGCCTCCCTCACAATTGCTCAGCCTGTCGCGGTGACTACCACTCGAGTCAAATTGACCCCTATCGAGGAGACTTCAGCAGCTCCCGTCATGATACCCCTACCTGCAGTGGATGCCATGAATGCTACATTATGAGGAGCAGAGAAGGATGTCGGGCTCGAATGTAATTTCATAACTGATAAGGAAGATGAGTTATAGGCCCCTCAAATGCTAAAGAACCCTGTACCTAAGGAGGAAAGTCATGTTGTGAAAAAATGGAAGAAATGTTGGAGGCTTTGACTAGGATGTTGTCCGTAGGAAAAGGAGTCAGTCCTAAGGATATCGACTTGGATGGCAAAGATGCTTTACCTAGTCAATTTAAATTTCCTGACTTGATGAAGTTTGATGGAACATCTGATCCCCTGGCCCATATAAAGCAGTATGTTCTGCTCATGAAAATGACTGCCCTTACTAAGAAACAAAAGGTGGATCTCTTTAGTCTTAGCCCAGTGGGCCCCACTGTTGACTGGTATCATAGTTTGGATAGAAAGACAAAAGAGGATTGGGAGAGATTGAAGAAGAAATTCTTTAGGCAGAATGATTGTAGAACATGTACGGAAGTTACTCTAAAGGATTTGGAGTTGTTACAACAGAAACCCGAAGACTCTTTCCAAAAGTACCTCACTCGATGGAGGAATAAAGTGATGGAGATGAAAAGAAACCCTGACATATAGGATCAGATCTGCCTGTTCATTCGGAACTCCAGTCCTTATTTGAAGGAAGGTCTTAAGATGAAATGATTGAAGGATTGGGAGTCTTTGACGGACATAGCAATTAAAGTCGAAGGGCAATATTTGGCAAAAAAGGCCAGTGTTGTGAGTTCGAATAGTGGAGGATATAGCAGTAACAAGAGGGGTTTTGGGAACCCAAGATTTGGTAAGAGTACTAATAACAGTAATGGTAACGGAGGAAATAGTGGAAGAAGTGCCGAGGTATCAGCTACGGGTGTCGATCAACGTCGTTACTCTGTACTAGGCAAGTCATTATCCTGGTTTCTTAGCCATTTGATGAAGGAAGGTAAATTGCAACCTATGCCCTCTAAGCTTGCAAGGAGTCAAGGCTAGCCTGGATATAGATTTGATTGGTATTGTGCCTTTCACCAACATATGGGGAATGGGACTGATTACATATAATGTCGTGCCACCACTGGTATTCATGGTCGGGTCTGGGTTGTCGAAATGGTATGTCCTAAAAGATTTGTATGGGAATGAGTATATGGCAATCACGCGCAAGGCTCAGGGAGGCAGTAAGGGTCTAGACACAGGTGTAAAAAAGTCAATAGAAATAAGGGAAGCAGTCTAGCTAGTGGATATCTGGGATACAGATAGTGATAAGGATTTGGTTAAAGGCTGAAGGGGAACCGAAAGATCTGTGGGAAACTGATGAAGATGAGAAGGAAGTGACAGATGGAAAGATGATTCAGGCAGTCACCAGAAGTGGGAGAGTCATGTTAGAAGTCAAGAGGCCACAGGAATCTGCTGCTTTCGCGAAGGAATGAACCACAGAGGATAACTTGGTCCTGAAGCAACTCAAGAAAACTCCTGCTCAGATTTTGATTTAGGATTTACTTAGGTAATCACTTTTCCATTGCCAAAAGTTGGTTGAGGCTTTATATGAATCCACTGTTGCTACCACCATATCTCCTTCTGAGTTGTTAGAAATGGTGAAAGGAGATTTCGAAGAAAAGATTGTGTTCACTAATGCAGATATCCTGATGGAAGGATGTGAGCACAACTGCCCTTTATACATTAGGGCTGAGGTAAATGGGAAACACACTACATGTGTTATGGTGGATAATGGTTTTTCTATCAATGTGTGTCCCTTTTCGGCAATAGGGGCATATGGTATTGATGAGACTATGCTCATGCAATCTCAACTTACCATAATGGCCTATGACAACTTAAAGAGGTAGGCTATAGGTACTTTTAGGGCAATAGTGAAGACGGGACCTATCAAGACTAAGGAAAAATTTGTAGTGTTACAAATACCGACCAATTTCTCTTTGTTGTTAGGACGACCTTGGTTCCATAAGTTAGAAAGGGTTCCTTCCACCCTGCACCAAATGGTTCGAGTTCCATATGAAGGAGGTATGGTCACCATTAAGGCAACAAAAGAGATTTTTTTTTCTGCCTTAAGCATAGCTAATCAACCTTTTAACAGGTTCCATATTTCTAGAATTAGTATTTAAGGGGAAGAGACGGATTCTATAAGCTCATGGGTTGTTAACATGATGAAGAAAATGAATTATTTTCCAAGTGTTGGATTGGGAAAGAATTCTCAAAGGATTTCTACACCTCTTACTCCGATTGGTCAGAAAGACAGGAAGGGCTTGGGTTATTGTAAGAATGAAGTTCGAAAGTAATGCGAGGTACAGCCGAGAAACATTCCTCATATACTTGAAAGCTTCGTGCTCTTGTCCAAGGAATGCAAGTATTGTGGTGAAGCTAAACCCATAATAGTTTAGGGGAAGATCATTCCTGGGTTTGAAATCTTTGACGATATTTTTAACTAGTCAACTAGAACCATCAAGCCCATATTGGGATTTTGGGATGAAGAGGTTATGGCCAAGCTCATCGATTTGGATTTGGGGTGCCCCGAGGAGGTACTGACGCTGGAGTCATTAGCCACCAAGGCTAAAGGTCAAGAAAAGATTGAAGATGAAGCTACAGCCCTTGAAAAGAAGGCACCACTGGAGAAAGGATAGGAATTTCCTACTGCATCGGCCATCCTTGAATTAGAAGATGATTCATTGGCTGATGTAATTTATGTTCTTGAGTTGTTTTGTAATGATGTACACTTTCCAGCTCAAGTTAATAAGATGAATAACTTTGCTTAGTTGTGTGACGTCTCATCTGATTGCATCATACATGATCATAATCACGAGCTATTCATATTTGACATTAATTCGACAAACACTACTTATTTAATCTCGAAACACGAGATAACCCTAAAGAGATCTTGATTGCATCCGATATAACTCCTGAAGAGAGAATAAAATTTGAGAGAATATTGAAAAAATATGAAAAAGTATTTGCCTGGACCTACAAAGATATGACTAGGATTGACAGGAATGTTACAGAACATGCCATCCCAATGTATCTAAGTAGTAAGCTAATAAATCAAAAGCTTCGAAGACTCAAGCTAGAATGGGCAGAAAAGGTGAAAGAAGGAGTGAAAAGGTAGATTGAAGCAAAATTTCTAGTTGAAGTCCAGTACCTTACCTAGCTAGCTAATGTTGTCCCTGTTGCTAAGAAGGATAGAAAAGTGCGAATGTGCGTGGATTACCGGGATCTGTTGGTCAACGGTGTGGCGAAATACATGATGTATAGTTTCGTTGACGGATATGCATGGTACAATTAGATCCTAAATAAGATAATGGACAGGGTGGAGACTGCCTTCATTACCAAGTGGGGAACCTACGCATACAAGGTCATACCATTTGGGCTAAAGAATGCGGGGGCCACCTACCAACAAATGGCTACCAAGATTCTTGGTGATTTGATACACAAGGAAGTCGAGGTGTATGTCGATGACATGATGATCAAGTCAGCTACAAGGGAAGGACATTTTGAGGCCTTGGAGAAGTTTTTCCAATGGATTGACAGATATAACCTTTGCCTCTACCCAAACAAGTGTGTGTTTGGAGTAACCTCTGGCAAGCTACTAGGGCATGTTGTCAGTCTAAAAGGGATAGAGGTGGATCCGAATAAGGTGAAAGCTATTCAAGAGATGTTGATACCGAAGAAGGAGAAGGAGATTCGAGGGTTCTAGGGGCAAGTTCAATACATCAGTCGATTCATCGCCAGACTCACTTTTATATGTGAGCTAATTTTCAAGCTTCTAAGAAAGGAATAGCCAGTCAAGTGGAACGACGACTGTCAGAAGGCCTTTGATACCTTAAGCAGTACTTGCTGCACCCTCCGATCCTCCAGCCTCCTAGGCCGTCAAAGCCTTTAATCATGTACGTTGCAATGCAGCAAAGTTCAATAGGGACCATGTTGTCTCAAGAAGCTGATACCAAAGCTGAGTTCATCATGTACTAGCTGAGCAAAAAATTCCCACCGTATGAAACCAAGTATACAGACATGGAAAATATTTTTTTGGCAGTGATTTGGGCCTCAAAGAAGCTAAGGCATTATTTTCACTCCTACAAGATCCAAGCAGTGGCTAACCACAACCCACTCAAATACCTCCAATCAGCACCATCCTTGCTCAAAAAAATGGAAAGATGGTTATTGCTCTTACAGGAGTTCGAGGTAGAGTATGTAACTAGGAAGACGATCAAAGGAAGGGCAGTTGCAGAGTTTTTGGTTGATCACCCGTTGGAAGGAGACCGAGTTAAGTATGAATTTCCAAACAAAGGCGTTAGTGCCATTATAGTTCAAGGTTGGCAAATGTATTTCGATAGGGCTACCAATAACAAGGGAGTTGGAGTAAGGGTCATTCTCATCACACCTGATGGTGAGAAGCTTCCTTTAGCCAAGAAACTGGGATTTAAGGTAACTAATAACGAAGCAGAATACGAATCTTATCTACATGAAGTGGAAGCCTTGATAGCACTAGGGGCAATAACAATCGAGGTTTTTAGGGACTCATCCTTAGTGATTCATCAATCAAAAGGTGAATGATCTATTAGGGAGGAGAGACTGGTACCCTATATAGAATACCTGAGAAGATTGAGCAGACAATTTAAGGTTTGCACCTTCCGACATGTGCCTCAAGATAAGAACAAACTAGCAGATGCCCTAGTAACTTTGGTGTCTATATAGGACAATCCTAAAGGGGTGATCATGAGACCTATGATAGTCATAAGCTCGACTAGGCCCTGCTTCAAAGGAGAAAACCTTATAAGCTTAGATGGATTCGACGGCAAACCCCGGTATTATGATGTTCAGAACTACTTGGAAACTTTCAAGTTCCCTGAGGAAGCGATAGAGAAAGACCAGAGGATAATCCAAAAGTTATCTAGTCAGTTCATCAGTGTGGATGGGGTCTTGTATAAAAGATAAGTTGACGGTATTTAGCTAAGATGTCTAAACAAGAAGGAGGTGAAGAAAGTCATGAAAAGAATGCATGCAGGGATATGTGGGGTCCACATGAATAGATTGGCATTGGCTAGGAAGATCATATGATAGGAATTCTTCTAGTTAACCATGGATGCTGATTGCTCTAAGTACCTAAGAATGTGTCACCAATGCCAATAGTATGCTGATTTAAGTCACCTACCTGTCTCGAAATCATGCAACCTTTCCTCACCCTAGCCCTTCTCAGCTTGAGGCATAGACATTATTGGGGAAATTCATCCGATGGCTTCTAACGATCATAGGTACATAATAGTCGCCATCGACTATTTCATGAAGTGGGTAGAAGTTGAATCCTTCAAAAGATTGGGAGCATAGGAAATGGCTCAGTTCATCGAAAGGAATCTGGTATGCAGATATGGGGTGTCTCATCATATAGTGTCTGATAATAGGGTCCAGTTCCAAGTAGAGACTAAGCATGTAATTTAGAAGTACAGAATCCGACACCACAAATCGTCTCCCTACCGTCTACAAGCAAATGGGGCAGTTGAAGCCGCAAACAAAAACTCGAATAAGATTTTGTCCAACACTGTGGAAACATATAAAGATTGGGCTGAAAAGTTATCATTTGCACTCTGGGGATACAAAACCACTGTTAGGACTTCTATGGGGCCTACTCCTTTCTCCTTTGTATATGGCTTAGAGGCAGTGTTATCGGTGAAGATTGAACTGTAATTGCTAAGGGTCATCTTAGAGGCCAAGCTACCAGAGACGGAATGGGCTAAACACAGGATGATGTAGCTGAACCTATTAGATGAGAATCGGATGAGAGCTTACTACCATAATCAGATATACCAAAAAAGGTTAGCTCAATCATTTGAGAACAAGGTCAAAGGTCATCATTTAAAAGAAGGGGACTTGGTGTTTAAACAGATGAGGCATGTCTTACCTGACTACAGAGGAAAGCTCAGACCGAATTGGAAAGGCCCCTTTGTTCTAAAAAAGCTGCTTTCTAAAAGAGCTGCCATTCTTATAGTCAGCGAAGGGAATGAGTTCAAAGAGCCGGTTAACATTGACATGCTAAATAGGTTTCATGGCTAAAAAATAAAAAAAAAGACAGCCTTGCTAAAATATGGCACCTTGCTAAGATGAAAACTGAAAAAAGGAACTTTAGGAAAAATTAAGGGTTAAGAGAAAATAGCCAATTAAGAAAACCTGCGAGGGCTAATTGGCAATGGGAGTTGGATGTATTGAAGATGCAATTACCCGAGATTTAATGAAATGTGTACTTTGTATTAATTGCCATGTCGTGATTGTCATTATTGCAATAATGTGATCGTGTGAGCATGTATTGATAATCTAAGTTATATGTTACAATTGACATGAACAAAAGTTTTTTTATTTATTTACATATGTAACTAGCAGCAGCAACACAAAAAATATGAAAAAGCAAGCCCCCTCACTGAAACAAACATAACTCACACACCAGGTGCTACACAGGTATGCAAGCAAGAAAAAGTAAGCAAAAGTACTATTCAAGCAGATGATGTTGCAATATATTACAGGCCCAAAATAAAAAGAGATGAGATAACAATAACAAACACAGGGGCTCTCCAACCATTGGAAACCTTACTAGGGTCTTGCTCGCCTGGGACATCTCAGTAAGAAGGCTCGAGTGTTTGATGCCTCCATAACCCATAAACAGTATTCCATGCTGGTCTCAAAGTCACAAGTATTCACTGGTGGGATGTTGGTCCTCATGGGTAAATTCCTTTAAAGATAATGATATCCGGCTACAAAGGAGTCAGTTAAATCTCCTCCTCCAAAATTTAGCCATGTCCATACCACTTCTTGTCAAATACCAAATTGGTGGGTACAACAAGTTGTAATATAAAAGGTCGCCTAATGGAGATCGCAGAGAGGCACACATCCAGAACTCCCATCACAAGTCACATATTCCACCCCGATCCACGGGCACATGAAGCTCACTCTCCATTCAGCCACAGAGCTCAGCCATATAATACCTTCTTCCATAGAAGCCATACAATACCAACACATGCGTTCTCCGAAGAACTTCAAGAAGTATGCATCAATGGCACGAGGAGAAGGTTTAGCCAGCATCTTGAGTTTTTCTTGCAGCCATATCTAAAAAAATGATCATAAATGAAAAATGACAAATGAAATAATGATAGAAAAAAAGAGATAAACATAAAAGCCGCCGGAATGGTTTGGCATCCATTTCAAGCAAAAATTAGGCACAGGGTCACGTGAAAATCTGTAAAAAGACGCGTTTCTCACCAAGAAAAGCTAGTGTAAAAACCCACAAGGGGCACACTACCTTCAAATAATGACTACAGATACCTAAAGGAGTAAGGGACTGCCAGTGAGTAGTGCGGTAGGGTCAGCGTGAACAACATCCAATCCAAGTAAGGTCTCCGCCAAGATCAAAGGGAATGGAGTAAGCCCTTCATTGATGTAATTTACAACATCGAACAGCCGATAATCTCCAAAAGTACCTCCTCTACTGGTAATGAAAAGATAATAAAATATGCCCATGAAAAGGGTAGCCCCCAAGAGTAAGTCTTATTCCCATTGAAATAGTACAGATAGTCAAATAGGAAGTCAAGCGACACTGGCCCCAAAAGTTCAATAAAGGCCTTGACATTAGAAGGACAGATGCCTAAGGCCTGGACAGCCTCGCGAGGGTAATTAGGAACACAATTTAGCACACATGGAAGGGTCCCCAGTGTGAAAGGGATGCCAGGATGGCAGCAAACTCTTTATGTAATGGGCATATCTCTACATTATTGAAGCGAAAGATATGAAATTGAGGATTCCAGTAGCAGGTCAAGGCCACTAGCAAATATTTGTCCAACTCCACCCTGCACAGAAACTTTAAGTTAGAATAAGGTAATAAGATGGTGTTGTCCCAAGTTAAACAATCATCAAGCAGCAAGGTAAGACATTCAATGAAAGGAGTCATTTTTACCAAAACAAAAGATACAAAGTGACACGGATAAAAGTAAAAGTTCACAAGTGCAAAGGAGTAAGTAGAAATGGGGAATATTCAAAGTAGGGAACAAGGACAACTAAAAATCCGAAAAGGCTACTTATAAGTTGAGTTATACGGCTGTACACTCAGATTGCACATCCGCACACAAGGCCCAATTACCACCTAGTGAAAATAAATAGTAAAAACCATTTTGCATGCCACATACCTCATACTACACAAATCTAATCTACAACATGCATGTTTCCAACACAGTTTTTTGCAGATGTTCATCCATAATTCATAAAACCAAGACGGCTCACATTCCAAAGAAAATAAACCTTATTAAATCCTTCATGTGTGATGAAAGATGTACCCAAAACATGCGCAAAGGGAAAGCAAAAGAAATAAAAAAAGGCAGCAAGGTAAAAAAAAGTGTGTAAATACTCAACTAGTGTTAATTATGACTCAAATGTACAAAAAATAAATCATGTAATAGCAAAGGTGTTTAAATAAGTTGTAAAAGACAATGAGTATGTATATAGGTCAATAAATTATATATTGGGCTTTTAAAATTACCACTTAAGAAAAAAATTTATTTGTTTGGGGGGTTATTTTGCATGAATTTGGTTCAGAACACATGCAAAAATGCTATTCACATTGCATTTTGCAAGCATGGGAACGTTTCATACTCAAAGGAATTTCAAAATTTGGATTTTTTAGAGTGCATGCCCTTGCACCGCTAGTGCACACCCTTGCACTGAATGGTACGGTTGTACACCACTAAGGCACGCCCGTACACTCCTTAAAAGCAATAAAATAATGGTTTCTTATTTCCTTCTTCTTTCTTTCTTCTATCTTCTTCTCTCCGATGATTCCAAACAGTATCCCTCGGTTTTTTGCAATTTTCTCACTATATAAGCATTGCTTTTTTATTCTAATCCAGAACATCGGTCGGGCTTCTCACTACACATGTTTAGAGTCTTATTTTGTGAGTTTTCATTAAGGTTCTCTTGTTCTTCAAAAAGGTATGTAATTGTCCCCTCCATCCTTGTTTTCATGATCCAAACGGATGTGGAATTTTGTATTCTTATTGATATAGATTGTTGTGAGTATATATGATGTGTTGCTGGTGTTTATTTTCAATTTCGTTTTGAAAAAATTGAGAAAATATGCAAAGCTATGTTAGTGCAATTTAGTTGATTTCATAAGTTTGGGAATATTTGCTTGATTCATATAGCATTACCTTTGCTTGGTAGAAAATGGTAGGTTGTATATGCACATTGTACAAAAAAAAACAAATGAATGATAAAGCATGTACATACAATGTCAACACATGAATATAGTAGGTAGTGCAAGTTAGTATGCGATAATCATTTTTTATTAATGTCATTATTTGTTTATTTATTTAGCCTAAGGTATAAACTTTGCAAGTAGTAATAGTGTATGTTAATCATTTGCATAGGAAATGTATGTTGGTGACAATGGCATAGTGGCATGTGAATGTGATTCATAAATGGCGATAAAAAAAGGTGTAGGGACATTAGTCATTAAGAATGTGCATGTTAATAACAATAAGAATATAGGCATGATTTATATATAATTTGTATATCAATATGCATGTGTGCGAGTGATGATTTTCTTAATATGCAGCTCGCTTGGGTCAGTGCATACACATTATTTTTATGAGTACTTTTTGAATGATTGCTAGACACCTGGTGGCGGGTTAGGAGAAATAAAAGGTTGTTTAGCCAATATAGCTTTGTGATTGAGTTTTCTGCAGGATTGGGCCTAGTTTTTCTAAGCCGTTATGCTACCAAAATTCAAGCACAAGTTGTTGTAATGCTTAAGCGGTCTATTTAAGGATTGCAAGATAAACTGACTACGTGATTTCAAAATATGCAGGAATTGATGCCCAATACCCGATATGGATGAAACCAGAGCAGGGCAACCTATATCGTACTCTAGAAAGGACCCGCATATTGCTCAGCTGATTCATGTCAAGGAATCTATTGACACAATTAGGGCTAATAGATGAGGTAGATGCCCTGATAGCCCAGGCCGGGTAGACACATTTTTATGAAGTGGCATATATGACATACCCAGAGGTGACTAGACAGTTTTTGGCTACATTCCAGTATTTGGGAAACCAGAGGATAGATGATGAAGAGGGGGTCATTACGTACTGTATTCATGGTCAGATGTGTTAATGACCCGCAGATGCTTTGTATAGATCCTGGGTTGCTTATAGGTGAGGGAGTAGCGAGACCCGAGAAATATGCCTCTGCAAAGATATGGGTGGAGATTGCACGACTAGGGGTCTCATATATGAGACGAACAACAAAATCTACACTGCTGAGATCATAGTTACTACACTACCTATATAGGGTTCTTTCTTACTCATATCTAAGTAGGTCGGGCAGTCCTGGTTCCCTTATGGTGGCAGAGATATACAGATTATAGGGCATGGTAGTAGGTAGGCCGATAGACCTGAGCCACACTATTCTTAAGCATATCTGTACTACCAAGTGCCATCCGAGTGAGGCCACATCTATCGGGGTTTTGGTCACCAGGTTGTTACTAGAAAAGGGGATGCTAGAGGCATACATAGGACCATCTGCATGAGAGGGCATATATTTAAACAGGGAGATCGTATATGACATATGTCTAGCCAGGGAGGATGATGCTACTATATATGGGATCAGGCTTATGACCCTCGAGGAGATTGATGCTGCTCACCAGCCAGATAAGGTGAGATGTGGTAGCAAACCACCGATGCCTCCACCTCAGCACGAGCCAGATGATGATCAGCAGATGGAAGATGTCTTGGGACCAGGGTTTAGAGAGGAAGAAGAGATCCCTTTCATAAATTACTTTGCAAGGGAGGCCCGACAGGAGACAGTTGTACCTCCATCCCTACAGGATTTCCCTACCTTCCACCAGGATCTGCCTCCTAGGGCTTATGGTCACCCTAGTGCATCTCTATCCTCAGCACTGCCTCCACCTCAGCAAGCTGCCCCATGGGATACTATTTTACAGGGTATACAGGCTTTGATTGTGGCTCAGACTGCCATGGCTATAGACATACAGGCGATATGCCAGGAGTAGAGTAAGCAAGATGAGGCCTACCTAAAAAGGTTTGATAATTTTGATGCCTTGCAATGGTGGTTTATAACCGATCTGAACAAGATAGAGACAGGGGTCCAGAATGTGGACAAGAGTATGCAGAAGGCCACAGATCAACTCACAGCTTTAGAGACTACCTTCTTGATTGGTAAGGATGTTATCAAGGGAGCCAAAGATGAGCTTAAGAAGAAAATTGACAAGCAGGACTCTAACCTTAAGGCTTATGTGATCGGTATATATGGGACAGTTGCAAGCCATATTGCTATGCATATAGATGATTTGGCTAGCATCCAGGGAGATGTAGACCGCCTTGCAGGATATCTCAATGAGTTCATGCATCCTATTATAGCCCAACCACCGGGACCCACACAACCAGACCTTCTTCAGCTCAGGCACCGAGTCCACCATTCTATAGGCGTCGTTCCTGATCCCATTCTCCATTAGAGGGCACCACAGATTATGGCTTGCACTAAGTTCCTGAGGGTTCAAGTAGCTTATGATTTTCTATCTACATACATTTTATATATATATTACACGGTTCTCACACACATTTTCAGATTGGGATGATTATTATAAATGTTTATATTATTTTCTTTTTGTTGTTATTACATTGTGGACATTTGTTTTTTCTTACAGTAGATGTTTCTCTAAAATTTGCCAAGATTATTATCATGAACTTGTTTAAAACTTTCATTTGTTTGTTGGGTTGATATTAATTATCGTTAGCATGTAAGGTGCCTTCTATTATAAACCGTTGTTATTTGATATTAATAGGTCAAGCATGTCTTGTACTAAAATGTACATCACAAGATAAATTGATTGATCATCAATGAAGTGCATGTTGTAATGCTAGACTTTGTATATCATGCTGCTAAAGGAGAATGTATATAGAAATGATAATACTACAGGGGGAAAGTAGGCATAAGAAAAATGCATGTAAAAAAACGAACATAAGTAAGCATCTTAATTAATGAGACCGGGGGCAAGAAATCCCAATCTAACCTTTTTAACACTGTAAATGTAGGACAAGCTAGATTCAGTTAGCTACATAGCATGAACCAGTACAGCCTCACGAGTGTTGCCTCCGATGGCACTCCTTCAGCTGCAGGGGGTAAGTGGTTATGCAAGTTAACTTTAGATCTAAACTACCCCAATGTACCTGTAAAATTTTTACAAATCAAGGTATAGCCACCGAGTGGGATCGCCTCAAGGTATAGCCACAGAGTGGGATTGCCTCAAGGTATAGCCATAGAGTGGGATTGCTTCAAGGTACCACATAGTGGGATCGCCTCAAGGTATAGCCATATAGTGGGATCACCTTCAAATCAAGGTATAGCCACAGAGTGGGATTGCCTCAGGTATAGCCACATAGTGGGATCACCTCAAGGTATAGCCATATAGTGGGATCACCTCAAGGTATAGCCACAAAGTGGGATCTCCTTCAGGTCAGGAGTATAGCCGTAGAAGTGGAATCGCCTTTGAACCAAGGGACACACCACAGGCTGGAGTTGTTCACCAACCAAGCCTTCTTAAGAAGCAAGCAGGGAGACCACCTCCTCATGTAAGTCTCTCTCTCCTACTCTGAACTTTGGTTTATCTAAACTCCTACGTGCACTAGTCTCTCAAAAGTTGAGGGCAACTATAAGCATCGGGTCCTGAGAAGGCCTTTGTCAGGGTTACCTGATGAGGAAAATTGCCCATCTAAAGACAACAAATCGAGGATGACGGACTCTTGGTGGCATTAAAATTATTTTTGTAAAGCCTCTTAATTATTTCCAATCCCGACCTCTTAATGATGGATGTACCCTTAATATGGAACTTGAGACTCGTGTTAGAAGCATGTAAAGGCCATGCACGTTGCGTATTTGTGGCCTATGCACCCGTACGATCGAAAAAATATTCATCATTTGGCCTTAATAGAAGAATTTTACCTTTTTTGGAATGCACAACCATGCATGAATGAGTGTGCAGCCATGCACTCTAAAGAATCTTGCCTTTTCAAACAAGTTGGCCAACTTTTGGACTATACAGCCGTGCAAACCAAAGGCACGGTACACTAAAAAAGGTGGTTGGCTTCCCTAAGAGGCAAGTGGGCAGGTGGGCGGCATTACGTACACTCTGCCTTTATAAGCCCCCTCCATTTCTTTCTGAGGGGTTGGCCCTTTTGATTGGTTTATAGATTTCAGTTAGAAAGAAACTTTATAAGCTAAAAAGTGAGTTTTTGGCACTTAGTCTTTTAAATCCTTGGTCATTTTTCTAGGTATTTCAATACTACGAAGAGTTCACGAATCCGACATTTGACGGTCTAATCGAGTAAGTATACTAAAGGTAATATAAAAGGCCTTTCTTTGTATTTTTATAGCTATAATAAATTTTTTTCATTCTTCTCATCTGTTAGTTTCTATTACATATGGATTTTTGTTAGATTTAGGTTGTGATATCCTTTAAAAGGGTATGTTGCTCTGTGATAGGAATTATTAAGCGATTCTCTTTAATTTTTGTCTCTTAAAAAAAAACCCGATTTAAAAACTCTTCTTTGTATTTAACTATTCCTTTTTGCTCCCTTTTGGATCTACTATTGATGAGGAATATGTTTTAAAAGGAAAGAAAACTCACTGTTATCAGGTTGATACGGCCGTGTATTGTTTGATGTGTAATCGTGAGTCAAATGGTACGTGGCCTACGGTGTGTTTTCTCGCTTTTAAGGCTAATGAGTCGATCGTATGTCATCAAACATGCCATCGTACATTTTTTGACATGCGTGTTAGATCCTTATTTTTATTTTATTTTTATCATTTTCATACCTCTTAGTTCAAATTAATTTTATGTATGTTCCTTCTGTGTTTTCTATTATCATTATTATTTTTGTTGTCATTATCACTGTTATTATTATTACTTCGGAGGAATAAAGCTTTTTCACCAATATGATCAGGAAAGCGCTCCAGGTAAGTCCACTACTCTCTCTCTTTACTGTAAATAAACACTTTTTTGGTCGCAAATGAAAAACTTCATGAAAAATATTTATGGTAAATAATTGGGGTATTTCATTGATAA
This sequence comes from Excoecaria agallocha, assembly GCA_037975025.1. Lineage (NCBI taxonomy): Eukaryota > Viridiplantae > Streptophyta > Magnoliopsida > Malpighiales > Euphorbiaceae > Excoecaria > Excoecaria agallocha. The sequence goes on along the minus strand of CM075807.1, from coordinate 36,747,514 downwards.
AATTGGACTAATGTCTACCTTTTTTCCTAGAAAATTCACATGTAAAAAATTAGCTTTTAATAATGTAAATGATTTTTGTATATAATTAAATAACACGGGATGTTTCTTAAATAAAACTGGGACTGGCAGGTCTCTGTCTTCAAGATCTTGCAATGAAATGCTTCTTCAATAATCTGTATGCGAGGACCAAAGTCCTTACCTAATGGAATCATGATGAATAGCCCAATTTATGAATGCTCTTATGGCCTTATTCAATGCCCTGATTTACTGCTTTCTTCTGTGATTGGGTGCACTTTTAATTTCTATATTTGCTCTATTCTTGCATGAAAGAAAAGGGAACATGATTAATTTGAGAGCCGTTATGTCAAATTTGTCAAGGCTAAAAATAAGAGTGGAATTCCGAACCCTCTCTGGATTTTTGGCCTCATAAGGTCAGAACACCTTTCATTCCCAATATTTCATTAGGTGGCGATTCCTTATTATTCAGCCTTGTGGTGCCCAACTAGATGCCTTCCGATCATCAATCGTTAGCAATGAGATAGGGACACTTTGACGTGCTACATCACACTTTTTGAGGTTCATGATTGAGGCAAGTTGAGTTGAGTCTCTTTCCTATCACAAAGCACCCATCGGCTTGGATGGGAAACTTCAACCTGGTTTTGATCCTAAAATTGGGATCAAACTGCTAAAGGTCAAAGGTTTTCCTCACTCGAACTCGATGAACCCTTAGTTTCGGGGGTGAAATTGAGTGTCGGGGCTCAATTTGATTATAGACAACTCAATAAAGTGACTATAAAGAATAGATGCCCCCTTCCTTGATTATAGACAACTCCAGTCCTATTTGTGAAGAAGGAAGGGACACTCCAGTTGTGCATTGATTATAGACAACTCAATAAAGTGACTATAAAGAATAGATGCCCCCTTCCTTGCATTAAAGATTTATTTGATTAGCTAAAGGGAGCGAGTGTATTTTCAAAGATTGACCTGAGATTGGGTTATTACTAGATGGCAGTGAAAGAAATTGATGTATCCAAGATAGTTGTTCGTACTAGATATGGCTATTATGAATTTTTAGTCATGCCATTTGGGCTTACAAAGGCACCATTTGCCTTCATAGATTTGATGAATAGGGTTTTTCACCCTTCTTTGGATTAGTTTATGGTGGTTTTCATTAATGATATCCTAGTGTATTCCAAGACATCGGAAGAACATGATAAGCATCTGAGGATTGTACTACAGACCTTGAAGGAAAAGTAATTATATGCCAAGTTTAGTAAATGTGATTTTTGGCTGAATGAGGTATCCTTTTTAGGTCATGTAGTTTCTGCAGAAGTTATAAAGGTAGATCCTTCAAAGATTGAAATGATTCTTCAGTGGAAGCCGCCTAAGAATGTTACAGAAGTAAGGAGTTTCCTGGGTTTAGTTGGGTACTATAGGAGATTTATTAAGGCCTTCTCTACTATTGCAGGTCCTTTGACTCGACTGTTACAGAAGTACACTAAGTTTGTATGGACTGATAAATGCCAAAAATGTTTTGAGAAGCTTAAAGGTATGTTGACAAAAGCTCATATCCTTACTCAACTCGAAGCAGGCAAAGATTTTGTGATCTACAGTGATACCTCCAAAAATGGTTTAAGCTGCGTGTTGATACAAAAAGGCAAGGAGATTGCTTATGCCTCCCGATAGCTTAAAACTCATGTGAAAAACTATCATACTCATGATCTAGAGATGGAAGCTATTGTTTTTGCTTTAAAAATTTGGAGACATTATCTGTATGGAGAAAGATGCTACAATTACTTAGATCATAAAAGTTTGAAATACCTGCTTACTCAGAAAGAACTTAACCTTAGATAGAGACGCTGGTTGGAGTTAATTAAAGACTATGATTGCTTTATTGACTACCATCTAGGAAAACCTAATGTAGTGGTTAATGCACTCAACAAGAAATTTATGTTAGGTAATGCAAATGTTTTCAAATGAATATGTATAAGTAATCAGTAAGTATTATTAACTAATAATAATGTTTGTAGCTCTTCGAGCTATAAATGTCAGTTTGAGTTTGGCACCAAATGGGGCATTATTGGCTAAAATACAAGTGAAGCCTGATTTTACACATCAAGTGAAAATGGCTCAAAAGCAAGATGACCGACTGGTAGCCATTACAAACAAAATTAAAGATAGTAGTGGAGGAGACTATTCCTTAAGTAATGATGGAAGCCTCTGTTATAAGAAAAGACTCTGTGTTCTAGATCTAGAGGAACTAAAGAAAAACATCCTCACAGAAGCTTACCATAATATCTATGCCATACATCCCGGAGGTAACAAGATGTACTAGGACTTGAAAACTTACTATTGGTGGCCAAGTATGAAGTAAGATGTGACATAATTTGTAGGCAAATGCTTGATATGTCAGCAAGTGAAAACAGAGCACCAGGTTCCTTCAAGATTGCTTCGTCCCATTTTAATACTAGAGTGGAAATAGGACAGGGTGACTATGGATTTTGAAATTGGATTACCTATGACTCAAAGGAAACATGATGCTATCTAGGTGATTATTGACAGACTCACCAAATTCGCTCATTTCTTACCAGTACGAATGGATTTTCCTTTGACCAAGTTGGCAAAAATCTACATTAATAAAGTGGTAAGGTTGCATGGAGTACCATCATCCATCATTTCTGATAGGGATCCTAGATTTACTTACCATTTTTGGAAAAGTCTATAGGAAGCTCTGGGTACGAGACTCAATTTTAGCATAGCATTTCACCCTTAGACATATGGTCAGTCAGAATGGGTGATCCAAATATTAAAAGATATGTTACGATGTTATGTGCTAAAGTTTGGTAGCATTTGGGAAAAGTAATTATATTTAGCAGAGTTTGCCTACAATAACAACTACCAGTCCAGCATAAAGATGGCTCCTTTTAAAGCTTTGTATGGGAGAAAGTGCAGAACTCTTTTGTGTTGGACAGAACTAAGTGAAAAGAAGCTAGTAGGATTTGACCTGATTTGTGACTCGGAGGAGAAAGTTCGGGTCATTAAAGGTAGGTTGAAAAAAGCTATAGATCGCCAAAAATCTTATGCAGACCTAAAGAGAAAGGATATAAAATTCCAGGTTAAAGACAGAGTTTTCTTGAAGGTATCTCCTTGGAAGAAAATTTTGAGATTTGGCAGGAACGGCAAGCTCAATCCAAGATTCACTAGCCCTTATGAGATACTTCAGCGAGTGGGTCTTGTAGCTTATCGGTTGAAGTTACCATCAGAGTTAGAAAAGATGCATGATGTGTTCCATGTGTTTGTGCTTCGAAGGTATAGATCTGTTCCTAGCATGTGATCACACAGAAGAAATTCAAGTGCAGGTTGATATGACCTATGAAGAAAGACTAGTAAAGATCCTAGCTAGAGATGTCAAATAGCTCAGGAACAAATAGGTTTCATTAGTGAAGGTGCTCTGGCACCATCACAATGTGGAAGAGGCTATATGAGAGCCCGAAGCTACAATGAAACAACAATATCCTCTGCTCTTCAATACAAGTAAATGTCGACGATAAAATTTCTTTTAGTAGGGGAGAATTGCAATGGCCTCAATGTCGAGTCAATCGCAAATAGTATTTGTCAGTAGTGAACAATACTTCCAGGGTTGAAAAATGTACCCGAAGGCGTAAAATATTTTATTTGACCATTGGAGAATATTCGTCACTGTGAGTCCGAGGTTGAAATTTGAAGTGAAATTGAGGTCATATAGGCCTCCAAAAGTCAAAAATACGAAATATGAAGCGATTCAGTTCAAAGGTTAATTAGGTTGATCTAGGTTTGACTGATCCTTTAAAAATAGCAAATGAATTTTAAAAATTACCAGAAATTACAGATGTGCCTAAAATGAAGTGTAGAATATTTTGGCTATAAAAATTTCATTTTTTGGTGACATCGGTAATTGTCGAATCGGATTGATCTAATTGAATCGGATAAAAAATAGACTCTAATTGAGTTGAAATTTTATGTACAGCCTATTTTTTGAAATGACAAAAATGATGGAATTGAAATTGAAGAGGTTTAGAGTTGGAAAGTGAGAGAATTGCAGGAAAATTGCATAGTATGCTTAAATTAGGTTATTGGGCCTTAAGTGAGTATGCCTTGGTTGAACCAAAGCCCAACCCATTCAGCCCCTATAAAAGCCAGCTAGAAGCAAATTTTTGGGTAGCTGACCTCAGCTCCTCTTCTTCTTCCTTCTTGGCCAAACCACCATAGTTGGTATTCTCTCAAGTTTTCTTCAAATCTCTCTCTCTCTTTCTTTCCAAATCTAAACATCCTAGGTGGTATTTGATTCCTCTAGAAGGTTAATTGAACTTCTATTCCTTGATTAGAGGAAGATTCATAAGAGAAAGCAAGTGAAGAAGCTTAGGATGTCAAATTGAGGTAAGAGAAAATCAAGGCTTTAAATTTGTTTAAGGATGCCTACAAGTGTTTTTAGGTGCCTAGAGTTTATTTATGTAGTTAATTTGAGCATTTGAGATCAATAAGGTAGAGTTCCTTATGTTAAAGAACTTAGCCCTTTTTAGATTCTCAAGTTGGTGGGCAATCTTCCATGGCTAAAGGCAAGAAAAAGAAATCTTAGGAAGAGCTTAGCTTGTGAGAAAGGTTAGTGACTATTAAATCTTTCTATTTCATTAAAATTTCATAGTTTCCCTTTATGTAACTTAGGGAAAATTAATTATATGCATACATAATTGAAATTGACCTAAAATTAATAAATTAGAACCTTGAAAATAGTTATTAGAATGCTGAATTTGATTTAAAATAATATGTATTGTGAACAACCTCTTATGGCTGAATTGTTCCCTAGTGAAAATCAATGTATAAATTGTGCAATTTTGATGATTTATGCCATAAAATAAACCTAGAAATGAAAAATTATGTCCATGAATTTTTATAGAATTTGTGAAATTTATTTGAGCATTTTTGACAAGGAAATTAGTTTATATATAAGGTATTTGTTAAATTATTGTGAAATAATTTATTAATTGAGTGAAAATGGTGAATTATGGTTAAATAATTCACAAACTATGCAAAAGTACTGGAAAAATTGATTAACTATATTATTGAAGTGAAAAAGGAAAAGAAACTATTAGAAATCTGATAGGTAAATCGAAATTAATTAAAATATTGCCTTTAGTAATAGTTAAGCAGTCCAAATCTAGCTCAAAATATGATTCGCTAGCCATAGGAACACCTATACTGCGATGCAAGTCATGATACTTTACTATAGTAGGATCATATGATCTTTCATAGTATATGATCTGTTTTGTATTATGTTTTGTGAGAAATGGCCCTTTAGGGTCATTTCTCAATCTATATTATGGCCCTATAGGGTCCACATCCTGTATATCCGGTTTGATGATTTCTGCCAGGATTGTACTAAGGGAATATATGTAAAAATCAACTAAAAGTAAAAAAAGATAAGTAAAAATGAAGTTTAGAGTGAAAAAGGACCTAATTAAAAATAAATAAAAAGTTTAGGGGGCAAAACGGTAATTTTTCTAAAATATTGAGCTGAGTAAGCAAAAATGCTAAAATAATGATTAAAGAGGGTAAAATAGTAATTTAATGAGCAATTAGCCAAAAAAATAAACTTTTGAAATTTTGGAGGACTAAAATGTAATTTTACATGAAAATGATAAGATAAGGGTTAATTGGTAATTTGTATGCCAATTACTAGATTGAAAATAAAAAATAAGTAACTAATGGCAATTTTATAATTAAATGAAGCAATAAAGATTTAATGGTGTTTATTGTAATTTAATGAATTTTTGTATAATTAATACAATTATGCTTGCCTGGGAAATACCTTAATTTTTAGTCACCACTGAACATATTTAATACCCAGCATATAGTTGTTACTGCGTATAGGTTTTGAAGGTGAAGAGGAGCACTAGTACATAAAGGGGCTCATTTTGCAAGAAAATGAGTTAATTAAGAAGGTTTATATTTGGCATGTATATGGATATGTATGGATATGTATCTTGTAAATATGCTTAACAGGAAGTGAAATTTTGTATGGACATATTGATAGATGGGATGTATGTGTATACATATATTACTTATAAATTGTTGTGCCCTTGAGGGGCTGTGGCTTGTTTGCTTTTTAGGTTAATTAGGCAACTTTTAAGACGTTATATTGCCGAAATTTTAATTGGTGAATAGTAAATTGGACAGTTATGGGTCAATCGGCAAGTTTAACTTGTCATTGGTAGTTAAGAATTTTAATTGATTGAAAGAAAAAATTTCTGACTTATCGCTTCAGTCAATAGTCAAAGTAATAGTATGGGTGTTACAAGGTTATGGTGAAAAGTGAGAATGTAGAGGACATTTAGTACGGTCAAGGAAGAATTCAAATGCACAGTGCCTTTTATGCCACATGAGTAACAACACCATTAGGCAAGTGAACCTTAGTAGGTTGATCAACTGGAATGAGTGTTTGAAATAAGGATTTGTTTGAGCAAACATGAGTGGATGCACCGGTATCAATAATCCAACATCTCATTGTGTTATATGAAACAATTTCCAATGACATACCTACAAACTCCATTTGAGCATAATTTAGTTGCTAAAAATCCACCATCCGCTTTCCTTTGAGAATCTTTGCAATTTCTTGTTGAATAAGCTCTATCAAGCCCTACACATTATTATTCTCTGATTCTTCTTCATCATATTCCAATGGAGTTTCAACCAAATAAGCTTGTTTGCCTTTGCCTATTCCCTTTGTACTTCCCTTTTTCGGCTTCAATTTTTATACCATTCTGGATAACCATGCCGCTTAAAACAACTATCCTTTTCATGGCCCTCTGTTCTACAAAAATCACAAAATTTATCTTCTTTATTCTTAAAATATTTCTTTTTGAAACTTCCTTACCCTCCATTTTGCTTGTTTGATCCAAAAGTTTTTACCAGTATGGCACTACCATCAACATTATCATGCAACATATTAATCTCTCTCTGTCTCTTTATACGAAGCACCATAAAATACACCTTATTTACACTTTATAAAGGATCAAATGCTAAAATTTGACTCCTAATATTATCAAAACTTTGATTCAATCCTATCATAAACTAAACAACTTTATTTCTTGCATCAATTTCTTCAAGTTTCTTACTCAATTGACAGCTACAACCATTACAAGAACAAATTGGTATAGGTCGTAACCTTGAAATCTCATCCCAGCATTTATGAAGTTTACTATAGTAAATGGTGACAGAATTGTTTCCCTATTCAACAAAGGTTATCTCTCTGGATTTGGTAAATCTGAGGTGCATTATTGCTATCTCCAAAACATTCCTCTAATAAATCCCATAGGATCTTAGAAGTAGGACTATAGATGAAAGTATCTATTATTTCTTTACTTATGGAATTCAAGATCCATTGTTTGATCATGCAGTCTACTTTTCGTCAACACTTGTATTCTAGTACACTATCAAGAGGTTTAAATAAACCATCAACAAAACCCAGCTTATCGTTTGCTTCTAAAAAATTCACCATAAATACACTCCAACTCATATAATTGTTGACATTAAAAAGATTAGTCACCAAAATCATCCTAGGATGATCAAAACTATGTAGTTGCAGTGGATCATCTTCTGTTTGTATTCTTGGAGCTTGAGCTACAAATCTTCAATTCTCTTCTCTTGGATCTTCATATTCAACATCCTCTGTAGTGTTTTCCATTTGAGAAATTTCATATCTTAAATCTCACGATCTCAAAACTTGTGATCGAGAAAACCAGATCTCAAAGTTCACAATCAAGAAATGCAAAATGAAAGTACAGTAAATTCCAAACAAGAGAGGAAATATAAGCTTCTATAATAAAGAGAACTGAAATGGCTCTAATACCATGTTCAAACCCTAAGCCTCCATTGAAGCTTAACTACCAGAGAAAGAAAAATGAATTAATAATACCTCTATGTATTAACTTATAGAAAAATAAAGTATGAATATCACTATTTATACAAAACTATCCAGCTAATAAAGACAAAAATAACTCTAACTAAATGAGTGTTAATAAATACAAAACAGTGAGTTTTGGTGAGTTTCATTCACACTATTATTTCTTCAAAAAGGATACCATAAGGAACACCAACTGCATAATGAGAAGGATCTGTCTTATGGTGTAGGAGTGCAATAAAAAATGCAATTGAAGAATGAAGTGAAATGCTTTATCAAACAGAGGAGGGAAAGGCAATCAAATGATGGAGCAGACTTTTGCATATCATTATCATGCTTCTACTAAGATAGAGATCATTCTAAAATATCTAGAGCTGCTAATTTAAAAACCTTATGAATATTTTATTAAATACCTCAGTAGATGGAGGAGCATTGTCCTACATATGAGAGATAAACTACAAGATCCTGATTAGATTAAGATTTTTATCAAGAATGTGAGCCCTTATTTAAAGGATGGCCTCACCTACGAGATTGGGAAATGGTCAAAGACATAGTAGTTGACTTGGATAAAGCCAATGTTGATAAGTCTGCTCACAATCAAGGCAATTCTAGCAACTAAAGCAAGGGAAAGTATGTTAATTCGGGTAATAGTGGCTATAGCAAGACCACTGGGTCAAATTCTAACACCCTAAGGTTAGAGAGGTCTAGTTGGGTAGCTTCAAGATAGTATTCAAAGTTGGAAAAACCTATGTCTTGGATCCTTCAGAAATAGTCTTGCAATGGGTTGCTCCAGCCATTCCCAAAATGACCTCGAAGGACACGCTCCCTTTGAACCATCATGTAGATCTATACTAAAACTTTCAACAATAAACTAGTCATGTTATGGATGAATGCCAAACCCTTCATAATGCCATTTAAGATCTGATAGACAGTGGTAGGATCCCCAATCTTGAGACCGAATCAAGTAAAAAAAGGAACCAAAATTACAATAGCATACCTCCTCTTTACATGTTTGGTTTAGGGCCAAAGTCATATGTGTTGAAAGACCTCATGGGGACTGAATAAGGTGGAGTAGTAACAAAAAGATAAAAAATTCAGTGGGTATGGAAACGATTAATGTGTTATAGGATAATAATGATAGTAAAGAATAAGAATTTGCAAGTCAAGTTAGGAAGATTACTGATTATTAGGACTAAGGGTGAACATGGACCAGTTAATCGATCCATTAGTAAAAAAAATTAATCAGTCCATTAATATCAATTTTTTAAAATCATTAATTGTTAATCAGTCCATTACATTTAATTAATCAGTTCATCAATTTTGTTTTTTTAGATTTGGTAAATCAATATTTTTTTATTAACTGTTAAAATTTATAACATACAATAATAAAAAAAATTAGGAAAAGTTCAATTTAGTTTCAAAATTGAAAAGTAATTGAAAATAAGCATCACAAAACAAACATCATGTTTAATTTTAAGTCAAAAACAATTTTGGATAATATTAAATGTTAAAAAATAGATCCTAAAATATAAAAAAATGTAATTAAATGCTATTACATAAAATATGAACACCAATATATATGATAAAAAATAAAATATGTAAAAGTTAATTGGTTACTCCATGTAAATATTACTTTATAAAATTAAAAAGAATGACATAATCTAAATATAGTTTAAAGTATTATATAAATTTTATACAAAAATACAAAAAATTAAGGTATATATATATATATATATATATATATATATATATATATATATATATATATATATATATATATATATATATATATATATATATATATATATATATATATATATATATATAAACTGATTAACTATGTACTAACGATTAACCAGTACCTAAATAATGAAACCAAAACCGTTGGTTCGATTAATTGAAAAAATAGGTTCGTTTTTTTACCAGTTTGTTAGTTAACCATTTTTTTATTTTTTTTTCTCAACCCTAATTGGGAAATCACCAACTCAAAATCAAAAATGGTTCAAGAGATTAGTAAGAAGGGAAGAGCAAAGAGGTAAGAAGGTAGAGGCTATAACTATAAGCTAAAGAGTAGTGTTTGAATAAGTGCCTCAAAAGGACATAAATTCTATCGTGGAGGAATTTTCCAAACAAAGGGAGGAGAGACCATCGATTACTAAGCAATTAAAGAAAACCCAAGCTTAAACTTCCATTTGGGAACTGCTATATTAAAGCAAGGAACATTGGGGGAAGATAGTCAACTCCTTATTTGAAATAGTAGTCTTCACCTATATTAATCCACAGTAAGTTAATAAGGCAGTAAGGGTAACCAATCAAGCCTTATCTTATATTCTAAGGAGGAACCATTGATCAAAAGGCTAATACACAAATGCCTACTATTTATCTAAGCTAAGATTAATGGCAAGAAGGCATCCTGTGCTATGGTAGATGATGGGTTATCTATCAAAATTTTTCCTAAAAAAGTGCTCCCTATGCTAGGGTTATTTGTCAAAGATTTGTCCCATTCAAAAATGGTGATTAAGGCATACGACGATAGTGAGAGGTGAGTTAATGATGCCTTCCTCACTAAGGTTAAAGGTAGATGTCATAAAAGAAAAGGTGGAGTTTGTAATGTTGATTATTTTGGCCAGTTTTTTGGTCCTACTAAGATGCCCATGATTCCACAAGCTCGGAACATACCCTCCACACTACACCAAATGATTAATTTCCCCTACAAAGGATGGGTAATCACGATTAAGGCTATAAGGCAAAATACTATTTCTTTGATAGGCATAGCTATTCAACTTACACAATTTTCCATGTTCCATGATATATGTGGATAAGGGCTTTAACCCTAAGGCTACTTTAATGATAAATAAAATGGAGTGTATGCTTAGAGTTGGTCTTAGGGTTAAAAACCTAGGGGGTAATAGAATTTTCAGGCTTCAAAGGTCAGCGTATAAAGAAAGGCTTGGGCTACACATAAGATAATAAGGCTAATAAAGAAAAAAAAAACCATATATTTCCTTAAAGGCATTCTTAACACCTAATAATCCTAACCTAAGGTATATGGGTGAACTTAGGTTGTTTATGCTCAACGGGATAATGGTGCCGAAGCAAAGATATTCATTGATGCATATGACTAGCTCACTAGTGTTAAAAAAAATGAAGAAAGAGGAGTGGATTGAGGAGATTGTCCTTAGTATAGACGAATTGGGTTTAGCTCTAATAAAAAGGTTATTAACATCGATAATGCTAGCAAAAAAGAAATCACCAATGCAGGTTAATACTGACCATATAAAAGATAACAAGGCTAAGGATAAAGATATACTCGTTGATCTCAGGAAGAAGCCCATCGCTTCTACTGAAAGTTTAAGGGAGGCCCAGCCATATAAAGCCAATCCTTTTGCTGTCCAGGATAGTCATGCTAGCTCTAGTCTTGCTAAATAAAATGATATTGTTAATGGCAACTTATACATCTTTGAATTTTTTAAGGCTAATGACCTCTTTTCCTCAAAAGTTCAAGAAATAAGTAATGGTTTCACTAATAGTGTGATGTTTTGGCCGACGGTACAATTCATTTCAATGATATTTATGCATCCATTTTTTACATTAATGCAACATCAACTAATCCTTTTAATCTTGACACAGATGAAAGTCCTAAGAACATATTGATTGCATTAATAGTGTCTCTTGATGAAAGGAAAAGATTTGAGAGGTTGCTCGAAAGAATAGACAGGTCTTCGATTGGAATTACAAGGACGTGTTTGGCATTGACAGGTTAGTGGTTGAGCATGCCATACCCACTAAAGAGGATTCCAAGGTGGAAAAATAAAAGCTTTGTTAGGTCCGCCTAGAGTAGTCAAACCCTATCAAAAAATAGGCCCAAAAATAGAAACAAGCTAGGTTCATCAAAGAGTTAAAGTTGCCCACATGGTTGGCCAATGTTATTTTAGTGGCCAAGAAAGATAGAAGGAAGGGTCAGAATGTGCATTAATTATTGATATCTCAACCAAGTTTATCTAAGAACTATGTTCAGAAAAAACCACGTGCTAAGCAAAATGCTTCATGGTATTCAAACAAATCAATTTTTCATCAAATGCAACTCATTTGTATATAACATGCATAACATATAATATTTTTCAAATATAAATATAAGTAGAAAATACCTTCATGATCATAACTCAAAATTCACAACATATAATCATTAAACACAACCAATTAAGTAGAAAATACCTTTATGAACATATACAGCTATACAAGTTAAATCGAATCATGCCTTACGGATTTAGGTATCCTTAAAATATTTAATACAAAATAATTTTTTATCAAAATTTAATATAAGTCAATTCACCTGTATATTTGAACATTATGTTATCTTAGGTGGACAGGACAACCAGACATGCGTAACATTCATAGGATGATATATATACATATCGAGAAATATTAGATACACAGTCCACTGAATAAGTTTGTATTAAAATATAATCCATTTATATATTAACATAATTATTTTAGATAAAAATTATCTAATATTGATAATATACAAATATTATTACTATTTCCATTTTGTAATGCAGTTTGAATGGGAGCCTTACAACAACATAATCCATATGCTTCTAGATTATTGTAAAAGTGCACAGGCATGCTAGATGTCTATTGTTCCTCTAATCTGCTTTCATATCATTGAGTGGCACCATCCAAATAGAGTCATACGACAATTTGGATTTAACTAGCCAATTCCTCATCGACCCCTTATACAAGACAATTTACATACAATAGACTTGCAGGTCCAAAACCATATGGATTAAGTTGCTAAATTTGCAGTATTCATCATAAATGAGTGGAACAACCACCATAGTCATTTTGTAGTTGGACAAGATCTAAAGGAGAAATTGAATAATGAATCTAAATACATGCAATGGTATGTGCAATGCACTAGCCGTTAGATAACCACGATTAGAGCATCCCATGCAACAACTGTAAATATTTCAATTAGTTTATTTTACATTATGAAAAAAAAATTGTTTTAAAGAATGTAAGTATCATTTGGATTTATTTATAAATTTAATTATTTTAGGCTGATGGTGTTGAAAAATTAGTCCATGAACAAGGTGATGCTTTGACCAACAGAAGGATAATGGAAAATATCCTTGCTGAAGTAGGTTATGAAGAACATATATCAACTGATTTACCAGACAGCCGAGTCAAAATCTTATCAATGTCCCACCTATAAAAAGTCAGTTTGTTGACTTCTGAACTCAACAATATAGGACTAGAATGATTGATAGGGGAGCAAATATTCCACAAAAATATTATGATCCAAACATCATGCAAATTCCAGCACCCATGTCATGGCCTTTTCATAAAATAGAATTTTCACAAAAACAATACATGATGCAAATTCATGGATAAAATTTTTCATCTTTTGAATTCGGGTCCACGAGTTATACTTTGGCTGATTTGGGTGGTTTAAGCCACCAATATCTAAGGATACCTATGTCTTTTGATTTACAATAGACACCTTTTGCATCTTTTCAGGGTGTGGATCAACATGATTTATTCGAAAGTATATTTGGTATATATCAAGATTCAAACCAACAAGTAAACTATAGACAACCATTAATTTTTTATTTTTACAATGAGGTTATTAGTGGTGATGCAAGATCACGTGATGCACGGTTGTGTGAAATAGGTTTAGGTGATGTCATATCAATGATTGACCCTCAATTAGGCGGTAAAGGAATAGTTGATACACAAGTTGATGAACAACAACAAAGGTATCCTAATCGAGATAGAAGGCCAACTAGATTGGCCTAGATGTGGCACGGGATCACATATAATTCATTAGGTACCATGAGGATCATGTGGCTTGTATATTGCATTATGTTTTTAAGAACTATAATTTACATTTAATATATTTAAAAAAATATAAAATGGAAAAAATTTATATCATATAAAATAATAATATTAAGTTGGCAAAAGGTAATAACAAAAATAATAAATATTAAAAATATACTAACATAGACATATTTACATGACAAATTTTAATTGGTAACAAATATTAAATGGATTGAAACTAATTTGTGTATTACAAGCATGTGAAACTGCTAAATTCATAAATACGTTGATATATACTATGATGGTCTGGGCAAGTCTTTTTGCTATGGCCCTCATTTTGACAAAGTGTACGATGGTTAGGCCTGTTAACATGTGGCACCCAATAATCACAGTGTACAAGTGGTTGGAAAAAAGACTTGTAATAGTTCAAGGCCTCTAATAGTTTATAGCACTTGTCAATGTATGTCCACATGTCAACACATACATGTATACAGGTTGCTATAGCATATGAACATGGCATTTTAGTGTCTTGAAACTTTCCACATTCACAATGATGGCAATCTAAATTAATAGCTTGTGTGTTACTACCTTTTCACTTGCTTTTTTTTATTTCTCATCCTTATTATGAATAGTCATATATGTCGATCAAAATTTTCAACTCTGTGGCCACTAGCTTTCTGAGAACACTAAAACCATTTTCAAGATGCAATCACAAATTATTTATGAATCTAATTGTCTATGGTATTGGAATACCAATGATATAGTACAGGAATAGGGCTTCTTGTATGTACTAATAATCCAATAAGGAGATGTCCTTTTTTTCATAGGTTTTAGTCTCCATAAACAACCTGTATCTTCTGCACATGAGCAACACACCACCCAATATGAGGGCTTCGATTCAACAACGTTATATGAAACATTATTCTAAATCAAAAATTTCTTTACACATGCCTTAATTTCCTCTTTTGTTATGAATGCTAAGTCTTCACATAACTCAGAAACACCATCCCATTTTAGCATTGGATAATCATTAGACATGTTAATCCCAACTTTAGAAAAATTAACATTTGTGTGGTGTACTGATGGAAAGTGAAATTATGAAATATTAGATTGTCCACCAACATGATCTCGGACATCGTGCATGTTTAAATTCTAAAGGCCTTCTGTCACATGGATGGAACTACTTTAAACAAAGGGATCATCTCTTCCAATAGAAATTTCTTCACCGGCATCATTCAAGTCTATCTCTTCATCATCCTTATCTAGATCAAAATTATAAGAAATATATCCATTATTAGCAATATTATCATCATCTATTAGCGTATCATCACATGCAACATCTCTACCTCTAAAGCTAAAACATAAGGAAAATTCATTTGGATTTTCCCCCTAAGCTCTATAATAAGACTTGCTTCTATTGTTTCCAAATCATCAACACATTCACATTGCAGTAGAGCCGCAAACTGTGTATCAAAATCAGACCTACTTCCTTTTCCAAAATATAAATTTTCACCAAATATATTTCTTTCGTCAACAATGGTTATAGAATCTCTATTTACATTGTTATTCATATAATTAACATTATTTAATACATTTTGTTCATCTCTAATTAATTTTTTTAATACCAATAATTAACTCCGTAATGGTATATCTAAGAAATATCTCAAAATTTTCATAAATTTGATCAATGTCATCGTCATCAATTAAATCCATAAGCATCTAAGAAATTGATCCCTAATTGTTTACAAGACATTTACATATCACTCTACTAACCCTCGTATCCACAGCTAAATCCAATTTAACTATTATCTTAAGAACAAGTTTAACAAATATCGGCTTGCTCTTAATCTCCAATCTCCTAGATCTTGCAAAGAAACTTGAAGTGTCATATCGGTAACCAATTAACTAGTTCTAAGAGATGTTTGCAATTAAATGAATTAGATGAGTTATGTCTTAGTTCTTATGAAAATGCAAAGATATATAAAGAGAGATCTAAGAAATTACATGATACACATATACGTCATAAGAGTTTTAAGGTAGGGGATAAGGTACTTTTTTACAATTCAAGATTAAAGTTGTTCTCGAAAAAACTTAAATCTCATTGGAGTGGTTCATTTGATGTAACTCAAGTATTTGATTATGGATACTTAGAACTCAAGAATGATAAAGTGGAGTTTTTTAAAGCCAATGGCCAATGGTGCAAGGTTTACTTGGAAGGCAATTTCCATGATAAAGAGATTTCATGCATCTCTCTAGGTTTGGTAGATAGATTTGGATTGAAATCTACTTAAATAATCTTTCTATTTAAATTTTTATTTAGTTATATGTTGCTTTAATTTTATGTTTTTACTTAGTTTTAACGTTAATAATAAAGTGTGTGTGCATTTTTCCATAAAGTTTATTCATATTTTTGTACCTTCACATAGTTGTATCTTGTTAACTTATTAAATTTTTCATATTTCTGTCTTTTTCATAAGTGTGACCCCTTACTCATCCAATTTTCATTTTCTTTTGTCGCGAGCACAACCATGCAAGGGATTTTTGAATTTTACCTTTTGTCAACGACGTGACAAGAGCGGATATTGAATTTTTAGGGTTTTTTCTAATCATTACACCTATTTAAACACTACTATAAATTGATTTTTACAACCAACGAACTTCATTTTTTTCATTTTCTTCTCTATTCTTCTTCAGATTTCCATTTTCACTCTTCTATCTTCCCTATTTCTATTTATTTTACTTTACTCTACAATTTTTAAGTTTTCTTCTTGATTTTCTAGTTGAGTTCTTGTTATTTTGCTGCAATTTTACAATAGTTCATCAAAACACTATAAGAGACAAAGGCGAGTGGAATGGAGTTTCTTCATCTGCATAATAACCAAGTACTACTATTTTATCTCAATTGTTTAAATGTTCCTTTCCTCTATTTTCTGAAGAAGAGGGTAAAAAGTATGATTTTTTCTCTATGAAAGAGGTAGTAGGCATGTGGCATTTAGATTTTAATTTATTAGAAACCCTAGGAATTTCTGAGGATTTTGAAAAATTTATGAAATTCATGAAATGGGAGTCATTTGTGCACATGCAATTGCCTGTTAGGAAAGATTGGGCCTTATAATATTTTTGTGATATTGCCATACATTGATGAAAGGAAAATAAATTGAAATTTAGGTATGAGGGGGAGGAGGATGTTTTTGGTTTCAATGAAATGCATGAGTGGTTTTGATTTCCTCTTAATGGGAAAAATTTTATTCCTCAACATTTGTCCCGTCTGACACTAAGAAGAGAATTACTGGGTTAGGTGGTTTTGACACTAAAAATTCAACAATAGGCTTATAAAAATGAATCATTGCTTTTATTCCACAAGTTTTTATGCCATGCTGTGTTAGGACGTGTTGAAAGCAACAAAGTCCAAGTAAAGGGTGCAAGGGATTTTTGAATTTTACCTTCTATCGCGAACACGACAAGGGCGGATATTGAATTGTTAGGGTTTTTTCTGACCGTTACACCTATTTAAACACTACTATAAATTGATTTTTACAACCATCCAACTTTATTTTTTTCATTTTCTTCTCTATTCTTCTTCAGATTTCCCATTTTCTCTCTTCTATCTTCCCTATTTCTGTTTATTTTACTTTACTCTACAATTTTTAAGTTTTCTTCTTGATTTTATAGTTGAGTTCTTGTTATTTTGTTGCAATTTTACAATAGTTCATCAAAAGATTATAAGAGACAAAGGGGAGGGGAAGGGAGTTTCTTCATCTGCATATTAACCAAGTACTACTATTTTATCTCGATTATTTAAATGTTCCTTTCCTCTATTTTCTGAAGAAGAGGGTAAAAAGTATAAATTTTTCTCTAAGAAAGAGATAGTAGGCATGTGGCATTTAGATTTTAATTTATTAGAAACCCTAGGAATTTCTAAGGATTTTGAAAAATTTTTGAAATTCATGAAATGGCAGTCATTTGTGCACATGCAATTGCCTATTAGGAAAGATTGGGCCTTAGAGTTTTTTTGTGATATTACAATACATTGATGAAAGGAAAATAAATTAAAATTTAGGTATGAGGGGGAGGAGGATGTTTTTGGTTTTAATGAAATGCATAAGTGGTTTCGATTTTCTCTTAATGGGCAAACTTTTATTCCTCAACATTTGTGCTGTCTGACACTTGGAAGAGAATTACTGGGTTAGGTAGTTTTGACACTAAAAATTCAACAATAGGCTTATAAAAATGAATCATTGCTTTTATTCCATAAGTTTTTATGCCATACTGTGTTAGGACGAGTTGAAAGCAACAAAGTCCAAGTAAAGGGTGCAAGGGATTTTTGAATTTTACCTTCTGTCACGGACGCGACTGACCGATTCTAGCAAGTGTACAAGATTAGCTAGTAATATAAGGAAATATAGATTAAGATCCCAAAATATCGTACCCAAGGGAACATGGATTGCTAAGAATAATATCTATTTTTGAATTTAATTAATCCGAGATTGTTTCCCAAATGTTTTTGATTTAAAAGCAAAAATTAAACAAAATAAACAATTAAACAAAACAAAAGCTAAAACATGAATTAAAAACAAAGCAATAACTGGAATTCTCTTGCTAAATGAACTATCCACCTTAACTTTCATTGTAATGACTTAAATTCAATATAAACACTAGTGATTATGGAAAAACTAGTAGTAAAGCAAGATATCTTTATTCAAGTATATCATTCTTAGTATTAAACTTATAGACAAATCTAATACTTAGCATGAAAATCTAGTTTTAACTTCCTAAATATTCATTGAAGCCTTTTTCAAGTGATTCAATTCCAATTCATTCTTAGTTCATCCTTTCTTAGTATTAACCAATAAAATTCACACTAATCATCTCATATTTCGGATAATAATCATGCATAAACATTAAAGAGTCAATCCAAGAACATGCAAATCATTAACTATGTCAAAACTAATTTTTAGTTACTTATTCAATAAACCAACAATTAATCTCAACACAATCAAAGATACGAATATGCTTAAAACCAAGAAATAATCAACCGATATTGAAATTAAGCTCAAAATAAAGTCATAACAATGAAAATAAAAGTTTTTAAGAATCCAATAGCAAAAGAAGAAAAACTACTTCCTAAACATGTTTAAAAAACTAAAGACAAAGTTGAAGAAAAATAATGAAAACATAAAAACAACGTAAAATAACTAAGCCTAATTCTAAGATTTCTCTAATTGATTCCCTTTCTTTGGTGTTAGAGTTGTCTATTTATAGGCAAAAGATGTTGTAGAAGCCATCCAAACTTCCCAAATTGGAGTAGGAAAAGAATCCTTCTTGAATTGGAAAAGATCACAAATCCTTTGTTGCATGGGAGAACTTGCACGTGGCCACGCCCTTCTCTTTGCTTTCTCTACATGTGGTCACATGTCCCTTAGGCTTCCCTCACACGTGGTCATGTGTGGAATAAGCTTTGGGAACACGTGGTCACGTCCTTCTTTTGGTTTGCTTCATTTGTTCTTTCACGTGGCCATGTGTTATTAGTTCATTTCCACACATGGCTATGTGTTCTTTTCTTCTTCAATTCACGTGGCCACTCATCTTCCTTTGATAAATCACACGTGGTCACGTGTAGCTTTATTCAATCTCTCAAGTGGCCATGTGATTCCTCCTTCTTCATTTCACGTGGGCACGAATAACTCTTCTGGACTTCACGCTTACATCAAATTTCCAAATTCACAGTTTTGGCCTAAATCTTCTTGCCTTTTTACAATTAAGTCCTTTTTCTTGCAAATTAACCCTGAAAATAACAAAATTTACCATTAACTCCAAAAACAAAATTAACCAATTAAACTCAAATCTAATCCTAATTAACACAAAATTAACCTAATTAAACATCTAAAAACATACTAAAAATACTATATAAATTACCATTATCAGCGACAAGGGCGGATATTGAATTTTTAGGGTTTTTTCTTACCGTTACACCTACTTAAACACTACTATAAATTGATTTTTACAACCATCCAACTTCACTTTTTTTCATTTTCTTCTCTATTCTTCTTCAGATTTCCCATTTTCTCTCTTCTATCTTCCCTATTTCAGTTTATTTTACTTTACTCTACAATTTTTAAGTTTTCTTTTTTATTTTCTAGTTGAGTTCTTGTTATTTTGCTGCAATTTTACAATAGTTCATCAAAACACTATAAGAGACAAAGGCGAGGGGAAGGGAGTTTCTTCATCTGCACAATAACCAAGTACTACTATTTTATCTAAATTATTTAAATGTTCTTTTCCTCTATTTTCTGAAAAAGAGGGTAAAAAGTATAAATTTCTCTCTAAGAAAGAGATAGTAGGCATGTATCATTTAGATTTTAATTTATTAGAAACCCTAGTAATTTCAGAGGATTTTGAAAAATTTTTGAAATTCATGAAATGAGAGTCATTTATGCACATGCAATTGCCTGTTAGGAAAGATTGGGCCTTATAATATTTTTGTGATATTGCAATACATTGATGAAAGGAAAATAAATTAAAGTTTATGTATGAGGGGGAGGAGGATGTTTTTTGTTTTAATGAAATGCATGAGTGATTTCGATTTTCTCTTATTGGGCAAACTTTTATTCCTCAACAATTTGTGCCGTCTGACAATTGGAAAAGAATTAATGGGTTATGTATTTTTGACACTAAAAATTCAACCAATTGGCTTATAAAAATGAATCTTTACTTTTATTCCACAAGTTTTTATGCTATGCTGTGTTTGGACGAGTTGAAAGCAACAAAGTCCAAGTAAAGGGTGAAAGGGATTTTTGAATTTTACCTTCTGTAGCGGACGCGACAAGGGCAGATATTGAATTTTTAGGGTTTTTTCTAACCATTACACCTATTTGAAAACTATTATAAATTGATTTTTACAACCATCCAACTTCATTTTTTTCATTTTCTTCTCCATTCTTCTTCAGATTACCCATTTTCTCTCTTTTATCTTCCCTATTTCTGTTTATTTTACTTTACTCTATAATTTTTAAGTTTTCTTCTTGATTTTCTAGTTGAGTTCTTGTTATTTTGCTGCAATTTTGCAATAGTTCATCGAAAGACTATATGCGACAAAGGTAAGGGGAAGTGAGTTTCTTCATCTGCATAATAACCAAGTACTACTATTTTATCTCGATTGTTTAAATTTTCCTTTCCTCTATTTTTTGAAGAAGAGGGTAAAAAGTATGAATTTTTCTCTAAGAAAGAGATAGTAGGCATGTGGCATTTAGATTTTAATTTATTAGATACCCTAGGAATTTCTGAGGATTTTGAAAAATTTTTGAAATTCATGAATTGGGAGTCATTTGTGCACATGCAATTGCCTGTTAGGAAAGATTAGGCCTTAGAGTTTTTTTGTGATATTGCAATACATTGATGAAAGGAAAATAAATTAAAATTTAGGTATGAGGGGGAGGATCATGTTTTTTGTTTTAGTGAAATGCATGAGTGGTTTCGATTTCCTCTTAATGGGCAAACTTTTATTCCTCAACAATTTGTGACTTCTGACACTTGGAAGAGAATTACTGGGTTAGGTGGTTTTGACACTAAAAATTCAACCAATAGGCTTATAAAAATGAATCTTTGCTTTTATTACACAAGTTTTTATGCCATGCTGTGTTTGGACGAGTTGAAAGCAACAAAGTCCAACTAAAGGGTGCAAGGGATTTTTGAATTTTACCTTCTGTCGCAGACGCGACAAGGGCGGATATTGAATTTTTAGGGTTTTTTCTGACTATTACTCCTATTTAAACACTACTATAAATTGATTTTTACAACCATCCAACTTTATTTTTTTCATTTTCTTCTCTATTCTTCTTCAAATTTCCCATTTTCTCTCTTTTATCTTCCCTATTTCTGTTTATTTTACTTTAATCTACAATTTTTAAGTTTTCTTCTTGATTTTCTAGTTGAGTTCCTTTTATTTTGCTGCAATTTTACAATAGTTCATCAAAAGACTATAAGAGGCAAAGGCAATGGGAAGGGAGTTTCTTCATCTGCATAATAACCAAGTACTACTATTTTCTCTCGATTGTTTAAATGTTCCTTTCCTCTATTTTCTGAAGAAGAGGGTAAAAAGTATGAATTTTTCTCTAAGAAAGAGATAGTAGGCTTGTGGCATTTAGATTTTAATTTATTAGAAACCCTAGGAATTTCTGACGATTTTGAAAAATTTTTGATATACATGAAATGGGAGTCATTTGTGCACTTGCAATTGCCTGTTAGGAAAGATTAGGCCTTAGGATATTTTTTTGGTATTACAATACATTGATGAAAGGAAAATAAATTAAAGTTTATGTATGAGGGGGAAGAGGATGTTTTTGGTTTTAATGAAATGCATGAGTGATTTTGATTTCCTCTTAATAGGCAAACTTTTATTCCTCATCAATTTGTGCCGTCTGACAATTGGAAAAGAATTAATGGGTTAGGTAGTTTTGACACTAAAAATTCAACCAATAGGCTTATAAAAATTAATCTTTACTTTTATTCCACAAGTTTTTACGCTATGCTGTGTTTGGACGAGTTGAAAGCAACAAAGTCCAAGTAAAGGGTGAAAGGGATTTTTGAATTTTACATTCTGTCGCGGACACGACAAGGGCGGATATTGAATTTTTAGGGTTTTTTCTAACCATTACACCAATTTGAAAACTACTATAAATTGATTTTTACAACCATCCAACTTTATTTTTTTCATTTTCTTCTCCATTCTTCTTCAGATTACCTATTTTCTCTCTTCTATCTTCCCTATTTCTATTTATTTTACTTTACTCTATAATTTTTAAGTTTTCTTCTTGATTTTCTAGGTGAGTTCTTGTTATTTTGCTTCAATTTTAAAATAGTTCATCAAAAGACTATATGCGACAAAGGCAAGGGGAAGTGAGTTTCTTCATCTGCATAATAACCAAGTACTACTATTTTATCTCGATTGTTTAAATATTCCTTTCCTCTATTTTCTGAAAAAAGTGGGTAAAAAGTATGAATTTTTCTCTAACAAAGAGATAGTAGGCATGTGGCATTTAGATTTTAATTTATTAAAAACCCTAGGAATTTCTGAGGATTTTGAAAAATTTTTGAAATTCATGAAATGGGAATCATTTGTGCACATGGAATTGCCTGTTAGGAAAGATTGGGCCTTAGAGTTTTTTACTGATATTGCAATACATTGATGAAAGGAAAATAAATTAAAATTTAGGTATGAGGGGGAGGAGGATGTTTTTGGTTTTAATAAAATGCATAAGTGGCTTCGATTTCCTCATAATGGGCAAACTTTTATTCCTCAACATTTGTGCCGCCTGACACTAGGAAGAGAATTACTGGGTTAGGTAGTTTTGACACTAAAAATTCAACAATAAGCTTTTA
This sequence comes from Excoecaria agallocha, assembly GCA_037975025.1. NCBI lineage: Eukaryota > Viridiplantae > Streptophyta > Magnoliopsida > Malpighiales > Euphorbiaceae > Excoecaria > Excoecaria agallocha. The sequence continues at coordinate 36,724,380 of CM075807.1, read as the reverse complement.
AAAATGAATCATTGCTTTTATTACACAAGTTTTTATGCCATGCTGTGTTTGGACGAGTTGAAAGCAACAAAGTCCAAGTAAAGGGTGCAAGGATTTTTGAATTTTACCGTCTGTCGCAGACGTGACAAGGGTGGATATTGAATTTTTAGGGTTTTTTCTGTCTGTTACTCCTATTTAAACACTACTATAAATTGATTTTTACAAGCATCCAACTTTATTTTTTTCATTTTCTTCTCTATTCTTCTTCAGATTTCCCATTTTCTCTCTTTTATCTTCCCTATTTCTGTTTATTTTACTTTACTCTACTATTTTTAAGTTTTCTTCTTGATTTTCTAGTTGAGTTCCTTTTATTTTGCTGCAATTTTACAATAGTTCATCAAAAGACTATAAGAGGCAAAGGCAAGGGGAAGGGAGTTTCTTCATCTGCATAATAACCAAGTACTACTATTTTATCTCGATTGTTTAAATATTCCTTTCCTCTATTTTCTGAAAAAAGAGGGTAAAAAGTATGAATTTTTCTCTAAGAAAGAGATAGTAGGCATGTGGCATTTAGATTTTAATTTATTAAAAACCCTAGAAATTTCTGAGCATTTGTAAAAATTTTTGAAATTCATGAAATAGGAGTCATTTGTGCACATGCAATTGCCTGTTAGGATAGATTGGGACTTAGAGTTTTTTTATGATATTGCAATACATTGATAAAAGGAATATAAATTAAAATTTAGGTATGAGGAGGAGGAGGATGTTTTTGGTTTTAATGAAATGCATGAGTGGTTTCGATTTCCTCTTAATGGGCAAACTTTTATTCCTCAACAATTTGTGCCTTCTAACACTTGGAAGAGAATTACTGGGTTAGGTGGTTTTGACACTAAAAATTCAACCAATAGGCTTATGAAAATGAATCTTTGCTTTTATTCCACAAGTTTTTATGCCATGCTGTGTTTGGACGAGTTGAAAGCAACAAAGTCCAAGTAAAGGGTGCAAGGGATTTTTGAATTTTACCTTTTATCACGGATGCAACAAGGGCGGATATTGAATTTTTAGGGTTTTTTATGACCGTTACACCTATTTACACACTACTATAAATTGATTTTTACAACCATCCAACTTCATTTTTTTCATTTTCTTTTCTATTCTTCTTCAGATTTACCATTTTCTCTATTATAACTTCCCTATTTCTGTTTATTTTACTTTGCTCTACAATTTTTAAGTTTTCTTCTTGATTTTCTAGCTGAGTTCCTTTTCTTTTGCTGCAATTTTACAATAGTTCATCAAAAGACTATAAGAGACCAAGGCAAGGGGAAGGGAGTTTCTTCATCTGCATAATAACCGAGTACTACTATTTTATCTCGATTGTTTAAATGTTCCTTTCCTCTATTTTCTGAAGAAGAGGGTAAAAAGTATGAATTTTTCTCTAAGAAAGAGATAGTAGACATGTGGCATTTAGATTTTAATTTATTAGAAACCCTAGGAATTTCTGAGGATATTGAAAAATTTTTGATAAACATGAAATGGGAGTCATTTGTGCACATGCAATTGCCTGTTAGGAAAGATTGGGCCTTAGAGGTTTTTTGTGATATTGCAATACATTGATGAAAGGAAAATAAATTAAAATTTAGGTATGAGGGGGAGGAGGATGTTTTTGGTTTTAATGAAATGCATGAGTGGTTTCGATTTCCTCTTAATGGGCAAACTTTTATTCCTCAACAATTTGTGCCTTCTGACACTTGGAAGAGAATTACTGGGTTAGGTGGTTTTGACACTAAAAATTCAACCAATAGGCTTATAAAAATGAATCTTTGCTTTTATTCCACAAGTTTTTATGCCATGCTGTGTTTGGACAAGTTAAAAGCAACAAAGTCCATGTAAAGGGTGCAAGGGATTTTTGAATTTTACCTTCTGTCGCGAACACGAAAAGGGCGGATATTGAATTTTTAGTGTTTTTTTTACCGTTACACCTATTTAAACACCACTATAAATTGATTTTGACAACCATCCATCTTCATTTTTTTCATTTTCTTCTCTATTCTTCTTCAGATTTCCCATTTTCTCTCTTTTATCTTCCCTATTTATGTTTATTTTACTTTACTCTATAATTTTTAAGTTTTCTTCTTGATTTTTTTGTTGAGTTCTTGATATTTTGCTGCCATTTTGCAATAGTTCATCAAATGACTATAAGAGACAAAGGCAAGGGGAAGTGAGTTTCTTCATCTGCATATTAACCAAGTACTACTATTTTATCTCTATTGTTTAAATGTTCCTTTCCTCTATTTTCTGAAGAAGAGGGTAAAAAGTATGAATTTTTCTCTAAGAAAGAGATACTAGGCATGTGGCATTTAGATTTTAATTTATTAGAAACCCTAGGAATTTCTGAGGATTTTGAAAAATTTTTGAAATTCATAAAATGGGAGTCATTTGTACACATGTAATTGCCTGTTAAGAAAGATTGGGCCTTAGAATATTTTTTTGATATTGCAATACATTAATGAAAGGAAAATAAATTAAAGTTTAGGTATGAAGGGAGGAGGATGTTTTTGGTTTTAATGAAATGCATGAGTAGTTTTGATTTCCTCTTAATAGGCAAACTTTTATTCCTCAACAATTTGTGCCATCTAACACTTGGAAGAGAATTACTCGGTTAGGTAGTTTTGACACTAAAAATTCGACCAATAGGCTTATAAAAATCAATCTTTGCTTTTATTCCACAAGTTTTTATGCCATGCTATGTTTGGACGAGTTGAAACAACAAAGTCCAAGTAAAGGGTGCAAGGGATTTTTGAATTTTTCCTTTGTCGCGGACGCAACAAGGGCAGATATTGAATTTTTAGGGTTTTTTCTAACTGTTACACCTATTTAAACACTACTATAAATTGATTTTTACAACCATCCAACTTCATTTTTTTCATTTTCTTCTCTATTCTTCTTCAGATTTCCCATTTTCTCTCTTCTATCTTCCCTATTTCTATTTATTTTACTTTACAATTTTTAAGTTTTCTTCTTGATTTTCTAGTTAAGTTCTTGTTCTTTTGCTTCAATTTTATAATAGTTCATCAAAAGACTATAAGATACAAAGGCAAGGGGATGGGAGTTTCTTCATCTGCATAATAACCAAGTACTACTATTTTATCTCGATTGGTTAAATGTTCCCTTCCTATATTTTCTGAAGAAGTGGGTAAAAAATATGAATTTTTCTCTAAGAAAAAGATAGTAGGCATGTGGCATTTAGATTTTAATTTATTAGAAACCCTAGGAATTTATGAGGATTTTGAAAAAAAAATTAAATTCATGAAATGGGAGTCATTTGTGCACATGCAATTGCCTATTAGGAAAGATTGGGCCTTGGAATGTTTTTCTGATATTGCAATACATTGATGAAAGGAAAATAAATTAAAATTTAGGTATGAGGGGGAGGAGGATGTTTTTGGTTTTAATGAAATGCATGAGTGGTTTCGATTTCCTCTTAATGGGAAAACTTTATTCCTCAACAATTTGTGCCTTCTTACACTTGGAAGAGAATTACTGGGTTAGGTAGTTTTGACACTAAAAATTCAACCAATAGACTTATAAAAATGAATCTTTGCTTTTATTCCACAAGTTTTTATGCTATGCTGTCTTTGTACGAGTTGAAACCAACAAAGTCCAAGTAAAGGATTTGTTTGCGTTGTCATTGGTGCAGGCGAAGAAGACATTATTCTTTTTTGCATTCATTTTTATGGCTTGTACAATGCTTCTATTTTAAAGAAAAAGTCAATGGGGATGGGGCATAAGGTGACTGGCATTATATTGGGGTGTTTGGGTCAATTGGCTTGATTTGAACCTGAGGAGAATGAGAAGATTGCATTGATGGATGTGAAATTTTTGTGCAATTCTCAACTACTAAAGAGAAGGGGATGGCCACCAGTGTTTTATTCCTATACGGAGCGCACTACAAAGTCAAGCATAAGCAAGGGTAAGGCACCAGCCACTACTATTGAGGGTGGTCTAAATGATGTTTCTGATGAGGATGAGGAGTCAAAATCTGAGGCTGGTACTGGACCAAGTTTTGCAGGTTGGCAACAAGTCCTTACTCGTTTGGATGCCATGACTGCTACAAACCAGAGTTTGGCTACAATGGTGGGCAATATGGAGATGCACGTAAAGGATTTAAGTAGGAGTCACAAGAGCATGAGTCGCAAGTTGATGAATTTCTTCTGCAAGCAAAACTTAGACTCCAGCCCTTCTCCACCTAGATCCCCAAGTGGACCTTCTTGAGGGTAGTCTCCTTTACTCCATTTAGTTTTTGCTTTTATTTATTTTGTTCTATTTGTGTTCTGTTTTTATTATTGTGCTTTTAGATTGTATGTTTCTCACACAATGAGTACATTGTGTCTTCTAAGTGTGGTGAAGTTAAGTGTTTCATTTGTGTAATTGGTTTATATATGATAGTATGTTTTTGGTGAGCTAGGTTGTTTTAGGTTATGTTTGATTGAAGCTTTTATATTTTATGATATTTGGGACTATACTTATGAAACTCCTTGCTATTTGGCAATTGTTAGTCTAGTTGATAAAATTCTTAAGTAATATTGAAGGATAAACTTGCTGTAGGATCTTATGTGCACTTATGAGGAGTTATGATTAGGCAAAGCACTTTAATGCAGTTCTTTTAAAGTTATTTTTTTATGTATGTATCTTTGATTGCTTTGAGTGAAGCATTGCTTAAAGTAATTAAAATCCTTAAATTGTGAGCTTTTGAGCCTAATGATGATATATTTTTCTTGTAAGAGAGCCCTTTTATATCTATATATTCTAGAACTTGTGGTGAGTAAGTTTCAAGACTACATTTAGTATAGGTTGTGCATGAAACATGACAAGGGCATTAGAAATACCCATTTTAACTTGCTTAAAAAGCCACCCTTTTGACTTTAGGTAGCCAAGTTTAAACTATTAGCCATTTTCTTGTTTAATAAGCACATTACAAACTAAATTCAATTTTGAATGCTTAACTTTTCTTTTGGCAAAAAAATTTAAACGCATATATAAATTTCTAACACCTTAGACACACATTAAAAAAATGAATGTTTAAAACAACACTAACTAATAAATTTTATCATTTTATGCAATAATTTTTTAATTATTTATTCTTTTTTCTAAACCCTAAAAAATATATATATAAATTTTGGGGATAACTACAAAAGAAAATCCCTAACATTTTGGCCAATTTACAATTAAACCTTACCATTTAAAACATAACAATTGGATTCCTAACATTTTATGGGAATTTCAATTAAATCCCTCCGTTTATAACTCCATTAAAACTAACCAAAAAATATTTTTTTAATTTTATGTTCAATAATTAAAATTATTGAAAATTAATAATATATTTTTATTATCTTTAATAATTAAATTTGGGCGGCTATGATTATGTTTTCCAACTAAATAAAAAATCATAATCTACAAATGTATAATTAAATTTTTAAATTGAAAAATAAAAGTCTTAAAAATATAACAATATTTTGTAATAAGTTTGAATTTTCTACACAAACTTAGTTATATTTTATTACATTAATTTCAATCTCTTAAAACATTATTTTTTTAAAATTTATATAATAGTTTAACACATATTTTTTATATATTTAAGTTGAATTCAATATTTTTCAACTATAATTTTATTTTAATTTGTAAGATTGGATAAATTAACAATTGATTGCAAATATAAAAATAATTTAATTTTATAATAAATTATTTCAAATTAAGATTTATTATTTATTTTGAATTTTTTATTTACTTTTAAAGTTAAGAGTTAAATTTATGTTTTAGTTTATATTGAATAAAAAAAATTATTATCATTTATCAACATGAATAATAAAAAAAATTATTACGTATTTAGAAACAAGTTGTAAAATTGAAAAAAAGAATAATTTATTAATAATAAAGACAAACTTATTATTAATTTTTGAACTATATTAAATATTAAAGAAAAGTTATAAAATTAAGTTTTTGAATAAAAAAATTGGTATTTTCATTAGTTTTAACAGAATTATTGACAAGAGGTCAAATTGAAATATCCGAAAAACGTTAAAAATCCAATTGTTATATTTTATATGGTAGGGTTTTAATTGAAATTTTATTAAGAGGTTGAGGCCTTTTTTGTATTCTCCCTAAATTTTTTGTATTAAGTAGTCCACTAATCCCCCAAATTAAAATTTCAATTCACTTTTTAACTCGTGCAATTTATATTTTTTTCATATTTACAATACCATTTTTTTAATAACATATGCATATCGTCATAAATATTTAAACTTCTTATACCGATTACTTTTTCAATTATTTTAATTTATATTTTAATTCAGTTCTAAATTTTAATTTTAATTTACTGTAAAAACTATATATAATAAATTTATATATCAATTTACTTTTATATATTACTAAATATGAAAACATCATAAAATAAACGTAAAATAAATTAAATAGATTCAGACAACTAATTGCTCTACAAATGTTGACAATTATAATTTATCTGAATAAATCATAAAATAATATGTACGTAAATTGAAATAATGATATTATAATATTTAAAATAAACAAAAAATGTTAAATTAACTTACCTCTAATATTTTATATGCTCATATTTATGTTGCAATTAGCTATTTTCAAAATAATTACCCCCACAAACTTAAAAAAAATGATGTTAAGATTAGTAATAATATAAAAATTATTTAACAAAATTAAATTATACTGTATTTACATAATATTACATTTTTTTTAATTTCGGACATTTTTTACAATAACTTCAGCAAAAATTACTTCAACAATAATTAAAAGAACAAAGAAAGAGTTGATGAAAGTGAAACAAAATGTAACACAAAATTTGTAAACAAAGACAGTAAATATGAGGGGAAATATTAATTTTAGGGTTTAGAAATAAGTTAATATAAGGGGGAAAGAGAACGCAGGAATTGTGAACAAAATGGGAAACCTGAATTGATGAAAATATAGGTTCTAGGGTAACAAATATGGATAATAGGATAGGGAGTCAAATTATGTAGGTTTTAAAGGAATTTAAAAAAAAAAAATCAGCAATTTACAGAAGTATGGCTTACAAGTCACGAGTTTTTACTATACAGTACTGCACCTGCAGCTTTTTATTTAAAAAAAGCTCAGAACACAGCATCATTAGTGTCGTTTTATGTGAGCTCCACTCTAATATTTTGCATTTCAGTAATAAAATGTTACCATTTTGAAAAGGATACAGTGAAAAATGGCAAATATGGTGCCGTTTTCTGAAAAAAAAATTATAATATCTTGATGGGCTACGCTCTGCCATAAAACGGTACTAATATTGACGTTTTCTTACACATCAAAAATCTAAAATTTTTTTACTGTAGCACCACATCCCTAAGTACTTATAAAAATTGCCCTAATTAAAAAAAAATAACTCCTTCCTTTTTGTTCCTTTTTCTTCCATTAAATATCTTAATTAGGTTCTCGCAATATCCAATACATATTCATCATTCCAATTAATCAAAATAACGTGCACATTAATTTCTGAAGTTTAAGCATATTAAGTCAAGTTATTATGTAGCCTTGCACTTCTTGAATGGATTGATGGATCTCCCGGCGCTATCACCACTACATATTTCATTGGCAAAATTATTGGAACTCCTCCCTTCCTCGTAAGCTTAAAAAAAATTTTTGAAGGTTTGTTTAATGGTTTGGCTGTTGGAAAGAATTTGATCACAAGATTCTCAAACTTTTGTGGTTGCTGTACTTTTTATGGTGAGCTGGAAATTTTGACGCACTTGTTCTCTCATTGTCCTCTAGCTTAACAAATCTAGAGCCATTCTCTTTTGGAATTGTTTACAATTAGAGTCAAGTTGCATCTCAAGTGGATTTGGGATCGTGTTCCATCTTCCTCCCAACAACCCATTATTACTTATGTTGTTCATCTATATTTTATGGGGGTTATGGAATGCGCGTAACAAATTGAATTCAACAACTTGACGACTCCACCTAATCATATGTGGCTGGAGAATCTCTAAATTTTTCAAAACTTCTAATCACTTAACGACATCCCACAGGCAACTCACAGTCAACCATCAATTCTTCTTTGGCAACCGCCGCCTCTACAAGCTTTAAAAATTAATACTGATGTTGCTCTCTTTATCAAGAAACGGGTAGGAGGCATTTCTTTAGTAATAAGGGACTCAGCACGAAACCCAATTTCTTGAAATCCACTTCTTTTGGAGGGAATAGAATTTCATTACGCCCTTCTTTTTATGAAAGCTTATTCGATTCAGAAATTCTTGTCAAAATCATATTGTCTACAACTTATCCAAACCATCAAAGAACGGAGTGCAATATCCTGAATTCTTGGTGATCCTAGAGAATATGATGTTTCTTTTACCTCTCTTAAGGTTTTTATTTCATGTGTTGCTCGTTTGACTAATACTATTAGATGTGGGCTCATAGTCAACAATGTGTTTAAATTTTATTTGAACTGGTCTTTAGGAATTAGTTTTTCCTTGACAGCTGTTAGTGGGCATGACAACTATTAGTGGGCATGTTTATCTATTCTAGTTTAGTAGTGGTGATCGTGGGTTTATTTCCATGATAATTCATTATTTTTTATTAGCTATTTAAGGATTCAATTACATCAATGAAACAGAGCATTATTGGCAGCTATTTTTCTCCTCTTGTTGTTAATTTTTTAGTTTTTTAATAGTGGTATCAGAGCTAGGATAAAGAGATCCTAAACACTTGAGTGTGAGAGAAACACGTGAGTTTGAGTGAAACACCAAAAGAGAGATGAATTCTGCAGAAAAATTTATTTAAGCTGCCATTCCTCGCTTTGATGGTCACTATGATCATTGGAGCATGCTTATAGAGAACTTCCTATGGTCCAAAGAGTACTAGATAGTAGTTTGTTCAGGGATTCAAGAACCACCAGCAGGTACCATATTGACAAAAGCACAAAAGACTGAATTGGAAGCATGAAAGTTGAAATACTTGAAAGCTAAGAACTATCTCTTTCAGGCCATTGATCGTCCTACCTTGGAAACCATTATTTGCAAAGAAACTTCTAAGGATATCTATGATTCAATGCAAAAGAAGTATCAAGGGTCAACAAGAGCAAAAAGATAACAACTTTAAGCTCTTCACACAGAGTTTGAAGCACTTCGAATGAAGATAGGAGAATCTATCACAGATTATTTCTCTCGCACCATGGCAATTGTGAACAAAATACGCATTTATGGAGATAAGACTGAAGATGTCACCATAGTAGAGAATATTTTTCGTTCTATGGCACCATAGAAGAATCCAAGGATATTGATACTCTTTCTCTTGATGAGTTACAAAGTTCCTTGATGATTCATGAACACAAGATGAACCAGCAAGAGCCACAAGAGCAAGCATTGAAGGTTGCAACTGAAAACGTCTCTTCAATAGGTAGAGGTCATGGTAGAGGAGGTAGAGGTTGTGGAAGGAGTGGTGGTAGAGGAAGCAACAACAATCGTGAACAAAACTAGCACCAAAAGCATCAAGCTCAAGGTAAAGGAAGGGGAAGAGGCTATTATTCAACAAATTCCAAGCCAAAATCAGCAGACAAGTCTAATATTGAATGTTATCAGTGTCATAGGTATGGTCATTATCAATCTGAATGTAAAACTAATTTGAATAGAAAAAATGGAGATAGAACTAATTTTGCAGAGAAAGAGGAAGACAATAAAGTGTCTCTTTTGATGGTGTGTCACGTGAAAGAAAAAATGCAAAAGGATATATGGTACTTGGATACAGGTTGCAGTAATCATATGTATAGAGACAAGAAAGCATTTTCAAAGCTTGATGATTCATTAAAAATGACTGTCAAATTTGGAAACAATTCAGAGAAAGTTGTTGTGGGCATTGGGACAATTTCCATTCAAACCAAAGAAAACAACACCCACACAATTTCTGATGTTTTCTTTATGCCTAACTTGAAGACAAAATTGATTAGTGTGGGCCAGCTGCGAGAGAAGGGTTATGAAGTCACCATTAAAGATGTCGTATGTCAAGTTCGTGATAATGAAATGGGCTTAATTGCTCGGGTGAATATGACAGAGAATCGCTTGTTCCCTCTATATCTACGCCACACCACACAAGCTTATTTTTCAATTAAAGTGAAAGACACAGCATGGCTATGGCATTTTCGCTATGGTCATCTGAACTTTAGAGGATTGAAAACGCAGCAATAAAAGAACATGGTAACTGGTCTTCCCCAATTTTTAATTCCCACCGGTGTGTGTGAAGAGTGCACAATTAGCAAACAACCTCGGAGTCCATTTCCTTAAGGGAAATCATGGAGAGCAAAAAAGGTTTTGGAGTTGATTCACTAAGATATGTGGCCCAATTAATCCAAGTTCTAATGGGGGTAAACGATATATTATTACTTCCATTGATGATTATAGTAGGAAAACTTGGGTGTATTTTTTGCAGCAAAAATCCGAGGCATTTGAGGCATTCAAATCATTAAAAATGCTAGTTGAAAAAGAAGTGGAGAATCCAATTAAAAATCTACATACAGATCGCGGAGGTGAATTTAACTCACAAGAATTTACAAATTTTTGTGAGTTTCATGGAATCAAGAGACAACTTACGACAGCATTTACACCACAACAAAATGGAGTTTGTGAGAGGAAGAATCGCACTATCATGAACATGGTGCGAAGTCTCTTGACAAAAAGTGGTGTCCCAAAGCAATTTTGGCCTGAAGCGGTAAATTAGAGTATTCATGTTTTGAACAGATCTCCCACTTATGCTGTTCAAAATATGACACCAAAGGAAGCTTGGAATGGAAGAAGATCGAGTGTTGAGTATTTCTGAATTTTTTGGTGTATTGCCTATGCACATGTCCCTGATGAGAAGAGGAAGAAGCTAGATAATAAGGGAAAAAAATATATTTTTCTTGGTGTTAGTAATCAATAAAAAGCTTATAAATTGTATAATCCTAACACTAAAAAAATCATTATTATTCGTGATGTTATTTTTGATGAAGAAAACAGGTGGAAATGGAGTGACAATGACAATCAACAAATTGCAGTTGATTTTGATGATGAAAATGAAGATGAAGAGCAGCAGCCCCCAACAGAAAATCCATTACCAACTATAAATGAAAGGCCTCAACGCACAAGAAGAAGACCAACTTGGATGGGAGAGTATGAAATGCCAGGAATTGATCGAACGTAGGATCCACTCACTCATTTTGTTCTATTTTCAGATTTTGATCCCACCACCTTTGAAGAAGTTATCAAAGAAGCAAATTGGAGGAAAGCAATGGATGTAGAGATTCCAGCCATTGAAAAAAACAACACTTGGGAGCTTGTGGAGCTTCCAAAAGGACACAAAACCATTGGAGTCAAATGGGTGTACAAGACAAAACTAAAGGAGAATGGAAAAATAGACAACTACAAGGCAAGGCTAATGGCAAAGGGATACAAGCAAAAGTTTGGAGTTGATTACAGTAAGTGTTTGCACCAGTAGCAAGGCTTGACACAATTCAATTTGTGATTACACTTATAGCTCAAAACTCTTGGCCTATCTTCCAATTGGATGTGAAATCAGCCTTCTTGCATGGAGAACTTGATGAAAACGTATTTATTGATCAACCTCCTGGCTATGTTAAAATTGGTGAAGAACACAAGGTGTATAAGTTAAAAAAGGCACTATATGGATTAAAGCAAGCTCCAAGAGCTTGGTACAGTCATATTAATGCATATTTTGCTAGGGAGGGTTTTAAGAAGTGTCCTTATGAGCATACTCTATTTATTAAATGTGATGGTGGTGGTAATTTGCGAATAGTATGCTTATATGTTGATGATCTGATCTTTACTGGAAATGATAATGTCATGTTTGAGAAGTTTAAGATGTCCATAATGGAAGAGTTTGATATGTCTGATCTTGGGTTGATGCATTACTTTTTGGGCATTGAAGTAGTTCAATCAGCTGCTGGAATTTTTATTTCACAGAAAAAGTATGTGCAAGAAGTGTTGAACAGGTTTCAAATGAAAGATTGCAACCCTGTTAGTACACCAACTAAAGTGGGACTTTGTACAAACAAATTGGGGGGAGTTTGATGTACTTGACGGCAACTAGACCTGATATAATGCATGTTGTTAGCCTAATCAGCAGATATATGGAGAAACCAAAGGAAATTCACTTGCTTGCTGCGAAGAGAATCTTTCGCTACTTCCAGGGGACTAAAGACTTTGGGTTGCTCGATAAAAGAGGAGAAAAAACAGATTTATTTGGCTTTACTGACAGTGATTTTGCAGGTGATCATGAAATAGAAAAAGCACCTCAGGTTATGTCTTTCAAATGGGCACAACAACCATTTTTTGGCTTTCCAAAAAACAACCAATTGTTACTCTATCAACCACTGAAGCAGAATTTGTTGCTGCAAAAGTGTGTGCTTGTCAAGCTATTTGGTTGAGAAGAATCTTAGAGGAACTGAAGTTCAAACAAATGGGAGCAACTATTATCTTTTGTGTCAACAATTCAGCAATCAAACTCTCAAGGAATCTAGTTTTGCATGGAAGGAGCAAACATATTGATTTAAAGTATCATTTCTTGAGAAATTTTTACAATGATGGAGCAATTGAACTTGTTTATTGCAAGAGTAAAGAGCAAGTGGCTGACATTTTCACCAAAGCACTCAAAAGGGAGACATTCGAAAAGCTTAGAAGATTGCTGGGCATTTGTACTTTAAATTGAAATTTGCAACGTTCAGTTTAAGAGAGGGATTATTAGATGTGGGCTCATAGTCAACAATGTGTTTAAATTTTATTTGAACTGGTCTTTAGGAATTAGTTTTTCCTTGAGAGCTGTTAGCAGACATGACAAATGTTAGTGGCATTTTTATCTATTCTAGTGGTGATCGGGGGTTTATTTCCATGTTAATTCGTTATTTTTTATTAGCTATTTAAGGGTTTAATTACATCAATGAAATAGAGCATTATTGACAGCTATTTTTCTCTTCTTGTTAATATTTTAGTTTTTTTAACAAATACTGCTACCCGTATCTCAGCTCGTGCTTTGTTAATTGTAACTATATATATATATATATATATATATATATATCTTAATTCTTTTATTCTTTATTTATTTATTTATTTATTTTTAAACACTTCATGCCAAATCAGCTAACATGCATTCAAAGGTTGAAAACGTTTTAAGCCTACTTCAATTTTTTTTCTAATTTTTTTTTTTTTTAACTTTCTAACTCAACTTGAGGAACTTGAAAAATTCCATTTCTTAAGTTCGTATTCCACAAAGTTGGACCTCTTTATATATTTCCTTTTACAAGTTTCTAACTCTTACATCAATCAAAGTTGTTGCGGTAGCAAAAGAACTGGCCAATAATATTTTCCTCATTATTTAATATTGTAACATTTTATTAACTGCTTACACAACAAAATATGCCAAAGATTACTAAAACGTAAAAATAAAATTACTTATTTACCTGTCCACACATAAGCTGCCTGTACTGTTTTTTGTTTCACGTTGCATATTTTCCAACACCCAAATGCGAGTGAATAGCATACCTTAATTTCAAGGTGGTGCAATATCAGATCTAGCACTTGAACAAAGAGGACAAATAGACCAACAAAAGGTCCCTTCAGCTACAATAAAACACAAATACGCATTTGCTAATGGCATCGAAATCATTTGTAGCCTGAAATTTCACTCTCTACCTAAATATGTTAGCGTGAGTTACAGTTCATCTTTATTTCCAACTTCTTCACCCATTAGTTCTTCAAGGGAGAACTCATCCTCTTCAATTATCTGTCCATCTTTGCCATCCCATGGTTCGGTCTTCACTATTTCTGGGGTACCCTCTAGAGCCAAATTTCCCTTTCCACCACGACCGGCTTCCTTCACAAACTCTCTGAAAAATGGAATAAAATATGTTTCACAAACTCTCTGAAAAATGGAATCAAATATGTTTACGCACTACCGGTATAAGAGAAGATAAGCCAGAGATGCATCAGAAATACAAGACTTACATAATATGCTCCAGCTCAAATGCACTTTTAAGTGGGGCATATACTCCTTTCTTCACATTCAGAGCAACCAAAGCTGGATATCCATATCCACCAACACTTACACGCTTCTCAAGATCTGGCTGCTTCCCGGCAGCTGCCCAGACATAGCTGCAGGACATAAATATTAAGTAATATTTCAACTTTTCCTGATTTTGTTTATGCAAACACAATTACAAAAATCATAAACTAGTTAAAACTTAAAACAAAAGGTACACATGAGTGGCTCAAGGGCAAATCATGCAGAGATAGGTAAGTTGAAACAGATTCGTTACTGGAGAACTTTAAATCTGCTTACCTGTAAGGACTCCTTTTAAACTTCTCAGCAACTGATAACAATTGCTCAAGGTATTTCTTCCTTCCTTCTGCCTTGCTGTCCAAAATGTCAGGTAGGAAAGCAACAAAGCAGATAGCAGCTGGACCGCACTTCTCTTCCATTACGTCCTGATCATTAAGCAGAACAAATTTTACACCATCAATCATAGAAGCTTTATTCAATTGGAGCTCTTCTTAGAGATATAAAGTGCTTACTGGTCCAGTCAATTCAGTCACTTCAGGGGGCAAAACATTGGTGTCCAGCTGCTCCAAAGCAAACGATTCAATTGCTGAGGCAGTTCGGGCACCTTCATAAGGAATTGGAGTATCTTTGTCAGCCCCAAATACCAAGATGGTAGGAAATCCTTGCACATTGAACCTGCTCATCAGAGACTGATAAACCCACCATATTACAGCCATGCCATTTAAAAATTGTTTAGAAGTATTGGATGATGCAAATGTAAAAATCACATCTAATCTACTTGGAAGAGATTGCTCGAAATAGCAATGACTCAAAAATATATTTATAAGTAATCTAGAATAAGATTAGAAAAATACAAGACGAAAGTTTTCTATTGCATAGGACATATATTGTAATAAACGACAGATAGCTGTAAAAGTACAAACATGTACATATTACAGAAGCTGTTTACATCCAGATACTTATCAAATTGACTAGGTAATGATTAATGATCTGATGGCATAACAATTATTTCTAAGACTGCAAAACCAAACGACATTAAGAGCTAGGTTAATTTTGAGAGAGAGAGAGAGGGAGGGAGTGAGAGAATGCGAGAATCAAATTGTTTTTCTGTACTCTGGAAACTGTTAGTATGCAAGTTACAAGGAAATGAAAGTAAAAGGATAATACCATTACAAATGAAAACATCTGAAGCTCAAAATTACCTTCTCAGAATCACAGTCAACGTGACCAAGTTTCACCTTGCCCTTCAAGTTATTAGCAGCTTTCTTCCACTCAGGAGCCAGTTTTTTGCAATGTCCACACCTTGAAGATGTATTTTATAGATAATCATTATCATCAAACTTGTACGTAAACATTTTAAAATAGAATTGCCCAAAATATGCAAAGTGATGTAGCTACATGTGGCATATGCTTAAACCTAGGTTTCACAGTCTAATTTATATCAACCATATCCTGGAAATAAAAAGCTGGATGAAGTCAATCAAATGATTTATGTTGTGTTATAATAATATACTCCAACTTCTACTCTTAGAATTATGCACTAAACAAACAAAAATCCATTGCAAACACCAAGTGATCTTCTTCAAAAGATTGATTTGGTCAACATTGTTAAGAATCAGAATATCTTATATCAAGTCTGAATTCATTTAATTGAAACCTGAGTTTCTGCTTATTTATTATATTTAATCAACCATTTAAAAATTGTACTCAGAGTGCCATAATGATACTAGAAATACTCAAATTCAAATTGTATGTGAGGGGGGAATGAACAGGGTCTCTTTCTAAGTAAGATTATTACAGGGCACCAAAGAGAACTTACCAAGGTGCAAAGAATTCCACAATCCAAAGTTCTTTACTTTTAAGTACCAACTCATCAAAATTGCGGGAATTCAATTCAACTGATGCACTTGGTTCAGATTTCTCACTAGATCCTCCAAATGATTTTCCATTTAGCCGCTCCTTCAAAAGCCCCTTGATCTGTATAAAATTGACAATGGTAGGACCATCATAAACAACATCAAGAGCCTTTCCACAAAATCTATCAATGAACAATAACAAACCTGCTGGAGTGCAAATTCAGCAATAGGTTTGACTTCTCTAGCTCCTTGATAATCTACAGGAGGCTTCCCAGGTGCAAAGACCTTGATGGTAGGAAAGCCTCTAATCCCATATTCCTACATGGAAGTCGAATAGCTTTGATTCACCTTGCTCATTGAATATCGGTAGTATAATATAACAAACAAGAAATTTTGGATTGCCAGCCAGGACCAGCATCTGCAAAACTTAAGCCATCATACATCACAAGGAACAGGGAATTAACAACATACCAGCTGAATGGCGTAAGTGAATTAATGCAGTTTTCTATGAATTACAGTGAGCCATTAGGGGCCAAGAATATGAGAAATTTCCTCAACCCTTACCGCTTCTGGTACATAAATCTTGCCATTTTATCATGATTGACAAAAACTTCAGCATTCAAAGAATGTTAAAGCTCACTACACAATATAATTTCACCTCTACGATTGCCAAAAACTGGTTATGACCTCTAAGTTATAACGCAACTTCCCAATGCACAACCTATCTTCTCGCTGAACCTTTTGGATTCATATGATCAAAGTATTAAATGCAACATATAGCATAACTGTTCATAACTCTACAGGAAAAGTAAACTTTTGGGTTCTACTAGAGAATGTGTAGTTCACAAGCATGTGCGTGTTTATGTTAGCATACAATTCTAAATTATATACTCCAACTGTAATAGATGTAATGAAGACAAGGGCTGTGTCTCGCAAATATATAAAACCTGAGCAAGTGATTGGTGAGCATCAGCATCAAGAGCCGCCACAGTTGCAACACCTTTCAAGACACTAGCTGCTTTCTCCCATGTGGGTGTAAGAGCTTTACAATGCCCACACCAAGGTACGAAGAACTCAACCAGAACTACTCCATTCGAGTTTAGTACCTGCCAAAATCCATATTATTCTCAACACTCAAAAAACTTAAAGAGCATCTAGACAAAATATACCCACTAATTTTGCAAATAGCAAATCAAACTGCACAATTCTATTCTAAACAAGCAACTAATTTCTATTTCAAACAGTACTCAATCAAAGATACTAGTATGTGTAAAAATCCAGATCCAAAGTATCAAATCAGAGCAAGTCGGAACTAAATCTCAACGGTATATTTTAAGCACTCATTTTCCTTTCGGTGCTTTTGATCCGGCAATTACAAGCGAAGAAAAAAGAAAAGAAAGGAAAAACCGAAACCATGCTTAACTCATTCATTTTACTTGTAATTTATTATCATTTCTACATGTATAAGAAAAAAAAAATCCAAAATACCTTATTCATCCATTTGTCCAAAATTTTTCACGGAAAACAAACAGAAATTAAGCGAAACTATGCTTCATCAAATTACCTTAGACTTAAAATTGGCAGGGTTTAACTGGACTACAGGCGACGATGGTCCATATAATGCAAAGCATAGATTTAACGATAACAATTGGATTGACAAAGCTAAGAATAATGTCGATAGCGATCGGTACATTTTCCGTCACTTTCTCGAGGTAGGATTCTCTCTACTTTCTTTGAATTAACGAACAGAAGCCGTCTATCGTCACTGAACGAAGGTAAGGAAAAACCCTTCGCTGCGAGAAAGCTACGTGTGCTGGCCAATAGGGTATTGACACGTCAACCTTCTCATGAATATATATCCTGCTTAAGAGAAAGTGGAACGTGAGAAATTGATTTGGGTAGTCTTTGCTCTTTTAAATTACAAATTCATTCTTCCGCCTTGAACAGAGTCGACAGATTTTAGCCACATCTGGGCCCAAAAGAAATAATAATCCAATTTTGGATTTTAATTGGAAGAAAATTTAGATAGATCAAATCGAATGATCTAAAATTTTTATGGTTAAATCCAATCCGGAATTCAAAAAATTTGTTTGAACGTACATGAATTCGATCCAAATATATAACTTAATTTTTTCAATTATATATATATATATATATATATATACACACACACACTCCACTATAGCATTTTATTAATATTTTTATCATAATTTTTATATAAAAATTAAAATTAATTGAAAGAAAATAGCAGTATTTATTTATTTATTTATTTATTGAGCAGTTAAAGATAAAAATTAAAAATTAAAATAAAATTAAGTGCATACAATGTATACTGTATTTCATTATTTTTATGATTTGCATATTTACTTTCTCAATTTTTCTTCACTCTGTATCCTAATTTACCGTTGTTATTAGGGATAGATATGAATCGGTTGAGAAAAAAACTACTTAGTCCATTAATATCGATTTTTTTTAAATCATTAATCGTTAGCCTATCCGTTACATTTGGTTAATCAATCTATCGATTTCGATTTTTTCAGTTTGATTAATCAATATTTTTCGGTTAATTATTAGAATTTATAACATGCAAATATAAAAAAATAGACAAATTTTGATTTAATTTTAAATGTGTAAAGTAATTTAAAATAAAAATCACAAAACAAATATAATATACTAGGCATAAAAAATAAAAATTTTTAAGACATAAAAATAAAAATATAATATGTTTATATGAACCGATAAACCATTACTCGCCGGTTAACCATGCACTAACAGTTAACCAATATCAAAATTAAGAAATCAAAAATCAAAAACCAAAAATAGAAAATAATAAAAAAAAATTGATCAGTTAAATGAAATTACCGATTTTTTTATAAGTGTGGATCCAAATTGAAACTGATAACTGAAATTATAATATATAAAAATTGAAACCGGTTAAATTGGATCAATTAACTAGAAAAATTAATTTAATTTTGGATTAATTTTTCGATTAACCGTTCTTCTAATTATTTTTGGTCAGCCCTAATTATTATGCTGCTCATAGTTCATCCATCGTCTTGCATTGTCATCATTGTTCATTTGTATTCTTTCGATTTCTCTCATCAAATCATTGCATTTTAAAATCGAAAAAAACACGTCTCTCTTCTTTTCCTGATAAATTTTTTTACTCTAATTAACATTTTAAAATTATTTTATTCTTTCTTTCTTCCACCAATTGAAAGGTAGAGGTGGCATGCAAATAAAAAAAAATAAAAGAATAGAATAGAATTAAGGGTCTTATATAAATAAATATACAAAAAAAAATATAAAATAACATAATTTAACTAATAGTTTGTTGGATTCAGTTCTGACGGTTTTTTGATACTGAAAATCGAATTAAGATAATTGAATTTTTGTTTCAAAATTAAACCAATTAAATGGAATTGCTTACTGTTTGGCTTGATTTTCTATTTTTGTTCAATTGCTAATAATTATGACAGGAGACTCAATCTAAATCCAATCGAAAAAAAATGACCGAACCTAAAAAATGACAATCCGAAAAAAGCCAAAACCGAAAATAACTTATTAAAAGAGATCAAATCCATTCGATCCGACTCGCTTGCTAGGTCCATACATTAGAATTCAATATTTAAATTATTATTTTAGACCCTTCACAACAAGAGAGACTTGCTCAAATCTCTTATGTGTGCTTATTTCTACCACATAGGCATTACATCATTGGGAACTAAAAAAAAAACGATTTTCCATTTCAATAGTTATTTCTTATAAGAGCCCATATACTATTAAAAATAATAAAATAAATATTAACTGATATTATTCTAAAAATTCCAGCAATTATTTTTTTAAATATATTAATAAAAATTATTATTATTAATTAAATATAATATAATTAGAAATATATTATAAATTATGAAAAAGTTATTTAAATTAATGTACAGTAATCAAAATTATAACGACTATTTCTTAAAATTTCAATGTTACACTATTAGATTGAAATGTAAATTACAAATTCTCAAACATAATTTTAGGTTAATATCTTCTAAGCCGATATTGGAAATTTTTTATTAAATGAAAAAATCGGGGTTATATGTGGAGATTGCTCTAAGGCTACATCGGAAACAAAGCTAGATACTAAATCTGTAACTCCCACAAATTGGAATGAATATGTAATTTTAAATGCATTGCAAGTTGAAATGGGATGGAAATTGGAGATGAATTTTGATTGGTATTGATAGATCACGAAATTTTGTAGAGGGGGCGCCTCTACTTTATATTAGATGAAGCAGGCTGGAGAAATGAGGGATCAATTCCGATCGGGTTCTTTAGATGGAAAACCTGCAACAATGCTTAGCCTGGTGGACGCCAGCTTCAGTACTCCGACGCTCAAGTCAGCTATCAGGATAAAGAGAAATAGATAAGTTAATTGTAAGAGAGAGTGAGAAGGAATGTCCTTCTAAGAGTGGAACCTGTTATTTATAGTCTGGGAGGGCTTAAAGCAATGTGCGCAACAGTGTCTCTATTCTGTGTCAAGCATGGTCTATTTCTATAGACAGCGGTGATTAGACAGTGGCGTGTGTTCAAACCTTATCAGTGAGATATCTAATTCGATCGGACATCCTCGATTACAGGATTTTCTCCCTCAACTGGAGGGATCTTATTGGGCTTCTTCTTGGGCCCCTTTCCTACAATTATCTACTTCCATAGGGCGTAGCGCCGATACTGCTTTCCCTTCGAGGTCTCCTTTCTCCAATCCGACTTTCTCTTCTCAGTACCTTTTGTATTGGGTGGGTTTATGGAGGGAGAGGCGTTTCCTAAGCAATCTTTTAGCTTTATTGTCAGGCTTTACCTGATTCACTTAGGGACACAAAGGGGGGATGACTGTTTTTCTTTTCCCAAAATATTTTCCAGTACGTGGTTCAGAGAGTTTCGCATTTCTTTTGTGCGTTGGACCGGAGGAGGGATGTTTCGCCTCCTTTTAGTCCTAGTGCTTGATTTTTCACCTTGTTTTAGTCTTAACGCTCCACTCTTACTCATCCAAGCGTCTACGCGCTCTGCGAGACCTCCATAGAGTCTGCACCCTTACTACTTGATGATTTCTCATACAGTCTCAAAGACTTTCATGGAAACTTCGCGTCCTTGCAGTTTGATAATTTCTCATGTAGTCTCAAAGATTTTCATGGAAACCTTGTGTCCTTATAGTTTGACAGTGAGTTTGTGTGTTGCTCGCGAATTGTAAAACTCGGATCATCTTGCTCAACCGTCGACTCTCAACAAAAGCACTAAATGATAGATCACGAAATTTCGTAAAAGGGGTGCCTCTATTTTATCTTAGATGAAGCAGGCTGGAGAAATGAGGAATCAATTTCGATCGGGTCCTTCAGATGAGAAACCTGCAACAATGATTAGCCCGATGGACCCGGACTTCAGCACTCCGACGCTCAAGTCAGCTATCGGGATAAAGGGGAATAGATAAGTTAATTGTGAGAGAGAGTGAGAAGGGATGTTCTTCTAAGAGTGAAACATGTTATTTATAGTCTAGGAGGGCTTGGAGTAGTGTGCGCAACAGTGTCCCTATTCTGTAGCAAGTATAACCTATTTCTGTAAGCAGCAGTGATTGGACAATGGCGTGTGTTCAGACCTTGTCAGTGAGATGTCCAATCCGATCGGATATCCTCGATTATAGGATTTTCTCCCTCAACTAGAGGGATCTTAGTGGGCTTCTTCTTGGGCCCCTTTCTGTGATATTGGGCTGCTAGTTTTGTTTTTTAGGGTGTTATCAGGTATATAATTAAAAAATATATAATTAAAAAAATGGATGAAAATTAGGATTTGGTATTAAAAGTTTGGTGGTTGAAAATTTGGATCCTAGAGAAAGTTTTGATTTTGCATATAAAACCCCAAATTTTTGGGGTTAAATTGATTCACATCTATTTTTTTAAGTTGAATAATAAGAAAATCGAGACTAATTTAGAGTTGTAGATTAATGTAAAATGTTATATAGCATTTAAAAAAATTATACCATTGTAATTTTGCCTGTTAAATTCCATCTATTGTAATTTTTGTCTTACTTTATTTTTTCACAAAAAGATGTTACATGTCACTTGATTATTGGGTCTCTTTAACGAGAGATGTATCTTGTGCTAGAGAGGACTGTCTCCCCATAGATACGTCTCTAATTGGCTACAAGAATGGTTGCAAATATTGTTGCTGCTGATAGTCTTAAAAGCATAACGTAATTATTTTTATTAAAACTAACAAGAAATTTGATTTTTTTAATGTACTTTTTTAATTTTATAAAGCAATTAATATTATTTTAAATTAATAATAATTTTATTATAAAATTAATGAATGTTAATAATAATTATATTGAACAAATTAAATTAAATTAAATATTACCATATGACTTTTTTTTATTTTAATCATGTTTGAAAAATATTAAATAATTTTTATTTTTAAAAATATTTTTTATGAAATTGAATAAATTAAATTAAAAATAAAAATATCAAATATTTTAAAAAATATATTGAATGACCCACATAATAAAATATGCAGTATTTTTTGTACACTAAAACAACTAATGATACTTTTACAAAAACTTTTCAATTTAAATTAAAAAAAATAAAATGTCATAATTTTCAATTCGAACTTTATTTTTTATTTAATTTTTTTGCTGGGTAGAAGTTGTTTTGAAAAATAAATAATAGTATTCATAAATGACCGAAATAATTATTTTTCAATTGTTTATCAAGTTTTAAAGGTAATCATTATTTATTTTTATTTTAATTTACTTCAATATTCAATTGCAACATCTATTAATTATTCGGAGAAAAATTTACTTTCTGTTTGGTGATATTTTTCTGAAAGATATTAATTATATATCTAGATAAAAGTATAAAATTTAACAAAAGTGTCCCAAACAAATCATTACAATTAACAAAAATTTATTATTATTTTTAGTTATATTAACAATTAAATAAAATTAAAAAATTATTTTTTTAATTTAATTTATTTTAGATAATTTTATTGACATTTATAATTATGGCAATAAAAAATTATTATTAATTATTTACAAGATAAAACTGAAAAAATATTTTTTAGTAAAAAACCTAATTTCTATTAGTTTAAAAAAAACTAATTGATAACGTCTAATTTGTCAGAACTCCAAGACAAGTCGATGACCATAAGATCCAATCATGAGGTGAGCACTTGAAAGAAACTTTGCCCGATCGGATCGGGTGAAAACGTTCCGAAACTCAAGTCAATGACTTGGAGATATATAAATCTAGAGAGAGAGTCTCAAGTTTCGCGTACCTAAATTCACTGTGCATTGGACTATTTATAGATGGTGTGGAAGGCACTCAAGTGCCTAAATAGGGCTATAGGGATATCAAAGTAGGAGAACGGCGACGTGAAAATGAACAGGTTGGAGACGTGGGCTTTACTGCGTGTTAATGGATTGACAAGACCACTAGTCCCATCAATCCAATCGAATCAATTCAGCCAGCACTCCAACGCTTATCTGTCATGTGCCTGGCATCTTTGAGGCTAAAGTCTTTGGGCTGAGGCTTTGTTTGAGCCTAGAAGATGATACTGTGTTATCACTTGTCCCGCTTTAAAAAAGTGTTCGATCGTCCAAAAGTCGAATTAGCGAAGATTGTAAAATCGTTCACCCAATCGAATGATCATTAATCGGAGGCTACCATTGCTTAAAAGATAGGCACGTGTGTCGAGAATGACGCTTCGATGTCTGAGACGACGTGACATTTCTTTTCGACGCATGGCAGAGTCTAGTTGGCGTACTTGAAAAGTCTCTTTGTATAAATATGCAGCCTTTAGGGACCGTTTTCTGCTTTTTATTGATTTTTCTGGTGAAGCTCTACCAAAATTTCTTCTCACATTTCCCAGATTTTTAGGCTTCAAGAGTTTTTTCAAATCCCAAAATTATTTGTCCAAGTAAGTAACTTTTACTTGCGTGTCCTGTGTTTCCCTCTCATCTTTTTCACATTTCACTTGTATGTGTCTTGCCTCTAAATCCTCTGAGGGACTTTCTAGTTTGTCCTTCGATTTTTTGTCAAGACTAGGAATTATTTCACTTCTCCCCTTCCTTAGAAATGGCCTTCAGCAGCGGTCAATCTATTGATAAGAGTTTTATGGAGCAGTACGAGAAGAAACCCGCTGTAGAGAAATATTCTATCTTGACGGAGAGTGAGGTGTCGAAAATAAAAGAGAAGTATGATTTACCGGATGATGTGCGCATGATGAAGTGCCTTGATTCCATAGTGATGACAGAGGGCCCACTTGGCATGAACAAGAATAAGTAGTTTATCTACCATCTGTGGATTTTAGACACAGGGCTTAGATTTCCACTCAGTGCTTTTGAGGTCAGCGTTCTCAAGGGTTATAGGATCGCACCGAA
Organism: Excoecaria agallocha; assembly: GCA_037975025.1. NCBI lineage: Eukaryota > Viridiplantae > Streptophyta > Magnoliopsida > Malpighiales > Euphorbiaceae > Excoecaria > Excoecaria agallocha. The sequence goes on along the minus strand of CM075807.1, from coordinate 36,700,035 downwards.
TCAATTAAACCCTAATGGGTAGAGAACGATAGCCTGCTTTAAAATACTTTGCAAAATTCAAGTAGTGGCCCTAACTCTCGTTCTTTTTACCCATTTCTTCTACCTATCCAGCCGGACTAAAGGAATGGAGTATTACATTACTAGCAGGTTGGAGAAAAAGCTGTTTATGCTCCCTACATCAATGAAGGGCTACAAGGAGAAGTATTTCCTCATAGGAAGAGCAAGGGGATTTGGTGTGTCACTCGCCCGATCGGATAGGGTGACCTCTCTAAAGGATGGGGCCGGCAGTGTGTCTTTGTATGCAACTAATATTGATAAGTTAACTAAGCCCATGGATAGGAAGAAATGTCCATACAATTCTGATTGGCTGCTGTATACTTTGGGTAAACTGGAGAGCTCTTTGAGGGGGGAGATGCAGAATGTGAGCATTGGGAAACATTATAGAGAGTCTATCATGTTATCTATCTATTGTACATTTCATATACAGTTGTAGTGGATTTTTAGTGCAAAGTACTAATCTCTTCTTGTCTTGCTTGCTTCTGCCCCCTTGTTGTCTTTTTTTTCAGCTATAATGGCCAGCGCAAGAGATGTGATGAATGAGCAGGCTGGAGCCATGACACAGCAGTTTGCAGTAAGACGGGCTACAAAGGAAAAGAAACATGATAAGAAGAGGACGAGAAAGCTGTTGTCCTCTTCTGAGGTTTAGCAGTACAAAAGACTGAGGTGCACTGTAAACGAGTCCTCTCGGGGTGGAGGTTCTTCTAAAGGTGTTGGATCCCCTATTGCAGAGCCATTAGTGAGTCCTGCTGGTGTCATCGTGATGCCTATTGCCCCTACTACATCCAACCCTCCAGCTCATCTCTCTTTACGAATGATGAGGTTTAGGGATGAATCATCATCCTAAGATACGTTCCCTATGTTTGACCCTCCTATTATCCTCATGACAGTAAGATCTATTGAAGGAGCATCCGTAGAGGTGGTTGAGAGGGCCAAGGGCAAAGAGATAGTCTCAAAAAGTGCAGTCAGGGAAGAGCCAAGAGTGAGGCCTGGGTGGAGATCCATTTCTATGAAGGATGTGCTGAAGGAGCACTTTAGGGAGAAGTGTTTTGTCCTAAATTCCCCTGTGGCATTCTTCGTCTGCAAAGGGCTCCTTGATGAGAAGGACTTTTAAGAGATAGACGACCATAATGTGCTGAGGCAAAAGGCTGGAGGATTCAAAATGGTAGGTTTTGAGGTTTATTTCATTATTCTTACTCCTGGGTTTCAATGAGTCATTTTTTTTCTTATTTCGTTGCTTATTATGGGTTTTGTCCATGGTCTAATCAAGCAGGGTATATAGCTTCACAATTAGGCTGTTTATTTCAAAGCGAAGTGGGAAGACAGTGTCCGGATGGAGGAAGAGCTCAAAAAGAAGCTTAAAGTGGCCACATAGGAAAATTCAGACTTGAAGGCAAAAAACCTCTGCATGACTGAGGATTTCACTAAAGCGAATGCCGAGTCGGGCATGTTGTGAAAGAAGATTGTTGAGCTAGAGGAGAGGCTAAAGGGAGACAGCTCTCATTTAAAAAGGCTTGAAGGGGATAATACCAAACTGTCTATGGATTGCTACCGCATCTCCTTCAAGCTTGATAGGGCTGTCGAGGACAGAGATAGGGCTATTGCGAAGTAGGAGGCCTTGAAGAGTGCTTTTGAAGAGAAATAGCATACTCTTGTTGGCAGACATACAGAAGAGCTGGCCTCTCAGAGAGATGACCTTATCAAAGAACTGGCCAAAGCTCAAGTCAATGTTATCTTTCGACTTAAGCACGAAGTCGAGAGGCATTTCCCAATGCCGCTCTCAATTGGATGGAGGATCCCAAGTCTTTTCCCGACCCGTTGTCTAGTGATGATGAGGAGGATCTACTGGAAGAGGAGGAGATGGAGGAGGAGTCCAAAGATGCAGTTGAGCCTAAGGATGAGGGAGTAGCGGATCCTGAGGCCGTTCAAAAACCTCTTATAAGGCTCGAGATTGTTCCTCTTTTGCCTACAGTGCCGGTTTTTGATTCGCTATCTGATCTCTCATTGTGGGGTCTTCCTGGCCTCTTTCCTAGTATAGATCTTCCCTTCATACCGAGCGTGGAGTCCTGTGTGGTGCCAATCACTGAGCCAACTGAGGCACAAGTCTCCGAGATGGCTTATTAATGTATCCTCTGTATAGACAATTCGTAATTAGCATTTGATGTCTGATTTTTGTAGAAATTTTTTTAATGAAGCCTTGGACTTCCATTTCATTATGTTATTTTGTTCTATTATATCGCAATAGTGTGATTGAGCTAATGAATGAAAATACTTCCCGAATAATTAGAGAGATTGCAAAGTCTCTAAATCACTTATTTCCCAATATCAATTTGATTGGTACAAGTTAAGAATTCCAACTCTTTCCATTATTTGTGAGCGTATGATCTGATTGGTGGGCGCGATCAATCGGCTATTCAATCATGGTTGAGCCATCAAGCAGAATGAATAATCTTTTGGATCTCGCTTTCTAACTTAGAATGCAGGTTGCACTTCATACTTCGAGTTAATAGGCGGGCATTTCGATTGGTTTCGTTATGCCATTTTTAACTCGAGAGAAGTGTAATGTTTATGGGTGGTGGACTTTGACCCTCGCAATTACTGCTCGGGATTTGCATTGAGTGTAGCGTATAGGTTTTTGTAAGCCACTTCACATATGGAGGAAATTCTTTATTTTTGATAATTTAAGTTACAGCACTACATCAAGTACTTCTTGAGTACTTCAACATTCCAACTCCTAGGGATGTCCAACCCATTTAGAGTTCACAACTTGTAGGTGCTTGCATCGAGGACCTTGGCGACTTCATAGGGCCCTTCCCAGTTAGGCATCAGCTTCCCCACTCCAGCGTTGCCTGTTTCGATCTCGGCCTTCCTCAGAACTAGATCACCAATATTAAAAGCTCTAGGCCTTAACCTTCTGCTATGATATATGGTGATTCTCTATTTATAGGCAACAATTTTCGCGTAAACGTCCTCTCTCCTTTCTTCCACCAGATATAGCTCTTGGTGTCTTTATTGCACATTACCTTGATCAGAGTAAAAGGTCAAACAATAAAAGGGAATCTCAATCTCCACTGGTATGACTGCCTCTGATTCATACACCAGACAAAAAAGTGTTTGGGAAGTGTCGGCCCTAGGTGAAGTTTGGTAAGATCATAAAACACTTTGCAGTTTAGTACAGTTGGTCTTTGCTTCGCATAGTCATTTTTTCAATCCCATCAAGATGGTCCGGTTGGAGACCTCCATCACCCTGTTGCTTTGTGGATGTATGACTAAAGTGAATCTCAGTCCGATGTTTAGATCGAAGTAGAAGTTTGTGAAAGTTGAATTGTCAAATTGATTGCCATTATTAGTCACAAAAAATTTGGGGAGGCCATATCTGCAAATGATCTCTTTCTAGGTGAAGTTTTTAATTTTTTCGACTGTTATTATTGCTAAAGGCTCTGCCTTAATCCATTTAGAGAAATGGTCAACAATGATAACAAGAAATTTCATTTATCATTTGCCTTGGGGGAATGGACTTAAGATCTCCATTCTTCATTGGTCGAATGGCCAGGATACTCCGATCGACTACTGGTATGCTATTGGTTGTCTGATGATTCTATCGTGAATTTGGCATTACGGGAACCTTTTTACTTTATTTTGGGCATCTTTAAAGATACTCGGCTAGTAATAGCTAGTTTGAAGTACTTTTCTTGCAATGGCTCTGCTGTCTTCGTGTGTATCGCAGATGCTTTCATAGATTTCTTTGAGTATGTAATCACCTTCCTCCTCCATCACACATTTGAGCCAGGGGTGGCTAAATGCTTTCCTATATAATTCGTCATCAATTATGAAATAACTGAGAGATTTTCATGATACCTTTCGGGCTTCGACCTTGTCCTCGGACAATTCGCCTATTCGGAGGAATCTTTTGATTGGGGTCATCTAGATGCCACCCTATCATTTGATTTCCATCAACTCTGGCTCATCAAAGGAAAAGGAGAGTTGTTCTATAGTGGTTGCATTTTCTTTGACTTCCTGCTTATCTATAATAAATAGATTAGCTAGCTGATCGGCCACCGCTGTTTCTTCTTTGGGCACTTTCTCTAGAATCCAAGCTGATTCGGTCTCTTCTAGCTCCCTTAGAGCTATTTTGACTTTTTCCAAGTATCTTTTCATGGAATCTTCCTTAGTTTCAAATGTACCTGACACCTGGCTGGTCACTAGCTGAGAATCACTTTTGATTCTGAAGGCTTCTACCGCCTTGACTAGCCTCAAGCCTTGCAACAATGCTTTATACTTTGCAACATTATTGGATGCTTTAAAGTTAAGTCTGATTGCGTACCTAATTGTGACACTGAAGGGGCCCGTTATGACTATTTTGACTCCTCATATAGCACTATTTGAGGCCCTATCAACAATCATTTTCCAAGCCATTTTCGGGGATTTCTAAATTGTTTCACCGTTTGTGGTGAATTCAGCAATGAAATCAGTTAGGGCTTGGGCCTTTATTGTACTTTTCGATTCGTACCTGACGTCCCATGATTGTAGCTTTATGGCCCACCTCGCTATCTTACCTTTTAGGTCAGGAATTTGCAGAATCTTTCTGAGCAGCTAATCTGACTAGACAATGACGGTGTGAGCTTTAAAATATCACCTCAACTTGCGAGTGCACATCATTAGTGCAATGATCAGCTGCTTGGTTAAACCTTTTCTCAGCTCCGGGCCTCTCAGCACTTGGTTAACATAATAAATGGGTAGTTGTTGTGTTCTTTTTTATTTGACCAGGACACCCACAATAGCTTCCCTGGACGTTCACAAGTACAAGAAAAGATTTTCTCCTGGGATCGGCTAGCTCAATGAGGAGGCCATGAAAAATCTCTTCAGTTCATTGAAAGCTTACTAGCAATCCATTCCCCAGTCAAATGTGTTGTCCTTTCTTAGTTTTTTGAAGAAAAGTGTGCAACGCTTGGCCGAGGAGGAAATGAATCTCCCCAGGGCTGTGACTCGTCCATTCAGTTTTTGGACATCTTTAACATTCCTCGGGGGTTACATTTCTATAATTTCCTGTATTTTCTCTAGATTGGCCTCTATCCCCCTTTACGAGACTATGAAACCAAAAAAATTTCCTGATGGTACGCCGAAGACACATTTCTTCGGATTTAGCTTCATTTGAAATCGATTCAAAGTGTTGAAGACTTTTGATAAATCAGCGGAGTGTTCTACTGGGCTCTTACTCTTGATGATCATGTCGTTGACATAAACTTCGATGTTTTCTCCAATCTGATCATTGAAGATTTTATTCATTAGGCGATATTATGTGGCACCAGCATTCTTTAGATCGAATGACATCACTTTGTAGTAGAAGATTTCGTCCTCTGTAATGAAGCTTTTTTTTCTTGATCCAAGAGCCACATCAGGATCTAATGGTATCCAGCATAAGCATTGAGTAGCGAATAAACTGTGTGACATGCTGTCGCTTCTACTAGCTGGTATATACTTGGCAGTGGATAGCTATCTTTTAGGTAGGCTTTGTTGAGATCAGTGAAATCGACACACATCCTGAGCTTTTCGGACTTCTTTTTCACTAATACCACGTTTTCTAGCCATTCTGGGTAGGTACCTCTAGAATCATCCCTACCTTTAGGAGTCGATCAACTTCTTCTGAAATGAATTTCCTTTAGGTGGGGGCATGTCTGTGAAGTTTCTGCTCAATCGAGCGGTAACTTGGGTTGGTATTCAGTTTATGTGTGATGACTTATGGGTCTATTCCGGGGATATCCTCCGGTTTCCACATGAAAGAGGCCTGATTTATCATTAGTACCTGCATCACCGATGTTTCGACCTCTTTGCCCATGCCCACTCCGATTTGAATGCTTTTTCTCTTTGAGAGCTCTCTTGCCTCTACCTCTTCAACGGGGTCTATTCTTGGGCACTTATCCCTCTCATCTCGCTCGGGCTCCAGTTCCACCATATAGTTTTCTTTGCTTTACTTGATCATAGAGATGTATGCCTCTCTATATGCCTTTTAATCTCCTCTAAGGACGGCGACACTTTGTTCGGTACCATGTACCGTATGCTGGGGATAGTCCCAGTTTAGAAAAGCAAAAGCCGACCAAATATTGCATTATAGGTGAAATTCATGTCGATAATCATAAATGTTACCTTAAATACATGAATGACTGCCTCTTGGTCTAACTCGACGAACAGCTTAACAGACCTCACCATAGGTATGGTGGCATTGCTTAACCCAATCATCAGGGTAGCATTCGATTATAGTTCCCTTATTGATAGCTCCATTACTCTGTAAGCCTCGAGGTTAGAACATTTATGGTGCTTTTGTTATCCACGAGAATTCTCTTAATGAGGAAGTTGTTGACCCTTGCACTGACAACCAAAGCATCTTCATGAGGGAACTTTAAGTCTCTTGCATCCTCATAGGAGATAGAAATTGGGCCGAGTGTTTCGGATCGATGGGAAAAGTAAATGCCCTTTCTCTTCTTCTTTCGAGAGAAATCTTTTCCAAAAGATTATCCTCCAGCGATCATATTGATCACCCCAGCATATGGTCTGTGTTGACCCATGCTCCTAGGCTTTCTGCGCTCATCATCATCACCAGAGCCCGAATCATCCTGTAATAACCTACTAACAAATGGCCCTTGTGCAAGAAGTGTTAACATTCTACTTAAATATTCCAATTGGCAACTGAATTAAAAGTTTAAATTATGAATTTTTGTCGTTTGCTTTGACTCGTGATTTGGTGTCGCTAATTTACTATTTCTTAAGTCGAAATTTCGGCAGTATAACGGCTTAAATTCTTACTACCCAAACCTGTAAAATTGAAAAATGTACACTCCCAATAGTCAATCTCCACCTCCAGTACTACAATTTCAACCATAGCACTTCTATATTTGTGTAACCATCAAACAACATGACCCATAAATCCATCCACGAGATCTCATCACTCACACATACATAAATATACACATAAATTCATATAAGTATAATTACAGTCTTCCATAATTTTCTTCATTTTAATACATCAAAAACTACATTCTAAAACATATTACAAAGCTGACTCAGATTACTTCGTTACATGCACATGCCTTCGACTTCGCTTTGTCCGCTTTCGTCCTATACCTGTCCCCTGCGCGCAGGCACAAAATCACGTGCTAAGCAACCATGTTGCCTAGTGGTGGATACAACTACACAAAATTTCATTTAATAATACAAGTCTTTATTAATTTACTTAATTGTCCTTTTTCCTTCTCTTATTAATTTAATTAACATTTGTTTAATTTATCTATAATTTAACACCTAAATCTTAATATACTTAATTTCTTTTTATTATTTACCAAAATTTCCACATTTTCTTGTAAAATTACCATTATGTCCTTAAACTTTTCATGTGTTCAATTTAACCTCGTTTGACTTCTAATTTTACTTGTTTGACTTACTTTTGACTTTTTATTTACCTTACATGTAAAATTTCCTTTTTAGTCCTTATAGTATCTCTTAAGTGAAAAATTACATTTTGATCCCTAAACTTTTCATTAATTATAATTTTACCCTTTTTGCTTAAGTTGGCCTTTTTACTTCCTTTGACTACCCTTTTCACACCGAATTACTATTTTACCCTTAGTTTATCGCGTAATTACCATTTTTTCCTTTTTGAACATATTAACTTTATTTTTCATTTTATTTCTTATTTATTTTCATTTATAATTCCTATTATGCCAAATTTTACCCTTTTATTCCTGTTTTCTTACAAAATTACCATTTTTCCCCTAGTAGTCACCAATGGAAATCCGCGAACCGGATATGTGAGACGAGAACTGTATGACTGTATGATATTTCTGTATGACTGTATGAACGAGGTGACCACAAAATCGTAGTCATTTCTCGTTAATATAACTGGATGATTTTTTTTCCGTGGTAAATGGATCCCTATGGCTAGCCATTATATCCTAGGATCCTGGATTAACCACAGTATACCAAGGGCAACTTTATTTTTTTCACTTTATGCTATATTTTTATTATGTTCCTTAAAGTGCACCATTATGTAACATCACATTTATTATCATTTTATTGTAATCAAGCACACCATGAATACTTCTATCACATATGTGAAAAATACTAATTAAACTTGATGAATTTATGGCATTTTCCTTAGGAATACAATTATGTATACACTACATTAAATATATACAATTACTAATTCAAGCCTAAATCATTTCCAATATATATATTCACTATGGAATTACTCAAATTAAGCTTAAAACATCATTTATCATCAAATTAAATTATGGCTCCCTTTTAAACCCATTCGGCCTCCATTGTTCCATCACCTAAATGGTTGTTTTCTCTCTCATTTCTTACTTAATATATGTTATTTCATCATTCTATAAAGTCCTATCAATTTATATCCCATTAAATCTTAGTTTTCATTAGTTACATAATATGAATTTTGAAAGAAAATCCAAAATTTAATGAAATTAAGTGTAGGACAAGTATCCACTAACCTTTATAGTGTTCAAGGGCACCTAATCTTGTCTTCTTTGATCCTCTCTTTCCTTGTTCCCTTGTTCTCCTTGAATTCCACCTTTAGGCCGAAATTTGAAGCAAGGAAATCATAAGTTAAATCTCTAAATTACAGCAATTAAACACTACAATCTAGTCACCCTAACGATTCTCTACAGTCCCAAGCAAAAACCCCTAACTAAAACTCATCAAAACACCACAACTCACCTACCAAAGCTTATTTTCTCTCACTAAAGATCTTGATGATCCAAGCTCCTTCTTGCTTCAATCAAGTTTCTAGGTTAAAGAGGATCTCTGGTGGTGTCTTTGAATGAAATTTGAGCTTAAGATATGATGGGAGGAAGAAGAGATGAAGAAAAAATGGTGGAAATGGGATTTTATGGTTGGTTCGAATTTTGAGAGGAAAAAGGATGAAGATGGCCGAATTTTTGAGTGAATTCCAGTGGGTTCCATCCCTTTTATATGACCTTTATGTCCACCAATTCTAAGGCCCAAATTCACTCAAACACTATTCCATCCAATGGCTTATTTTTAAGCCATTTGTCATGAATTTCTAAATATATGAGTTAAGTTACACCATGCCCTGAATGTATGTGATTATTACCTTCTTCCTAGTGATTTCTATATCCTTGGATTAATTATTAATGGCCTTTAAGCCCTCTAATTTACGTAACCTTGCTTTTTGACTGTTTTTCTGGAATCGGTGTTCTACTAGTCAGAATAACATGAAATTTTTCCCTGCATGCACTTACATACATATGAGTATGTGGTTAAAATTTCAAGTTATTCTGATATTGTTCCAATATATTTCCGGCTTTAGAGGCAAAATCGGCCAATTCGAGTCCCGAATTTCTGAAATCGTTAGAAATTTCATTTTTCAATTCCAAAAGGTATTTTTAAGTCATATAAAACATATTCATATACTTAGAAAAATTCTTTGAAGATTTTTGGAGTATTTTACAGCTTGGTTAAATTTTTGGTCAACCGGGCCGACTGTATCAGGTAAACCTTCTCCGTCTAATTCGAGGGCCTATTTAAACTCAATTTCTTCTCAAATCCTACCATCATGCTCCATTTATCACCTATTTTTATATTTTAGTATCAATTCAACCTGCCCGCCAGGTCACCCATCCTCGGATTTTCCTGGCTCAAGCACATCTAACCTTATGTATTCTCGATTTTTCGACGTCTAATTCTACCCTGGTTACCCCCAATAGTCGTCCTAGGACTACTATTCATATCCTAAAACATATCATGCATGTCAGGTGCAACTTTTTGGGGTGTTACACATCCCCCTTAAGGGGCGGTCTACAAGGACTCCTCCTTGTAGGGCCTATAAATTTCTTCAATGACCCCCTTCATATGAGCCATTCTACTTCTTCTTTCAACGAGTGATATTTGTTAGTTGTATAATCAATGTCTCAGTGAAATTCGCAATACTTACTTTGGTCTCTCTTGCTCCGCAATTGCTTAGAAAGATTTTTGGGCCAATTCACCTTCTTGTGCTTTTCCTTGATCCACATCAGGACTTGTGTGGGGTTAAAGTTGAGCAGGGTAAAGGTCCGTGTAGGGTGATTGGAGAACCGTTCGAACCTACCCTGCTCAGCTTCCTTTTGCTTACCTAAATTCCTGGATATGGATGCCCTGTCTAGGCTTCTTATAATTCTTTCGGGCATTAGAGCCCTTTAGGCCGATCGTCTATCTGGGTATTGTAATATGTCCATCAAATTTGTCCTTCATCCTCTATTAGATGGTAGGCATCATCCAGTTGGATATGCTACCTAGCTCTTTGCATCAGGTCGAAGAAGTCCGTAGGTGGTCTCGTGGTGAAAGATTTGAATAAGGGTTGGCATGAATTCCTCTGGCTAGAGTATTGGTTGTAGTCTCAACACTCACATTCCTAACTTCAAACAACATGGCTTGGAATCTATCGATGTAGTCTCTAAGACTTTCATTGGATCCTTGATAAAGGTTGCATAGGTCACTGATCGATTTCAGCACTCGCATTTGCATAATGAATCTTGTTGTAAATAGATCTTTCAACTGTCTAAAGGAGGTGATTGATTCCTGAGGTAGCTTATGGAACCAGTTTAGTGTGTCTCCTCCTAATGTGGTGGGGAAGATCCTGCAGACAATTCTCTCATCGTAGTTGTAGACTTGCACCTTGGTAAGATACTTCGCTATATAGGTGGTTGGGTCAGTTTTTTCCGTGTACCTATCCATGATTATATCTCTCCACCTTCAGAACTTGTTATCTCCCGATAGAAGGGAGAGGTAGTATTTCCATAGGTATTATGTTCAAATATGCCTCTTCAGAGGTTTCCCGGGCCAAACTGTTTGAGCTTTCGCTTAAACCACTTGTCCTCTCTGTTTTTTGCCCACGAATCATCTTGCCCTTTAATTTTCTTCAGGTGGTGCCTGGCAGGAGTACACATGTATGACAGGTCATCTCTTATAGATGCAGTAGATGAGCGATTTGGCTGATAGGTGGGATCTCTGCTTAAGGAGGTAGTCCCATTACCTTTGTCATTCCTTCTTAGGGCTAGCACGCTAGGATGCACACCCATTCTTCTGTTATTTTGAGTTCGTGGTTCACTAATTAAGAGACCTTTATTTCTTTGCCTTCTCAGTTCTTTATCCACAGAGTCATACCTACAACTCCGCGTGGAGATAGGGGTGATCACGGGGCGGGGCGAGGCCGGAGAATTCTCCCCCAATCACTCCCCCGCCAATGGCGGGGATTCCCTACCTCGCCCCCGCCACTAATTTTGGGGAGGGAATTTCCCCCCTCCCCGCCCCGCGAGGATTCCCGTCCCTCGTTTTTTTCTTTACTTTTAAAATATATTATTTTATAAATAATTAAAATTAAAATATAATATTTAATAAATAAAAAATTTAAAATCAATAATAATTTAAAATTAAGTATAATTTAAAACTTAATAATTATAAAATTAAGTTATATTTTAATTTTAATTTTAATTATTTATAAAATATTATATTTTAAAATAAAAAAAATTATGCGGGGCAGGGATCCCTGTGGGGCAGATACCCCATTCTTCGTCCCCGCCCCCGATTCTAAAAGGGTGGAAATTTTGAGGATTCCCCGCCTCGAACGGGGCGGGTCCTCGCCGGGGTCGGGGAATCCCCGCCCCGTGATTATCCCTACGTGGAGGTCTGTGGCATTTTGCCTTTACGTATGGTTTAGACAATGCTAATTGTGAAATCGCTGAAAAGCACTTTCATGTCCCTTACTGTGATGGGAGTATTTTCAACTTGTTGCAATATTACATCATTGAACTCAGGCAAGTGGTAAGTTCGCTTAGGGGACCTTTGGATTTCATTTTGCCTCCCAGCGGGCCTAGAATTCTCATGACCATCGCTGGCTCCGTTGTGTTCCCTCAGGTGTCATGCATCCAGATGATCTTGATCTCGCCATAACTCTCAACGAAAAAGCCAATTGATAATGTCTGATTTGTCAGAACTCCAAGATGAGTTAATGGCCGTAAGATCCGATCATTAGGTAAGGATCTATTGAAAAAAGAACGTGAAAAATAGGAGATTAAACAAGAAAAATGCAAATGATGAAATAGAATTAGATTTCAAATTATTGTACATACAAATATTTTGTAATTAAATTTTTTATATTACATTTTTTGGTTATATTTATAATCTATTTACAGCTTATAATCAAAATAAAGTGCATTAATTTTTTTTTTTATCAAAATGGAATACAATGTTATTAAATGTTGTATTAGGTTTGTAAAAACTGAATAGAATATATTTTATATTTTATTAAAAATGCATCACTGTATTTAATTATGCACAAAAGTTAATTCATTCTATTCTTCAAAAGCTAATAAAATGTATTGTGTAAAATATAATAATGTATTTAGTTTTAGTAAAGTATAATACAATATATTGAGTTTTGTTCAAACATAATATGTTGTATTCAGTTTTGCCAAAAACCAAATGCATTGTATTTAAGTTATGCATAAAACTTGCTACACTCTATTTTCAAAGCCAATAAACTGTATTATATAAAATCTAATATATTGTATTCAATTTTTATAAAATAATACAATGTATTGAGTTTTGATCAAAAGCTAATACCCTATATTTAGTTCAAGTACAAAAGTTAATACATTCTAGTTTTCACAAGCTAATAAAGTGTGTTGTCTAAAATGTAATACATGTATTTAGTTTTACTAAAGTATAATACAATGTTTTGAGTTTTGGTCAAACATAATATGTTGTATTCAATTTTGCCAAAAACTTAATACACTGTATTTAAGTTATGTACAAAAGTATATACATTCTATTTTCAAAGCTAATAAACTGTATTGTATAAAATCTAATACACTGTATTAAATTTTTATAAAGTCTAATACAATGTATTGAGTTTTGGTCAAAAGCTAATAAACTGTATTTAGTTCAAGTACAAAAGTTAATATATTTTATTTTTCACATGCTAATAAAGTGTGTTGTCTAAAATGTAATACATGTATTCAGTTTTACTGAAGTTTAATACAGTGTATTGAGTATTGGCCAAACTTAACATGTTGTATTCAGTTTTCCCCAAAGCCTAATATAATGTATTTAAGTTATGCACAAAAGTTAATGCCTTCTATTTCCAAAGCGAATAAACTATATTGTATAAAATCTAATACACTATATTCAATTTTTAGAAAGTCTAATACATTGTATTGAGTTTTGGAAAAATGCTAATACACTGTATTTAATTTAAGGACAAAAGTTAATACATTCATTTTTTCATAGGCTAATAAATTGTAATACATGCATTTAGCTATACTAAAGTTTAATACAATGTATTGAGTTTTTGGTCAAACTTAATATGTTATATTTAGTTTTTCCCAAAACCTAATAAGGTGTATTCAAACTTTATAAATTCTAATACAGTGTATTAAGTTTTGGTCAAAAGCTAATATAATGTATTTAGTTTACGGACAAAACTTAATACATTCAATTTTTCACAGGCTAAAAAATGTGTTGTCCAAATTGTAATACATTTATTCAATTTTAATAAATTATAATACAATGTATCGAGTTTTGGTTAAACTTATACTGTTGTATTTAGTTTTTCCAAAAACCTAATATGTTCTATTTAAGCTATGAACAAAAGTTAATACGTTATAGTTTTTCAAAGCTAATAAATTGTACTATTTAAAAGCTAATATACTATATTCATTTTTTATAAAGTTTAATACACAATTTAGCGACAGACAGAAAACAATCGCTATTTTTGCGACGGCATAGCGACTAATTTAATAATCAATCATCAAAATAAGTTTTTTACCAAGTTAAGGTGTTTTGCGACTAAATAGAGAGAGAGAGAAAAAAAGGTAACAATTGCTAAATTATGGCAGCAATAATTAGTGCCTTTTTTGTGCAATGTAATTTGCAACGAAAAGTTTGTTGCTAAATGTTTTGATCTTTATTTTATTTGGAAAATTGATTTGTTGTAATGTAGTGATGGTATTGCAGTCACTAAGTGATTGGTAATTTTTGCGATAGATTAGCAATGATGTAATCAGTCGCAATTTATGGCGGGATTATTTGGCCTTTTTTTGCGAAAATTTTAGCAATCATTTTTAAGTCAGTCGCTGAGTATTTATATATATTTTAGTATATTTAGCAATAGGTAGAATGTAGTTGCTAAAGTAGTCGCTATTTAAAAAATTAGTTTAATATGTATCTTTTATTTAGGAAAACCCATTTTGTGACTTTGTTTATATTCTTTAGAAAATATACACCAAAACCTAATCCCCAAAATCTCCCAAATCTCCCTTGTCTGGTGTCGCCATTGATAGTTGCTGGCAGTATAGTTGGCGATAGTAACTCAATTTCCATCATTGTTAATGAAAGGTGAGCGACTCGCTTTCCTTCAAGGTTTCATTTTGAATTCTGTACAGGTCCATAGTTTGCGTGGGTTCGATGTTTTTCAATAGATCTGTTCAAATGAGACTTTATTCATGTAAAATTTTATCTTTGTTTTGGTTTCCAGCGATTTTATCTTTGTTTAGGTTTTCGACGACATTTGACAGGTGAAAGGAGGAGGAAAGAGTAGGGATCTAAATATTGAAATCTAAAGCAGAAAAGGTATCTTCTTCTCATTTAATTCATTCTCTAAATAATAACATTTTCCAAGAAGTGCTTGAGTGGAATCTTGAAGATGTTATTCTTGATAATGGGTCATGGAATAAACCTCTTTTGGGTCTCTATCTCCCACATCAGATGGTGGAAATTGTTGTTGATTCAGCTTAATAGCTTTTAGCCATGGGTTTATTTTTTATTGATTCTTTGTCTTCAATTTTAGATGCTATTTTTTCTGTTCAAGTTGAAATTTCCTTTAGCTAGATTCTTTTAATTTCTGGGAGCTGTAATAGATCATTCTTTTTGGGCTATTTGTTGATGATGTTTTGTTTAAATTAAGACGATATGTATATATGTTTTTTGCTGATTTTCCTCTGCTGTTTCTGTTGTGTTTTGATTGGGCATAGTTGCTGTAATTTTGTGGGTTTGTGTTACTGCTCTTTGGGTTCCAACCATCAATAGCCCTTATTTCTCTTTACTTTTGATCTCTGGTTTGTTTATATATTTGAGCTTGGCTTTTAGTTTGTAGAAAATGGTTAGTTTAAAGCCTGTATATATAGCCATTTTCCATTATCAAAGTAACAATATTTATTTAGAGTTTTTTTGGCATTTTTCTGCCTTTAAAACCTGAATTACCTAACTTACCAGTGCCTGGGTATACAGTATGACTCAAAACAGCTCTAGGCCTTTATAAATTTAAAATTCTGTTTTTATTTAATCTATATAATAATGGGTATATGTAATTTTACTACATCAAAATTATTTGGGGAAGATCTCAATTAAGCAAGTCCATATTGTTATTTAATTGACTTACTCAATTCTTTTAACTTATAAATAAAATTTTGCTAAATGTGAGTAGTGTAGTTTATACATATAAATATTCGATACTAGTCCCAAGACACCTGCAAAATATGAGATGGAAAAAAAACATATGGAAATATTAAATTAATGAGAAAAATAATTAAGGAAATTAAGCTTATTAAATTAGAGTTTGTAAATGTGAAATTGCAGACTAATAGAAATAAAAGTCCTATGAATTAAAAAGAAAATATCCTTATTAGACTTTGGCCTTTACTATATTAAACTTTACTTTGTCAACTTCTTTGGATTCATTTAATATAAAGAGAAAAAAACAAGCTTGCCCGTTCTTTTGAAATTCTAGTCTAATTTAACCAAGCATGCATCATTAAAATTGAATAGTTTCATTCATCCAATTAAAATTAAAAAGAATTAATTACAAAAAAGGCCCTAATTATAGAGTCATTTTCAATATTTATACTAAACTTTAAAACCTTATAATTCGGACACTCAACTTTGATGTACCTTTTAATATTGAAACTCTGTCAATTAAACTGTTAATTTAGACTGTAATGGCCTCAACACCGGTCTAGTTGTGAACAGTAAATTCCGATGATGAATAGTGCTTCCAGGCCGAAAATCGGATCCGAAAGTGAAAAATATTTTATTTGACCATCGGAAAGTATTGGTCATGGTGAGTTTGGAGTTAAAATTTGAAGTGAAATTGAGGTCAAATAAGCCTCCAAAAGTCAAAAATATGAAAAAGTTACCGAGTTAATTTCACTGATAATGAAAGTGACTCGAGTTTGCATAAATTTTTAAAAATAGCAAATAAACTCTAAAAATTTCCAAATTTTGCATGTCTCAATGAAATTTTATTTTGAATATTTTGGAGCAAAAAAATAAAATTTTTGGCAATGTCGACAGTTGTCGAATCGGACCAGCTAGGTTGAATCGGACTAGAAACGAATTCCGATTGAGCCGAAATTTTATGTACTACCTATTTTTGATGTTCTAAGAATTATGAAATCAAAATTTAAGTGGATTGAAGTGAGAAAGTGAGAGATTTCTATGTGGGCCTTTAGAGAAGTGAAATTGGGCCTTAATGAAACTATTTAAGCCCATGGACTTTTGGCCCAAATTTTGGCCCATTTGGAGGGGTATTTAAAGGAAAAAAATCTGCCAAATTCCAGCAGATTCCATGTAACGCCCCAAAATTTTGGTATTATTTTGTAACAATTAATTATGAAGATTTAAAAACAAAATGTAATTGAAATTGAAATAGGAAAAGAAAAGAGAAATAGTGGGTTTAAAAGATTAATGTGTGAAAATAAAAGAAAGACAAATGGTGGGGTATTGTTATTTGTATTATTAAGATTTTTATTATGAGTAAAACCAAAAACGAAAGGAAGAGAAGGAAAGAAAGAGGAGGAGGGAGGAGGGGAATCGGGGAAGAGAAGGGAGGCGGAGGGGAGGCGTTGGTGCCGATCAACGGCGCTCTGGCCGGCGATCGGTGCAGCTGCCACCACCTCGGCCACCGGCCTCTCTCCTCGCCGTCCCTTCCCTCCGGCGGCTGTATTTTGTTCTTTTTCGTTTCTTATCAACCGGATCGCTCTTCTCCTTTTTTCGGCGATCTCCGACGGCGGTGGAAGGGGCTGATGGCACCGGTGAGACCATGAGGCTGAGGCAGAACTTTCGGTGGTCGCTGATCGTCCCTACTCGCCGGCGTTAGGGAGATCGGAAGTGTGGTGGCCGCTACCTTCCAGCGCGTTTTTCGGCGGTTTGAGATGGTGGTTAGGCGCGTGAAGACCACCGGGAAGCTACCGGCGCTTCTGGCTTCAGGTGAGAGACTTCAGTGTCTCTCCGGCGAGGCTCCGGTGAGGCAGAATGGAGAGAGAGTTTTGGTCTTTGACTCTACGGTATGGGATACTAAAATTTTCTCTGTGATATTTAGTTAAGTAAATTTGTAAGTTATTGGAAATTGTTTGAATTTATAACTGTTTATTAGTAACAGAATATGGGAATTATGTTTATCTCCTTATATATATGTTCTTAAAGGAGATTAAAGGCTTAGAGTTAGCATTGTTCACGAGTAGTTAGTTAAATCTTTTACAGATGGATAATTTGAGTTCTAATGGTATAAATAAGGTTGATTTCAAGGCTTAAGATTTGTAAAATTAAAATATGCTTGAGATGAGAAATGAACAGACAACTTAATTGAAGAAATTATAAAGTTGTCGAGTTATTGGTTTCTTTCTTGTTACCATGTATGCTTAAATTTATTGTAAAAATGTCACAGGAATTATTAGTACATGTTAATGGCATGTAAAAGTTATTGACAGGTCTTGAAGATATGAATTGATAATGAGTTTAAGATGTGATTTGAGTAGAATGTCCATTAAAAAGACATGAGCTACGTTGAGATTTAATGGATTGTAAATTTGAGATTCCATTTAAGGAAATAGATAGTACATTATAAGTAATATAGCCTCTTTGATTACTTAAGTTGATATATTTAATAATATAAAACATAAGGCAATAGAGTAAGAAAATGGTAAGGATAACTCAAATTAGTTGTGGCATAGTCTTAGAAGTTAGAAAGTATGGTTGCCATATATGAATGAAATAGTGACTTAACTTATGATTATCAAGTTTTGTTTATATCATACAGTAAGAATTCACTATGTTATGATGATGAGAGAAATTACATGGAATAACTATTGTTAAATAACTTAGTAATTAATATGAGCCAATAGACTAGAAAAGAAACTTTTGGTATCATGAGAATAATGATAGCTAAATGCTATGTAGTTTTACCTGTTGGTTTAAATAGGTTTAAATATACATGTGTTGTCAGATTATGCATCTAGATAGGTAGTTATGATATTGAACTTATATGTATGTATAGATGTTAAGACAATATGTAATGGCGTAATGATATATGGATTTATTCTATAATTATATGGTTTGATAACATGATAATAAAGTAATATGTCGTTGTAATAATAAGAAGAATTTATGTTCCATAGTCGTAATTGCTATCATTTCATACTTGCTAATTTAGTAAAAGACAGGTGACTAGAATTGGACGGTTAAAGTCCTAATAAATCAGTAATTGATCAAGTCAAAAGACAAACATAAAAGGTTACTCTTTGGAGATAGTTAAAGCTAAGTAAAGTTTTATTCTCAGTTCTTACTATAAAATTTGTACAAGTATCAGGTTAGGAAGTATTTTAACTTCATATATGCTATTATCTTTCATGATGTAATTTGTCAAGGTATTAAACAAAAAGTTATTTGATACGTAAGAGATCATGATAGAATAAAAAGATGATTATGTGGAATTTAAATTACGATAATTGAAGATTATAATGTCATAATACAAAACAAGTGAGAATGGAACTAGTATAGTAGTAGGCTATTAGTATAAATGTGATATAAACATGTAAAGAATGGAAATACCGTAAAATATAATGAATTGGGAAATATTGGAAAATACTCGTTTCTTTATGAATCTTTGTTTGATAATTGAATATCAAAAATGAATATCATTATTATAAATGAAGTAGACATAGTTTTATGTTTACGCTCTTATGGTATCATGAGAAGATTGATGATTAAATGATATGTACTTACATGTGTTTACTTTAATATATATTGATGTTTTAAGATTATGCATTTAGATATGTGATTATAACATTGCACATATATGCATATATAGGCGCTGAAATGATATGGACTGGTGTAGGTAGATATTGATATCGGATTTATCACTGAATATATGTATTTGATGTATTGGTTGAATATATATATGTTGTGATTAAATTGAGTACAATAGAGCAGGTGAGATGGCTATAATGAACCATGCAGGTACGTCTTTCTGAAATGACTGTGTTTATGTACTGTTTTAGACACTCACAGTGGATGTGATAAGATTATACATGATTTCTTGTTCATGAAAGCAGTCTAGCAATGCATAAATTTCTATGACATGTATAAGTATTGTTAATATATGGTTATTTGAAAGTTTAAAAGTAAATTGAAAGAATGTATATTAAGTAAACTCCTTTGATGACTGAAGAGTAATATAAAGAGAACTTGCTGAATTATTGTGAAATAATTCATGACGTAAGTGAATGATGATTCACAAACTGTATAAGAATATTGAATGTTCTGAATAACTGTAATATCTGGATTGAACTAATGATAAAGTTGATAAATGTACTGAAAGAAAGTGATCTTTTGCGCCCTTAGAAAATAGTCTGGCAGTAAAAACTAGCTCAGGATATAATTGGCTAGCCATAGGGATTCTATACCGCGGTGCAAGTCATGGAAACTTGCTTTACTATGGTTGGATCGTTGCTCTCCATAGTATATATATTATACGTACTGTCATATGTTCCTATGTTATATGAGAGATGATTCTGGAGGTCATTTCTCATTCTATTGTGACCCGTGGGGTCCACATCCCGTATATCCAGTTTGAGTATTTCTGTCGGTACTGTTCTAGGGGCCTTAATCTGAAAATAAGTTAAAAGGTATAAAAGATAAGAAATGTTATAGTTCGAAATTAATGTGCATAAGAATTATCCTTTTGTATAAGTACATCAAATGGATATTAAATTGAAAGTTATAATATTGATGAGTATGTGATCATTTAATTCTATAAAAGCATTATGTATCTATGTATTTGTGTATAGGTATGTATATCACTCTGATATCGATCAAGTATATAAGGTATGAGACACTATGATATTAAGTATTATATGGTTCACCTTGTTAAGATTATTTAATGATTACATGAAAGTAAATTTGGATTGCATACTATGTTTTAAATGATGTAGATGTATGAAAGAAATATGCCGGATGTCTTTTGTGGTAACAATGAGTGATGCATTGATTACCAAGTTATTAAGTTTTATTGCCTATGTAAGTAAGATGTTCTATTGCTTATACTTGTGTTTTATTGCTGAATGTAAGAACTGGGATCTAAGATAATTGAAGGTATCTATTAAGAGTGTTATCAACTTTGTATTTGTATAATTGATATTACATGTTTAAAAGATTATCTTTAGATTATTCTGTCCCCACTAAGCTTTATAGCTTAGCACGGGTTTTGTTATCCGTGTAGGTAGCTGGATATACTTGTTTTTGGTTAGACAGCTGCTTCGGCTCAACCATCAGAAGAAGGGATTTAGTTTCGAGCAATTCATCTTTTGAAGTTCACAGATGTAGCGAGGCAATTTTTAATGTAAATTGTTTCTATTTTGGAGTATTATAGTGATTTAAGAGTGTAATTTGTATTATTGACTTATCTTAGGAATTGTGATTAATAATGAGAATGGATGAATGAGATGCTTGATGAAATTATCTTTGTATTGTTGTGCCCCTGATGGGCTGAGGAAATTGTCTGATATTTCAGGTGGAATAGTTAAGTTTTTAGGCGTTATATTGCCGGATTTTTCTTTGGTAATCAGTCATTTGAACAATTATAGTTTATCGGCTTACTTAAGTTATAAGTAATTTCCTTTTTGGACAAGCTTGAAGTCGATGGAATAGTTAAGATTCAAAAGGAAAATCTTGCTGATTTTAGAATTGTCACTCGGTGCTTTGCTCCTCAAAGGGTCAATGACCAATATTTGACAAATGGTCCTTGGAAAAATTTTTTTTCAACTTATCACTCGTTTTGGTTAGACTGTTCAGCAAGGGTGTTACATTCCACTTCCTTCTTCCCCCTCTTCTCTTGGCCGAAACCTTGTCTCCCATTTCTCTCTCAAGACTTCTTCAATTTTGCTCCATTTTCTTTGATATTCAAGCACCTCACCCCTAATTCTATCCCTCTAGATCAGTACTCCAGCTTTAAACCTTTGATTGGAAGAATTAAATCAAGTGACTTAAAGGAGGAAAGTTTAGGGGTTCATTTGAGGTAAGAGAAATCAAAAGGCTAACATTTATTCTAAGGTATTTCCTAGTATTTTATGGTGTTTAGAATGCATTTTTGATGTTAGATTTAGCATGAGAGGTCAATAAAATTGAGTATTGATGGCTTCAAATTTTGGTTCTTTTAGGGATTCAAGGAGGAGAGCCATCCAATCAAATCAAGGGCAAGGAAAAGGAAGTATAAGCATCCTAAAGCAAGGATAATATGTAAGTGACTAATAAATCCTAGTAATTTCTTTGATTTTAAGTGATTATCCTTTATGTAACTTAGGGAATTTATGACAAAAGTGGTGTTTAACTAAAGTAATGGTAGACTAGTGTTATAAGACCCTAAATAAGTGTGAATAAATGCTTAAATGAATTACTAAGTGAATATATGGTATATATTCTTTGTTGGCCGAATGACATCCTTAAGAAAACTAAGGTTTATTTTATGAATTTTAATGGAATTATGCTTTAAAAGTATAGTAAAAATGAAATAATAGGCCTAAGAATTTTTATAGAATTTATTGAAATTAAATGAATATTTTAAAAATAATATCTCAATTATGTAAGTAAAGAAACTAGTGAATTTATGTGAATTAGTGTGAAATTTGATGAGAAAGTAAGTTATTTTGGTGAATTATGATATAATTATTCACAAAGTATGTAAAGAAATAGAAAAAGGATAATCGAAAAGTAAGTAAGCGTAATTAAGTAATGAATAGTAAGAAAATAAAGATTTGACTGAAATTTTGTGAAATTGTGCCCTTAGAAATAGTCTAACAGTGAAAGCCTAGCTCAGGATATAGTTGGCTAGCCATAAGAACATCTGAACCGCGATGCAGGTCATGGCGACTTGCTTTTCAATGGTAGGAACACTGATCTCCATAGCTTTTGTCTGTATCTGATATCTGTTCTGTGAAAAAGTGATCTTTGAGGTCATTTTTTCAGTCTGTATGGGGCCCATGGGGTAAAGTGAAGTTTAAGTAGAAAAAGGACTTAAATGAAAGAAAATAAAAGTTTAGGGGCAAAATGGTAATTTTGCCAAAAAAGGATAATTAATATGTGAAAATGAATAAGAAATAGTTAAAAAGGGTAAAATGGTAATTTTGAAAACCTAACAGTGTTAAAATATAAAGTTTCTATAGTATAGGGACCAAAATGTAATTTTACCCAAAAGTGGTGAAATAAAGAATAAAGGATGAATAAATGAAGAAATAGTATAAGAAAAATGATAATAAATGATTATAATGGCAAATTTGTAAATATGAGACTAAAGGGGATAATTTTGTAATTTGGCGAAACTTTAAAGGATTAAATTGAATTTTGTTGATAATTAAGTAATAAATGAAAATAAATGTAAATCGTGAGGTTAATAATTAGTTTTCTTTGATTTTGAATAATATGTGTTTATTTTAGAAGTTTAATTAAAATTTGTATTATAATAAAGAAAACAATTTTATTTATGAAAGTAGTAGGATTGTTAGTCACCACTGGGCATAATTTATGCTCAGCATGTAGTTTTCGCTGCATGCAGGTAATGCGTCCGAGGAGCAATAATGCACAATAAAGAGGAGCTATTTTTGTTAAGTAGTTGAAATAGATTTTGGCATGTATATATATATAATGATGAGCTATGACATGTATTTAAACAGACAGTTATACACATATGTATGATTATATAATGTTATGTGGATGTATATGTGTTTGTGATTATGATTATGATCTGGATATGATGTATTGATGTATGGATGGAATTATGAGGGATGAGATGTTTATTAGAAGTGTTGTGCCTCTGAGAGGCTGTGGTTTTGTCTGTTTTTTAGGAAGGCTAGTTAGAAATACAGCCGTTATAATGCCGAAATTTTGCTAATGAACAATAATCCGGGATAGCTATAGGTTATTAAACGATTGAGTTTGAATTTATGATCTTAAGCATTATTGTTAATAAAAAAAAATTTCTGGTGTACGCGCACTGTTCAGTTAGACTGGAGTAATAAGGGTGTTACATAGACGTTGATTGGATGCCTAGGTGGACAAATTCTGACAGAGTGGATGCCTATGTGGATTTCCGTCGCTAAAAATATCCAATTTTTATTATAATTTTTTATATTTGAATTAATTAAAATTTATAATTATATTTTATACATAAATTAAATTATTTAATATTATCTTTATTTATATTTGGTACAAATATAAAATTTGATTCTAAATTTTTCAAAAAAAAAATACACATTTATTGTATTAGTGTGAAAAAATTATTATTATTATTATTATTATTAATTTTTGAGTGTGTGTGTTTCATTATTATCATACTTCAATAATAATAATAATAATAATAATAATAATAATAATAATAATAATAATTTTTATGGTCTCCAAAAAATTTTTTTTTTCTGAAAAACGGTCAAAAAATTAAATCTTGAATTCTATATTAAATTAATAGTATTTTTCTCTATATTTTCTCTGTTTCTTTTTAATTACCGGTGTTGAAAACTTTTTTTCTTTCCACTATGATCATTTTCAAACTCTAAAAAAATATTTGTTACATAAATTTTCTTATTTTACCTCATATATATTTGCACTAAATATATAAATAATTAAAAGAAAATATATAATTAATCATTTATTTGATACGTGTCCCACAATTTTAAAGTTTTGACAATATACTTATCTCAAAAGTTGATAGAAAACTACAATTGCCATACTTCGAAAATTATATATTTCCTTTCTATTATTTATATATTTAGTGAAAATATATATGAGGTAAAATAAGAAAATTTATGTAACAAATATTTTTTTAGAGTTTGAAAATGATCGTTATAGTGGAAAGAAAAAAAGTTTTTCAAAACCGATAATTAAAAAGAAATAGAGAAAATATAGAAAAAATACTATTAATTTAATATAGAATTCAAGATTTAATTTTTTGACCATTTCTCAGAAAAAATAAAATTTTTTTGAGACCATAAAAATTATTATTATTATTATTAAATTGACTTATGATAATAATGAAACATACATACTCAAAAATTAATAATAATAATAATAATAATAATAATAATAATAATTATTATTATTATTATTATTATTATTATTATTATTATTATTATTATTATTATTATTATTTTATACTAATACAATAAATATGTATTTTTTGTTTTTTGGAAAATTTAGGATTAAATTTTATATTTTTACCAAATATAAATAAAGATAATATTAAATAATTTAATTTATGTATAAAATATAATTATAAATTTTAATTAATTCAAATATAAAAAAATTATAATAAAAAATTGGATATTTTTAGTGACGGAATAACAACGAAAATTTCCATCGCTAATTTGTTTGGATGATGTGGCTTAATTGGCATCCAAATATTTTAAATCCACGTAGGCATCCACTCTGTCAGAATTGGTCCACCTAGGCATCCTGTCAGCTTTTTCCTTCTAAATTAACAATTTAATTGACGGAATTCCAACATTGAAAGGTATATCAAACTTAAGTGTTTGAATTGTAAGGTTTTGAAGTTTAGTACAAACATTGAAAAGGAGTCTATAGTTGGGGACTTTTTTTATAATTAACCTAATTAAAAAAAAGGCAAACATATGTGTGTATATTATATTATGTGTATTTTTTTTTGAAAGTGCAGCTTAAAAACAAGAAAATATTTTTGACCCATATGGCCTGTTTAGAAGAAATTGAACACATGCAGTTTCTGTTTGGTGCTTATAGTTAATAAAATTTTGAAGATTCTATTTTGTTTTGACTTTGTTTCTACTGTTGTACGTGCAGTTTGTGTTTGGTGCTCATAGTTAATAAAATTTTGGAAATTCTTTAAATGTTTTGTCTTTATTTCTACTGATGTACATACAGTTTCTATTTAGTGCTCATAGTTACTAAAATTTTTCTGACTTCATTATGTTTTGTCTTTATTTCTATTGTTGTACTTGCAGTTTCTGTTGGGTGCTCATAGTACTAAAATTTTCATATCGCCACTACTTACCAATTATTTTATTTAAACATTATTGTTAACGTTAATTTAGATGTTATTTTTAATATTGTGGTTTATTGTTTAGGATGATATTATGTGGGATGATAAACTCATTTAGTATTTCAAGTAATTTTTAGTTGTATATTTAGTTATAACTCGATAATATCTTTTATATTATAAATTTATAAATTACATTATGATTTGCGTTTATATACTTATGTATGGTCTCCATTCAATGTTGGATAAACAATGAGTTAATTTATTATTCAAAGACATATAAATAAATTCATAAATATTAAAAAAATAAAACTTTTTAGATAGCGACGACAATAGCGACGAAAATCTTAGTTACTAAAAATATTCTAATTTAGTAAATGGAAACAAATATTAGCGATAGGAACAACAACTGTATTTCTCGCCATTAATTTTTAGCGACAGATAAAAATAATGCCAAATCTATTGCAAAACGAGTTAATTTTTTAGTAACTATAAATAGCGATGAGATATTTGGTTTAGGAGTTAATTAGCGATAAGACTTCTTACTGTAGCGACGGAATTTTTGTCTCTATTATTAGCTACTATTTTTAAATTTAGTCACAAAAAATGCTAGTGAATGCCAAATAGTGACAATTGGTCGTTTAGTTGCTATAGGGAATAGTGACGAAAATTCATCAATTAGCGACAAAATCTACCGTCACTACATCCCTATTTTTTGTAGTGACATGGTATATTGAGTTGATGCACTATAGTTAATACATGCTTTGTTTTGAAGTTTATAATGTGTATTTTTTAAAATCCAATATAGTGCATATAGTTTTGAATAGAATTGAATGTAAATTTACATATAGAATTAAAAGGAATATTTGAAATTCTGAATCTCTTATTTCTTTGGAATATCTTTACATGTTTTTCTATTGTGGCCATGTTTTCCACATTTCCCACACTTTATTTATTTTTTGTTTCCCAACTTACTTTGATTCTCCTCTATTTTGGTCTTTTAGACCTCAGTATTCCACTTTGAGCTAAGACAATTTATGCGTGAATACTTGTAGGTATGTCCTATATAGATTGATTTGGTGTTGAATTAACAATTTCTCTATATGTTGCTAACATTGTATCTTTTGGTATAGTATGTTGAGCAATATGCACAAGAATCCAAGTTTCCATCTCTTATTACTGCTAATGCATAAGGATAAGGCATTTCATCAAGTTGGAATATATTGCAAGTACATGTTCTTTCCTCAATATTCACCACATATGTATTTTGAAAATGATAAACGGTAAATTGAACATCGCTGGATGGCATCACCTGCATTAATAAATAATGGTTATGGAAAGTTAGATTGGATATATGAAAGTAATACATTATATCAGCTTATAGTCAAAGTTAATATTTTTTATTTAGTTTTGCACAAAACCTAATACACTTTATTTGGTTTGTGCACCAAAATTAATACATTTTAGTTTTTTAAAGCTAATAAAATGTATTAGCTAAAATTTAATAGTATGTATTCAGTTTTACTAAAGTACAATATAGTGTATTGAGTTTTCATCAAACTTAATATGTTGTATTCAGTTTTGAGCAAAATCTAATAGATTGTGGTTGTGCACAAAAGCTAATACATTATTTTTTCAAAGATAATAAAATGTATTGTCTAAAATGCAATACAATGTATTAATTTATTATAAACTATAATAAAATGTATTGGATTTTGCTCAATTTTAATATGTTGTATTGAGTTTTGCCCAAAATATAATATATTGTATTTATGATATCCACAAAAGTTAATATGTTGTTTTTTCAAAGCTAATAAACTGTACTGTTTAATATCTAATATAATGTAGAGTTTGGGTCAAAAGCTAATACACAGTTGTGGTGACAAGCTAATACATTGTATTACCATAAACTAAATACACAGTATTAGATTTTAGACAATACCTTTATTAGCTTTTAAAATAGAATACAATAACTTTTGTTCATAACTAAATACAATGTATTAGGTTTTGTGTAAAATTAAATACAACATATTATGTTTGAAGAGAACTCAATACATTGTATTACAATTTAGTAAAACTTAATACATTGTATTAGATATTATACAATACAATATATTTATCTTTGAAACAGAATGTATTAACTTTTGTGCATAAGCTAAACACAATGTATTAACTTTTGAATATATTTGAATACAAAATATTTAGTAGAAAAAAATACAATATATTTCTAAAAACTGAATAGAATGTATTGATTTTTCATAATACTGAATAAAATGTATAAAATTATAAAAAGTTTTTATATTTTAGGTTTAAGGATCATACCTTCATTTTTAGTGAAAAATGTAGTTTTTTTTAGATCGTCTTTATGGTCTTTGAGTAGTGTTGTGAAAGTTATTGATGTTAGGTCTCTATTAATGCAACTCCATTATTGGATTAAAGCATATATGTACTCAAATAGTGGTACAATTGATAAATCTTTTGCTACTTTTATTGTTGCATTCATAAATTCAGCAATGTTTGATGTCATGGTTGAAAATCTATTGTTCAAACGATATAATCTCCACATTTTTTCATACCCAATTCCTTCTAGGTATAGTCTAATATGTGCATCAACCTTGTCCAACTCTTTTATATTATATTGAAAATGCTTTTCTGTGTATGATGTAGCTGTCGCAAGTGAGAAATTCTTATTTTTTTTGTATTTTTCTTAAATCTTGATTTAAAATTGTTCAACAGATAGTAAACACATATACAATGACTAACTTCTGGATATATGTTCTTGACAGCATTATTTATACTCTCATGTTTGTCTGATATGATGCACATTTTAGATGTATTATTTAACCCATAAGTTTGTCTAAGTTTTACGAAAAACCATTCCCAAGATGTATTATTTTTTAAATCAATAACGGAGTATACTAACATAAATATTTTACCAGCTGTATTTTGTGTTGATGTTGTGATCATTGTACCCCTATATGTCAATTTCAAAAAGGTACCATCAACAACTACTAATAGCCTACACTGTTTCCAACCTTTAATAGATGCTCCTAGAGCTATGAATACATAATGGAATGATTTATCATCTTAAGTTGTTAGCTCTGCAATAGATCCATTATTTTTAGTTTTTAGCATATATAAGTATCTAGGCAAAAGTATATAAGAATCACGTGGCTTACCTTTTATGTTTTCCAAAACCCTTTCCTTAGATCTCCAAGCCTTTAAGTAATTTATATTGATTCCATAATCATTTTGCATGTCCTGTATTATATCTACCGGAGTATATATAGTCTTGAAATTCATATATTTATTCTTAACAATATCACCAATCAAGGTTGATGTGGCTTGCCTCTTGTTACTTAATTTTATTTCCACACTATAACGGTGATCAGGTATGAACTTTTTGATTTTAAACATTTTTGTGTCCCATTTCTTCGATGCTTTCAATTTCCAACAACAATTGTCATCTATGCAGCAAATAAAGTATCTTTTAGAACATGATTTTCTGCACTTTAAATTGGAAATCATGCTTGATTGCAAAAAAGTGATAGATTTTCTGAGTGTCTTTATGTTTATAAGTTTGTCTCACTTCAATTTCATGTTTCATTTCATTACTGATGATTTCAAAATTGGCTTCTTCATCGTGTTTTTGAATATTTGTGTTGTTACTAATTAATTGATGCAATGTATTTTTGCTCAAAACACTAACATATTCCACTAAGCCTGTGTTAGTATCATTAAACTATAAATTTTCATCAATAAAGGAACTGGATGCTTTTTGCTCACTTTCAATTACTTCCACTTCATTTGGTATTGTGTTTGAGCAATCACCTAAAGTAAAAATAAAAAAATTCAATTAAAAAAATAAAAAGTCATAGTATTGAATGTATTAAATTATTTTAAAAAAACTCAATTCAATATAATTAGTTACCAAAATTAAATACTATTTTTTTATAATTAAGTTGCAACAAAACTTAATACAATATATTAAGTCTTAATGAGCTAAATACACTGCATTAAGTTATAATAAAACTGAATAAAATGTATGAGTTTTAAAAAAATTGAATTCACTGCACTAAGTTACGACAAAACTGAATACAAACTCAACACACCGTATTGAGTTCTGAGAAAACTGAATACAATGTATTTAGTTTTAATAAACTGAATACACTATACTAAGTTATGATAAAACTAAATACAATATATTAAGGTTTAGCAAACTCAATACACTATATTAAGTTATGAAAAAACTAAATACAATGTATTGAGTTTTAAAAAAATAAATACAATGTATTGAGTTTTAAAAAACTCAATACATCGTATTAAGTTATCACGAAACTAAATACAATACATTAAGTTTTAACATACTGAAAACACTGTATTAAGTTATGACAAAACTGGATACAATGTATTAGGTTTTAACAAATACATGATATATAATACATTCCACCAAACTGTAATACAATATATTCACCTATAAAAATAAATGCTCTTTATTAATTTTATTTGTAACAAAACTAAATACATTTTATTAAGTTATAAGCAAACTAAATACACTGTATTCAGTTGTAAGAATACTTAATACAAACCTATTAAAACAAAACAAAACTAAATGTATTGTCTTAAATTACGACATTAACTGGATATACTCTATTGACATATTGAATAAATGAATTAAGAATGAAATTGAAAAATTAAAAATATTTTTTGAGATCTTACCTAAGATAATATTGTGTACAATTGTAATGCATAAATGATAAGTTATGAAATCTTTTTCTTTCCTTTTCAGTTCCATGTAAAAGAATAGGGACATGTCTCATCAACTTTTACCGGTGGATATCTCGATTTTATTTTGTAATTCATGTCAAAGATGTCATATTCTACATTAATATTCATCTGTTTTGATATAATTTCCATCAGTTGTTGGAAGTTGCAAGTTGATGGAACTAAAATCCATTTCAATTCAAAATTCTCAAATTCATGATTTATATTTTAGTGCCATTCATGCTAAATTAATATTGTTATCATGTCCACTTGTTTGTATATGAATGGTAAATAAATTAGAAAATTATTTTTAACAAAGTGTTTAAATTGAACTCAGAAAAGTAAATACAATATATTAATTATGTGCATAAGTCTACAGTTTTTTTAATGTTTGAGAAATAACTTAATATGTGTATTATGTTTTGACAAAATTGATTACGCTATATTCAATATGAGTATAATTTAATACAATGTATTATGTTTGACAAAACTGAATACAATCTATTCAATTTTTGTATAACTTAATACAGTGTATTGAGTTTATCAAAATGAATACATTGTATTCAATTTTGTCATAACTTAATACATTTGTATTCAGTTTTCTAAAATGTAATATAATGTATTAGTAATATAATGTATTGTGTTTTGGTCAAAACCTAATAAAGTTTATTCAATATGAATTTGACGATAACTTAATACCGTGTATTATGTTTTATAAAAATGAATACACTGTATTCAATATGTGTATAACTTAATACTGTGTTTTGAATTTTTAAAAAGTATTCAGTTTTGTCATAATTTAATACATTGCATAAATGTTAATACATTTTTAATTTCAAAGTTAATATAGTGTATTATCTAAAATATAATATATTGTATTCCGTTTTTCTAAAATATAATACAATGTATTGAGTTTGTCAAAACTTAATATACTATATTTAGTTTTGTCATAACTTATACATTGCATCTAATTTTTTTAAAACTCAATACATTTTATTCGTTTTTGTCACAACATAATACTATGTATTATGTTTAAGTGAAACTCATTAAGTTTTGTAACAAAATTAATAAGATTGTTTTCAATTTTCACAACACTTAACATATAGTTTATTGAGTTTATCAAACTATTTATTTTTTCATAAATTAACAAATTAAAGAAACAAAAGTAAATTAGAAGGAATTTTAAGTTTTGAAATCCAAAAAATAGATAAAAACAGATTGCAAAATAAGTATTCTATATATTCAATCTAATCAAATGTTATTGTTTCGAAATTTAGCTAAATAGAAAAAAGAGGAGAGCAGGAATCGCAGAGTTTTTAGATTGCAGAAAAATGATAAAACTTACATTGATCATAAAATTAAAGCAAGCTGAATACGTTATTTGCAACATTTATGATCATTTCTGATCATTTCTGACACGAGACTAACAAGTTAAGGTGTCTAAATACGTTATTTGCAACATTTATAATTTTAGTCATCTTCTGCTGACATGGTGATGATGTGTTAGTAATTCTTGTAACCAACATGTATCACTATGTGAGTAAAAGCTGTCTAAAAGTGACAAAATTAACAAGTTCGAGTGCCTAATTACGTTATCTGCAAAATATATGCAGGCCAGAATTGCTGCTTGAATTCCTCAATTGTTGACGTGTTTTTAGATCATGAGCCTCAGCCATCCGCAACAAAGAACATGATCCATCTTTCACAGAGTATGCATCTCTCTATCTAAACTTAAAAGAATTTGAAAATGAAGAGTGAATTGAATATGGAAAAATATTTGATCAGTGATTAAAGAAGGAACAATAGCAATGTTTGATTACAAAGACGAAAATGAGAACAAAAAACATTACGGGCAGAGCAGTCCACCGTATTGAGTTTTGAGAAAACTGAATACAATGTATTTAGTTTTAATAAACTGAATACAATGTACTAAGTTATGACAAAACTAAATACAATATATTAAGGTTTAACAAACTCAATACACTGTATTAAGTTATAAAAAAATTTAATACAATGTATTGAGTTTTACCGTATTAAGTTATCACAAAACTAAATACAATGCATTAAGTTTTAACAAACTGAAGACACTGTATTAAGTTATGACAAAACTGGATATAATGTATTAGATTTTAACAAATACATAATATATAATACATTCCACCAAACCTTAATACAATATATTCACCTCTCTTTATTAATTTTACTTGTAACAAAACTGAATACATTTTATTAAGTTATAAGAAAACTAAGTACACTGTATTCAGTTGTAAGAATACTTAATACAAACCCATTTAAAAAAAAAACAAAATGTATTGTCTTAAATTATGACATTAACTAAATCTACTCTATTGATGGATTGAATAATTGAATTAAGAATGAAATTGAAAAATTAAAAATATTGTTTGAGATCTTAACTTAGATAGTATTGTGTACAACTGTAATGCATAAATGATAAGTTGTGAAATCTTGTTCTTTCCTTTTCAGTACTATGTAAAAGAGAAGGGACATATCTCATCAACTTTTACCAGTGGATATCCCGGTTTTATTTTGTACTTCATGTCAAAGATGTCATATTCTACATTAATATTCATTTGTTTTGATATAATTTCCATCAGTTGTTGGAAGTTGCAAGTTGATGGAACTAAAATCCGTTTCACTTCAAAATTCTTAAATTCATGATTTATATTCCAATGCCCTTCGTGCTGAATTAATATTGCTATCATGTCCACTTGCCTGTATATGAATGGTAAATAAATCAGAAAATTATTTTTAACAAAGTGTTTAAATTGAACTCAGAAAAGTAAATACAATATATTAATTATGTGCATAAGTCTACAGTTTTTTTAATGTTTGAGAAAAAATTTAATATGTGTATTATGTTTTGACAAAACTGATTACGCTATATTCAATATGAGTATAATTTAATACAGTGTATTATGTTTGACAAAACTGAATACAATCTATTCAATTTTTGTATAACTTAATACAGTGTATTGAGTTTATCAAAACTGAATACACTGTATTCAGTTTTGTCATAACTTAATATATTTGTATTCAGTTTTCTAAAATGTAATATAATGTATTGTGTTTTGGTCAAAACCTAATAAAGTGTATTCAATATGAATTTGACGATAACTTAATATAGTGTATTATGTTTGATAAAACTGAATACACTGTATTCAATATGTGTATAACCTAATACTGTGTTTTGAATTTTTAAAAAGTATTCAGTTTTGTCATAATTTAATACATTGAATAAATGTTAATACATTTTTAATTTCAAAGTTAATAAAGTGTATTATCTAAAATATAATATACTATATTCAGTTTTTTCTAAAATATAATACAGTGTATTGAGTTTGTCAAAACTTAATGTACTATATTTAGTTTTGTCATAACTTACATTGCATCCAGTTTTTTTAAAACTCAATACACTGTATTCGGTTTTGTCACAACTTAATACTATGTATTATGTTTAAGTGAAACTCATTAAGTTTTGCAGCAAAATTAATCAGATTGTTTTCAATTTTCACAACACTTAACATATAGTTTATTGAGTTTATCAAACTATTTATTTTTTCATAAATTAACAAATTAAAGAAACAAAAGTAAATTAGAAGGAATTTTAAGTTTTGAAATCCAAAAAATAGATAAAAACAGATTGCAGAATAAGTATTCTATATATTCAATCTAATCAAATGTTATTGTTTCGAAATTTAGCTAAATAGAAAAAAGAGGAGAGCAGGAATCACAGAGTTTTTAGATTGCAGAAAAATGATAAAACTTACATTGATCATAAAATTAAAGCAAGCTGAAGTTTTTTTTTTTTTTAAATCAAAGAGATTTAAAGTTACGATGCGTAAGAAATAATTGCAAAAAAAAAAAAAACAGTTGGCTTATAATTTGCTGAAAGTATGAATATTAATAGTTGAAAATGATCATAGTTATGTGAAAAATGAATTTGAATTTTAGTTACGAAATGAAAAATTTAGAAAAATTTATTTTGGGTATATGTAAAAAAGAAAATTTAGAAAAATAGCAGTTATGAAATAAGGAATTTAAAATTTAGTTTCACGGTAAGCTAAAAAAATGTGCGAGTGCATTATATATATATATATATATATATATTTATTTATTTATTTATGGGTATTTACGTAGAAACTCCAATTTAATCAGCCCCTGGCATCTGCTTATTGGAAAGCGAGGACTAAAGGTACCGATTTGTGGATAGCGCAAAGCTTTCTTATCGAGAATTTTTGTCCATTCTAAAATCAAATTCTATAAATTAGACAGGAAAAATTGAAGATTCAAGAAGCGGGAAGAAAGAGATGAATAAAGGGGGTGCAAAACCGACCCAACCCGAAATTTGTATTCGGATAGGGTTGTCAAGGTCGTAGAATTTTCATCATTTTTCGGGTTATGGGCGGGTTAAAACGACCGAATAAAGAAACCCGGCAAGAAACGGGCCATACGATGAATTCCCCTCCTCATCTCTGTTTTTCTCTCTGTCTGTTTCTGTATTTCACATTCAAATCAAATGCCTAAAACTAAGCCTAAATCGATCTGCCGCCGTCGCCACCGCAGTTCCCGACATCGTCAAAGGCAAGAGAAAAATACTGGCTGTCAAAGGCATCCTCAAAGGTACTCTCGGGTGAATTTTGCAGGGAGCCCCACTTTGTGTCAAAATCTTTCCTTAGTGGAACTATGTCACAATTGAGATTTGCTGGATCAAGCATCTCTGTTTTCTATCATGTTATGTGTGTTTTTAAGAATATAAGGTCTTCACAAATTCAATTAGAATGTGAAATGTCCTAACCCCAACGAAATGAACAAACAGGAACTAAACAAAATTTAATTTCCTCATAAACCAAAACTGTTGACTTTGCGTCGGAGAAATTGTTAAAGTTCGCGGTGCTTGCTTTTTGGAAGCTGCCCTTTCCGAAACAAATTGCTGAATTGGAGTATCTCATCGGGTGGAGGGGGTTGTTCGGATCGGATCTCGGAGCATAGCTATTGTCGGGGTCGGTTTAGGGATATTCATATGGTTCGGATCTCGGGTTGACCCGAGCCAGTGATGATAATAGAGGACCTTAATTAACAATGGCAAAAAGAAAATCGAAGGTTCTAGAAGGGGAAAGTCACGGCTTAGGGTTCACTAAGAGGTAAGTGTGAATTCAGCAATTCTTTTCAATTTTCTTCAACGATTCATGCTTAGTAGATGAGAATTAAGCGTTAAGGTGGAGCTAAAAATCTGAAAACCTGTAATTCTTGTATTGAAACTGTGACACAGAGTTATAATTTCAAAGAAGAGTGCCGGACTTAATTATGATTTTAGCTTATGCGAGATTCTCTTTAAAGTCAGATTAGAAGATCTGCTCATCTTTGTTCAGGAACTCAGGAGTAGTTCACAAAGGTGTGATTAGAATTTTTTTTCTAGGAATCAGAAATAGGCGATTTAAAATTCTATAAAAAGAGGATATAACCGGGAAAAGTTTGATAAACAGCAGTGAGCCAAAAAAAATCTATCCTATCTAGCTTGAGCTACACCTGGAAACCAGCGCAGAAAAACTGAATTTAACTAACTTTGCTGGTATTTACTGCTGGCTAGCGTAAAACATGAATCATATTAATATTGGACTGCTTCTTTGTGGTTCTTGCACTTATGCACGTGTGCTTGCACTCAAAATGAGAGATTTCGCTCAGAATTTCCTCAGTATGATACATGATTACAATATAATTATAATAATTCGGTTCATACCTCACTTTCCCATGGAAGATCTACTCATATTTGCCCTAGTTGTACCCCTGCCAATGCTGCTGTTCAGAAAAATTCAGAAGCTCTGTTTGAACTTGAAGAGTAGGACATGTTTTGTTTGCACATTGATATGACATTCGATTGAGTTAATGCTTAATGTTCTAAAAATAAGCATTATTAATGTCAAATAGGAGCAAGATAATTCATGACTGTGGTTTATTTTAATTATTGTTTCACTTGGCTTGCATAGAGCATTTTGAACTTACATATTATGAGAGCTATAAGAAACTTTATAAATATGAGAAGTATGATATTTAATTTGAGTATGCCTTTAACAAAGTAATGATGTAAATATAATTTCGCATATAATATACTGGAAAGAATTAATTTAAGTAAGGTGGTGTAATATATTATAAAAGAATTATCGGTTCCTTCGTTTTACCTTGATTCAGGAAGACCTCTACTAATAAAGTTATTATGTTTATGTTGTTTGTAAGAATATTAATTTGTTTGATTACTTGTAGAGTTCTTGAAAGTGGAAACGCTACTTTTGCACGGAATATTTAGAAGAAGAAAAATGTAAATGTTTAGCTTGTATTACATAATAATAAGTTTTGTTAATTCAGTTAGTTTCTCTTGAGATTTAACCTTGATTTTGTTTGGCTTTTATCAAAGAGTTATTGGAATGTTGGTAGCTTGTGAATTAAATATACCACTTTGTTTACCTTTGATTTGGTGCTGTTAGGAAAAGGATAATTGATTATCTATTGTTCATCAAAGGCATGCTAATAAGTAGAAATGATGATGAGTTTGGGTAAGAGCAATTTAATTTTAAATTATCTTATCCTTGAGTGGTTGAATATGTATTCATGAACATGAAAATCTTTGAGTTTGATCATAAGTAGGTGGAGGTAAAGTGTAGCAATGATATAATGAAGGCTTTCTAGAGATTGAACAACATTAGTAGCAGGGAAATAGAGTCTCAATGAGTATATTACATGCTAATATATTTATAAATGAGTTAATTGGTGAGAATAAAAGAATAAGGGGTTGCTCATGATTTTATTAAAAAGAAATAATGAACAGTAGATAAATGGCTTGATTTTTCATTAATAGGGAAGTTTTTAGTTAGTATTATGAGCATAAAGTATTAGTGACGGGAAATGTAAAAGCAGAAATCTTTTGATTGCTCCCCTTAAATTATTCTTGAATAATTAAGCACCCATGGTTGAAAAGACTTTTATTTGAAAGTGTTGCTTGGACATTGAGAAGTATAACAATTGAGTATAATTTGGTAATTAAATTTTATGTAAGAAATGTCCTGAATATGGAACTCTAGTTAAAGTGCAAATGTTATTTCATAAAGTGCATTCTGGAACAAGATTTAAATCTTCTTGAGAAGAGTTAAAGAATTTGATATCTTTATTTGGATTTCTATTCAAGTAATACATGCTTAGATATAATTTAAGTTCTTGTTCTTAAATTTGTTAAGGTATGAAGTTATGTTTTAGTCGACAAGTTTGTTGGATTTAGTTAAAGACTAATTGATCTCTTGACTTTGATCATTTGATGTAAGATTGTATCCTTTTATTATTTGGTTATTATACACGGCTAAATATCACAACACTTAATTATGATTTCTTATTTTGGGTTACATAGAACTTTGAATTGGTGTATTGAACTGTGGAATTGTAAAATTACGTGGTTTTGATTTCCTACATGAAATATGTAGGAAACTTGAGAATTTGCATCTTAAGTCCCGAACCAAATTGTATTGATGTGACTGAATTTTTGGCTTGTAAATGGATGAGTGTACATGGCATAAGGAAGAATATGTCAAGCATGCTTGTTAAGATAACATGTTTATGAGTTTATGTTCTAAATCTATAGCTACAGTTACTAATAATTGTGATAATTAAAGTAAAACCAATTTATTTCAGTTGCTTGTCTTATATATTGTATGACCTGAGGTTTAAAGTATAAGTAGGAGTGAAATTCCATTTGATACGTTTGTGTCTAAATATGGGGTAATTGAGTAATGATTATGAATAATAAGACTTTATTGCTCGTAGTAAACAGTTGGAGGTATTGACCGGCCATAGGGATAGAGATTACATTTTGGTATCAGGTTAATGGTGACCCATATTGTAGTTTAATGAGAACTTGCAGACAGAAAATGAGGGTAGTGCTTGGTTGTGGTCCCTCAGATTCTGGTATAAAAAGAGCAGTATCAAGTTTTGACCTCTTTTTACATAGGGTTGGAGTATAGTGTTAGGTTTCAACTACTTCAATCTAAACAGATCTATAAGACCTAAGTCTCGTGTATCCAATTCGGTGAATTTCTTCGAATTACTTTGGACAATAGTTATAATTAAATAATTAAACATTTAAATGAAATAAAATATACATGATATATAGTTTTAAGAGTTCATAATATGTTTTTGTGAGCTTGAATGGTATAAATAATGTATCATATGCATAATGATCAGACATACGGATAAATTGGAAATCTGCAAAGTGATGTGCTAAATCTTTATTGGAATGGTAAAAAGGTCTTAAATGTGATTAGGTTGAACCTTAGTACAATTGTTTGTATTCTTCTTGATTGCCTACATGATGTATATATTCATATTAATTTGTTTAAAGGGTGAGATTCTTGTGTTTAAAAGAAGTGATAGTCCTCCTAAAACAATTGAGTGAGAAATATTAGTATGAATGATTTGTTCTAGCTAGGGCAGAAATTTATTTAGAAGACGAGTCAAAGAAAAACCTTATTGTTTTCATGCTTAGTTAGTTGTAATTAATGAATTTTGCTTTGAACTAAGAATTTTATTTTGGATGGTAAATTATGTGGATTTGGCCAAGAGATAATGCAATTAGGAATGCTTAGTTCACTTTTGGAATTCATTATTTATGTATGATTATATTTTCCACGTAAAAGATTAATATTAATTGAAATTAGATATTATGAATTGATTATTAGTTTTAGTTCTTTCTATGGTTATGTATTTATAACATAGCTTGTCATGTATATTGAATGAGGTACTGGGATATTTTCATGCAGATGAAAAGGTTTGTATGAGAAGTTATCATAACTCTATTATAATTATCTTATAAGCATTGAAATATAATTGTGAATAAGAATTTCTTTTGTAAAAATAGGTGTGAGAGGTTCTAAATCCTTAAGGATTGACTGATATGCAACGAATGATGGGAAAAAATATTGTGTAAACAGTTGGATATCAGAGATGGATGGTAGGATAAAAATGATATAGAAGTATATTTTTATATTTTCCCTACAGGAGGATTCAAATATACTTAGAAAAATTTTGCCGAAATTTTTAGAAAATAAATAGTATCTATTAGGAATAACTAAGAAAAGAAAAGAAATTTTGTAGTTTGCATAGTGATGATTCATGGAATGGTTTGCAGAATTCGATATCGAACTCATTTATTGGATTGGATATAGGGTGTCACAACTTGCTTCATGGCGATATAAATGGAAAATTTTCATTTAAATTTATTTTATAAATTTTTATAAATTGAGTTAATAATATATATTAATACATAAAATTAGTAACCATTAGAAGTTGGCCCTATTGCCATCACTTGATTAAAAGTGCAAGATTTATTGAATTCAATCCTTCTGGTGACATTTAAAGTTATAATTAGGCATTGTTACTTTTTTCTTATAAAAAAAACATAAAATTAGTGATTATTTATCAGTTATTTTTTTGACCTTTTTAATCGTATATGGCGATTTTTTTATTGATTTGATTTATAAAATTATATGTGAAATTGATGTATATAGCTGTTTTCCAACAGGAACATAATCAGATGGAGGACGGTTAATTTGGCGTCCAATAGAGTGAAACACCATATCATATCAACTTTGCATCTTCTACTTAGAAAGCAAGGACTGAAGGTCTCACCGATTCCGGAAAGCGCAGAGCTTCAGCAAATTTTTCTAGCTCTCCCTATAGACAAAGGAAATGAATTTAGCCATGGCTATTATTTGCTTGATCCTGTTCTGGTTATCAATTTTCTCTCTCTCTATAGCCGATCAAGGCTTTGACGTCCGCCTGCATCTCTCCACTGTCTCAAGGTCCTTCCCTCGCAAATACGCCTTTAAGATTTACATTCTGTAGTTAGATTTCAGATTCTCTGGTTATTGATTGATTGTTGCAATTATGCATAGTTTGGATTTTTCTGCTTTGTCGCTTATATTTGTTGAAATGTTAGCAGCACATAAACAAAATTAAATTCATGGCATAAGTTGAAAAACTGCATTTTTATTTTAATTTTCTTTTTTGTTAATTTCAAGGTAGGAGTATTCTTACTTGTTAGTGTTAGTCCTGTAGGAGCTTATTCAACTCCTTGGTAGATCGACTGTTGCAATTTTTTATATGGTTTGGGTTCTTCTTTGCTTGTTCTGGTTGAGAATGGTTAGGTCATGCAAACAAGATTATTATTTGTGTTTATTGTGGTGCAAAATTCATTAGAGCTGTTTTGTTTGTGTGGGTGTATGTGTGTCAATGTTATTAAAATCGGACCGGCTTAACAGCGAACTGTCAGCCGGTCCAGTTGGTTCAATATATAAAAACCGGACAGACAAAAACCAAAAGTAACTGTTATGAACCGATCAAAACCGGTTAAACTAGATAGAATAAAAAAAATCTGTTTGAATCTGAAAAATCAATTTTTTTATCAAGATATCCATACAACATTATTTTTTGTTGGAAAAAAAAGTAAAATATAAGTGTAAATACAAAATAATTGAAATTTAGGTAATTTTAATGAATTTTTTATGAATAAAATAAAACTTATAATTTATATTTGATGAATTTTTTTTTTTTAATATTTGCAATTTTTTATTATATTTATCTTAAATTTTTGTTATAAATGTTGAATTACTTGAAAATATTGTCTTATTATTAATGTTTGATGATAAATGTATTTTTCTAAACTATTTTTAATTTTATTTATATAGTGATATTTTCATAATATTTATATAAAACTTAAAAAATAATATTATTTAAAAAAAGAAAAAATCCGGTATGAACCCAAAGAACCAGTTGAACCACAAACCCTTTACCTCACTGGTTCCGTATCCGGTTCTGTTTTAATAACATTAATGTGTGTGCTTTCTTTTGTTTTTCTTTTTCTCCTTGAAGTTGGATTATGGTTAGTGTTAGTCTGAAAGATACTGTTTTCGTGTTAGTGTGAAGATACTGTTGGTTAAGCTGATTTATTCCCTGTTTTTGCAGATACGGTTTTGTGAAAGATGTGGATTTTAATTCATTAGAACAGTCTAATATTCCTCAGGGATGCACCCTATCCACTTAAACCTTGTGGTAATTATTGATTCTATGGATTTTGGATTGGCTACTTTTTTTTTTTTTTTTTGCCCCTTGATTTTGAGATTAGTCACAAATTGTTAATGTCATAATGCAGATGTCCAATTTGATGTCACTGTTGGGGAAAATTAGTTACAAATAATATATTTTCATGCTTTAATGTGTGAAACAGGTGGAAAATAAACTGTCACATCAATTTTATTGCTTAGATAGGCTTTACATGCTGAAAAATTCTAGAATTTAGTTTTATTTTTTTTCTTATTTTTCTGTCTAAAATTGGTACCTTTGATATCATTTTCATTTTTATCCATCACTCTGCTTGGCTATTTAATTTTCTACGTTACCTTTTGAGGCTCCTTCAATTCAATTTTTAAGTTATTTGTTATGGGTTTTCCTATGAGAACTCCTTCAATACCTGAAGTCATCACATACGGTCAATTTTTTAAGTTATTTGTTATGGGTTTTTTCCTATGAGAACTCTTTCACTACCCAAAGTCATCACATACGGGAGAAGAGTTCAAAACTCTGCTATTAAAATTAAATTTTGTAAACGGAAAAAAGAAATGATCCACTTTTTTCTTGCAGGCAAGACATGGAACC
This sequence comes from Excoecaria agallocha, assembly GCA_037975025.1. Lineage (NCBI taxonomy): Eukaryota > Viridiplantae > Streptophyta > Magnoliopsida > Malpighiales > Euphorbiaceae > Excoecaria > Excoecaria agallocha. Next base: position 36,658,163 of record CM075807.1, on the reverse strand, counting down.
CGTTCTCCTACTGAAAGACGGATGAGAGAGTTAGACAGGTTGTCATCTCATTTGGAAGACCTTTTAAGAGGTGCCAAAGAACACAACTTGTCTTTGCAGAAAGTTCCTACTTGGTTGCAAGGTTGGATTTCTCCTTGGAAAGGGAAAATAAAGGGTGGAGAGTTAATCAGCAAAGGAGAAGAAGAATTATATGATCTTGGAATCAGGACTAGAGAAAAATTTCCAGATTTGTTCGAGGAGCAATATCACCCTGATGTTTATACAATAAAGGCTACTCAAGTGAGCTTTGTCTTAAATTGAGACGGATCATCATTATCTTCTAGTTACATGAGATGCCTTGTGGTTTGATGATCTTCTTGAGTTTATAACATTGCAGTTACTCTCCCACTTTATTTATTTGCAGTATAATTTTTATGTTTAAGAACTGTCTTGATCTTCAATTTCTTTTCTTTTTTTCATTTTTTTTTCAATAATCAGTTCATAATGCTTTGCTCCAATGTGATAGGTTCATCGGGCATCAGCTAGTGCTGTGGCATTTGGCATGGGGCTATTTAGTGAGAAGGGAAGTCTTGGACCAGGGCATCATAGAGCTTTTGCTGTTAGTAGTGAAAGCCGTGCAAGTGATATAATGCTTCGGTTTTATGATCGCTGTGAAAACTATGCGGTATACATGTGATTTTGGTTTTTAGTTGTCATTGATTTTACCTGGATTGAGGCACACATCTCTTACATTTGAAGTTGGTAGAGTTTATGACTCGTTGCTTGAAGTATCCATGAAATCTAAAGAAGAGAATAGCCACTAGTTAGGTTCAAATTTTTCATCATTCTCTTTGCCAAAAAACCTTTGCTTCATCATATGTGTTCTTTGCATGGAACCCAGCCATAACTTTTAAGTTGGCAATCACTAGCTCTTACAGCACAAGCAAAATGGAAAAGGTTTTCTCTCTCATTAATTCTCTTAGAGATTACATTATGTATATATACAAGATGAAAAGTAAAAGTAAAAGTATAACTAAACTAGGTGGAAAAGGCTATATATTAGGGAGAAAAGGCTACACTAGAAAAGTGGGCTATATGAAAAAGGCTGACTAGCTATTTACACATTATCCTATAATAGCTATTTACACACTATCCCGTAACACTCTCTTTCAAGCTGGAGTATAGATACTAATCATGCTCAGCTTGTTACCCAAATATTCAACTCGAGGTCCATTTAAAGTTTTTTTGAACAATCACCCAATTATTCTCTTGTTTTCACTTGTACCGTTGAGATGATATTATCTTAAATCTTTTCACGAATAAAGTGACAATCAAGCTCTATATCACACCAAAGTTTTGTTGGATTGGAGGTAATATGAAGAGCAGCTTGATTATCACACCAAAGTTTTGTTGGAGACGGGGAATCTATATCAATTTCAGCAAGCAAATGACAAATCCACAATATTTCACATACAGAATGTGATATAGCTTTATATTCAGATTTTACATTAGATCTGGATACCACAATTTGCTTTTTGCTCCTTCAAAAAACTAAATTTCCTCCAACAAAAATACAGTAGCCTGTAGTTGACCTCCTATCAATCTTAGAACTTGCCTAATCAGCATCTGTAAAGCACTCAATGTGAGTATGCCCATGATTACAATAAAGTATACCAAGTCCAGGAGCCCCTTTCAAATAGCACAAGATCTGCTTTAAGGCTGCCCAATGCTTGATTGTGGGAGCAGATATGAACTGGATAACAATACTTACAACAAATGTGATATTTGGACGAGTCACAGTGAGATAATTAAGTTTTCCAACCAACCTCCTATATTTTTCCGGATTATCAAAAAGATCACCATTATCTTTCATAAGATGCACATTGGGAACTATAGGAGTACTACAAAGCTTGGCTTTCAGTTTTCCAGTTTCTGCAAGCAAATCAAGGACATACTTCCTTTAAGATAAAAAAATTTCCTTTTTGCTCGTTGAAACTTCTACTTCCAAGAAGTATTTCAGCTGGCCCAAGACTTTAGTGTGAAACTTGGTATGCAAAAAGGACTTGAGAGAAGAGATGCCTACATAATCACTCTTAGTAATGACAATATCGTCAACATAAATGACAAGAAAAATGATAGCAGTTGATGATCATTTATAGAAAGCTGAATAATCACATTGACTCTTTTTTAGTCCAAACTCTTGAACTACTGTGCTAAACTTGCCAAACCAAGCATGGAACATAAACGACGAAAAGAATGATACCGGTTGATGATTGTCTATAGAAAACTAAATGATCACATTAGCTCTTCTTTATCCCAAACTCTATAACCATTGTGCTAAAATTGCCAAACGAAGCACGGGGACTCTGCTTCAAACCATATAGAGATTTCTTCAGATAGCAGACCTTACCATGCTCCTCCTGAGCAACAAAATAAGGTGGTTGCTTCATATAGACTTATTCCTGAAGATCTCCATGAAGAAAAGTATTCTTGATATCCAGTTGATGTAATGGCCAATGCTGAGAAGTAGTAAGAGATATGAAGAGATGAACATAAGTCAACTTAGCCACAAGAGAAAGTGTCAGAGTAGTCTACTCCATAAGTCTGCACATATATTTTGGCCACAAGCCTAGCCTTAAGACTCGCCACATGACTATCAGGATTAACTTTGACTGCAAAAATAAAAAACCCATCGAAATCCAACAGCCTTTTTAACTTCCGAAAAATTCACTAACTCTCAAGTATGATTATCATCCAGAGTCCTTATCTCCTCTTCCATTGCATTACGCCACCCAGGATGAGATAAAAGCTTCTTTAACTGTTTTAGGTATGGAAATAGAGTCTAGATAAGCAATGAAAGCACTAGATGGAGGATATAAATGTTTATAAGAAACAAAATTGGCAATGGAATAAATAGATTTACAGTGACGTTTACCTTTACAAAGACCGATGGGAAGATCAAGATCAGTGGATGGTGGATTCGATGACGAAAGAGGTTCTGGTGCAGGACATATATCTTTAGGGACCGATCTTCTTGAATAAACCCGAACAATTGGTGGCTTGTTTGGAATAGAATTCTGAACTTGAGAAGAATCATCATTATCTGACTTCTCATCAGTAGACGACTCAGAACTGGATGTAGATGTGTAGACAAGCCGCCCATCTTCCTCCCCCTGACCAATAGGAGCAGATTCCTTGGAGAAGAAAGGCATTTTCTCTGAGCAGACTACATCTGTTGAGACTAAGTACCTTTTGAGGTCTGGAGAGTAGCGTCTATACCCCTTCTGAAGACGAGAGTACCCCAAAAATATTCATTTCAAGGCTTTGGGATCCAATTTTGTAACATGTGGCCGAACATCACGAACATAACAAGTGCTACCAAATACCCGTAGCTCCAATGGAAACTGTGGCTTCGTAGGAAAGAGAACATGATAGGGGCTATCACCATTTAGGACCAAAGATGGGATCTAGTTAATTAGAAAACATGCTGTTGAAACAACATCAGCCCAGAATTGTTTAGGAACTTTCATCTGGAATAACAAAGCTCGTGCAGTTTCAAGAAGATGTTTGTTCTTTCTTTTGGCCACTCCATTTTGTGAAGGCGTATCAACACATGATAATTAATGAAGAATTCCATGTTGAGTCATATAAGTCTGAAATGATTCTGACACATATTCCTTGGCATTGTCACTTCTCAATATACTCACAGATGTATTGAATTAAGCCTTAATTTCAGCACAGAAAGTAGAAAAATGAGAAAACACCTTAGAATTATTCTTCATAAAATAAATCCAAGTCGTTCTAGAAAAATCTACAAAAGTGACGAAATATCTTAATCCTTGTTTGGACACAACAGGACAAGAACTCCAAACATCCGAATGTACTAATTCAAAAGGAAACTCAGCTCGCTTATTAACTTTTGGTCCTAACGAGCTACGATGATGTTTTGCAAAATGACAAGACTCATAATCCAATGACAATACATCATGAAATTGTGGACACAATTTCTTCAAAGTAGGCAAGGAGGGATGTCCCAACCGACAATGTGCTTCAAAAGAAGAAGTAACACTCGAACAAGCAACAAACCAAGGTGCCCGTTGATCCAAAATATAAAGACCATCAGGTACATGTCCTTTATCAATAATTTGTTCCGTCATAAGATTTTGAAAAAGACAGTGATCAGGAAAAAATGAGATACAACAATTTAGATTTTTGGTGAGTTTGCTGACAAAAATCAAATTGAAGGCAAGATTAGGTAAGTTTAATACTGAAGATAAAGTGATAGAGGAAGTGGGTTTAACAATTCCAGAGCCCTCAACATTATACGTAGATCATTAGCTAGTGTTACAGGAGAAGATATTGTATGGGACTGAAAGGTAGGGAATGTATGAGGATTACTTATCATATGATCCGTGGCACCTGAATCAATAACTCATTTACTTGAGGAGGAAACAAGACATGTTTTACCTGGATCAGCAATGGATGTGACTGGAGTGGATTCCTTTAGAAGTTCCTAAAACCGAGCATATTCATCAGCTGAGATAGTGATAGATTTTTCAACAGATAAACTTGATGTAGTTGAAGAATTTCTAAATTTGAATTTTTATTTTTGCATTTAGGAATACAGGTATTTATACAAATCTCAAGTTACAAATTCAAATAAATTATCAAATAATTCTGTTAGCTATTGTCAAATAATTTTGCTAACTAAGTCAAGAAATTGGAAAATCTTTTCCTACAAATTTGCTCCTAAAATTAGTTACTAACAGTTATCAACAGTTATAATGGTTGACATAGAATTTATAGCTGTATAGAAAAAATGTTCTAGATTTTCAACACTCTCCCTCAAGATGGTGAATAGATATTTTCCATTCCCATCTTGCTTGTAACGTCTTCAAAGTTGGAAGTAGGTATTCCCTTAGTTAAGACATTTGCCAATTGATTATTTGATGCTATATATGGAGTGCAAATCATGCCGCTGTCCAGCTTTTCTTTGATAAAATGTCTATCTACTTCAATGTGTTTTGTGCGATCATGTTGCACTGGATTGTGTGCAATATTGATGGCAGATTTTTGTTGCAATAGAGCTTCATAGGTCCTTCCCACTTGATTTTAGGGTCATGAAGTATTATTTTGTGCCATAGCAATTCACAAAATCCATGAGCCATAGCTCTAAACTCTGCTTCAGTACTTGATCTTGTAACAATCGATTGCTTTTTACTCCTCCATGTCACTAGGTTCTCACCAAGAAATGTACAATATCCTGAAGTTGATCTACGATCTAAAACAGAACCTGCATAATCAACATCAGTATATGCCTCTATGAACAATTCTTCATTTTTCTTGAACAGAATTCTTCTACCCGGTATCCATTTGAGATAGGATAGAATTCTGTTGACAGCCTGCAAGTGTTTACCTCTTGGATCATGCATAAATTGGCTTACTGCACTTACGGCAAATGCTATGGCCAGCCTTGTATGGGACAAGCATATCAATTTCCCAACCAGTCGCTGATATCTTTCCTTATCTGCAGTGCTATCATCCTTTCCTTCACTCAATCTCAAGTTAGGCTCAATGGGTGTGTTTGCCGCTTTGCATCCAAGATTGCCTGTTTCTTTAAGCAAGTCTAAGACATACTTTTGTTGGGAAACAAAGATGCTTTTATTTGAGTATGCCACCTTAATGTCTAAAAAATACTTTAGCCTCCTTAGTTCTTTAATTTCAAACTCCTTTGTTAAGCACTTTTGGAGTGTTTCTCTTTCAATTTGATCATTCCTTATGATGATGATGTCGTCTACATATACAAGAAGCGCTGTAACTCCTCCTTTTGAATGTTTTATGAACAAGGTATGATCTCCTTGACTTTGTTTGTATTGCATTGCTAGCATTATTTTAGTAAATTTTCCGAACCAAGCTCTTGGCGATTGTTTTAATCCATATAAAGCTTTCTTTAACCTGCATACTTTCTTTTCAAAAAACATTTCATTGAAACCCGATAGAGGTTCCATATACACCTCTTCTTCTAAATCTCTATGTAAGAACGCATTCGTAACATCAAATTGTTGTAAACACCAACCAAAGTTAGCAACTAAAGACAAAAGGAAACGCACAGTATTCATTTTTGCTACAGGTGCAAAAGTCTCTTGGTAATCTACCCTATATGTCTGTGTATATCTTTTTGCAACCAACTGAGCTTTATGCCTTTCTAATGAACCATCAGCTCTATATTTCAAAGTAAACACTCACTTACACCCCACTGTTTTCTTTCCTTTGGGCCGGTTTGTAATTTTCCAAGTCTTATTTCTCTCTAGGGTATTCATTTCCTCTCTCATAGCTTGTGACCAGTTCTTATTTCTAAGCGCCTCTTGTAGTGTTTGTGGGATTGAAATGGAGTTGATGGTGGTAAGAAAAGTTTTATGTTGTGGAGAGAGTCTATGGAAAGATACAAAATTTGAGATTGGATGTTTAGTGCATTCACATGTTCTTTTTCGAACAACAATAGGAAGGTCTAAATCATTAAATTCACAAGAAGCAGAGTCAGATTGAATACATAAAGGAGCAGAATTCTTGGACTTGCATAGGTTTAGAAATATGAACTTTCTTCTTTGAGTAGACCTTGAGTGGTGTAGTAGGATTTAAATAAGTTTTTCTCTCAGTTCTAAAATTAGGTTCAATTTCTTTACTAGCATATTCACCTTCAAATTCAAATTCAGGTTCAGGTTCACTGCCAGCATCTTCTCCTTTGGAATTAGGTGTATGGTCAGGTTTGAAAGACTTCAAGTTTAGTGTGGGACTTTGAAAATCAAGTAGAAATTCCTTATCTTCCCAAGAACTCTCCCCCTGGAGATGAGGATTGTTACTTTGAAAATAAGGTTCATTTTTAACAAATGTGACATCCATGGAGGTAATTTTTTTTTTTTAAGTTAGATGATAACACTTGTATCCTTTCTTTGTGTTTGAGTATCCCACAAAAATACATTTTAAAGCTCTTGGATCAAGTTTCCCTCTTTGGTGTGCATGAACATGTACAAAAACAACACAACCAAACACTTTTGGTGAAAATTTGCAAGAGACTAAAATCTGGGTAAAAAACAGAAAGAGTAGCTATGGGACTTTGATTATTTAGCACTTTGAAAGGTACTCTATTTATCAAATGTGCAGCAGTTAAAACAACCTCCCCCTGAAAGGTTTTTGGAACTTTATGTTGAAACAAAATTGCTGGTGTCACATTGAGTAAATTTCTATTTTTTCGTTTAGCAATCCCATTTTGTTGAGGTGTGTCAACACAAGATGACTCATGTATTATACCTTCTTTTTGAAAAAAAGATGAGAGAACTTGATTAAAATAGGCTCTTGCATTGTCTGATCTTACCTTTTTAATCAAACTTCCAAATTGTGTACAAATCATTTTATGAAATATTGGAAAAATACATCATTTTATGAAATATTGGAAAAATACTGCTTACTTCTGATTTTTCTTTCATAAGAAATAACCAAGTAGTTCTAGTACAATTATCAATGAAAGTGACAAATCATTTTGCTTCAGAAATACTAGAAACTCTATAAGGCCCCCACATATTAGTATGCATCAAAGAAAAAGGTCTAGTAGATCTTGTATTACTCAATGAAAATGATAATTTTTGATGTTTAGCAATTTCACATGTAACACAATGAAAACTACTAACATCTTCATTCTTAAAAAGTGAAGGAAACATGCTTTTGAGTAAAATAAAAGATGGATGACCAAGACGGAAATGATGAAGACAAATTTTAGATTTATTAGGAGACAGGTTACTTGAGGAGCAGGTGAGGGATAACTGATTATTGTTCTTCTTGCTGTCACTCATTTCCTCAAAATAATAAAGCCCTTCTTTCACCTTAGCAAGTCCAATCGTCCTCCCTGTAACCAAATCCTGAAAAACACAGTGAGTAGAATAGAAAGTTACTTTACAATTTAGATCTTTGGTAACTTGATGGATGGACATGAGATTGGAGGACGATTTTGGGACATGCAACACATTATTTAGGGCAAAGAATTTGATAGATTTACTGATCCTAGGCCTGCAACAGTTATAGGAGATCTATTTCCAATAGTAATTTTTCTATTTCTAGGTGTTGACTATTATTTCTTGATAGCTGTTGTGTTTGAATTTATTAGTCTCTATTAGCTGTTAGGAGCTGATTTAGGAGCTTATTTTATTGACTTACTTAGTTTTCATTCATTCAATTTGTTGTATAAATACATGTTAGTTGTAAATATAAAGTAAGAAATATTACTCTGAATTTCTTCATGGTATCAGAGCCACTGCCATTGAAGGTTGAGTTATCTCCCTTGCAGTAGGTTTGTTCTTAAAAGTTTTTTTTTTCCAGTAAATGCGTTTTTAGGCAGTTGTAAAGAGGACACTTTTTCGTCCCTTTGCCGACGACACTGCCAATACCGGAGGAAGGACCAGGTCAAGTTCGGCCACTACTCCGGTTTCCGGCGCCGTCAGACTCAGCGTGTGAGTACACACATCGATAAAACACTTTTGCGCACTGGTCACTCACCGATGCGTGAATCCTTCTCCAGCCACCTGCGATCATTGTTTTTCGCTCCAACTTGGTCGCTAGCCCACTCCGACTCCAACCGAATAGTCACCGGTCAGTTTTGAAGTCGCCTTTTTGGGTCTCTTGGGGGCATTTTTGCACTCTGCCTCGTGTTCTTCCTACTCTCCATCATTTGCTATCACCAGATTTTGCTTGCCTACTCTTTCAACTCCGATCAACCAATCTTTGGCCACTTCTGAAGTATTGGTCTTTTTGGATTTCTCATGAGCAAGTTCTGTCCCTTCTCTACCGTTCCTTGTGTTTCTTAATTTATTTCTACCATTATGTGAGGAACTGAAACTAAGGAAGTAGATAAATATTATACTCCTAATGACAATCACTATTCTCATATTAGTCCTGTTAAATTATATGGAAGTAGTACCTATTTAGCCTGGTCTAGATTATGTCTATTGTCTATTAAGACCAGAAGGTTACAAGGTTATATTACTGGAGATAAGAAACCACCACCTGTCAGTGACCCCACTTTTAGCCAATGGGACTCTAATAATTTGTTGATTATGTCTTGGCTCATTAATTCCTCCATGCATTTCAAGATCTCTCGATAGTATTTACTACTTGACACAACAGAGAAAGTATGGAAGGCTGTAAAAACTACTTATTCTCGAATGGGAAATGATGTTAGGATTTTTGAACTTCGTAACAAAATCCATAACACAAAACAAGGTGAGTTTACTGTTTCAGATTATTTTTCTGAGCTAAGTAGTTTATGGCAGGAATTAGACTACTATCAAGATTTTCAAGCCAAGTGTATTGATGACGCTATATTAATTCAAAATATGATTGAAAAGGAGCGGATGTATGATTTTGTAGCTGGTTTGAACCCTGAATTTAACCAATTAAGAGCCCAAGTTATTGGCAAATTCCTTTTTCCATTTCTTGAAGAGGCACATTCCTATATTCGGCAAGAAGAGACTAGAAGGAGTGTCATGTTATACACTACACCGGTTGAAAAGTCGGGTCTAACCGTTCATTTCACCCAAGAGTAGTCAAAGAGTGTTGTTTCTGATAAAGATCATCTGCATTATGAATACTGTGAGAAGCTAAGGCATACCAAGGAGACTTGCTGGAAGTTACATGGGAAACCTACTAGAAGTTGTGGAGGAAAACGGGCCAACCCAACAAAGGTACAAGCAAATATGTTAGAAATAGTGGAACCATCCAAGGAGATAGTTCCGGTTGAAAGCCTCTCTTCTGATGAAATTCAACATTTCAAGCGTCTTATGTCACAGCTCAACCCTTCATCCAGTGCTACCTCCAATTTCGTCAAGTCAGGTAACACTTTTGCTCATCTTGACTCTTGGATTATTGATTCTGGTGCGAATAGACATATGATAAGCACTTCTAAAAGCTTTATTAACTATTTTCATTCTCTAAAAAATGATAGTGTCAGGGTAACTGATGGGTCTTTAACTCCTATTTTTGTGACAGGTTCTATTGTCTATACTCCAAATATTAAATTATCTTCTGTTCTTCATTTTTCTCAATTTTTGTGTCAATCTTTTATCTGTCAATGCTATCACTAAAGTTCTAAACTGTAAGGTTGAGTTTTTTCTTGATTACTGTATCTTTCAGGATCTTCAAACAAGGAAGAGAATTGGCAGTGGTAGAGAGCATGATGGCTTATACATGATGGAAAACTGTTGAGGTTTAGCACTTTTCGGAGAATATAAAGATGTTAATCGGGAAATAATGCAGTGGCATAGACGATTGGGACATCCATCCTTTTTTGTTTTAGAAAAACTATATTCTAGTTTAATTTTTAGAACTCGATTTGAGTCTTTATCTTGTGATGCATGTGAGTATGCTAAATATACAAAAAGTTCTTATCCTTTAAGTGATAATAAAGTCGTCGTTCCATTTATGCTTATTCATTCTGATGTTTGGCGGCCCATACAGACACCCTCTTTATCTGGAAATCGATGGTTTGTTACCTTTATTGATTGTTGTACCAGAATGACTTGGGTGTATTTGATTAAAGCAAAAAGTAATATTTCCTCTTGCTTTCAATCTTTCCATAAAATAGTCCACACTCAGTTTGATGCTAAAATAAAGATTTTAAGAAATGATAATAGGACATAATACATGGATAGTAGATTTGGAACTTATTTAGAGTCTCAGGGGATTGTTCATCAAACTAGTTGTCCTTATACTAGTGCTCAAAATGGTGTAGCTAAAAGGAAAAATGAGCATTTGTTGGAAGTTGTTAGATTCCTTATATTTACTATGAATGTTTCAAAGTCATATTGGAGGAACGTTATACTAGTGGCTACCTATCTTATTAATAGAATGCCTCTTAAAACTCTCAACTTTAGGACTCATTTAAAAGTTTTAATTGGAAAAAAAATGGCTATACTGTTCCACCAAAGATTTTTGGGTGTGTTTGCTTTTTTCATTCTAGGAATGTTGGGAAATTAGATTCGAGAGCACTGAAATGTGTGTTCATTGAGTATTCACTAACCCAAAAGAGATATAAGTGCAATCACCCTTCATCTAAGAAATTCTATGTCAGTATGGATGTTACCTTTCGGGAGTTTGAACCTTACTTTGGCAATACCCAGTCACCTCTTCAAGGGGAGAATTGTGAAGTAGAAGTGATGCCTGCATTAGTGAATCCTACACTCCTTAATGATCTGGTTCAGGGGGAGACTGATGAGAATGCGAAGGTTAATAATGATAAGGTTAATGATTTGGTTCAGGGGGAGATTGATGAGAATGCAAAGGTTGATAATGTTGATGTTGAGGGAGAGAATGTTACTAGAAGGTTAGATAGACCTGATTTGTTGAGATATTTAAGGAAAAATAGGTTTGAAGAAGCCATCATGCATTCTACACTGCAAGAATTCTCGGGTGAGTTATCTTCTAACTTTGATTTGAATTTACTCATTGCTCAAAGGAAAAGGGTCAAGTCATGTACAAATCATCCTATTTCTAACTTTGTCTCTTATGATTCCTTGTCACCTTCCTATAGAGCCTTTGCCTTGTCTTTCCTCTGTTTCTATTTCACATGATTGAAGGGAAGTTATCACAGACCCAAAGTGAAAAAAAGCCATGATAGAAGAAATGAAAGCTCTAGCCAAAAATGAAACCTGGGAACTAGATGCTCATCGAGACAAGAAGCAAGTTGGCTGCAAGTGGGTGTTCATAGTAAAACACAAAACTGATGGTTCAATTGAGAGATCCAAAACAAGATTAGTAGCAAAGGGATTTACTCAGACTTATGGAGTTGATTATCAGGAGACATTTGCACCTGTTGCCAAAATGAATACAATCAGAATATTGCTATCCTACGCAGCTAACTTAGATTGGGATTTGTAGCAATTTGATGTGAAAAACGCATTCCTTCATGGAAACTTGGAAGAAGTTTACATCGAGATTCCTCCTGGTTTTGATGATGAGCAACCCCAAGGAAAGGTGTGTAGATTGAAGAAAGCCCCTATATGGGTTGAATCAATCTCCGAGAGCTTGGTTTGATAGATTCAGCAAAGCCATGATCTCCTTTGGATATTAACAAAGCAATGCTGATCATTCTCTTTGTGAGATACTCCAAGGGTAAGATCACTTTTCTTATTGTTTATTTTGATATAGTGATGACGGGAGATGATAAGGAAGAAATGGCTCAACTGAAGAAGCTGTTGGCACAAAAATTTGAGATAAAGGACCTAGGAAAGTTACAATACTTTTGGGAATCGAAGTTGCCAAATCAACCAAAGGAACTTTCATTTTCTAGAGGAAATATATCCTGGATCTTTTGGATGAAACTAGTATGTTAGGGTGTAAACTTGTAGGATCGCCCATTGAAAGCAACCATAAGCTGCAATAAAGTACTGAAGAATCAATTGATAAAGGTAAATATCAGAGACTAGTTAGAAGGCTCATCTATTTCTCTCACACTAGACCAGACATTGCTTATGCGGTCAGTCTAGTGAGCCAGTTTATGCATGATCCTAGAAAGTCTCACCTTCAGGCTGTTTTTTGCATTCTGCGATATTAAAGTCAGCTCCAGGGAAAGGTCTTCTTTTCTCTAAACATGGTCATCTACGAATTGAAGCCTTTACAGATGCAGATTGGGCTGGATCTCTAGATGACAGAAGATCCATCTTTGGATACTGCACACTTGTGGGAGGTAACTTGTTCACTTGGAGAAGCAAGAAACAGAGTGTGATTGCTAGATCAAGTGCAGAAGCATAATACAAAGTTATGATTCAAGGTGTTTGTGAGCTTTTATGGCTGCAGAAGTTACTGGCAGAACTGAAGTTGGCTGAAAAAGACAAGTTATCCTTTGTATTTTGATAACAAAGCTGCAATCAGTATTGCTTATAATCCTGTTCAACATGATCGAACGAAATACATCGAAATTGATCGACACTTCATCAAAGAAAAACTAACTGATGGTGTTTTGAACTTATTCTATGTGATATTGAAAAGACGAGTAGCTGATGTTTTCAAAAAAGGACTCAATGGTCGAATCTTTCACACCTTAGTTTGCAAGTTGGACATGTGTAATATCTTTACACCAATTTAAGGGGGAGTGTTGATTATTATTTCTTGATAGCTGTTGATAACTATTATTTTTGAATTTATTAGTCTCTACTAGCCGTTAAGAGCTGATTTAGGAGCTTCTTTTGTTGACTTAGTTTTCATTCATTCAATTTGTTGTATAAATACATGTTAGTTGTAAAATACAAAGTAAAAAATATTACTCTGAATTTCTTCACCAGGACATGGATTGTATGTTCTAAATCTGATTGGGCTGTGAGTCATATGGTCAGTAGCTCCCGAGTCAATGACCCAAGAGCCTAGAGAAGACATACTTGAGGCACTTAAAGCATAAGAATTAAGGTACTTACCTGATTGAGCCAATGAACACGTACTAGAGGACTTTTTAAGGGAATTTTGGAGATTTCTTAGCTTTTCGATTTCTTCTTTCTTGAATTCTCTTGCGCCAGCTTGGATGGATTTTTCTTGGGTTTGGTCTTCTCCATCAGTTAAGTGGGCTTTTCCTCCTTTGAATCCTCTTTTACGGCTAAGGACTTGTTCCTTCCCATGGAGTTTGAAGCAATCCTCTCGCGTATGGCGTGGGTTTTTGCAGTATGTGCACCAAATTGTGTCTTTATTTGACTCTGTACGCCCATTACCTATCCTTACTTCCTTATTGTTTGACTTTGTAGAAATCATTACCGATCCTTCTAATGTTTTAGGCTCCAACATGACTTCTCGCCTATTCTCTTCAGCTCGGATCAATGATATTGTCTCATTCAGAGATGATAATTTTTCCTTCCCCAATATCTGTACTATAACCTGATCATATTCCACGTTCAGTCCTGCAAGGAAGTCATAAACTTTGTCTTTTTTTATAAAGCTTTACAAGGTGGTTGCATCTTCACTACACAACATCTCAACACACCGATATTGATCCATTTCCTGCCATAGATTTTGTAGAAGATTGGCATATTGAGTAACAGAAAGGTTGCCTTATTTAGTGGCTGAGATCTTTGTTTTGATCTCATAGATTAGGCCAGCATCTCCTACCTTTGAATAGGTCTGTTGAATAGTAATCCATATGTCTTCAGTTGTTGGTAGGAACATGCAAGCATCACTTATTTCAGGTAACATGGAGTTCCACAGCCATGACATGACCACAAAATCCTCTTCATCACAAGCAGCGAATTTTGAATCACCATTTTCCGGTCCAGTTCCAAGCAAGTGGCTGATTTTGCCCTTTCCTTTCAGTAATATTTGAACAAATTGTGACCACTTCAAATAGTTTTTTCTGTTGAGCCTATAGGCTGCCGGGATATTCTGCAAATCACCTGTGTGTGAAATATTTGAGGTCTCTTCTGATTTGGTATTGGGGTTTATTTCTGATGTTTCAATTTCAGACATGTTGGAGGTTTGAAAGAAAAATTTGGCAATGAAGGCTTAGTGAAAAATTCAGCAATGATAGCTAGAAATTACACCTGGCGATAAGGGCTTGAAAAGATGAATACATCTTCAAGAGTAGTGAGCTCAGGACTAGAGAGAATCTGAGATTTTGCAGTCTTAAATTGTGGAGGAAGACTGGCCAGAAAGTTCATGATAGCCGTTTGTTCTCTCTGAGTTTGGAGCCTTTTAATGTCCGTACTAAGAGGCAAGAGAACATTTAATTCAGCATAAGTTTTGTTGAACTCCATAAAATGAGCTGTGAGTGACTTGGTCTCATTCTTTTCAGCATAATAAAAAGTTTTACAAATATCATAAATTTGAGTTACATAGCCTTTACCAGAATATAAGAATACTAAATAATCCATTAACTCCTTAACATACTCACAATGATCTACTAAAACCACTACATTACTCTCAATAGAATTCGTAATTTGTAACAAACAAACGAGCATCATCTCTAAGCCAAGTTTTATTAGTAGAGGGTTCTTCAATCAAATGATCACCCTTTTCAACACTTCGCAAATAAACCCTTATTTTCCTACTCTATTCTAAAAAAATTAGATCCATTTAGTTTATGCTCAGGTATTCTAGTAGGTACTGAACTAACTTCAGTAACATTAGATTTACTATCTTCAATAGACTTCCCTATACCTGCCATGTGACTATTAATCAATAATAAAGCTCCAAACAAACAAACACCAACCCAAAAACACCAAAGTAAACAGAATAGGATGCAATTGAAGAACCTGGATTGTAGAACTCCAAACAAAATTCCAGAATAGTACCCTGGAGAAGAAGCCGCCTTAAGCAACTACCACAAGGAGAAGAAAGCACCTCAAGCAAACACCGGATACTGGCCAGAAACAACCAAGCGATGTCGGAGGTTCAACTGATAAGGCACTCTCTTCCACATGCCGGCGCATGAGAAAGAAGGCAACTGCTTGGGGTGGCGCGTGTGACTCACTCGCCGGCGGTACGGACACCGGATTTTGTGGAGAGGCTGGAAATGACCTTGCGCACCCTCAGATGTTGGTGATGAGACAAACCGGTCACCGGAGCTAGTGACCCAAGGAGAAACAGTCTCCTTACCGTAAACACAAACCTAGAAAACTCAGAAAATAGAGACAGCCCAAAGGTTCTGATACCATGTTACAGCATAAGCAAAATGGAAAAGGTTTTCTCTCTCATTAATTTTCTTAGAGATTATATTATCTATGTATACAAGATGAAAAGTAAAAGTATAAATACACTAGTTGGAAAATGCTATATACTAGGGAGAAAATGCTACACTAGAAAAGTGAGCTACATGAAAAAGGCTAAGTCTAGCTATATACACATTATCCTGTAATAGCTATTTACACACTATCCCATAACGCTAGCTAATGTCTTGTTTTTACTACTAGATATGACTTCCTTACCAATCTCAGCATGTTTGTTTTGCACTTCCTTTGGTCCGTCTCAAACTCTCAACTTGAATTAGTTTGATAACTCCTCCTGTGCTGTTACTCCTGTTGTGGTGGTTTATAATATTGCTTGAAATTTGTAAAGAAACATCTTGGATGACATTTTCCTCTCTTGTTTGAATTGCTGCATACTAGTTTGTTTGATATAGAATAATGGTTAGGAGACATGGTTTTCTTTTCAGATGTCTTCTATTTATTTATATTTTCTTCGCGGTGTGTGTGTGTGTGTCTTTGTGTGGTTGTGGAAGGAGAGTTTATTTGAAGTGGTTTTCCTTACAATGGTGCTTATATGATTTATTTATTTTAAGATATTGAAGGGAGACAGATTAGGGAATTTATGAAACTGGCTTGCCCGCTATATGGATTTTGCTCAGAGTGCTGTGAACTAATTTGTTTCCTTCTCATTTCTATTTTTGTGCATTTGCAGTCTTATAGGAAAGGTCAAGAAACAGCTGTTGATAAGCTTAAGGAACCTGTATTGAATGAAATTACGGCTGCACTAGTAAGCCGCTATGGAATTAATTTTACAAGACAGGATATCAGTTCTCTCTGGTTTCTCTGCAAGCAGGTGATAATTTAGTATTTGTGAATTAATTGCAATTTTATTCATTAAACAATTTCCTTCTATTATGATTCTGAATTGTTTTAGTTTTGGCCTTGGGTTGTCTTTTACTAATTTTTCCCCATATTTCACTTTGACCTTGGGTTGTCTGTTATTATTTTTTCTCCCTATTTCACTTTGGCTTTCCCATTTGGCAGGAAGCATCCTTGTTGGATATGACAGATCGAGCCTGTGC
Organism: Excoecaria agallocha; assembly: GCA_037975025.1. NCBI lineage: Eukaryota > Viridiplantae > Streptophyta > Magnoliopsida > Malpighiales > Euphorbiaceae > Excoecaria > Excoecaria agallocha. The sequence goes on along the minus strand of CM075807.1, from coordinate 36,641,395 downwards.
TCTTTTTATTCCTTCTGAGGTAGTACGAGGTTCAACTAATCCACGATTTTACTAATTTTTGGTCCTTGTTTGTGCATGGGTCATGTTGATAAATCAATTTCTTTACTATTGTGAAAAAAAGGAAAGTTTGTTGAGCTTGTTCTGTTATTATATTTTACGTAATGGATGTTAACTTGCAAACTATATGCACTGTATTTAGGTGGCTTTGCTGGAGTGGACCGATGACTTGGTGGTGTTCATGTTGAAGGGTTATGGTAAATCATTAAACTATCAAATTGGAGTGCCACTGCTTCAAGATGTTTTTCATTCAATGGAGCAAGCTATTGTGGCACAAGAAGGTAATATTAAGTCATCGCATTATTGAGTCTGCAGTCTTCTTCTTCTTCTTCTTCTTCTTTTTTATTTTTTTCTTTTGTTTGATGTTCATATGATTCATGTTGTTGCATATCTTTTTTGGGTGGAGGAGGCCAGAACTTTTATTTTGAATCTCATGTATAATGCTTGGTGAAAGGAACCTGATGAGAAACAGAATTAAGATAGCTGTTACCTTCTGTATTTCCTTGAAGCAGGCTAATTTTGACTTGTAAACTTTCAATACATAATCCATAACTTGTAAACTAGGTCAAAATGTTCAATGGCATCAACTTTCATTTGACCTTATCTAATTAAAAAAGAAATGGATTTTTCATATATATTATTGCTATCTTCCTGGAAGTTTTTTTTTCTTTTTTAAAAAAAAAGAAAGAAAAAAAGCCTATGCTCATGTTGGCTGCTCAAAGACTTGTAAATGGCTAGTTTTGAGATGGGGGGAAATATAAAGATTACCTGTTTTCTCCTCTGTATTGCCGATGGTTTTACTTTTAAACCTAGCATTGACTTTTCTGCATTGCGATGTATCAGAAAAACATGCTCCTGGAAGTTATGAAAAGGCAAGACTACGGTTTGCACATGGAGAGACTGTGGTTCCTTTTACATGCCTGCTAGGTCTTTTCCTTGAAAGTTCTGGTGAGTGCTTTTTGTCCCTCAACTCCCAATTTTGCCATACCGTGTTACTTCTTGGCCTACGTTTGCTGAATGTGAGGTAATACTTAGAGTTCTTTCAGAATTCCAGAAAATACAAAAGGAAGAACCTTTGGAACTTCCTTCAAGGCCTCCCCAGAGTAGAAGTTGGCGGGGTAGCTTTCTGGCACCTTTTGCTGGCAACAACATGCTGGTACTCCACAGCTGTCCATCAAACTCTTCAAGCAAGTACTTTGTCCAAGTGCTTCATAATGAGCAACCCATTCCAATGCCGGTATGTTTTTCTTGTTCACTTGATAATTATTGGATCGTAATTCTGATTTCTGATCCGTAATGACAGCATATTTGGGTATTAATCTTGTGTATTTTTGTGAATAGGGCTGCAATAATTCTGATTTCTGTCCATTTGAAGTGTTTAAGGTATTTGCATGATTCAACTGAAGAGTAAATCGAGTTTATTTTGTTAACTACTATTCTTGAGGTCATGACGGCTTCAATTTATTGTTTTTTTCAGGAAAAGATAATTAATCCTCATTTAAAGCATGATTTTAGTGCAATATGCACCATGAAGGAAGAACCACTGCAGGAGCAACCCAAAACGAGTAAGTTATCACAACTATTCCGTTGGGTCTCTTCAGTGAGGAGATGATACAAAACCTTCAAAAGCTGAATTATAGCTTTGTTATCCTGTGTGAGAAAACACAATGGGAATTGAATTTGTTTGGATTCAATTGATTAATACTTGATTTACACTATCTATTTATGCAAAGAGAAAAGTAAAATTACACATATAATGCAGCTGTTATACACTATAATCTAGCTGTATTCATAGCTTTATTCATTATTCTCTAATGCTCCCCTTTAAGCTAGAGCATAGATATTAATCATGTTTAACTTGTTATAAATTTATTTTATGATATAAACTTCAAAATAAAATGGAGAACAAGTGCAAAACTCTCTCCAAATGAAGCCTACAAATAATTGATGACATAGGCTTCAACACGGAATGGAGATCAAGTGCGAAATTCTCTCCAAACGAAGCCTACAAAGAACCCGTGAATAGGCTTCAACATGGAACGGGGATCAAGTGTAACACTCTCTCCAACAATTTCTTTATTGTTAGCCATAATACCTACAAATAACAAAAACAACAATAAGAGAGCAACTGGAACTGGTGACCCAAGAAGAAACCCAGTACTGATGAGGGAATCGCAACCCTCAGACAAGCAGATTCTTCACTGAAGATCAAAGAACCCGGAAAATCCAGAGAACCCAGAAAAGAGCCTAAGGCTCTGATGCCATGTGAGAAAACACAATGGGAATTGAATTTGTTTGGATTCAATTGATTAATACTTGGTTTACACTATCTATTTATGCAAAGGGAAAAATAAAATTACACCTATAATACAGCTGTTATACACTATAGTCTAGCTGTATTCACAGCTTTATTCATTATTCTCTAACATCCTGCAAACAAATGCAGAATCATTCTTATAATTTGTGTGATTCTCAGCTAAGGGCAGCTCGTCCTATTAGTGAAGTTCCATCTGGATTCATGGCATTGATCTAGTAGCTAGTTTGCTCTCAATATGATATACTAAATGGCTTTATGATCGATTTTTTTGGCCCAAAATAGAGCTTTAACCGGTATTCTGGATTATTTACTAGCATAAAATTTTGGTATGCCTTTTAATCCATAAATGTAGTTTTCTTTGAGATGGGATTCATAAATTTTCTTCAAATATGTATTCGATGCATTTCATTTTTGAAGCCCAACAATGACAATTTTTGTTGGCAATGGAGGGATTAGCCTTCTTAATTTGTGGCACACACAACACTGGCTGATGCTGAATGAAATGTAAACATCTATTCTTTGCTTTTCTCGACACAGGATGGTATGCACCTTATGTTTTTTCTTTATTATTATTATTATTATTATTATTTTTGTTTTTTATTTTTTATTTTTGTTTTTTGCATTTGATTCCTTTCTTCTGCTCCAGATTTGTTCTTTTAAACAACACTCACCTTCCAAGGTGAGAATATAAGAACTACAAATTTACTTGAGGGATTTACGTGATTTGCTAGCTTTTTAACTTTTCTTTTAAAAAATGCTCAATTATTTTTACAACCTTATCATTTTTATATTTTTTATAGTTTCAACTTTCAAAAATGTCTCTTTTTAGATATATATTTTCTATTTTGCAGTTTATTTCAAGCAGTTTCTTTCTCTCTCCAACTCTCCCTATTTTCTCTCTCGCCTTCGCTTGACTATTAGAAGCCACAGCCACCGCTCAACTTTCGATCACCGGTCAACATCAAACTCCGATTCTATCCTTCTAACTTTTTCCGTACTCAGATTAAATTTTATAATCTTGGTTGGATGTTTTCACTTGCAAGTTCATTTTAATCTTGTTCGTATATTCTGTTTTAGGTAGTCTTCATCTTGTTAGTCACATGGTTCCCTAGATTTCATGGTATCGGTTATGTTTAGCATTATTTTCCTTGTCATAGCACGACGAATACATCACCTCCGTGGCATATTCTCTTCGTTATTTGAATTAATATTCTTGTTTATTTGGGTCATGACCGAGACATAGACAAGCACTCCCGAATACAGTTTTCTAAAAAACTGGATAAGGAGAAGGTATTGTATGTAAAAAAAAAAAGAGAGAGCAAATATTGGTATTTGTTGGAGTCTATTCATTTTTATTGGATTACGGACTCATAATTTTCTTTTCTGGTATTTCTGATTTACTCTTTGTACACATGTACTGTAACTAAATTAGTTGCTAAGTATCTTGCAATAAAATTTTCAAACATCTTATCATCTTTTAAAGCCTAAATGAGATTTGCAGAATTGGGGTTGGCTTAAGCCACATCTCTCCCAGGTACAAACAGATTTCTTCTGGAGTCGAAAGGTGATAAAGAAAAAAAGAAAAGCATCCAACGAATATCGATAACTTGATTTTTGAAAATCAATACACGGATTCATAACCTTTTGTTACTTAGCAAAAATTGAAGGCTACCTGCCCTTGTATTTACTTGATTTTTTTTTTACTTGAAATTATTTACTTGAAGTTAGTTGACATAATATGGAGCAATATTAATTTACACAAATGGAAAAGGAAGTTCAATTGCTTTTGCTAAGCAAAATAAACTAAAAATTCAATAAATATAGATATCTGCAAAATAAAATCAATTTCGCCCAATTTAGAACATCTATGTTGCCGTTGGCTCCATTTAACAGCCATCTTTTTGGAGACTTTTATATTTTAGTTCATACTAGTCAGTACTCAAAGAAGAAACAGATAGTAAACCTTTTAATCAATATGCCCCTTTTACTCTTTGTACACATGTACTGTAACTAAATTAGTTGCTGGCTATTTGAAAAACAATTATCCATTTCAACTAAAAAGAACATATGTCTATTTCTTTTGCAGAAGAAGCCTAATATCAGTCGCAGTAGCTGTCATATGTCTATTTATTAGCTTTTATACAAATTAAATATACTGCATTAAATTTTATAAAAATTAAAATACAGTACATTTTCTTTTATACATAAATAAATATAGTATATTTTCTTTTGGCAAAATTCAATACATTGTATTTTCTTTTTACAAAACACAATAAACTGTATTTTTTCATATATATCAAAATAAATAGTGTTTTTAATTTTTTATAAAGTCTCATGCAGTGTATTAAATTTTCATAAAAAGATAATATACTGTATTTTCTTTTCACAAAACTCAATACAGTGTATTATCTTTTGATAAAACTTAATACAATGTATTAAACTTTATAAAAATAAAATAGTGTATTAATTTTTGAACCTAAAATAAATACAGTTTATTAGCTTTCCTACAAACTAAATACATTGTATTAAATTTTATAAAAACTAAAACAAATTGTATTTTTTTATACATAAATAAATACAGTGTATTTTCTTTTGACAAAAATTAATACATTGTATTTTTTTTTTCAAAAAACAGAATAAACTGTATTTTATTTTCATGTACATCAAAATAAATAGTGTTTTCAATTTTTTATAAACTCTCATCTTCTCTGCTTTCTTATATTCAACAAAAGATATATATAGTTCAAAAACAACTAATCTTTCAGCTATTAAAAAAAGATTGGAGATTTATTCGAATGTAGAATATAAAACTAATATACAAATTACATGAGAAATCATAAGTTAAACCGGTCTAAAATCCGAATCCAAGAAACTTTTACAACCAAGGAATGTACTTAAATACATTTGCGTCCCCAGAGCAACCGTAATGGTCAACTAAATGATATAAAGGTCCTGCAAGCACTATGCATGTATTCTGCAGCACACATGCCCATAAACAACTATGCTCGCGTATTTCAACAGATGGATTTTCAGAAATAGAAATGCACAATAAATGCTAAAAGGTACCAGCTATATTCTACGATACAAGAATGTTATTCCGCAAAGACAAAAGTTAGATTTGTAATAGCAGATACATGCACAAAAACCAACCCTCGGTAACAAAACAAAAGGGCAAGAAAAAAAAAAAGAATCAAAATTAATTATTAGCAGTGTTAATCCAAAAACAAAATTATTAGAATAACTAAAAGCATTGTTTATAAGATGATTGAAGATGAAGAAATTAAACACTAATATAATGAGTAAAGAAATATAGAAAGACACTTATATCGGGATTTGCTAGACTTGGTTTCAGAAGTCTCCATGTTCGAAGTAAAAGACAAACTAGGTGTTTTATGTAATTAAAAAAAATAGTATTTAAGAAAATGAAAAATAGGAGAGTGTAAATATGAAATGTGTTTTATTTTTTGTGACATTTGTGAAAAAATCCCAATTTACTTTCCTGAATGCGGCCTCAATTTTGTTGATGTGCATTTTGATTACTCACCGCAAGAGAGATTGTATAGTAGAGGAAATTACAAATGGAATTATTTATGATAGCCATGAAAAATGTCCTTCAAGTAATAATAATAGTAAAATAGCTCGTAAATTATGTACTAGTTTTGAAATGTCTTTCAAGTAATAATAAGAGTGAAGTAAATTGTGAATTATCAGCTAATTTTCAATATTTTCTCATTGATAAAAAAAATATAATTGCAATCCTCAAAAACTTCTTTCCAAAACCTTTTTTTGATACCACGCCTTCTTCTAAATCGATTAAAATATTTTATCCAAAAATGCATTTATGATTATAACACTTAACAGCATATAATGACAAGCGCATATACTGCCCTCTCATTTTAGTGTAGCTCTTGCACATCCTATTGAGAACATTAATAATTTTTTTTTTTTGTCTAAATTTTTATGTTTGATGAAAAAATAGAATAATAGAATAGTTTAAAATTACAATTAATGCAAAGAACCAAAAAAAGATATTGATAAGTCCAAGTGTTCTTGAATGATAAGAACGATAGGACTGGAATGCGTCGAATACTTTGAGCAATTGAGTCCAACTCCTCAACTTCTGAAAATAAGAGAAAATGCCTTGGAATTAACTAAAAGTTAGCACTACAACGGTCCAATGAGTAAGAGTGTGAGTAAGAGAATGAAAAAAGATTTAAATTTAGAGACAGATTAGAAAGAAAAAAATGCTTTAAGGTTTTTTGGTCACCACGTCCTTAACCATGGTAAAGAAAAACTGAATTTTTACTTTCGTTTATGTCTCCTGTTCTTGTTAGGATTAGTAGCAATCATTGTTGGAGTAAACTTGGTTCGTGGGCTTTGCTAATGAGAGCTTTAAACTTGAGCTCAATGATGAATTTCTAATGATGTTATTTTTGGGTTTATTAGATATCTTCTATAGTTACTATTTTTAGAGGGCATATGTAAATTAGGCTGAAGGTGCAATTTGATCATAAAGTTTGGCAAAAAGGGTAATTTAGATCCTAAAACTCTATTTGGTATAATGTCACCCTTGAAATTTGAAAATCGGAGCAATATCAACCCTAAGTTAATGTCGCCGTTTATTTGACCAATAGCTATCAATTGACTGCTGACGTGGCATGCAGGTTGACACGTAGAGCTCTAGTTGGCGACATGTGGGCGATAACGTGGTGAAAGAGGGACACGTCAGTTGACACATGTCCCGCATGTGCATGTGCATGTCACGTGACCTTAAATTTTTTTTTTTAACCTCCATCCCTATCTGCAAAAACCCTCAGACATCTCTTCTCCCACAACGATGATCTCAACTCACCGGAAACCACCAGATTCTCTTGTTTTTTTTCTCTTCTTTATTATTTCAACCTCTTCTCTTCTCTTCTCTTCTCTTCACTTCTAGTCTTTCTCCACTTCTAACAATATCACAACACCTCTCTCTCTCTCTCTCTCTCTCTCTCTCTCTCTCTCTCTCTCTCTCTCTTTCTAAGGTACTCGTTAGTTTTGGACTCTGTTTTGTTGTGTGTGATAATGATTGAGAAAAAAAATTTCATATTTTTGTTCACAAGTGAAGTGAATTTTGTGCTTTGTGCTCTGTTTTGGCCTCTGCATTTTCAGGGTCTTCTTCTAAATTTGTTTGTTTGCTAAGAAACAATGGGAAAATGGATGAGGAAAATTGAGCTTTTTGAGGTTCACCAAATTGCATATTAAGCAAATTTGAATTGTTTTCTAAACATTATTTACTAATAATTGCATTCGTTTTTTTTTCTTTTGCAGGAATATTGAAGTAATTTAATCAAATTTGGAAACCTAGATTATTGTTTGAGAAATTAGAAAAAAAGGTATGCTCCATAATCATTCTAAAATTCATTTACTTTGCTCACCTTTCTCCCAAACTAAAACTAACTCAATTTGTAGAGAAAATGTCATCAAAATTGAAGAAATTTCATTGTTGTTGTTGTTTTTTTAAATTGTTTGGCTTTGGCTTCTCAATTTATAGAAAGTTCTTATACTTTGGCTTCTCACTGGTGGCCAGGATTTTCGACAAAGGTCTAATCACATCACTGGGTTTTAGGTTAATGAAAATATGAATGGAAATTCGGTTGTTACCGCCACTAGCAATCGCATAGTGCTCAACACTTTTGAACTTGTCATTGCTAAGAATAAACAAAACATCACCAACATTGATGACAAGAGAACCTTGAATTGGAGGAACATGAACCCATCCATATTCTTCCCCTTTTCCTTCGTTTACTTTGACGTATAGCCCTCCGATTTCATCTTGAAGAAGAAATGTGAGTGATGACACATCTGAGTGTCTTCCAACCCCAATTGTTAGGTTTGGATTTGGGCATTTCGAATAGTAATTCAGATTTATCCTTTTCGATCCCATCAATTTGGATTCTTTCTCCACATTTATTTCCTTCATTTCAAGCTTCTCCATTAAAGCTTTCATAAGCTTTCTGCAAAGAACTTCCAATCTCTTCATATATTCGAGGCATTCATTCCTCAAGCAGAAGGCCATAAGGAAGAAGCTTCATATTTAGAGACATAAAAAAGGCTAAGATAATCCTTCCATTCAAGAGCTTTCTTTGCATTTGGACTAAAGCTGGTTCCATATCTCATGTTGTTACTTGAAAAATTTCTTTGGAGCTAAAAAAATTAAAAAAAATAGAGAGCTAAAAAACAAAAAGCAAAATAATTTGGCAGTTTCTAGTGAGTTGAGACCGTCGTTGGGGGAGGAGAGATGGATGAGGGTTTTTATAGATAGAGATGGAGGTTAATTTTTTTTTCTTTTTTTAAAGATCATGTGACATGCACATGAGGAACACGTGTCAGTTGACATGTTCGTCTTTTGCCATGTCATTGCCCACATGTCGCTAGTTGGAGCTCCACATGTCAACTTATGTGTCACATTAGTGATCAATTGATGGCTATTGGTCAAAAAAATGGTGACATTTACTAAGGGGTGACATTGCTCTGATTTCCAAACTTTAGGGGTGATATTGTAGCAAATGGAACTTTAGGCTCTAAATTGGCCTTTTTGCCAAACTTTATGGACCAAATTACACCTTTAGCCAATACATTAACCTTTACACACACACACACACACACACACACACACATATATATATTATTGATGTTGATTATTTAATTAGATTATTTGTAAAAATCTATTCTTTGCTTAGTATATGATGATAAATACCTTATTATCTTTCACCATTTTATATTTTTCATTTTCTTTACTCACGTGTCTTCTTCCTTTTCTTCTGGTCATTAGTTTTATAATTGAGCTATTAATACCGTAAGAACTCAATAAGGAACATAAATACACATATTGTGTGTTAATTAATTGTCATCACCCATTATTATAGCATTAGTAATCAAATTAAGTTAAAGAAATGGAATCATTTGACGTGAAAAGTCCTATTATGATAGCGATGCAAGGTCCATCCACAATGAGAAAGAGTGAAACAACTCATGAATTATCTGCATATCTTCAATATCTTCTTATTGACAAACAAGATATGGTCTCAAAACTTGAAAACTTCAATCTATAACCTTCATCTGATACCTCTGTGAATGACTTAGCTTTTAAAATTATCACCTGAATTGCTTCAACTCAACTTGACTTGAAGCTTAACTTGATCATCAACACTTCACTTACTATAAAGATGACTTCATCCTATTAGTGAAACTAGCAAGTTCCCAAAATTCATCTCTCTTCATCATTGAATGCTTAAATACTTAGAATAATGCTTAGACTTTTGATGTGCATGATATGGGCAAGGTCCCAAATCTCGATATCAATATGAAAAAGGTTTTCACAGTGGAACATTTTGCTTCCAAGTTGTTAGGCATTGCAAAATCACATCAAAAGGCAAATTTTTTTAAGGCCATTGAACACAAGGAATCAAAAGGCTTGTCATCTATTAAACTTTTATTAATTGATGAGAAAATTTGTAAACAATGGCATGCACATGAATTTTCTCTCCTCAATGACTTAAATGTCACTAGATTTAGGATATTCTTTTGCAACTATTGCGAGAAATCAATTCACTACAAGAAAATTAGCAAATAGCAAAGAAAATTGTCAATTTTTCGTTGCTAATAAAAAATAGCAGCAGAAATTAGCAACGAAAAATTTGGTTGCTAATTTGACAGTTGCTATTTTTTAGCAATGAAATTAATTTAGCAACGAAAATATTTCGGTTGCTAAAAAAAAGCAATCGTCAAATCTGCAACCAATCGTTCTGTTGCTAATTTTCGTTGCTAAGTTTAGCAACGAAACTCTAAATCCATTGCAAAATACAACCAATTAAAAGTCCACGAATTGGTCAAAATACAGTAATGGAAAATAAATTTCCGTTACTAAATTTAGCAACGGAGAAATATTTTTCGTTGTTAAAATTAACAATGGAATTGGATTTCCGTTGCTAATTTTAGCAACCAAAATTATGTTGCATTGCTAAATTTGTCAACATAATTTTTTTTTGCTAAATTTAGCAACGAAAAATTCCGTTGGTAAATTTAACAATGAAAATTATAAAATTTTTATAGCTTCACGTAATGTTTTAGTTTCAATCTAAATAAATTGTTTATAAATAAATAAAGTCAAAATTCTTAATGCAATTAAAGAAAATATTCTTATTGACTGCTGTAAAGTATTTTAAAACATGTTATACTTCTGTAAAGTAAGTATCCATAAACATAATAACATGAGTATCACTAACACAACAAAAAGTCAATTGTAATATCTAAATATTACAAATCTAAACTATGTAGTTGGTGAAGGAGGATTATCTGGTTGCTGAGAGGTGTTGCCCTTGTTCTTATCTCTTTCACCTCATTCCTTAGCTGGATCACAGTATCAGCAACATGCTGACTGTGTTCTCTAGCTGAATGACTCTCTCAGAAAGTTTAGATGACCGCCTACTACAAGCAGCTGTTGATGATGTGGATGAATGAGAATGAGATGTGTTCGCAATAGGACCTAACCCAAAAATTTTTCCACGATTATTCTTACCACCAACTGCTTGAAGAAATATTCGACTCTCGTCGACATTTTCACAGGTTTGCCATTGTTGAGTGAGAGTCTCTTGTATTTGCTCCTATGATTACAATAGTTACAATTAATTAGTTATATTTTTATAAAATAATTGATATTGATGTATAAATTTTATATACATTGAGTAGTCTACAACGAGTGTTGATGAATGTCTGACCATCATGCTTTTTTGTGTGGGTGTACATAAATACTTCAGGGTATATAGGCTTCTTACCTATAGACTTTTCCTGCATAACTAGGTAAACTCAATTTAATAAAAAATTTAGCAGCATTTCCTCTATTTTTATGATATTTACCTCATGTGAAACAAAAAATTTATCTTAACAATGCAGCCATCCATGTCAACAAACAAATACTAAACGCAGCCATGCATGTCAACAGACAAATATCTTAATCATACATTTTTATTCTAAATTCATACATTAGATTAGATTGAAGTGTAATTGGATTTAGTTAATACATAAATAAAAATATAAGCATAAAATTCAGAAACTTACCAGTTTATCTACATGCTCGTGATGGCTCAAAGTTCCTCTAATATGCACAGCTAGACTCTCTCCATTCGAGCCTTCACGTCTATTTGAAGAATTCCTCTCTGAAATGGCAATTGCTTCGGATGATGCCTAATATTGCTGCCAACGATCCCATATTTCTTCAGAAATATAAAGAGGTTGTTCACCACTCTTGTGTAATTTAGCAACAAATTCTCTATGGTGTTGGCATGCACGTCTCTCCCAAAGTTCATAAATGACACCATTAAATTTTGAATCCCAAAAGAATTCTTTCTAATAAAAAAACATATAATATAAGTACTATAAAGTACAATAGATATCTCAATAATGTATGAAATCAACTAATTTGAAACATATAATGTAATTTATTTTTTGTACCTCAAACTCATGATAATAAAAATCCTTTGTCTGAAGAGAAAGATTTTTCCATAAATAACCCTCAATTTCTATTCTCTCTTTGAACTTTGATATGATCTTTCTTGAGCAAATACCTGATGGAATAAACCTATTAATATAAACAAATTTGGATCAGTTACCAATTAGATTTCTATACCCTCAGTATAAACTTATGTTTTTATCAACTAATATAAATTTTTTTATAATTTAACTCACATATCATTGATAATCTTAATGTAAATTCTTCCATCAGCTCCCTACGCACCAGGCTGGAGGCCTCCTTCTTTATTCTCAGCATCTACCCTTGATACATTTGTAGGCATAAATTCAAGGTCTATAGTGGGAATAAATGTATCTACGGGTTGTGTTGATATATTTGGATTGTTGGATGCTGAATCACTGGGTACATGAGAAGAGCCACCAGGGTTTGTAGTTGGTGAAGGTGATGCCTCATATGGCCGGTGAGGATCTGGACATGACACACCTAAACCTGTACACCCAGAAGAATGAGATGGGTGCAATGTTGGTGCATTATCGCCTTCATCCGGTAATCTGAGCCTGGGTGGCAGCATTCCCTTCTTTCTCTTGGGTGGCATATTTTCAAACTAAAAATCAAAGACATGTATTATCCTTCTAACATAAAAATATAATGCAATGATAACACATTTGGGTTATATAATAAAAAAATTACAAAAATTAATCGTTATCATCACTTAATTACACATCAAAATCATCTTTTGTTTTTGAAGATTCAGAGTTAAAGTCAGGCTCATCTTTAGATCTCTGTCCATCTATGGATTCCTCATCATCTCCTAATAAAATTTCCACAAATTCATTATTTGGATCATTTAAAGGTTCATTCTCGAATTCAGCATCAAATGCATTTATTTCATGGACATCAGGTTCTTCTTCTTGAAATGCTTCACTTTCATTTGTCTTACTTTCTCCCTTTGCATGTCCTTAAAAAAAAACTCTTGGTTTGACTTTATAGATGGCCAACTAATCTGACTTATCCCGTCTTAAGCTGGGATAAGGAACATAATACGCCTGGATCGCTTGCATTGCCAACACAAATGGTTTAAATTGTTTAAATCTTCTCTGCTAGTTGATTTCATTGAGATTATATCGACTATGCACTTTTGTTCTAACATTGGAAGTAGGATCAAACCATTCACACTTAAAAAGTACACACCATTTTATTGGCATTTCATGGTATTCAATTTCAAGTATTTCAATGATTTTTCCAAAATAATCCATAAGTTCCCTTTCTATGCAAACCCCACTATTTATTGTTGCCATGCTATGCCCATGATTTTTTGTATGAAATTTGTATCCATTAACGAAACAGAGTGGATATGATTCAACTGTTCGCAAAGGTCCTTTCGCAAGATCACATATTGGCATGTTCTCTATTCTATTTTTAGAAGCCTACATCATTAAAAAAAATTTAATCAATAAATATAGTATTTTGTAATTTTAACAGTAATTTATTAAAGCATTTAATTTATTGCAACTTAAAAACTTACATAGGTTGCAAACCAATGAGGAAAGTTTTTTTCCTCTTCTTTATTGATGTCAGCCTGTGTTTTTTCCGGCATTAGCTCGCTTAATAAATCCTCGTATTCGCTTAAAATATTGTAAATTATCTTAGCTATAAACTCCATTCCCCAAGAAAAAGAAATATCAAATATAACTCAAACTTATTACACGAAAGGTTGAATTTCTTGGCAATTCAATAAAATGTAACCATGGGCAGTCTCCATTTCTTTTGCTATAAACATTCTTCTTATTGAGCATCCATGTATTCGGCTAGGATATGTAAAAATAAATAAGTTATCATCATCAATCCGCTCCCCCCATCGTCATTACGAGGAATTTTTCTTTCTTGAGTGATCACATGTGGCTTAAAATAATGTGAACAAAATGTACTTGTTTCATCTACTAAATAGGCATTGCATATAGAGCCTTTAACTCTGGCCTTATTTTTAACATTTTTCTTCAAGTGCTGCAAATTGCTACATTACAATTAGGGTAATTATATTTACTTATTTGGTATAAATGTATGTAAGTTTTAGTTAAATATGAACTTTACTTACCTCTCAAATGGATACATCCATCGATATTGAACTTGATCAGCAAGTTAAGCCTTGTATACTAATTGTACGGGTAGATGCTCCATACAATAAAAGAAGCTGGGTGGAAAAATACCCTCTAATTTGTACAAGATAACCAAAATATCCATTCTTAGTCTTTCCATGTCAGACAACTGTATTTTAGATGCTGTCAAGCTTTTAAAAAACAAACTTAATTCTATTATAGCTTCCTAAATATTATTTGGTAGGAGCTCCCAAAATGCAATTGGAATTAGCCTCTGCATAAATACATGACAATCATGACTTTTCATTCCAAATAGTTTGTACTTCCTCATATATACACACCTTGCCAAGTTCGAAACATAACCATCTAGATACTTTAGGCTTTTCAACCATTCACACAAAATTTCCTTTTGTTTTTTTTTTTTCATAGTGTCACATGTTTTTGGATATTTTCCTATATTTGGATCTTTATCTAACTCACTTTTTTTTACAAAAAATTTTCAAATTAGCTCTTGATTTTACATTATCCTTTATCCTCCCTTTAATGTTCATGATGATGTTGAAAAGATTATCAAAAATATTTTTTTTCAATATGCATCACGTCTAGATTATGTCATATAAAATTAGTTTTCTAATATGGCAAATTCCAAAATATACTCCGTTTTTTCCAACCAAAGTTTTTACTTATGCTCCTATTAACATCTTCAGCTTCAAGTTCTGTAACTTTCAGAAGCCCTAATTGATCAATCTTCCGTAATATATCTTTACCAAATTTATTTGGGGGAGGAGGCATTTGTACCACCCTGTTCTTAATGAACTTTTATTTATTGTGCCTAAATGGATGATCTGGAGAAAAAAATCTTCCGTGGTTGTCAAACCAAGATGTTTTGCCCCCGTTAGAAAGATGAAATGCATTAGAATCATTGCCATAGTAAGGGTAAGCCAATTTCCCTGCCGTGCTCTATCTAGACAACATAGCATATGTAGGAAAATCACTAACAATCCACATCAAAGCTGCTTTAATCTTAAAATTTTGTTTAAGGGACACATCATATGTTTCAACTTTAAATTCCCAAAGACGATTCAATTCAAATATCAATGGTTGCAAGAATACATCAATTTTATGCTTTGGATTTGTAGGTCCTGGCATAATCACTGTCAAGAACATGTATGCCTCGTCCATACACATCCATAGAGGTAAATTATATGGAGCAATTATGATTGGCTATGATGAATATTGCTTGCTGGATTAACCAAAAGGTTGGAACCCATATGCAGACAATCCTAACCTAACATTTTGACTTTCTGCTGCAAACTCAGTATGCTTGTCATTGAAATGTTTCCATGTGATTGCATTCGATGGATGGCGCATACTTCCATCAGTCTGTTCATGTTCATTATGCCATCTCATGTGAGATGTAGTAATGTCATATGTACATATACAGTCTTTGAAATCTCGAAATTAGCGAAAAATAATGCATCCACTTCTAAAGAACTAATTTTTGCTTCCTATTACGCTTTCTTGGTTGGAACCTAGGTTGACTACAGAATTTACGCTTTTGTAATTCCCCATCTTCTCCCTAAAACAACATACATCCCAACGTATAACAATCTATTTTGTCAACAGGCAAACCAAGACCCCAAATAAGTTTCTTCATTTCATAAAAATTCTCAACCATTTAATGACCAGGATGCAATGAATCATTGTACCATGTAAGTATTTTATCCAAACTTTGTTAAAAAATATGACCTTCAGAATTTATATTCAATATTCGAGTAATTACCGACAGTTGAGTCATGTTCTCACAGTTTGGCCATAATTCTTGGTCAGCTGATTCTAGTAAGTCAAAAAATATTTTTGCATTTAGGTTTGATTCCTCTTCAAGAGTCTGCATATTTTCTTAAAAGGAATAACCAGCTGCATCATAAACCATTTGTGCATGGATTTTCATTTGCATCCACATTATTTGATCTAATTCCAATGCCCCTTGCAAACTCATCTATATTTACTGATAAATTTACTGCATTACCCCTAAAAGTGCTATAAATTATTGGCTCCCCATGTCGTGTTCACTCAAAATAATTTTGAACAAATTCTTTTTTTAACAAATATATATACACTTCATCAGTAGGGAGAAAATGAATATGTTTGCAATTTTTACATGGACACCTAATTTTTAGACCATCCATATATGCAGCCTGTGAACTTGCATAGTCAATGAATGATTGCACTCCCGCATCAAACTCAAGATTAATGAACCCATCTAGCATTAATCGCCTATACATCCAAGATCTATCAACATTACTTATTCTTGCATAAGTGTTATTCAGATAAGGTAATTTCATAATTAGATTAATGGGTTAAATGAATATAAATGGGTGATAAATGTATACATGTATGTGCGTAACTCGGCATACGTTAAATATTTGATTATTCTCATATTAGATAGTTTTTCCTATAACAACTCATCTAACAAACACTGCCAACTAATTATCAACCAATTAGTTTGAGTGCAATCAACCATGTTGCACTGTAATTAAAATAGTAGAAATGAAAGTAAATAATACTAACAAAAAAAATGTCTCTTTGCAATGGTTCAATGTCAACTCTCAAAATAATTATGAGCAAATAAACATGCAATTGATCTAATAACTTAATGATATATATACTAAAACGCATATAAGTAACAAAGAAATGAATTAAAAAAAAGACAGCAAACTTATTACCTGTTGAATGCAGAAAGGGATAGGTCTAAACCAAAGATAAAGAGAGAGACCCAAAACACAACCTAATACAGTAGTTTTCTCTTCTTTGCTGCTACTATTGTATGCTCGAAAAAAAAACAAAAATAAAAAAATTAGGTTGATACATTTTATGTAAGTTCAACCAAACATATATTTGACATCTTAAATATTACATAGATAAAAATGGTGATAATAAGTATAATAACATCAAATCATATATATCATGAAGTCACAAAATGCTTAAATGTATATATGCAAACAGTCATCAGCATAAAGCAAATTACAAAAGACCTAAAATTTCTAAGCTACAACTAAATCAATGAGAACCTCAACATTAACTAAACTGAGTATTCCTGCATTGAACCCTTAGTTTTAATTTTGCTTTCATTAATTGGCTTAACAACCAAGTTACCCTTTAGACCAGTAGCCCGTAGATCGAATTGTTTCAGCCTATATACCTTTTAGAAAATGAGATAGAAGAATCTAATTGTAGAAAAATTATAAACTCTAACACTTTACAACAAAAGCTGTGATCAAATAAGTGGTCTTGATAAAGAAAAAAAGCATACACACACAAATATATACATATGTATGTATATGTATATATATATTTTTTGATAAATTGCAATATGTTAGAAGAAGGAAGATAGAGGATTGAAGTTGCAACAATATACCAAGAACAAAGAAAAAAGCCAATAGGACAACATAATCATTGTAGAATATTAAAGACAAAAAAAAAGCAAATAAGTGTACACTGATACTGCAATGACTAAAGGTCAACTACTAAAATAAAGCTCAACAAAAAAATATTAAAACATGTAAAGGAAAACAATGATAAGTAAATACAAGTAAAAGCAGATATTTTCACCTCTTTGAAGACTTGCTACCGATTGGCCTTTTTCACTTCTCTGATGGTGTCTATCTTTCTGTGAAATACTTGAGTGATTCAGTGTTTAATTGAATGTCTGCAGCAGCTTTTTTTTGGGAGGTGGTTGTTTTGATGCTTTATTTCTTAGAAAGAGCAGTTTTGTTTCTTACAAGTTAGAATTTTCAACAAACAACCCAAATATGCAATTATATATTAAACAATTGCATTACATCTAGCTTCTCCTCCTCTTTATATTTTAATAACCGATTATGCAATTATATATTAAAAATATATATAACCTCCTTAATAATACAATTTTCAGTTGTCAAATAAGTCTATAATACAATTCAATGTTGAATAAATGAAGAAATAGTATCATGTAAATAGAAATTTCAGCTTCGTTATGATAATTTTACAATGATTATAAATAGTTTTTTTTTTCAGATAAATTAACTTATTATAATTTTGATAACAATATTAAGATCTGACCCAGTATGATTCAAGTCTTGGAGTCACAAATGTGTCTATCTATATCAGTCTATATAAAATGAACTTATATAACACATCTTCTACCCCAAAAATCAGTAATAACCAAAACAAGCATCTCCAACTTAGTCTTAAAAGTTATCCATCAGTTCATCTCTAGTTTTTTACTAAAAGTTCTAGCTGCTATTTCCCATCTTAACTACACTTAAAATCCAGCACAGGAGGGGAGCAACCTCTAGGTTGCTCATCATTACTCCAACAAGAATAAATAACATACAATAGAATTGCGTATCTTGAATATTGTGTGCACATGCTTAGCAATCATAATTTATTTCCAGTTATCCATACAAATAGTAAGAATGGCAATCCAACAGTGTGAAATCTAATTAAGCATAAAGTGATTGTTCACTTACCTCTACAGGAGAGCTGCCACTAAATGTTTAAATCTTCTCTTTTCCTTTGGTGCTTCTTTATTCTTCAGCTAAATCATAACAATACTCATCAATTATCATTCTAGAATTCCCATAACACAGGCTAAGCTCAAATTTATAGAACAAAGAAAGAAATAAAAAAACAAGATTTTTCTACAATTACTAACTTGCCTTCTTTAATTAATACCTTCCTTTCTCAAATGGTGGAGAGATGAAGGCTGAAAATGGTGGTTTAATCACTTAATGGTTGGCTTTCTCAATAGGGGCAGATTTCTGCCCAAAGTTAACATTAAACATTTTAGAAGTTTGTTGTTACATGCAGACAAAATCAAAATAAAATGAATACAAGGAATTGAAACAACTTAGAAGTCCTGAATTGGCAGAGAGTCATCTAAACTCAGTACACATTGATTTAGATCACACAATACAAAAAGATACAAACAATAAAGAATATCAATAGAAAAAGGAAACATTAACAAATTTTAGAATAGCCCTGCCAACTAATATAAACATCACTGTAAAAAAACTTTAGATTTTGGGAAGCAACAATGCAAACTATTAGATCTATGAAATGAACATCTTATAGATTACATAAATAAAAAGATGAAATGAAATAACAATCTTTTTTTTTTCATTTGAATTCTAATACCTTTTAATGGAAGCTATTACTAATGGTTATGCTAAAATAATATGATCATCTATAATCTATAATATAGATTTTTTATAGGATCTATAATACTATAATAGCTTAGCAACACTTGTAAATTACCATATTTAATATATATACATCAACACATAAAGTATACATAACATATTAGTAGCCATTAAAATGTTAAATATAATAAGAAAGAGTTGTTTAGAACAGGTGAGAGTTATGCAGGTATGTATTTAAGACTAATCTTAAAATCATAATAAGAAATTAACATAAACAGAAATAAAATTAAACAAAAATGAACACTAGGTACATACCTCTCACCAAATAGTTTTACTTTACTTTTAATTATTTGAATTTGCTTACTGGAATGAGCTTTCTACCATTTTTAGGCTTTTTAACAAGAACAATATCATGAAGAATCAATTTTATTTATTTATAACCCTCCATTTTGAAATATCACATAAGTACTAATAAATCTTAAGAAAATATTTTGTGTGATCACAATTCAATAAATACTTGCCTAGGATAATAAATACAATTTATATTTTATTGTATTGAATAAAGAGCTATAAGAGGACAATTACATGCCTAGGATAATAAATACAAGCCAAAAGGAGACGAGCCAGCACAAATAACTGAAGAAAATACATCATTGAGCTAGGGGTGTTCATGCAGTAACAACATATGAAAATCTTGTATATGCAGTAAAAAATGCAAACATATGTAGTAACAAATGCAAAGATAATTATGGTATATGCAAAATAATATCTATTTTATAAAATAATGAATATGTATAAGCAATGAATTAACTTAACAATATATGAAAATATTGAATAGTAGCTGCAAAAATATACTTCTGTATGACTATATACATAACAAGGCATCAGTATTGTACTTTATAACACAGAAAATATAGTAAAAGAGAAAAAATAATATATGCTTATAATACAGAGAGAGAGTGACTTCATTCATGTAATCTGCAATTTTTTTTTTGAAATTTAAAGGACCACTTTGCAAAGTTATTGCAACAAATATATAAAATAGCCAACAGCTATAAAGAACCAACACCAACTACTAGTACTCGGTCCTTGAGAGAAGCAAATTTTGTGTTCATGAGTTTTCAGCAGAAAGAGAGTTGTTTCTTGCAAAACTTAATATCAAATAAAAGGTTTTGAGGGAAAGAACATTAAAATAATTATTTTAAAAAAACCAACCAGTTGACAACATTATCAAAGATATATACAGTTCATTTATTTAGTATGCCAGAAGCAGAGAAAAATAGAAAGTAGAAGAGAAGCAAAATGAATTACAACAAAAGCCCTTAAGGATACAATTAACTTGTTCCAACTTTCATTCATCAACTTCCTAAAACCAGTCATTATCTGATAATTATTTCACCTTTCATTCATCAACTTCCTAAAATCAGTCATTATCTAATAAACTTGCTTTGATGCTTGCCAATCACACATAAGAAACCAAAATGATGTGAATAATAGTTATCAATTCAATAATAAACTAATAAGACATAAAGAAACTAATTTTGCATTCAAAACTAAGGATTAAACCCATAATGTGTAGCAATTGACATATATAACAGCTAATAATCACAAGAAAATTTGATCGTTTAATGATTTAATCACACTTTAAACCCATAAACTATAAGAGAAATATGTAAAATCTATAAATATGCAGATGTTTTGTGCATGGTTGGCTGTAGAGAGAACGATACAGTACAAAACATCAAATCAAGAATTTGCATATATAAAAGGTTCATCACTTTTAACATTCATCTATTCATTTATAGTATTGATGTAATTATATGAAGAGAAATAATCCCTGACAAACCAAATCAATGATAGAAAAAGAACCAAGTACGTAGCAAAAGGCATCAAAAAATACATAATAGATTATGAAACTTTAACTTTAGATCCACCAGCGACATTCCCCAAAGCCCACATTGCCTGAAAAATACATAATAGATTCAATAATAGTTGGCAAAACTTATCATACATCAAATCTACTAATTACTACTTATCCATTACAAAGAACAAGGCCAAGCCTAGAAGAAGAAAACCCTGCATTCCAGTCATTTTCAAAATGGGCAGCAGATGTACTTCAAATTGATCTAGAACAGAAAGTTCAATCTTAAAACAGCCCATACTGTTTCCAGATAAATAAATAATATATTATGTTCAATAAAACAATAAAGGTCAATTGAAAAGCTATGGAATAAATTTACAATTCTCAGGATCTCAACCCCAATCAGAATCCCAAACTACGGAAGCAGACCTCAAGAAGCTTATAAAACTTTAACTTTAGATTGTTGTATCACAAAAGGAGAAAAAAAACAAAAATTCCAACCAAAATTTTCCAACTAAAATTCAAAATATGAGATTATAAAATAAGGAATACAATTCCTGCAGCTAATTGTGCCTATTCCTCGGAAGATTTTATGGAACATAACAACAATTCAGGCTCAGTAGGTTTTTATGCATCCAACCAGAAAAAATAGATATGAATAATCACATTCTATTCTCTGTTACTTAGAGCATTATACTCAAAGAATAGTTTATAGCAATTTGAAAACCTATAAAAAAATGTGATGCTCTAGTAGACCATTTATAAGAATATAGCTTCATACCCGAGTATATGAGCCAAGATTGTCAACAACACTTTTCTGCTCAGCTAATTGAGCTTTCAAGGAAGCAGCATTATCCTGCACTAAAAGTGATATATCAATTTAACTATTATAACAAGCAGTCAAATATACAATCCAATAATTATAACAATCAATCAAATAAAAATTGTAACAACCAGTCAAACATAACTAGGTACATATGTATAAATATATAGTTGTGTCTGCACACCATGTGTCTGTCAAAACATCAAATTACTTTACAGTAGCCAATGTTTCAGTATTTAAACAACAAATTATTTAATGAAAAAGAGGAAATAAATACAGAGCATTTCTTTATTAATGGAAGAATTCACTCAGATGCTTTCAAATAATTACAATTATTTGAAAAGAAAAATCAACTTAAGCTTTAATTGCCTATCGGTGATATAAAACAAAAGGAAAGAAAAAAAAGAGGCAAAAGAAATGTAATAAAAGCAACATACGGATGCCAGTAGTACCCAGCTGAGGAAGGAGTTCCGAATGCAGCAGAATCACCCTCAAGAGCTGTAGAACCATCGAACAAATTCCTGGGTCCTATGTACACAGGATAACTTTCAAATCATCAAAAAATCACCATAACACAATAAAATCCACAAAACTTGATAGAAAGAAATCCAAAATAAAGAATCTTATTTAAGCCTTAAGGGGTCAGAGGGGTATATTGGCTAATTTGGCATACAATCATATATCATATTGAAGTAAAGCAACACTTGTTGTCCATTAATATAGTTGGTAGGTATAATATGAAAAATATAGTTCAAAATTTACAGACTAACAATTGATACAAGTAATTAGTAAAGAGAATTATAACCATCTCACCATCAAAAAGGAGACTTCTCCACCATCGTCAATTTCCTTATCTCTCACATGTACACCTTATGCTTTCTCTTCGAAGCTTTTTTACAACAACTGCCAATGCTTCTGAGTTTTAGACCCAAGTCACTCAAGGCAATGAGCACAGAGAAAGTATGGATATCAAGCCTTATTTCAAGAACGTTTAAATGTATGAGGAGTCGCTGTGTATGAGGGAGAGAGAGGGGGAAAGAGAGGTGCGACGGTGTATGAGGGGGAGAGAGAGAGAGAGAGAGAGGGAGAGAGAGGTGCACCGGTGTCACTATGAGGGAGAAGAGAAGAATAAGAAAAAAGGTGGAATAAAAAGATCAATTTATACCGAAGGCAAATTGGGAATTAGCAACCGATCAAAATAGTAACGAAATTCATTTAGCAACGGAAAAAGAATTCCGTTACTAATTTAGCAAAGAAAATGTATCCCGTTGCTATTTTTACAATCGAATTTTTTTAAGATCCGTTAGTTAGCAATGGAATTCCCTCTCCATTGTTATTCTAACAACTGAATTTTTAAGGTCCGTTATTTAGCAATGAAAATTAGATTCTGTTGCTAATTTAACAACGGAAATGGAATTTCATTGCTAAATAACGAACATACAAAAATTCAATTATTAAAATAGCAACGAAATATAATTCCGTTGCTAAATTTAAATTCAAAATTTTGCGCCATCTGCTGCAGCCAAATTTAGCAACGGTTATTGTATTCTGTTGCTATTTTTTGGTGCTAAGATTTCCCACATTTTTTAGCAATTGAATTCCACCATTTTTTTTCCGTTGCTAAATAAATTAAAATCAAGCAATGTTAGCAATGAAAAATAACAATGAAATATATTTTTCATATCTAGAAAATATATTTCGTTGCTAAATTAACAACGAAATTTTTTTTGTTGCTATTTTTCCGTTGCTGTTTTCATATTTTCTTGTAGTGATTTCTAGTGCAACCTATAAATGCTTGGAATGTGATGATTACATTCTTCATAAAGAGTGTGCTGAATTTTCAGGAAAATCATCAAATAACTATCTTAAAGATAATTTTCCTCAGTACTTGTACATATACCCTCCAAATGATGGATTTCTAAGTGAACAAAAGTACAAGTTTTGTGATAAATTTTCTACATCATGTCCTAATTGCATTTTCCAAACCCATATTGGATTTGAATTGTTACCAACCATTCTAAAATATAATGGATATGAACACCCACTAAATTTTGTGATAATGCCATCTTGGGTGAACTTTACATATAAATGCTCAAAGGGTGATGAATTAGGAAGCTCAATATCCTATGAATGTTTTAATTGCTATTTTGATCTTTATCTAAAGTGTGCTTACCTGGATCGGTGGCAATAGTTCCCCATAAGCTTGTTGGTTCTTCTCCAGATAATTCCCACAAAAGCATTTTTGTAGTGATAGATGATAATGATTTAAAATCTATGCCTCGTCAACTTTAAGGCCTTATTGATCTTGCTCATTTAATTACTAATGATTTTGTTGAAGAGGAAACTTTGCTAGAATGGGTGTGCAACTTTTGTTCTCTTGAATTACTTGTAATTAAGAATTGTAAGAATATGAAGCATTTACCTTCAGCTATAACCTTTCAAAAACTCTCCAAACTAGCTTAGTTTTTTATTTATCACCATTCGCTTTTCAAAAAAGATACTAACAAAATAGTTGTTCTCAGTGATCAAGATATCTCATATCAGAGTCATTGATTTAGATGAAAGTAATTTTTTATTTGCTTTCTGCCCACATTTTTCTTTTGCTTTCTTTTCCCTATTTATTTCAATTGATCTTTTCTTTTGCTCATCTTGTAGATACTATTTGGAATTATTAAAAATGATAAGGAGTGGTTTGTCGGATGCTATTGCAATTTGCGAGGGTTATCCATCTCGAAGATGGGTTGGTTGTGCATCAGCTAGTGGTGTGGTGTATTTGGATGAGAAGTGAAGTCTTGAACCAGTGCAACATTGCAACTTTTGTTGTTATCAGTGATATAATGCTTCGGTTTTATCAAATTCTTTTTTTTTTCCTCAACGAATTAAATATAAAGTATATTGCTAAAGATTTAAAGACAAAGTTGTGTATTTATAAATAAACAAAAATAAATAATGATGCTTCGGTTTTACGATGGTTGTATAAACTATAAAGTATGCTTGTAATTTTAATTCTTTGATGACGACAATTTTATAGGATTATTCTTAAAATTGGCGTTATTTTTTAAAATATTTCAAAATTTTGGACTATAGTAATAGAAATTAAAATTTTAGGGTGCCAAAAATTGACAGTGGGACTACAGATTTCCATTAGAGTGGGGCTGACACTATACAGAAGTTCGACCGTCAGAAGGCAAAACACGTAAAGTCAGTTTTTGACAGTCAAACTTTTACATTTCTAAAAGGTGTGCATATGTAATTTTACAGCGATTTAGTAAACTTCATTTCACTAGTTTACTGCTTCCAGTTTTCGGGTTTTTTGTTAATTTTTTTAAACCATCTATTCTGTCACTTTACTTTCATTCTCAACTCTTTTATTTTCAATTTACACACTCTTTCATTTTCTATTTACACAATCTTTCATTCTCAATTTCATTAATATTTCTATTTCTCTCTTCTTTTCCTTTCCGTATTCTATATTTTCTAGATATAATTAGGTGTAAATACTAAGTCCTGAGGTGACTTTTATCAGGATTATTTATTGAAAAAAATTGCTCTTATAAAATCTAAGAAATTTCACCGTATTCAGGTCTTTTTCTGAAAAAATAATAAAAAAGATTAAAAAATGAAAAGATAATAAGAAAGGGAAAATAAAAAATAAAAATAGTAAAATAAAATAAAATGAAAAAGTAATATAATAAATGATAAAAAAGAGAATCAGAAAAAGACAAATTAAGAATCGGAAACATTTAAATTCGGCCAAATTGGCCAACTTGCCAAGTTGTGAAATATTGAAATCATGAAATCAACTTTTCTTTGCTGGGCCGTGAGTCACCCTTTATTAGAAACAAATTGGCCAATTAGCCAACTTTTAAATTATTTAGGGACTCACAGCCGTGAGTCATCAAAGCTTGGCATTGAGTCATTACTTAATGCCTATAAATTGGCCAATTTCAACTATTCTTTAGATTCCTACATTTTGTTTTGAAATTCACTTATTTTTTACTCAGTTTTCCTTCATTCCAGGGAAAAAAAACTCTTTTCTTTAAGGTCTTATCAAAATCTAAATTTTAAATTTCATCTTTCATATTTCTTTCATTAAACTACCATCAATACGGTCTTAAAACTCGACATTCTATCATCTATTCGAGTAAATATACTGAAGGTAATATATAAAATCGTATTTTTAAATTCAATATTTTTAGCGGTCAAATTTATTTATTTACTCTTGAATATTAATTGTGAATCAGATCTCAATAGTCATAATGTCATTTTTTAGTGTTATTTTGCTAAATTTTAATGGTGAAATATCTTTTAAGTATATTTATCACATAAAAGAATTAGTATAATTTGTGTTAAGATTTTACTTCATTTATTTGAGTATGCCTTTTCTTTAATATTATTCAAAGTGATATTCTTTAAGAAGTCATTTATTTGAGTATTAAAATTATATTTTTGAGAGAGAAAACCACACAGAAAAAAGGGCAGGCGTGTGTGGCTACAAAGTGGCATGAGCCCTAATATGAGCCATTATTATTATTATTTCATTTTTAAGTGGCTGAGCTCATTTGCACGGATCTGCAACCTGATGCTTATAGATTTGCATGTCAAAATATTTTCCTTTTAAATTTCTATTTTTCTTATTAAGTTTTATTTTATTTTAATGTTATTTTTATTATATATTATAAATATATTTATTTATTATTTATGTTTACATTTTATCTATTTATTTCATGTGTTTTATTATATATATATATATATATATAACCTCGTCTGTGAGTACAGCATGGCGAGCGGAATGATAACCCTTTACTTTCCTGCACTTAAAATATTTACCATTGTTAATAAAAGGATTTTGGCCGCTTGAAAAAAATATCATGTAAAATATTTATATTAATAATTTGGACTCTTTTTTAATAAAATAGGACCAATTTCCTAATTTAAATTCCAAAATATCACATGTGAATATTAATCTTTTTATCGATATAAAATAATTTGTATATAATTAAATAGTACGAGAATTTCACTAATAAAATTTGGACTTGCCGTCCCTATTTTCAAAACTCGCAATGAAACATTTCTTCATAATTTACATACAAGGACTAATGTCTTCACCAAATGGACAATTAATGAACTATCTGATTTATGAATGCCCATTTAATGCTTTAATTATGTCATGATTTGCTGCTTTCCTATACAGTTGGGGATGCTTTTAATTTATTATGCCATGATTATGCATGTAAGAAAAGGGATAAAATAATTAATTTAAAAGCCATTATATCACATTTATTAGAGGTATAAATAAAAGTGAGGTTATGAACTCTATCTAAGTTTTGGTCTCATAAGATCAGAATATCATTTTTCAATATTCTATTTGGTGGTGACTCTTTATTCCAACTTTGTGGTGCCTAATTGATGCCGTTCAATAATCGATTGTCAATAATGGGATAGAGATACCCTAAAACACGGCCTGATTCCTTTTTGAGGTTGAAGACTTGGCAAATTGGGTAGAAATCTCTTAACCATTGTGAAGTGACCGATTATTTCAAATAATAAAAGCCCAAAAGATCCAAAATGGAATCCTAAAAGCGGCCTTTCCTGTTTACATGCAAATCACTGGTGTGTCGAGAAGATGGCACATGTCACATTAGCTGATCCAATTTTTTGTCAAGTCATTTTGAAAGAATTCTCTAAAGTTAAAGAAAATGTAATATGATATGGGTATAGTTTGACTATAATTTAATTTTGTTAGCAAAATTTATGTTATCATTAACCTTATTTTCATTTTTAACTTGTAGGTGATGATCATTTTGAAGCAAATCTAATCACAACAAAAATATTACTATCTACAACATCAAAGGTAAGTTACTATTTTTTTTTATTTTTAGAAAAAATGACTTTAGTTTATGTCAAAATTATTAATTCTCATGCTACTTGATTTATTTGATTACTTATATTCTTATATTATATGAAGCCATTTTAATTGGCCCAAAAAGATAAAATTCTGAAAAAAAAAGAAAAATAAATTGTTAAGTTTTTGCATGTGTTAGATGATTCAATTAAAAGATTGTTTTCGCGTGATGTATTTTTGAAATTGATAATTTACAATTCGATTTGCACAAGTTAGCAAATGTATATAAATTAATATTTAAGATATTTATGGAATAATTTGTGTAAGATGTTTGTATTTACGATACACACACACACACATACATATATATATACACACACACACATGTGTGTATATACATATATATGTACATGTATGTGTATACATACATACATACATACATACATGCATACATACATACATACATACATACATACATACATACATATGTATGCATGTATGTATGTATGTATGTATGTATGTATGTATGTATGTATGTGTGTGTGTGTGTGTATGTGTGTGTGTGTGTGTGTGTGTGTATGTGTGTGTGTATATATATATGTGTATGTATGTATATGTGTGTGTGTGTGTGTGTGTATATATATATATATACACACACACACACATACATACATACATACATACATACATACATACATACATACATACATACATACATACATACATATAATGTTATGTTATTGAAAGAAAATTCTTGCCTAAAATGATAAAATTATTAAATAGTATTAGTTTAAATTTTAATTTTTAAGTGTGCGTACTAATGTGTTAAGAATTTATATATTATTTTAAAATTTTTAAAAATGTTATGTTTTATACAAAAATAGTATATTGGTGTACATATAATGTAGAAAATTAAAAAATGTTGATTCGAACAATGTTTATAACTCATATCGGAGGACAACCATGCTTAGGCATAGTTGGTTTTAGTATGACACTTTAAGTCCTTTAATGAGATCGAAGAGATTGAAGATTAGGAGCACATTAACATTTGCATAACTTGTTCATAAGATATCAATTAAATTGGATTTAGCTGTGGATGTGAGAATTAGTGGGGGTGATATGTAAGTGTTTAGTAAACAATTAGGGGTCAATTTGCTAGGCATATATGGATTTAATTGATGATGATAACATTGATCAAATTTATAAAAATTTCAATACATTTCATAAATATATCATTGCAGAACTAATTGTTGAAACTAAAAAAATTTTAGTTGGAGACGGATAAAATGCTTGAATAATTTTTATCAAATGACTAATGTTAAAGATAGAGAGTCTATACTAACTACGGATGAAAGAAATGCATTTGGCGAAGATTCATATTATTCAAGAGTAATTTAGTTCGATTTTGTTACACAATTTCAGACTTCAGCACAATATGGAGATGTTGATGATTTGGAAACAATAGATGCAAGTCTTATTTAAGATTTTAGGGGTCAAAATCAAATAAATTTTGCCTTATGTTCTTTTTCTAAAAATAGAGATTTTACATATGATGATACATATAGAGATGAAGATAATGTTGTGAGTAATTGGTATATTTCTTCAAATTTTGATCCAGATGAGGATGATGAAGAAATAGATTTAAAATGATGCTAGCCCAAAAATTACTGTTGGAAGAGATTATCACTTTGTTTTAAGAAGTTCAATCCATATGATAGAAGGCCTTTAGAATCTGCACATGCATGATGTTTGAGACCAACTTGGAGGACAATCTAGCATTTCACAATTTTACTTTCCAGTTGTGCACCACACATTTGTTAATTTTGTTAAAGCTGAGATTAACATGTCTAATGATTTTTTGATGCTAAGATGGGATGGTGTTTCTGAGTTGTGCTAAGGATTGGCCTTTACATCCAAGGATGAAGTCAAGGCATGTGTAAAGAAATTTTTTGATTCAAAATAATATTTTCTATAAAGTTGTTGAGTTAAAGCCCTTGTATTAAGTGGGCCACTGCATGTGTGTCGATATAGGTTGTCCCTGGAGGTTACGAGATATGAAGAAAATGACTTTGCCTTATTAGATCATCAATGTGTATAAGGTACCTTATAATTGCATGGCATCACTGGTATCCTAACACCATGGTTTATTATATTTGTAAATAATTTGTGATTGCATATTGGAAATGGTTATTGTTGCTTTTGATCTGAAAGTTAATGTCATAAGGGCTAACATCAGGAATTGTTTCAATTATAAGGTAATGTACAATAAGGCTTGGTATGTAAAGACTAAAGCCTTGAAGGAGATATGCGATGACATGAGGCTTCATTTGAAAAGTTGCCTTGATACCTAAAAGCTATGAAGATATATAATTCCAAAACTATTTATGAATTTATTGTTGCAGATAGTCTATTATAAGGAATTCAAAAGGATTTTCTGGGTATTCAATCTATGTATAACTAGGTGGACTACCTTACTATAAGTCTTTATTACTTATTGATTGAAAATTTTTAACAAAAAAAGTTCCATCAAACTCCGTTGATTGCAAGTGATATTGATGGTAATAATTGCTTATACCTGATAGAATTTGCTATTATTGAAAGTGAGAATAAGTCTAGTTGGGGTTGGTTCATGATCTGCATTAGGTGGTATATCACTTAAAATTCAGGTATAACTATTATTTTTGACTGACACGTAGGTATTATGATATTATTTCGTGATGATAACAGTAGTTGGAAGGAGCCGTTAGCTCACCATCATTATTGTCTCTGATACTTTGTAAGCAATTATAACACTATGCATAGAAATTTTAAAATCAAAGACATGTTATATAAGGCCGGTATGTTTCCAACCATCATGTTATATTATTTTCATATTGGTCCACATATTGAGTGTTTAAAACTTTATTAATATTTTTAAACCCTTATTCATAGGTAACAACTTCTAACCGCAGAAACTTACAAAACAAATGGATAAGATAAATGAACTTGATGTGGATTTTTTACAATTAAGCTATGCAAAACCCTCTAGACAAGTATATTATGTCTTATGATAATGGTCATAGGTATGTACATGCTACAACCAACATTGTTGTGTTAAATAATACTTTAAAAGGTGTGAAGATGATGCCAGTTTGTTGTGTAGTAAATTTAGTATTTGCAAGTTTTGTTAAATTTTTTTGATGATATGAGGTGCATGTATTGAGCTCAGATAGTAGCTGGAAACACATACACTCAAAATTGTATAGATGAGATGGAAAAAAGTGCTCAGAATGCTTATAGGTACAGAGTTAAAATTTTTGATTAGCGTATATGATTCTCCACAATAAAGATAAAAAAGCAAAAAAGTAAGTGAAAAGGAAATAACACACAAGCTACTAGTTTGAATTGCTTTTGTAAGGCCCCAAAGTGTACTGTAGTATGAATGAAGCATGATTAAATATGTAATTAACATACATTTGAATCAAGTTTTAATACATAAGTGCATAAATTGTTATGAGGGATGCAACCAGAATTTCTATATTTGTTGAGGGCATTTGGTAATTGTGTACAAAGGGACTTGGATGCAAATGGTTAGGGATTAAATTGATGAAAGAAATAAGGATTTAAGTGATTTGGTAATTAAAAGATAGAGAGGGATTAAAAGTATAATTAACCAAGGACCTAAAAATGCAAGCCAATGAGAAATCAACATTTAAACTTCTAGAAAGGCAAAAAATTTATTAGTGTAAATTTTTCTGCTCTTGGACAACCTTGGCTGACTATCTTGGCCTAAAAATATCAAACAAGTTTATGCTCCTTCATTTTCTTCTTCTTTTTAAGCCTTTCAAAAATTATGTTCTTGGTTGGTAAGTAGAGAGAGAAAGAGAGAGAAAAGGACTTTCCAACATATGAGTCCTAAAGTTAAGGTAAGAATAGGTTTATCTCTTTCAATTTATTTCTATACATATATTAGAATGAGTAATCAGTAGAGGAATGACTATAAAATGCTATCTTTATGAGATTAATTGGAGACAATTCAAGACAAGGGCTATGAAGAGATGGAGAACAAAAGAAGGAGATAAACTCAAATAAGGTATGAGAGTATTTTAATATTTAGGGATTTGTGTATTGAGGTTGTTGGAATTTATATTTGATTGTTTAAATGTTTTGAGTATGTGTTTTAAGTGTTAAAATTGGCATTAAGGAAGGTAGTGCAGTGAAAAGGTTAGCAAAGTAAAATTCTAGTGCAGGATCTATAATGTAACGGCCAAAAATTTCAATATTCATGAAGAGTACTTTTTGGACTATGAATAGTAATACCGAGATAGTTTGGGTATAATTATATTAGCACTAGTGTACTAATCTTATAAAAACCTTAGTGTTGAATGTGTTTGGACTAGAGAAATACTAGGATGGGTGGCCTATAGGGAAGTTTGATGTTTAACCATTAGACTACATAGTGTAAATTAAATAGAGCCCGGTGGTATAATTTAAGGAGAAATTGAGGTTAGATAGGTCCTCGAAATAGACAATGAAGAATTCTCCTAGACTACTATTAGGGTTAACCACAAGTTTGATCAAGCCTAAAAATATTCTACAGAATATTGAAAATTATTTTGATTGCATAAAGCTATTAAAAATAGCCTAAATTAATTTCTGATAGTGACAAATAATTTTTCCGACAGCTTTGAATTTTTGAGTTTTAGACCGATGAATTTTCCTGTCGAAGCTGAAAGTACATCAAAACGATGTTGGAATGACCTAAAATTTTAGAAACATCTTAATAGATATATTTTTACACTCTAAAAATTTTTTAGAGAATTCTAATGAGGGTACTATTGGAATCTAAAAAGGGCAAAAGATCGAGTTTTCTAACAGGTCGAGAATATTTTGGTGCTTTGAGACCTATCGAAACAAATTCTGATTGACTCAAAATTTTAAACACATCTTAATTATAATATTTAGGAATTTTTGGAGTAAAAATAACATAAGGATGGATGAGCCAATGAGAAGTTGACAAGTGGTATAATTATGTCCACATAAAGTTGTTTGGTTTGTCCACCCTTTAAATCACTGATTTTGAAGCTGATTTTTGGAGAGATTATTCACGCAAAAACTAAACATTTTCGGACAAAAGATGGACCAAAGATCAGATCTCCCTCTCCTTCAAAAATGTAACCCAAAACTTAGTGAAATTCCACCATTTTCACTCGATTCAAGCTCTCCCACCATAATTTTTTCATGCTTTATCAATCAGAATCACTCTTATAATTTCTTATTAGTTCCACAATCAAGAAAAATTAAGATTTAGAGTGGATAAAGTGGATGGGATTGTGAATAGAAGTTTGCAGCAAAAATTCAACTAAGTTAATTTAGTGAGAGTTTGATGAACCTAATAGATTTCTAGGTAGATTTTGATGTGAAGATTTATATTTAGAATTATGGATGAAGAAAAATTGAAGAAATAATTCATGAAGAATTTGGCCCATTTGGAAATTTAAGGGGAAACAAGTGGAAACAAGGAGAAAATGGAAGAAAAAGATGGAAAAGGAGGAAAAATCATGGATAAAGCTTGAAAAATAGGTAAGTGAATACCTAAACTAATTTATTCCATATAAACCTAAACTATGTAATTTGGGGTTTTAGTGTATGTGATGTCTAAATTTAAATTAAAGGTAAATTCATAAAATTAAATGTCAAAAAATTGATTTGGCATGAGAAATTATATAAAATAATGATTAAAAATAAAACAAAATTGGTTTAAACCACTATTATGTCATTTGTAGAGAAATTTTTAAATGTGGATTATAATTAAAATAAATGGTAAATTAAAGAAATTGGATGATAGATAATAGGAAATTTGATGTCAATTGTATGAAAATATAATTAAAGATAACGTGTTAGTTATGCAACCTATTATGTACTTTAAGAATTAAATAATGTTAGTTCTAATTTAAATTAATGGTAGATTAATGTAATTAGGGGAAAATGATAAGATATATGATGTTAAATGCATGAAAATATGATTAGAAAAGATAAATTAGTTATAGAACCTATTATGTAAGTAAGTGAAATTAAACTTAGATAAAAAATTAAATTAATCTAAGGTTAGAATTCACTATAAAAAAAATTTATTGATGGAATTTTGCATTTTCCTGACGAAAAATGACCATGCCGATGGTTTTTTAATATTTTACCAACGAAATAAATCCGTCCCTAAAATGTGTGTAGGAACCAATTTACCGACGAAAAATTTCATCAGTAATATTACTGACGGAATTGTTAAAAATATTTCGTCGATAGTTTTATTAAATATCCATTGGCTGGTTTTGTCAAGTTGACCATTTACCAATGAAATATTCCATTGATAAACCATCGGTAAATTTAATGAATAAATTATTGATTTAATTTAGTATAAACATTGATGGATATTTTTCATCAATAATGTTGTCGCAAATATATTTAGTATAAATATTAATACAATTAAAATGACAGCGATGGATTTTTTTGTTGGTAATATTTTGGTAACATAAATCTTTCTTTTCATTTTTTTTTTTATAATTTTTGGCAAAAATTTTACACTTTTTGTTTGTAAATCCCAAGTTAAACACATTAAATGCAATATAAATGGTCTAAATTTTAAATTAAAGATAGATATTAATTAATAATTTTAATATATAACAGAAACAATATATATATCATAACTGTTGTGCAAATATATTTGTATAGTGCACAATATTTTACAGATATTAAAAAAACTATATTTCTAACTGCTATGCAAGCAATACCAATATCGGTATTGTGCACAAAGTTTTACAGTGCTATACAAAAAATTATCTAAAATTGTCTAACTGCTATGCAAACAATACCAATATTGATACTGTGCACAAAGTTTTGTAGTGCTATACAAAAAATTATCTAAAATAGCCTATGTAAATTCACAAGCACTAGCTAGGATGTATCGTGGCTGTCCATAATGGCAGAAGGGTCTATGGTGGGTTGCTGATCCTCATTTGCTAATTCTTCACGTACTTTACTTGTTAAAATCGGTAACAATTTATCAGTTAATTTTTCTATCAATTTGTCTGTAAGGACATGAATTATGCTAGGCATATATGCATTAACTGCCTCTTGCACGATATTTTATATGTCTTCTGCTGTTTTATGGTATGCATGTAACGATGAACCTGACTGTGCACTTGACCCATGTGATCTGAGACCATAAATCCTATTCCTCTTCGATCCTCCAATAGCCTCATAATAAATTTGAGCCTCATCAACTGAATTTCCTTAAGACAAATGTTGTTCTCTCAATTCAACAACCTTATCCTACAATTAAATCAATATTAAATAAAAACTAATGAGACAGTCATCATCAACCGAGAAGTAAGATTTACAAAACAAAATGATCACAAGTAAAATTTCCTATCATCCTAAAATGAAAAGTGTTTAATAGTTTCTCTTTACTTGCATCTGATGATGGCTAGATCAACAAACAAGTAGAAATTATTTTCTTCCAGTATATATCTAATTAATAGCCAAAGGAATGACATCCCATGTTTTCTTATGCCACGTTCTAGTATTCTATAATAAAAACCTAAATATGAACCTTCACCTTTGGTAAATCCTTATACTATCCCATGATAGACTAGTTTCTGTGTCTGCCCATCCCACACACAACTATATATGCACCAACTTGTCAAACAAAGGTGGAAAAATGAGGTAGGAGAAAAACTTGAGAAAGTAATTTATATACAATTTGCACTATCTTTGTGGAACAAAATAATTTTCCTAATTGGACACTTATTTGGGAACAGAGGCAGTATAGCATAAGCTATCTTTACAAATCAAATTAAAAATAAGACATAATTAAAAAAATGGCTAAAATAATTCAATAAGGACTTATATGCACAACTTTGGCTTTAGTGCCCAAAAAGAAAACTCCATCATTCTTGTGTGCATGCATATGCAAATGCATATCTGTTGATGTAGATTCTAGGCTTAATTTTTAGTCTACACATGATTTGAAACTTTAAAGAAAAATTGTTGAAGGATATGAATGGTGGATACTTATTTAAATTAATCTCAAGTGATGCTCATTAACCGATATGGAACCCCCAGTATGTGTACCGAGTGACCCACTTTCAGCCATGCATTTATGATTTGCAGCATTTTGTTCATATCTCTTTTGTGTGATAGGATTCTGCCACAACAACTTCTAACTCTCCCAAATGGTATCTGGAATAAATTTATTTTGCCTTTACTTTGTTTCATATTAGATATGAAGTCACTGTACCTCCTTTTTACCTTCAATTCCCAAGCTTTTTTAACATCATCTTCAATAGCAGGATTCCATATAAATGCTTTTTGTAGCCACAATTTAATTATATTTGTAAAGTTACATTTGTAAATTATGTTTTTCCTTTTATTTTATGCATTTGAATTAGATTTGGGATAACTTGAATTATCCCTAATAAAAATCTTTCAAACATTAGCTTACCGACTTCCAATTGATCCCCATGGGATCAAGTTCAAGCTTGAAAATTTCAATTAGCTTTTCGAAACATTTCCTCGAAGGTTCCAACCTACAATTTTAATTGCACGTAACAATTCATATTGTATTACAAGCATTAATTAAAAATCATACTAAATTTTTTAATTTTTGAGAACTCATATTTTTCCATAAACATAAACAGTATTTTCCCCAAGAACAACTTCATGTTGTTCCCCATCATCATTTTAGACATTCAATCCTAAATATTTAGGTGTTGTATCATTTGATTCTTACTCATCTCTTTGCACATTTGATTAGGCTCTAGGTCCAGTAGGTGCTGGTGCACAAATAGGAGCTATACATACTTCATTATCCCCTTGCATGCTCGTTGAAGAACTAGGTACAGTAGGCATTAGTGGACAAGTAACTCCTGGACCTCCTATGCTTAATAAAGATCTGCCTCTACCACAACCAACACTAGAAAGACCTCTAACTCTACTAGCCATTCTATCCAAGTAACAATGTCAAAAAAATATAAAAAAACATATGTCCAAAAACAAGCTTAACAAGCATGTTTAGTAATTAAATAAAAAAAGCATATGTAATACAATATTGCATATAAAACAGAACTATAACAACATAAAAATAATCATGCCATAAAATAAGCAACAAAAAAAAGGAAACCCATGCCATATAATGCTACATATATAACAAACATCCATTAGCACTAAATGGAAAATAATAATCACTTCAAAAGATGCTAAATAATATGCCCTAATCACTCTTAGTGTCTTCTTCAAAGTCATAATCTTTTGTAGTTTTGTAGTCTTCAAATTCATCCTCAATTTCCTTTCTAAATTCTTGCTTTTCCTGCAAAGATCCACTATTTTCTTCAATTTCCATAACCCTGCCATAAGGATCATGTAAAGTAATATGCTCATCAACCACAACATTTGTATTTATTGCATAGAGCTCCATTTTTTATTCTTGGAATGCATCTTTTGGCTCATTGTTGGTAGTCAATTCAATATTTGTCTCTTTTACCACATTGTTTGAGATTAAACACTGTGAGCCAATCATCCATATCCCTTTTCATGCTTGGGTAATGAACATAATATACCTGCATTACTTGCATTGCTAGCATAAATGGTTCATATTTGTTGAACTTATGTTGTTAGTTGACTTTCACCAATTTATATTATTGATGTTCCCTAGTGCCAAGTGTAGGAGTTAGGTCAAACAATAGCACTTGAACAACACAGTACGCTTGATGGGTAACCCAGGGTATTCCAATTTAAGAATCTTCTCAATTTGTCCATAATAGTCATCGAAGCTTGATCCTGTTATACAAATCCCACTGTTAACTAATTTTTATGCCCGTGCATGAAAAACGGGTGAAATTTGTATCTGTTCACAAAATACATTGAATGAGATGTCACTTTTCTCAATAGTCAAAGTGCAAGGCAATGTAGAAAGATGTTAGGAATAATGTTGGCTAGGGCCTTATTAAAGATTTGAAAGACTAAGCCAATTTAGTTTATAAAATAGACATTAAAAAAGCTTAATGGAGAAAGTA
The DNA here is from genome assembly GCA_037975025.1 of Excoecaria agallocha. Taxonomy (NCBI): domain Eukaryota; kingdom Viridiplantae; phylum Streptophyta; class Magnoliopsida; order Malpighiales; family Euphorbiaceae; genus Excoecaria; species Excoecaria agallocha. The sequence goes on along the minus strand of CM075807.1, from coordinate 36,603,653 downwards.
TATTATGAATTTGGATACTTACATATTACTTGAACTATGATGCAAAATACCATTCTAAATTCTCATTAATTTTTTCTTGCATCAAACCAAGGTACTCATCATTGAGTCATTGCAAGTACAAGCTAAATTTGAACAATGTTAAACTCGTGTTAAAGCGTAAATGAATTATCTTTTTTTATCAAGTGAATATGCAGATGATGGATATTAGATGGTTACCTAACAAATTATTTAACTTCATCACAATTAAGCAAAATGCATGTTTGAACCGCCTCATTTCTTCCCAAATATACCGACAAATAATTAATTATGTCGGTAAAAATGTCATCATTTATCAAATTCATGTTTTTACCTATGTATTATCAATTTGGTTGGTAATATCTTAATTTTACCTACGAAATATAAGTCCATTGGTAAAATCAATTTTTTTTGTGGTGATTATGCTTAATATGGAAATTAAACATGGTAAAAATGTATTAGTGAATTAAGCAAACTTATATACACATGAACTAATGATAACCAAATGGTAAAAGTATATGAATGTGAAAGAATAAATGATGGAAATGATGAAATAAATTAAGACAAATTAGTAAATTAGTGAATTAACATGGAATAAATGATAATTAGTGGAAAAACAAATTAATTTATGGTAAAACCCAATCATGGCCAAATGATGGATCATGTGAAAATGGCATGTTCTAACCATATTAGGAAGATATTTTACATGTTTATCATGAATGAGTGAATAATAAGCATAAATGAGTATGAATTAAGCAAATGAAAATTTTGCATAATGTGAAATGTATGAAAATTTAAGTGAAAATATGACACAAGGTGAACAAATGTATTTGTCCTTAGTGTACAGTGGTTAATCTAGGATTTTGGATATAATGGCTAACCATAGGGATATATACCATGGTAGAACCATGAGATGATTGACAGTTGAGATGTGCATATTAGATTGATAGTTGATGAGTTGATCATGCCAAGTGGTCACCTTAACACATTTTAGAGGTGTTGATCATGCCTAGTGGTCACCTCTACACATTTTGGAGTAGTAGATCATGCCAAGTGGTCACTTCACTTCATTTTGGACTATTGGAGTCCTTGTTCCACATATCCGGTTCGAGGGTTTCCACTAGACACTACTAGGGGCAAAAATATAATTATATAAAAAAATAAAGACTAAATGGAAAATTAAGCATACAAAGATGTCAATTATATAATTAAGTGATTAGTAAGGGAAAATATATAATTATGCATAAAATCAGAGGTAAAAGTGTAAATTTACATTAAAAATGTGGTTTTGAGAGTTAAAAAGGTCTAAAGGGTAAAAATATAATTAAGGAAAAGTTCCATGAACTAAATCATAATTTGCAACTACATAGGAAAATTATAAGGACTAAAATGTAAATTACAGGACTAAAAAAGAGTAAAGACCAAAGGAAAGCAAAAAGTAAAAAAAAATTAGTAAAGAATAACCAAATATGTGTTAAAAAGAAAGTTTAAGGACTAAATTGTAATTTTTACCCTAACTAGGGAAATAAGTGAGAAAAAGGCATAAAAAATAGAAATAAGGACTAAATAATAATTTGAAGAATTACAAGAGGAATTCTAAATTAAATCATAATATTAAATAATTAAGGGCAAAAAAAATAGAAATATAAGAAAATAAAATCAGTGGGACTAAATGGTAATTTACCATTGCATAAGAAAGTATTAAGGATTAAAACATAATTTGAGAAGCTTAAATGAAATAAAGAATATAAATAGAATAAAAAGGATAAATTGGTATTCTAATTAGAGAATTGCGTGATGACATGAAATTTAGGGACTAAAATATAATTGTCAATTGAAGATAGGAAATAAATGGACAACCCATTACAAGGATTGAAATGAGAAAAATAATTAATAATGATGCAATTGAAAATCGATAAATGGAATAGAGGAAAAGAAATATGAGACTAAGAAATAAAAATAATAAATTCAACAAACTAGAAAATTAGATGATATTTAGAAAAAAATATAAATTTTCAAGCCCGTGTTCTTGTAACTATGGAATTTGTTAGTTAGGTATCCACCACTAAGCATTATATGCTTACTGCATAGTTGTTGCACGTAGGTTTTGAGGAAAACAAATCAGTACTGGAACGGACAGGAGTTGGACTTGGATAGAGATACGCACTGAAGTAGAAAATTTTATTGTGTTTTGTATGTGTCATATATGAGTAGGACTGTACTTTGTATGTGCATTACAAATAAATTACTGTTATATTACATTGTGATATTTGCGGTATATAGGTGTTACGTATAAGAACTGTAGAGATTTTTTTGATGATATTTTGAGTTTTAGAGCTATAATTTAGATGATTCAAATTGGAGAATAAACTAAACTCATTCAGAGTAGTTTATAGTATTTATATATATCTCTTGATATATAAGTCCAAATGGCCTGATTTTTAATGCTATATTAAGTAAAGACATAGAAAAACAAATGTATAGGGAACACTTTGCCTAAATATCACGTTTACTATGCCTATATTATTTTGTAAGGTGAACCAAAGAAGCTATCACCAGTCGAAACAGCTGCCATGAGTCGACATAGACCCAACTTGAACTAAACATTCTTTAAATGTTCATAAAACCTTATGAATACATGTATAGGGTTAATGTATGATAAAATGGACTTGAAATGAATAGTTTAACATTAAAAAATGTGCAAAGTAAATTATGATATGCATACATAGTTTTGTTATATTTTTGTTAATTGTAACCTTAGTTCATATATGATTGAAGTTTATCTTGAAATATTAACAATGTTGTAAGCTCATAAGTGAATAAGAATTAAGTGATCATGATAGTGTTTATTGATATGTAATTGTAATGAAGTGTAATTGACATGATTGAATATAAGAGTGAAATGTATAATGTTTATATGAGGAATTGTGTAATGAAGTAATTCAGTAAGAGAAACCTTCATTTAGGGCCTAAATTAGATATAGACATGGACATATATGAGATAGTGAATCGATATCTTTTGGTATCCAGTGTTGGCACCTTAATGGTGTCTAGTGATTTAATGCCTTTGGGTATTTAGTATTGATACCTTAACGGTGTCTAGTGATTTAATGCTTTTGAATATCTAGTATTGACATTTTAATGGTGTCTAGTGATTTGATACCTATATGGTATCTACTGTTCCCAATTATCTACACCTATACTGAGTTCAAGCTACAAAAGTGATTACGATATAATTAAAATAGTGTTAGAGATGAGCATGGCTTTGGAGATTATTGACTTGTCAATGAATATTATTGTTAAAAACTAATAATTGTGTATAGTTAGCGTATATGTAATGTAATTAATGCATATGTGGAATAGAGTGTGTAATGATGGTAATTCCATATGTATGTGTTTGTTGGATAAGATGTGATGTGTATAACAAATATGTGACTTCACTTTTTAGTTAAATACAAAGTATAAGTTATATATTTAGAACTATGTGGTTTTGATTCTCGATATGGGATACAAATGAAGCTTGGAATATATATTCCAAGTTTGAACCAAAGTGATAGATGTGTTGATAAACACTTGAGTGTCAATGACAATTTAAGAGTTAGAGACTAATAGAAGATTTGTAAGTATTTTGCCTACGGTAAGAATGAGTAAATAGTTGACATGAACGTATAGTTCAAATAAGCAATTATAGGAAATGATCTAGAGTAAGTGCAAAATAAGTTGTAAAATAGTATAGCAATATTCATGATTAGCTAGTGCAATAATAGGCTAAAACAATGTTAGTTTGTAGTAGGTTATGTAATCATCTAGTTATACTTAGTGGTAAATTGTCAAGCATGACTCAGTTTTGAATTTTTTCTTGAGTAGGTAATAGTTTTGAATTTTTTCTTGAGTAGGTAATAGTTGAAAGATGTACTTAAGAGAATGATCAAGAAGTTCAAAGAGAGTTCTTAAAAGATATAGATTATGGTAATAATTATGTAAAGTACTACATTTGAGATGAAATGTATCCTAAATTAATTTGTAAAGATTTTGTTATTTACTTGTGTAACAATATTGTATACATTGTAAAAGCATATTTTAAAAATTATTTCGTGTAAAGTTAATTAAAAATATTAATTATGTTATTGTCAAATAAGATTTGTTATTGTCAAATAAGATTGGTTATATCTGTTCTGTGTGATTGTAGCACCCACGTATTATATGATCCTAGAGGGTATTAGGTGTTACAATCGTTACTCAGAATATGGGAAGTTCAAAGGCATTAAAATGCCATGTTTAGTGGCTTGTATACATATACGTATTGACTTGTGGACATACGTTGACTAGTGCTATAAACTCTCAAATGCTTTAAGCTATTACAAGTTATTTTTCCAACCATTTGCACACTGTGATCATTGGCCTCCATATATTGGACTAACTCCACTGCCTAACCCAGAGTTTATAAGGAAAAGAACTGGTTTTGGACATCTAAATATTAAAATGAAATGGACAATATAGAGCACAGTAAGCCTAACCAATGTACACTTTGTCGAAATGAGGGGCATGATAAAAAGACGTGCTTAAAAATGGCTAAACCTTCAAATTACACTCAATACCCATGAACTATGTAGTTTGACATGTAACACATCATGATATTTTGTCCATTTAATATTTGTGTCTAATTAATATTTGTGGCCATTTCAAATTTGTCATATGAATTAAAGATTCTATAAATATATGTATATGTGTTTTTTATTTATTTTTTTTACTAATTATTAGCATTTGGTGATTATTGCTTAAATAATATTATGATTTTAGATTATTATTGTTGTATTATTTGCTTTTTATAAATTCATGTATAATTAATTTTTAAAAAACATAATACAATACACATAAAATCATGGTTCATATCATATTTAGTGAAGTAGATGTGATCCTGTTTCACATCTAGTAGGCCATTCATTTTGTTTAGGATACCATGCTTGTTGTTTATCAACTAATGCATCACCTAGTCCTTTAATACCTAACTGAGGGTCAATTAATCTTGTGTCACTTGACTACATAACGCTCAACCGTGCATTACTTGATCTTGTATCACCACTAATTAGATCATTGTTGAAATTATTAATTAATGGTTATCCATAATTTGGTTATGGGTTTGATTCTTTAGGTGTTCCAATTATATGTTAGAAGAAGTCATTTTGATCCATAGCTTGAGTTAATGCATATTTAGTATTAAATACAGGAATTGTGTATGCACTAGGTGTTTGTTGATCATAACCTGACATTAGGATCCCTGGATGTGAGTTGCTTGACCCACCTATTTCAGTCAATGTATAACTTGTCTCTTGGATTCAAAAGATTAAAAATTATGGCCAACAATTTGATTCACTTATTAATCATGAGATGTACCCATTTCATGAAAAGGCCATGACATTGGTATTGAAATTTGCATGACATTTGGATCATAATGTATTTGTGGAACATTTGATCTCCTATCAAGCATTCTAGTTCTATGTCATTGAGTTTAAAAGTCTATAAATTTACTTTCCTTAGGTGCAATATTGATAGGATTCAAACCCGATTGCATGGATATTCAGTTGATATCCAGTCCTCAGAACCAACTACAGTAAGGATGCTTTCCATTATCCTTCTATTATTAAAAGATTCACTAAGTTCATGGTATAATATTTGAACACCATTAACCTAAAATAATTAAATTTAGAATTAATCCTAAACAACACATACATTTGAAAGCATTAATTTTTTTAATTATTATACAAAATAAACTAAGTGAAATACTTATTATTGCTCAACAGGACCCACCAATTAAGGTTATCCATCATTTAGTGCGTTGCACATAACATTGCATGTTTTCAGATTGATTATTCAATGGTCGACTTAGATGTTGGCCTCTCACAACATGCATATGATGAATGTTCCATGTATTTATGAACACTACAAATTCAATGATCCAATCCATATGGTTTTGCCTCATAAGTTTATTGTATGCAAATTGTCTTGTATAAGGGGTTGAGATGGAATTGGCTGGTTAAACCAAACTGGTGCATGACTCTATCGAGATGGTGTCCCTCAATGATATAGAAGCAAATGAGAGAAATAATAGACATCCAGCTTACTTGTCCAATTGTACAATAATTTGGAGCAAATGGATTACGTTGTTGCATGATTCATAATTGTTATGTAAATAAAAATTATCTATATATAAATGAAATTAATTTCAGTACAAATCTTTTCAATTGCTTGCGTATCTAATATTTCTCGATATAACATATCTCTCCTGTTAATATTATGCATATCCAGTGGTTCTATCCACTTAAGATAACATAATGCTCAAATATACATATAATTTTTTTTAAATGAGATGACATTTAAAAATTAATTTGCATTAATTTTTTCAAGGATACTTGAATTAGTAAGGTATGATTTGATTTGACACACATGCCTGTAAATATTCAAGCCTAAACTTAAGAAGTCTTTTCCACGCCCACATTTGTAAGAGTTATAGATACCCAACAACTGCCTTTGCATCAAGATTATTGCCCTGTATAAATATCTATATACAGGCAAGACAAGCTGACTTCCAACTATATTTGCCAACCATTTTCAAATTCTCTAAAATAGGTAGAAATATCAAATGGACCATGCTCGATGATTGCGAGGCAGATAAGAGTCCACCAAAACATCTTAGTATCTAAGCATAAACATGCTATTGTAATAGCTTAAGTGTTGCATTATCATGAATTATAGTATCTAACCATGTTGTCCTAACTTTACCACCAATAAATTTGTGGCAGAAAGAACTGCTCCGAGTAAATTATAACAAATCATTATGCAATTAAGGTTTGTTCTCCTGATTATAGGTTAAGCCCCAATCAATAATCCTATAAAACTTCCTACATCTTGAAGTGTGATTATCATTTAACTCCACGTGAGGTGAAATGTATGTGTTTCCTGTCACTACCTTTTAATAAGTAATGTAATTAAATTTCAACATATATTTGTAGCACCCTCTCTTCCAAGAGAGATCTTAATAACTTCACATGCATATCTATCCCAATAATTATGCATTGACCTAAGCATATAACATATTCATGCATAGTTTAACCCTAACTATTTATCACATATTTATATCATATATAGAAAAATTAAGGTTTCTTACATCATAATAGCAAAATTGCTCAATTTGTTACATTACAAGAGTTTTAACAAAAACTTATCATAATACAAAACCAGTAGCATAAGAAAATTACTTCAAGGCACTCTAATCCTTGTTCAGGTGTTAACCTTCATTCAGCAAGTCTTGTCCCGGAGCAATCTTATTAGAGGTACTTACATGGATAAAACACCCGTGCTAAGCAATAAAGCTTAGTAGGGAAACATCAAATTATGACAACCACTCACAACTGTCATTCCAGAAGCATATATACATGGTAAGCAAGCATAAGTAACCTTTAGCAACACAAAATAATAGGGGATGGGTAATACTGAATCATTAGATAAATAACAAAATAAAAATTTCTTATTTAATAATATCAAATACGTGTGCAAGTGCATGCCTATATATACATATATACAAACTTGTCATATTTTTTTTACCATTATTACATAATTAGCCAAATGGCTTGCTACTTTTAGGTATTGCACTTGTATATGCTTGCCTAAGCTTTATGGGCATGGATAACGGGTACAATAGATATTCGTAGGTATCAAATTCTATGAATATTCAAAGGTATCAAATCTGTTGATTCGAACTAGGCCAAGCCATAGTCCTAAATGGGGACAAACTATAGATCTAAATGGGACCAAAACACTAGCAGCTATGATTACCCTTACAGGCATGCCTATATATCCATTACCAAGTACTATATATAGGCATCAACTCATGTTTATACCCTTAATTCATTGTATTCATGAGATGTATGTAAACATGGATGTATATACACATTTATGAACTCATAATGAAGCACATACTTATGATCATATTAAATTAGTGATAAGATATATTCACATGGCATAGGCATTGAAATATTCATATGTATACTATTTCTTATGATCAAGTAAAATTCCCAACAAGAATTATAATCAAATCTTGTATTCAAAAGCTTACACATGGAATATATATATATATATATATATATATATATATATATATATATATATATATATAGAAATTACAATATAATGTTCTTTGATAATTCATTTATAAAGGATAGAAGTATTATAAATACTTAACTTGAGTCCTGGTATCATTGATTATTTGTTAAACACATATATATGTAGTGTAACATGGAAAGGGACCCAATTGAGATGATGTCAACCCAGCCTGGTTGGTTTTCCAATAATTCCAAAATGCATGGACCCGACTGAGATGGAAATTGACTTAGCCGAGTTAGTTATCCTATCTAAATCCAGAATGCATTGACCCAGCTGAGATGAAAGCCATCTTAACCGAGTTGATTGGAGAATTCCAGATTCTGCATGTACCCACCATATAATTCCAAAGAGATTCTTTGCTCTATAATATTAACCAATCCAAGATAATGAGTAATTAATATTTTCCACATCTAATTAACATTATACCAAGAATTAATCTTATCCCAAGCATTGAAATAGTATTAATGCACCTTTTACCCAATTTTTGATTGATTAAACTCATCATTATATTATTTACTCTTCTTCCTTTCTAAAGCTTATGGAATTAGAATTTCTGTCAAAATTCTTGTAAAATATTCTAGTTTTATAGGACTACCTATTTATTCCTTAAAGTTCCAAGTTCATTTAATTTCTGTCAAAATTCTTGTAAAATATTCTAGTTTTATAGGACTACCTATTTATTCCTTAAAGTTCCAAGTTCATTTAAGCCCCTAATTCTTCAGTTATACCTTTAGCAGGTCTAACAAGTCCACATCTTTCTCTACACTATAAACTCATACTATGAGATACACTCATTCCAGCCACATCAAGTATCCCCAATTACGTTCCCTCACTATATACAACACATATACACAATTTCATCAATTTAACCTAGCATGCATACATGTATACTAATTGATCAATGTTTAGCAAGTGTACTAGATTAGCTAGTAATATTGGGAAATAAGATTAAGACCCTTTAATATCGTACCCTAGAGATTGTGTATTTTAGATTTTATAATAAATGATGTGTGAAAGAATTTCCCAAGTTTATAGACTAATTATGAATTGACTAACCTAAATTAACAACTAACCAATTCAAAACTAAAACAAACTAAAGTAAATTAAATGCATAACAAAAATTAAATGATGATAAAAATCAATAACTAAAACACTCTGCTAAGGGACTATCCACCTCACCTTTTATTAATAATGACTCAATTTTAGATAACCCAAGTTGTTGTGGAAAACTAGTTAAAAATAGACATCTTATTTAGAATATCATTCTAGAGTATTAAATTCTCTGTTTAAGAATAATCTAATACCTAGCATGCAAATTCGGTTTTAAACACCTAAACTTTTGTTAAATCTTTTTCGATAAAACTAGCTCCAGTTATTCCTAATTAAGATTCTTAAATCTAATCAACTCATGAACAACAAATTTTTGTATCAATTTTCAGAACACAACAATACATTGACATGAATAAAATAAGTCAAAACATGCATATCATTGATCAAGCAAAGACTAAAATAATATTTAATCTTCTATTTTAAAAATTAAACATCAATTCAACCATAACAAAAGATAAAATTTAGCATAAGAATTAAGAAATAATAGACTTGTATTAAAATTAAGCTCAATTCAGAGTCATAACAATAAAAGGATGACGGTTCAAGTTGCCTTTAGCAAAAGTAAAGAATTACTCATTGTTCATGATTAAAACAAATGAAAAATTAAAATAATTGACACTATACTTATACAGCTTCAAACATGCTCTTGATGTCTTTAAGAACAATAGAAGAGAGATTGAAAAACCCTAAGGGAATCAAACTCCCTAAATTCGAAAAGCAAAGAAAACTAGGTGTAATTTTAATGTAAAACTGACTAACCCCTTAAATTCTCACTTTAGAATGCCTAAATATTTTAATTTCTAGGAATCCAGCTGCCACCCAACTTCTTAAAATAGAAGAAAAACTTCCTTAATCGTAAATCTGCATAAAGCACTTAGTGGAGAAGACAAGTTATCTCTACCGAGTTGAATGAAAAAGGCTAGGAACATAGAGTGACTCAGTAAGGATGGTTGTTTTCCCTATCGAGTTGATTTTTTCTTCAAGGAATGATGAATAACCCGGTGGGGATGACTTCTTATCCCTGCCGAGTTATTTGCCTTTACCTGGAATGCAACAAGCATTTGGTAGGGAAGACAACCATCTTGATTCCCGACAAAAACTTACTGAAGGAAAATTTTCCGTCGCTAATTACCGACGAAAAAATATTTTTCGTAGGGAAAATTGTCGGAAAAATATTTATTTCAACGAAATAACAAATTCTTCGTAAATAATTGAGGAAAATTTTCCCGCCAAACTTTACCGATGAAATTTAGCACGGATTCGGAAAAACCATCGTTAAATTGGCGCCAATATTATGCGGCTAAAATTATAAGCAAAATTTACCGACGAAATAAACATTATGTCGGAAATTTCCCTACAAAACTGCCATTCCGTAGGTAAATTACCTACGAAAATTGAATTCCGTAGGAAAATTACCTATGAAATATTTATTCCGTAGGTAAATTAGCACCAATATTATGCGGTTAAAATTGTACACAAAATTTACCGACGGAATAAATATTCCGTTGGTAATTTCCCTACGAAAATCAATTTTCATAGGTAAATTCCCTACGAAAATTGAATTTCATAGGAAAATTTCTGACGAAATGTATATTTCGTCGGTAAATTAGCGCCAATATTACGCTGTTAAAATTGTACACAAAATTTACTGACGGAATAAATATTCCGTCGGTAATTTCCCTATTCGTAGGTAAATTCCCTACGAAAATTGAATTCCGTAGGGAAATTACCGATGAAATGTTTATTCCATTGATAAATTAGCGCCAATATTACGCGGTTAAATTTGTACACAAAATTTACCGAGTAATTTTCCTATGGAATTGCCATTTCGTAGGTAAATTCCCTACGAAAACTGAATTCCATAGGGAAATTACCGACGGAATTTTATTCTGTCAGTAAATTAGCTCCAATATTATGTGGTTAAAATTGTACACAAAATTTACCTACGGAATAAATATTTCGTCGGTAATTTTCCTACGAAATCGCCATTTCGTAGGTAAATTCCCTATTGAAGTTGAATTTTGTAGGGAAATTATCGACGAAATGTTTATTCTGTCAGTAAATTACCTATGGAATTTAATTTCCGTAGTTAATTTACCTACGAAATTGCCATTCCGTAGGTAATTTTACTACATAAATAATTAAGCAAAAATTATGAATACTTAATTTTTTATCACTCTATTAATTCTATTTAACTATTTTATTAAATAAAACCCAATTTTTATAAACAGTTAAATATTTTTGGATAAATGTATGAGAATTTTTAAATAGATACGAATGATGCTATGTACAATAGTTGGATGTATTTCGAAGTCATTAATGAATAAATATATTAAAGTTGACCAATCAAAGTTTTATTTCTTAGTTATTTTTTACTGAAAATGCAACAGAGAGTTTCTATCGGACTCAACTATAGAAAAATTAACTTCTTAGTTAGAATACTTTTATAATTTGTTATTAAGGATCGGAAAACATTCGTGAATAAATGAATTAATTAGTTAATTAACAATAACATGTATAATTGATACCCATAAAAGTTTCACCACAACTTATAAGTTAATATATTCTGCACTTTTTGTAGGTAAATTATCCACTGGATTGAAATTCCGTAGGCAAACCTTTCCTATATAAAAAAATTGCTCCACTTCTTTTTTTTCTAAATTAAAAATTTAAATAGACATAAATAATTAAGAATACTTAAAATTCAAAGTAAATAATATATATATATATATATATATATATATATATATATATATATATATATATATATATATATATATATTACTTAAATTGGGGATTAAAATGCACAAAAGAAAGAGAATTGGGTTCAATTGATGTTATCAGGGCCAATTGATAATAATATAAATAATAAATAAGTGAGTACCTAAAAATGTAATAAAGAATGAAAAATAGAGAAGAGAATAAATATACATAGGTGTAGTTGAATTGGGGCCAAAATGTAAATAGAAGGAAGAAAGGATTGAGGGCTTAAAACTTGGGGTACCTAAAGGGAAAATCTCCAAAACTACGTCATTTTGGCCATAGAATTTCCCTTTATTCTTTTCTTTTTTTTTCTTCTTTATTTTTGGTTGGCGGATCGGGATTCACCTCTACCAAACCCATCGCCCCCATCTTCTCTTTTCCCTCCTTCCTCTTTCTCCTCTTCGGTTCGGCCATGCCAGTAGCTCCATCCGCCGCCACTTCTCCCGCCATCGCCTTCCACTGTGCTGCCGTCATCCCCTTCCTTCCCCCTCTCTTTTGCATGCGATAGGGGTGCGATCCCTTGCTGTTCTTCCTCCTATTCCAGCCTCTCATCAGTAGCCCACCCCTCCATTTAATTGCTCCCTCTTTTCTAATGGCTGGGTAAGCATTCTTTTCCTTCTAATTGTTGTTTTATGGTGAGAAATTTGAGGAAGAGGTGATAAAATTCAGATATAGGGATTTAGTTAATTAGGGAAAATTTAATCCATGCTAGTTAGATGAAAATCTAGCTAAATAATTGTTCAAAATTTTTGTAATTTATGAATTTATATATTAATTGTTGAGATATTCATGTGGGATTATGGGTTTGTGTAGAGAAAATAGATGAAGTAGATGAAAGAGGTAAAGAGAAGGAAAATGATGGTTAAAAGCTTTTGAAGCTGAAAATTTAAGGAGTTATCAACAAAGCAAGTAAGTGTTCAAGGAAATTTATTTTTTCTTTTGATTATGCTTTATGTATGTTAAATATGTGAAGGAATGTTTATTTTAATTTAGAGAGTGACTGGAGTCCATTGACACTGCTCCATCATGAAACTAAAGGTATAAACAATTTAACTAGGGTGTTAAAGATGTTAAGATCATTCAATCCTCCCCCTTCAAGTCGTAGTGGGAAGGTGATGATGCTCTCTTTTATGGAATATCTAAAAATCTATGTATCTAATTAGCTTGAATCCTAAACATTTTTTGAAGTCCACGTGATGCATTGTTAACTAAATGGTTGATATGGCAAAATTTTAGAACATGCAGTTTAAGTTTTAGATAGAGAAAAATGATTTATGTGTACATGTTTGTGTTTTGTCACTGTTACCGAGGTTTACGTGAAGGCCAGAGCTACCAATTTCTGGCTAGAACCTTATCTCATTCGCTATGTATTGATTATTATCATAGTTTATTGAAATACTTTGTTGAGATTAATTAGACAAATTTAACGGTCTTGTTGAGTTTTGTTTCTAAGATTCTAATAGAATCAGATTGTTTTGATTTTATCTTGTGCTGTTAATTCTATATAAATTTCCAAAGTTATGTTATTTTTATTTCCATTCTCTTGTATGATCAGGTAAAGCTAAATCTGGAGGAGTTGCAATTGAAGTCACTTTCCAATTCTTCAAGGGTGGATTGTGATCAGGTGAGGCTTATGAATTTGTTCATTTTTAGTATTTGAATCAATTTGGAATGTTTTCAATGGTGTACGAACCCAAGGAATCGGACTCCAACAATCCTGGATTGTACACTACCGTGATGAAGCCAACAATAGTAAATATGTATTAAATTCCTCTCAATCCTGCACATTAATCTTTATTTATAATAAAAAGTTTATTACTATTGTCAAATTTATCCTGCAATTTTGATAATTACAATGCAAGTTTTTATAGTTTTACCATACAATTTTCCATTATTTTATTATTTTGTAAAATTTCATTTTTTATTAAATTTGAGGATAGTTTCCATGTTTGCCATTGAATCAGCTACAAGGAGAATGCTCATCTGATGCGGATTGTGCAGCTGGGCTATATTATTTGTCTTGTTCTCTGTATTTTGCAGGTTCAATATGTGTAAGATCAACCACCACAGACCAATTCAAGATCCTGGTATTTTTTTTCCTTGAACTGAATAATCCATAATTTTATGCAAATATTTCTTACCTAAACGAAGTTTATATATATATATATATATAATTCATGAACTGGACCAATAGCAATTTGTTATGTAAAATGATTAAAAATAATGTTTGTTACCAATATATATGGAAGTGATGCAACTATAAGGAGTACATCTGTGGTGATCAACCAGCAATTAAAAGCGAAAAAACTCGAATTTAAATTACTTAAAATTTAATTCTAATTATCTTAATTAGTTTTGGTAATGACATTTAATAATGGTGAATTATTGACAAAATAATTCTCTACCTTTTAACAAATATGCATTCTTGACAACTCACAATTCATATGCCATAGAAGGAAAGCCACTCCATACCCCAATTCCTAGAGTGACCTTTACAAACCAGTAAGACACGGTATCAGAACAGCTAAAGGTAACACTGTCCCTGTACTTATTTTTGTTCCTAAATTACCCTTTTGGAAAAAAAATTCAATTGCTTTTCTTATTGAAAATTCATATGCAAAATGGAGTTCGAGGCTTAATGTTAGATACATACATTTTTGAAGGAGATGTATGGTTGTGCCATTCATTTGATGGCAAATGCTAGGATTTCACAGTATTTGTAAGCGATTTATGTTCTTCCTTATATTTAATTATTAGTCTTTTACAATATTAATTAATATATATATATTTTTTCAGATGGGAATGATGGGCTGAAGGGGAGTTGTAGCAATAGAGCAGAGTCAGCAGGGCTTAATGACAAAACAAAGGAGTTGTTGCTATGAAAATTCTGCTACACTCATTGATTCTCTTCGCACATGTTATGTTGCTTCTGGTCATCGATGGGCCAACTTTGTTGCCATTGATTTTTACAAGGTACATTCTTTTTTTTTGCTATTGTCAAATTTATCCTGGATTGTACACTACCGTGATGAAGCCAACAATAGTAAATATGTATTAAATAAAGATAAATGTGCATGCATTGAGTGGAGATGAATAAATATGCATGCTAAATATGCATGCATTGAGAGCTATAAGGATCCACTATACTATTCCTTTCAGCCAAAGGATTGTGCCTTCTTCATCTTCACAACTCAATCCATATTTAATTAATGCTCATGTGTAAGTCTACCAAATTTACATTTAATTCCATTGAAAATGGAAAGATGCTAGTTTTAGTCACACTCACAAGATGCTCACGTGAGTAAGGTTGATTATTTTCCATGCTAATTAAAAAAGTCCATTGATATTTTTACTGTGATATTAATTAGAGTTGAAGAAAACACAATGTTAATATATTTCTTATCTTAAATTAGTAAGCTCCATATAGGAGAAAAACTAATGTAATCCGTTTAGTATGACAAAAGAATAAAAGGCCTATATATATATGGTTCAAGATATTTAGGGGAGAAGGATATTGCAATATATCACATATTATGAACTGTAAACAAAGGGATTTTATGATGCTTATGGAGTCTTTTATCTATAAAACAGAGCATAGTGACAGGAAAATATTTGATTTTTTTCAATGGAGGCTACTGCATTGTTTTTGTTGAATTGAGCTGTGTTTTAGCTTGTGTTTTAGCTTGAAGTGGTAACTGATGAAGAAGTCAGTATTGATGCTTGTTCTTCTTTATATTGAGAAGCTTTCTCTGGGTTTACATCTAAATTTGCTTTTTTAATGTCACTTATTAAACATATGAAACTAGCATAATAGTGTCCTAATTAGTAATAAAACCAATAATTGACGGGACTAGCATTGATTCAGTCAAGATAAACTGAGTTTAGGAATTATTTTGGTTTAATGACAATTTAAATTAACATTTTAATTTAGATTACAAGTTATATTTATGAAATTTAGGTTTACTTTCCATATAGGAATTTTAAATTTTTTAATTATTTAGGTGCTCTATTTGAACCAAAATATCTCCTAAACCTTGTTTTTCTTTACTACATCAGGCATCCTGTTACCGGTAAGTGTGTTTGAATAAATGCGGAGGTATATTGCATCATTTTTTTCCTAGATTTGTGCAGTTAATGCCTTTATGTTCCTTTTGTTTAGCTGTTATGCATGTCATACTGCATAGTTGGCCCAATAAACAATACAAGACACTACTATAAAATGGTAGATGTTTTCTTTTTCGTACTCAGATGAAAGAAGTAAGGGGGAAAGGCAGCACATCGCAGCATCCAGATAATCCACCCGCACCGACATAATAGGGTTTTAGATTTTATTACTTTTGGGACTAATAACGATTTGACTGCAATGTTAAGGCTAATATTTATACTTTAAAGACTTGTAAGAAAATGATATGTTATTGAATATTATAAATTTAATGTTCTTATTTGATTTCTATTAATTTATTATTGTAAATTATATGTTTTATATTATATTGTTGATTATGATTTCACTATATAGAGAAAATAAATTAAAATTTGAGAGAATATTAAATAATAAATAAAATAAATTTTGAGATTTTTTGTCAAAATATCCAAAGTATAGCGACAAAAAACTTTTCCGTCGCTAAATTTTACTACGAAAGATCTATTTCCGTCGGTAAATTTAGCTACGAAAAATATTTTTGCCTATAGGAAAATATTGCCGACGGAAAACTTTTTCATCGCTACATTTGCTTACGGAATAGCTATTTTCGTCGGTAAATTTACCTACGGAATATATATACCATAGGAAATATTGCCTATGGAATAGTTTTCCGTTGGTAAAAAAAAGGCAAATGACGACAATAATTGGTCTTCATTTAGCGACAAAATTGACAACTGAAATATTTTCCATCGGTAAAATTACCAATGAAATTATTTTTCATCGGCAAAAGTGCCTACAACCGTATCTCCTTCGCCAATTTCTGTCGCTAATTTTCGTCGGTAATTTGGCTTCCCTACGAAAATTCACTATTTTTCATTGGGAAAATTAATTTTTCTTATAGTGGGTGGGGATGATTTCCTTCCTTGCCGAGTTGTTTGCTATTGGAAAACCTTAGAATTTATCATAAGCAACTTGGTGGGGAACTCCTTTATCCCTGCTGAGTTGTTTTGAATCGTTTTCAACATAAACACTGCAAAATCACACAAAACAAACTTAAACACATTTAACCCAAAACGTTAACATTTTAAACATAAAATCAAACATTTTAACGACAAAAATTACTAAACAAACCTAAAAACAAATTGGAAAATATGGTTCCAATTCAAAGTTACCAAATACCTGACACTTAGCCTTTGCTCGCCCTCGAGCAAGATTGAACAAACCAAATTCCTAAAATAATCAAACTTCAAACTAAGAATTATGCAATTCAAAATCATGCTCAACAATTAACAGTAGTGCTTAATGACATTCCAACAAAATTAGATTCAAACAAGAAAATATAGGCAAGTTTCTGTGTGTGTGTGTGTGCAAGACAAAAATATTTTAAGTATTTTCCAAAACCAAAACACCAATACAATCCAATAACTAAGCTCTAGAATTAATGTACATCGAAATGCATATACGATTTTGCACTTGAAACTCTAGAAACACCATAGGCCTCTCCTTTAGCATTAAAACCCTAATGTCATCTCTGCTAAATAACTCAAAACCAAAATAGAATCGGTAGGACTTTATTAAGGTTGTAATGTGGTTATGGTAAAAGTTAGGCAAAGAATGGTCAATGATAAACAAAAAAGATAGCCACCCTCTAATTGTATAGACCAACATTTCCTATAAATCCACTTCATCCAACTAAAAGTAGCACGTTCAACAACTCTTACTTAAATAAGAACACAACATATCAGAGTACTTAAAAGAGGGGCTACTCTAAGTTTTCTCATATTTTTCACAACTCAACCATAATTGGGGGTCTAAGAACTTTTTCTTTCTTTTGAAAATACCCTACACTTAAAAATTTTGCTATAAATTGCTAGCTATTGATTCAAACTTTCTTTCTTTTTCTTTTTCTTTTTCTTTTGTAAGAAATAACAAACTTGCTAGCTTTATTAATAACATTATAAAATACAAGGGTATTCACAAATTCACCATTTTAATGCGTTCCTGAATTCAAAAGCATCCCTTAACAACATCCCAACAACCCTCTTTTCACACTAAATTCACTTAAATACCTACAAACATTGATCAATCCTAATCCAAGAGTGGCTAATTCTTAAAAGGGGAGATAAAGGTTTTTAGGCTATAGGGTATATAGATGTGTGTATCGATTAAAATACTTATGGCATGCCTTAAGCATGCCTCATTAGGCTTAAAAAGGGCTAACAAAGAATCAATTACAAAAGGGTAGGTAATAGTTTTAATATGGCTAAACAAGAAAAATTTTCCTAGATCAATTTCTAAATTATTCGAGTTGTTTCAATGCTTTGAAGGGTGATGAGGAAGGTTTTAGCGCTTTAAAATTCTCAACTTAACTACATTCATACACTGGTTTTTCTTTTAATTTAAAACTAGTCTTAGTGTTCAAATGTTTGGAAACTAACAAATATTGTTCAAGTTGAACTCTAACTTAACTAAAATTCCATCAAGCAACATACCTTCCTAATTCTAAACATAAATTTTGAATGCTAGAAATTTTAAGTTAAAGTTCATAAAGTCCACTTTCGAGAATAAACAAGGGATAACTACACTAATTGCAAGCTAAAGGATAATTGAACTACACTATGTCATGTATATAAATTAAAATCAACATAAAGATAAAAACACCAAGCTAGAAAAATAAAAGCATTACTACTTAATAATGGGAGATACAAAGTTAACTAAGATTAAATAGTATAAATAACACATAAAGACAACTAAAATGAAAAAAAAGACAACAAAGTAAAACATGAAACATAAAAAGAAAAACACAATTCATAAACATAAGGGGTTTGAGATTTTGAACACTTCCTGAATTTCAAAAGCAAAATTAAGCTTAAATAAGCTCTACCCCTAAAAAATTCCTTGCTAACCTCAGCAAGGTAACACAAAAGCACAATCACTGCAATGGTAGAGAAGACAATGGTGGTGGTGGAGAACAGGATGGTGGTGGTGGGGGTGGTGGAAAGCACTTCCAAAAGTCTTGGAAGAAATGGTCCTGGTGTACTTGTATGGTATCTAGACTAGGCTATAGCTTGTTGATCTACCCAGCTTGAAGGTCCAATCGAGCATCCATCTTATTCATAAAATCCACCATTTATGGAGTAAGGTGAATCTCAAGTTCGGCAGTAGCATGATCTCCCTCATTTACCGCAACAACATCCTCTTCCTCCTCCTCTACATCATCATCTGAATCATTTATCTAATTAGATCTAGGAAGTCACATATGACCAGTAATAACCATGGTGAGATATTATACCCTATCGGTCCAATGATGTCGAGGTTCATCTCATAAGACCTTCATATTTTTAAGTATCTTATAATTAATATACCCTGGTGTACCAAGAAAGGGTCCCATTCAATCTAACCCATTCAACCATACATCTCAAAATCAAAACTTCTCTAACATTGACACTTCCAAGGCCTCCAGTATGCCTAAAAATGCTAAAGCTAAAAATCGATAAAAGACTTGCAATGCATGATTTTTTAGGTGGTGAGACTTGGTATTCTTGGCCATAAAGTTGGTGGGCTCTATGTCATCTCTAATTACTGCCCAATTTTGCTTTGGGTTTGAATTCAGTAAGCCTCAACATCATCCATAGGGACCCAAAGTGCTTGGTGAATTCTTTAACTGTCACAGTATATTTTTTTCACCCCAATTGAAAATGAATAGTACCATCATCATCATCATCGTCATCTTCGAATCCATAGCTAATGGTGGTAAAAAAGTCCTGAGTTATGGTGGATGCACTTCTGCCCTTTCCTTAACCAACTTAGTCTAGCCAATATTTTCAATCAATTGATTCACCTTTACCCACAAATTTCCAACCCTTACATCAAGGTAGAATTTATTCAAGTACACAAGCTTCACATACTGAACACTTGCAAAATACTCATATAAAGTATCATATTCATCATCTATGTAGAAAGAAAGGTAAATGCCTGATGCACTATTATTATATGTTTGCTTAGGAGATGCTACATAAATCCAAAATAGAAATCAAGTGCTAATATAAATGTAAACTAAAGCAACACCAAAACTGACATAAATAAGAACTATTGCAGGTAGCAACAAAAAGGAAGCAAAGATTAAGGCATAATGTAATTGTGTGGGTAGATTGTACAAGGAAAGACTAAGATAAAAACACCTTGAGGGAAAGAAATTTTTGTATAATCTAACAAATTAAACCAAGATGTAATAATCCTCTTATAATTAACACTCCATTTATGCATCCAACTTGCAAATAAAAGCACAAATGCAGAGGATATGGCTAAAATGGCAAGGCTAACCGAATAGAGATGCTAGTATAAGTTAAAATGCTCAAATGCCAAATTCACACTACTAATGTGTTACACAATTGCTAACAAGTGTGTGTGAAGTGAGGTCTAGACTCTAAGATTAATAAATGTTGATTTAGGGAAGGACAATAAGGTAAATGAACTTAAGTGGTTCATTGTGTCATTTTATCGAACACAATGTGAGCAATAAAATAACCAAGCTTATTTAAGAATAAAGCAAATCATTTGCATGCCAAAATTGAAAAACAACTGAGATTGAACAAAATAAGCATCTTAATTTCAAATTTGCAACACATAAATGCATGCATTTTAAGTACAAAATCAAACCAAAACAAGCCCTAGAAACCATAACAAGAGGGAAAAACGAAGAAGATGAAATTCCCATCAATTAATTCAAATCAAGAATAAAATAAACTATTAAGCACTTATAATTAAAATAAGAGAGAAAGACTTACTTAGGTTGTATGGATTTGCCAAAGTGAACAAAAAGGATGAGAGAATCAAAGTGAAGTGAGTTGCATAAAAAAAAAAGAAAAAGGGGAGGAATTTTAAATGACTCGATGGAGAACCCAAGGCACTTAGTGGGGATGAGGGAGGACTCGGTATTGAAGAGTAGAATTTGCTTTGTATGACTTAAAAAACTCGGTGGGGATGATTTATATCCCTACTAAGTTGTTTGGTTATGTATTAAAGGGAGCAAGGCACTCGATGGGGATGGTTGTCCTCCCTGCCAAGTTTTAAGCTTCTAGATTAAAGGGGCCAAGGCACTCGGTAGGGATGGATTTCCTCCTTGCCAAACTAATTTTCGAAGAATAAAAATTTTGACTGACTCTTTGTAAAATCTACCCTATTTTCTCAATAAAAATTATTTTCCCTATATTAGCACCACAAAACTCAATTAAAACCTTTGACCTAGTTCACAATAACGTTCCAAATTAATTAAACGCAATTAGCACCAACTTACTGTGCTAAAATAACTCAAAGGAAATAGAGAAAAGAATGCATACCTAAAATTTAGCACTTAAGTTCCATTCTATATAGTTATTAATCAAAACTCCATCTTAGGATCATGAACAATAAAACACACAGAAAGTACAAAAGAACATAGAACTAAATCACACCAAATAAAATACAAAATCAACAATGGAGAAAGGTTAGCAAATGTAGTTCTGAATATATAAAGTCTTCTGCTAGACTTTTGAAATCGCCTTACTTATCATGAAAAATTAAGGTTGCCTCAGTAACCTCTACCTAAGCAGCAATATAAGGCTTCAATCAGTGCCTGTTAAACTTATATTCATGACCATCCTTTGGACTTGTCATAGTTACCACCCCAAATTCATTACTTGTGAGTACTTGGTGTGGTCCAAGCCATCTGGACTTCAATTTTCTCAGGAATAACCTCAACCTACTGTTGTAAAGCAGAACTAACATTTCTAGAACAAACTCCTACGGAGCCAACTTCTTGTCATGCCAATGTTTTGTCTTCTCTTTATATAAGGCAACATTTTCATATGAACAAAGTCGAAATTCCTCGAGTTCATTGAGCTACAAATATTTGTTTTCACCTGCACATCTCAAATCAAAATTAAGAAAATTGGTAGCCCAATATGCTTTATGCTCTAATTTGATCGGCAAATGGTACGCTTTTCCAAAGATAATTATAAATGGAGACATACCTATAGGGGTTTTAAATGTAGTTTTATAGGCCCAAAAAGCCTTATCTAGCTTTTGAGACCAATCTTTTCTAGCACTATTGACTCTTTTTTCCAAGATTGATTTCAATTCCCTATTAGACACCTCTACTTATCCATTCACTTAGGGATGATATGGAGTTGTAATCTTATGCTTGGTACCAAATTTTTCAAGCAAAGATTTGAATTAATGTTTGACAAAATGCTTGTCCCCATCGATAATAATAGACCTCAGTGTCCCAAATCGGGTAAAAATATTCCTTCTAAGAAATTCAAGCACCACTTGAGCATCAAACATCTTAGTAGCTACTGCCTCTACCCACTTACTCATATAATCAATAGCTACTAAGATGCACTCAAATCCAAAAGAGTTCGAAAATGGTCCTATAAAGTCAATTTCCCAAGCATAAAAAATTTCTACTTTTAAGACAATATTCATTGGCATCTCATCACATTTTAAAATATTACCAACACTTTGTCATCTATCGCACGAAGACACAAAAGACTTAACATTAGTAGGGAGAGATGGCCAAAAGAAACTTGACTGTAAGATTTTTGCTATTGTGCGATTTAGTCCATGGTGACCTCTAACCTCTCCTCCATGACATGATCTCATGATATCAACTTGGTCCTTCTTAGGAATAGATCTTCATAGCACTTGATCTGGATGTAATTTAAAAAGGTACAGGTCATCGCATAAGTGATGCCTTGCATTCGTCTTTAGTTCTTCTTTTGCTGCCAAGTATAATCTTTTGGAAGATAACCCCTTGCAAAATAATTAGCAATGTTAGCAAATCAAACAATGGAAATTTCATAAGATTAAACAACACATATCCATTGATCGGGAAATAAATAAAAAATTTCCCTTTTTTCCATATAAGCATAATCTAAACGTGATAAATGGTCAGCTACAAAATTTGTTGCCCCTTTCTTATCCTTGATCTCCATGTCAAATTCTTAAAGTAACAAAACCCATTTTATCAACCTCAGTTGGGAGTCTTTCTTGGTAAAGAGATACTAAAGGGTTGTATGGTCAGACCAAACTGTGACTTTTACACTAAAAAGATATAGCCTAAATTTTTCAAATGAGAACACAATCGCCAAAAGTTACTTCTCGGTTGTGGTATAGTTCACTTATGCATCAGTGAGTGTGTGACTTGTGTAGTAAATAGTATGAAAAACCTTCTCCTT
The DNA here is from genome assembly GCA_037975025.1 of Excoecaria agallocha. Classification (NCBI taxonomy): domain Eukaryota; kingdom Viridiplantae; phylum Streptophyta; class Magnoliopsida; order Malpighiales; family Euphorbiaceae; genus Excoecaria; species Excoecaria agallocha. Next base: position 36,580,247 of record CM075807.1, on the reverse strand, counting down.
CCTTTGACCCAAAATAGCTCCTACTGTGTAATCACTAGCATCGCACATAATTCAAATGGTAAACTCCAATCCGGTGATACAATTATCGGTGCTAATATTAACTTTTGTTTCAACAAATTAAAAGCTTACAAACACTCATCATCAAAGTCAAATGCAACATCTTTAATCAATAAATTAGAAAGAAAATTTTGCAATCTTAGAAAAATACTTAATGAGCTGGTGATAAAATTCGGCATGACTAAGAAAACTCCTAATTCCTTTAACACTAGGAGGAGGAGAAAGTTTATCAATAAATCCACTTTAGCTTTATCAACCTCAATTCCCTTCTCAAAAATTTCATGTCTTAGGACTATACCTTCTCTCACCATAAAATGACACTTTTTCTAATTGAGAACAAGGTTAGGCTCTTTACATATTTCTAATACTAAAGCAAGATTGGCTAAAAAACTCTTAAAATTGTGCCCATATAGTGTGAAATCATCCATGAAAACTTTCATGATTTTTTCAATAAAATCATGAAAAATGACCATTATATACCTTTAGAATATGGCAGGCGCATTACAAAGACCAAAAGGCATTCACCTATAAGCAAAAGTACCATATGGACATGTGATAGTGATTTTTTCTTGGTTTTTTAGGGCTATGGGTATTTGTATGTAACCCGAATAACCATCTAAAAGATAGTAGAATATATTTCCTGCCAACCTTTCTAGCATTTGGTCAGTAAAGGGTAACGGGAAATGGTCTGTCCTTGTTGCATTATTTAACCTCTTATAGTCAATACACACTCTCTATCCTATCATTATACATGTGGGAATAAGTTTATTGTTCTCATTAGTCACTACAGTCATACCCTTTTTTAGGCACACATTGAACTGGACTAATCCAACTACTATCAGAAATAGGATAAATAATACCTGCATCAAGCAATTTTAGTACCTTTTTTTTCACAAACTCTTGCAAGGTTGGGTTTAATTGTCAATGGGGCTACACCACTGGTTTAAAATTGCTCTCCATAGGAATCCGGTGTGTATAAAAAACTAGGGCTAATTCCTTTAAGGTCTGAGGTTTCCCATCCAATGGCTCTCTTGTGTTTCCTTAACACTTCAATAAGCATATCATCCTCCAAACCTATCAAATGAGAAGAAATAATTATAGGTTTTGCATTATCCTCTAAAAATACATATTTCAAATAAGATGGTAGAGTTTTAAGTTTTGAATTTTTTTTGTTCTTTAGGAAGGGAAGAATTTTCCCCTTTTACTCCTCCATCTTCATGCTCTTTCAATAGCTCTTCCTCATTCTCACCTACACTTTTCATGTCCTTAAAATGCATTAAACATCAGTGAAGCATATCTCCTAAAATGATCTCCTTTTGAGTCTCCTCCACACATTCTTAAACACTGTCAATGAAGCATATGGATTCTTCAAAGTCATATGAGGGATGTTGCATTACTTTATTGACATTGAATACCATCTCCTCATTATTGATTCTAAAGTAACATTTTATCCATGAACATCTATCAACGCCTTCGTAGTGTTAAAAAATGGTCGTCCAACAATTAATGACACTTTCCTATCTTCTTCCATATCATCACAACAAAATCCATCAGGAAGATGATATTTCCTACCTTAACCAACGAGTCCTCAATTATGCTCTTGGGTATCTTCATAGATCTATTTGCCAATTGCATTGTCATTTGAGTCTATTTGATGTCTCCAAAATTCAATTTCCTATAAATAAAGTAAGGCATCAAATTTATGCTAGCACCCAAATGACACAAAGCATGACCAACAAAATTTCTTCCTAACTCACATGGTAAAGTGAAACTATCTAAATCTTCTAGTTTTTTAGGAATTATATTTGTAACACCCTAATTCCTTAACCATGGATAATCATCAAGCATCATCATAAACCTCGTAAAGATCATACAGAAATAATAATAATAAGACAGGCTATCATTACATGCCATAATAAGATAATTAAACTTATAGATAAGAAAAACATAACATAAATGGCCTTCAAGTATCCTGATATCCTCAAGGCAACCTCGTCAAGATTGATCCTCTAGAGCTTATCCTGAAACCTACACGGATAAATAAACCCGTGCTAAGCTATAAAGCTTAGTGGGGAACCACAATTTTATGGATAATTCATAATAGTTATCATAAAATCAACATAACTTCATTATTGAAAAACATATAAAATTTCGATATTAATTATTAATATAGCACTTGGGAGGAGTGTTCAACCTTGACTAACTTTATTATTCTTACCAATTTATAGAAATTTATGAACTTGTCTAGTTCTTCAAAATCTTTCATAAAATAATTAGTACATTAATTCTTTCCTTATTGCTCTAACATCATACATTTGCTTCATAGTCCTTTCATTATTGACTCCTGACATGGATTACTAAGGAGGTAAGCTTCAATCGTATACAATTCATCGTTTATTCAAAGCACAAGAAGTGTGTGACCAGTAACACCTATAATAAATACTATTTAGCATAACTTACTTCTCATATATCATGCAATCATACTTATAGAATACCTTTATAGTTTATAACCTCTGTTCATATTCATGTACTTCTTAGCATTATCTTATCATGGTAACTAACTATCATACAACATCACATTATATCCTACACTGGCCTTTGCTTATGTCTAAATTATTGTTATGCACAAGTATGTGTAACATTGATATGTAGTGTTGAATCGGTCTTACATGCAATTACATAGAGAATGTCATTACATATCACGAGTACCCGGGGAGGTCCAATGGTCATATGTATAGATTTAATGAATATCAAAGCATATGAGACCCAATTGGGTAAGTTATAGCATATCTAGTTCTTATTATAACATTCTATGCATTCCATCCTAGCATGGCAAAATGAATCTCGTGGGTATACATTCCAATAATTTACTTTCAAAGAAAAGACTTATAGAAAAGGAAATATGATAAAGAAATATATTAAGCCACATATCATGCTCCCTTTATATAAGCAAAACAATCGATACATGAATTCCTTTATTTCAAGCTCTTTCTTAATCTTTAATTGTTGAAATGGTTTATAGCCAAAAGAAATCATGATAAGCAATGTAATAAGCCATTCATCACACTTACGTTACATAAATGAGCCCGTTAATGCATATTTTACTTTATCTTGTGCACATTTTATCATCTTTAATAGCCTGCCTAAGTACTAGTTCAAAAAGGTGGATAACAGGAGCAATGGATACCCGAAGTTATCAAACTATGGATATCCGAAGATATCAAACAATGGACCCAAACGGGGTCAAGCAATGGTTCCAGTAAGGAACAAACTTTGGACCCAAACGGGATCAAATGATGGTTTTATTAAGGAACAAGACCCAAACGGGGTCAACTACGGCAGTTGCAACTGTATCCTTCTAGGCATGCCTATCTAATCCACAACTGAACTAAGACCCGCAGGCTTAACTTTTAAGACATCTTTGATAAACACATTCTTCTTTACTTAGCCCATCATTCGGCTTAAAGCCACTTTTCATAGAAGAATGCATATCATTGCTTTTATCAAAGAATACATCAATCTTTGGTTCAACATAGTTTTCTTTACTTAATGCAACATATTTGCTTAATGCCACAATTCACATAAGAGTGCACATTATTCTCATCATGCTTCAAACATTGAGCTCTAGGCTTCAATACACATGTAGGCTAGCATATGATCATATAGTTGCATCACTTTCTTTCATCATATCATGATGATTTCAGGTTTAGATAAATAACAATAATATGTAATCTTTCATAACTAGCATTATACGTGCCCTTATGTACATATACATATACATGCAGCTTAAATCATGAAAATACATGCTTTCATTACTTATATCAACTATACAACATATAGTACTTACATACCTCATGGATAGTTTTCGATGATGTACCTTGTTACTGCTTACCATGAATAACTCTCTATTTTCACAATTATTCACATTGCAACGTAAATATATATAGCAACACTCAAGCATTTATGGTCTATATACTAAAATAAATGAGTTCTCTTATAGCTTAAGGTCAATACATGTTTATATTCAATCACTTGATTCTCTTTTAGGGTCTATCAGATTATAGACAATAGGTTATATACCTTAACATTTGAAGATATATATATATATATATATATATGTATATACTTCAATCGTCTTACTTGCATTTTCATCTTGTGACATTATATGCTTATTTGAGGTATGTGTGATCATGTCATCTTAGTCTTTAATACACTATGGATGCTCTTGTGCTAATCATAATGTATTATAGGCATGAGCAAATCGGTGAGCAAGTTATTACACATTACAGCTAATTCTTAACTCCTCGTGTGACTTGGAGTATAACCAAGCTTTTATGGTTTCATAATTTAACATAAAATGCGATGTCTTGCTTCTTTTAACTCGAACATGCAACCTTACATCTATTCTTTTATTACCACTGGGTTAAATCATAGCATTTTTGGATAGAACCATTCCTTGACCTAGTGCATACCTTATTTTGATTTTATAATACACATTGTATAAAATATCCTTTAAATTGCTATACTGCCTCATGTTATTCTCAATTTGATGCTCATTAGGCCTTAACATACCTTTTTACAACATAATTCATATTAACCTTGTCATGTGCAAGCCCCCTCTAATTTAGAGTTCAAGTGAACCATCATTATTTAACTCAATGTGCTTGATTATCATAAAACTTGTAAAGATTCCTTCTATTAAGTGATCATACTTTATGCACCTCACAGGTGTCTTTGGATAACTTATAGCTTAAGTCATTCTTCTTCCTCTTATTATAACATTGATATCTTTTAAATTTTCATAATAATTCATGTTATATTTAGGCCTTTCTAAAACATATCTTTGTAGACTTTAGCATTTAGGAGAGACTTCCATAATCTATTACTCTAATAAGTAACATATCAAACTTCACTTAATAGCCATTTATCCTCCACCTCACTTATTACTAGTCATTTCACCTCAATTCTTGATCTCTTAATGATGTTATGGACCACATAATATGGTGTTCCATATCTAATTACAAGACTTAAATCTTAGGTGTGAATATAGTGTGGAGGGAAGAAAACATGCCTATGCAATACCTTTAATGAATGAAGTTTACAAGTGGCCATGCATTCTCAAAGAGAAAGAATGGGTGGCCGAATACATCAAGGAAAAGTATGCATGTTTGGCCATGTATGAGGAAGAAGAACAAGACAAGTGGTCATGTGCAAGAGGAAGAACAAATGCACGTGGCTGTGCATTCACAAAGAGCAATCAAGGCGTGGCCGTGTGTTCCCTAAAGGAAACATACACGTGGCCATACACATTAAGGAGATACATGGTGCGTGGTTGTGTGTTTCCAAAGAGAGACATATGCATGGCCACAAGTGAGAAAGAGGAAAACATCACGTGGCTGTGTACAAGAAAGGAGGTAAATATGCATGGCCATGTGCAAGGAATGAAGCAAACAAACGTGGTCGTGGGTTTTGGAAGAAGAAACACACGTGGCCGTGTGTGTTCTTCTTCAAACACACACGTGGCCATGTGTTTTGAAGAAGAACACACGTGGCCGTGTGTTTTTGAAGAAGAAACACACACGTGGCCACGTTTGGGAAGAATGCCACGAAACTCAGAGACCCCGATTAAGCAGAGCATGCATTACAACCCTAGATCTCATATCCCAACTTCTTTAAATGGTCATATAAGTTTTCAATCATTAAAAATCATCTTATCTATTATTTTGAATCTTTAATCTCAACTAAGAAAACACCTATAGCAAGTGAGGGAAAACAGGCACAGTAACCACTCATAACAATTTTCCCATACCTTAAATCAAGCTTCCTCTCCTTCCACATCCACTGACCCATTCTTGATAGTATTCTTCCCTCTTACACAAGAAGATAACAATCATAAACCCTAAATCCAGAAGTGAAACACAAACCAACAAGAAAGCAAGAGGAAAACATCACCTTAAGGATGCCCAAAACCCTAGCTTTCCTCTTCTGCATCTCGTAACCAGAGAGAGAGAGAGAGAGAGACCTCCAGGAATCCCAAATGCCAATCCACTTTCACAAAAACCCCCATGAGTTTCTTCTTCAAGAAGCTAAATACAAGGGTTTGTGGGGTAAATATCTCTTAAAGAGAAATTTCCAAAATGCCCTTATACATTTTAACCCCTAACAACTTATTTTCTTAGCATTCAACTTTAAAAATTCTTATTGAATTCAATTGCATCCTTTCTTACTATTTTAGCTACACTCCAATACACATGTGCATAATTACCAATATACCCTTAATGTGACTTAACTTTAATAATACCAAATAATCAAATTTTGCCTTATTAAACTTTAATCCCGATAAATTAACTATAATCATGTTAGGGCCATGATTGGGTCCTTACAATATTCATCAAGATTGCACTATAATTTTTAAACAATTACACTGTACCCCTACCCTCTAACTTTTTCTTTTTAAAATAAACCTCTTTCATAAATTTAGCATATTTTGGCATATATAATAAAACTTCAGTGAAAGGTAAATTCACATGCAACTTTTTAAACATGTCAAGAAATCTAGCTCATTGTTCATGTTGTTTATCTTTCCTAGCTAGAGAAGGGTAAGGTAACTTAGACTCATCAATATTAGTTACACTAAGTGTTTCCTTACCTTTACCTTTTTTAACTACATTAGGTACATCACTAATAAGATTGGACTTAGAGATACTTACCTTCATTGTCGGTTCTACTATTTTTAAAGAAAGTTTAACTTTGTTTATCCTTTGTTACCTTTTTCCCATTCCTCAAAGTGATAGCTTTTGCCTCTTCCTTAATTGTAGTCCACATTGGATGGAAATGTACCATGAGTTCAATTGGAGAGTGATTTGGCTAGTTGTCCCACTTTAGTTTCCAAGTTTCTGATCGAAGCATCTTGATTTGTCATCCACACATCTTGATATTTCCATCTAACATCTTAAATTACCATAAAGGTGGATTAGGTGGTAATGAAATTGGCAAACATCTCCTCTAAACTAGGTTTCTTATCTTGTGGAAGTTAAGGCCTTTGCTGGAATCCAAGTGGTTGGTAAGGTGGAGCTTGGTAGGTAGATGGGAAGTGTGTTTAGGCTAGTGATTGATAGGGTTGGTGGTTATTGGTATGGTGGACTGTGTTTTGGTTGAAGGGAGCTCTGGTTAGGTGTTAGAAGTAGAAGCATTATTCCCCTTTCTTTAAGAAAAGTTAGGGTGATTTCTCCAACTAGAATTATAGGTATTGCTATATGGGTTGATAGCATTGACATCCTCAACCACTGAACCGCTAGCATCTCTAACCTTATTTTTAGGTATAGCATGTCCACCTCCATAAGTATCACATCCTTGAGACAAAGATCCATTTGAGCCCTAAGCATCGCTACCTCATCTACACGTGTACTCCTACTTTTTCTGTGTAGTTCTTGTATTTGCCTATTGAGCTTCATTTGTGGCCATTTCATTTAGGAGTGGGAAAGCTTCCTTCAGTATCTTATTTATAAAACTTCCATCCGAAGCTGCATCTAGGAGAAATCGTGTTGATTGATTGACACCTACATAAAAAGTAGACATCAATTGATGTATAGCAATTTCATGGTGAGGGTAACTCTTTAAGAGTCTCTTAAACCTCTCCCAAGACTCATGAAATGGTTCTTCATAAAGTTACTAGAAATTATAGATATTCCTAATGGTAACTACCTTGGTTGGTGGAAAAAATCTCACTAGGAACTTTTCTTACATCTGTCTCGGGACCTTATAGATTGGCTTGGCAACATTTACAACCAGTCCCATGTCTTACCGATGAGGGTGAATAGGAATAACTTTAGTCGGATAACATCTATAGACATATTTGGAATTTGCACAATATTGCTTATCTTTAGAAAAATGTCCAAATACTGAGCCGGATCTTTAATTTTTGAACCTGAGAACTGATTCTTTTGGATCATTGTGATGGTGGTGGATTTCATCTCAAAATGATTATTATAAGGTAGCATGACAGTCTTGTGCTTCTCATTCCACCTAGGAGTGGAATAGTCCCTAATAGTTCCTTGGTCTCATCCCATTCCCTTGGACTTGATCTTGGTTGTGTTGTAGTTGATTTTGAATGACTTGCCCTCCAAGTAAAGGTGGTTAATTGTTGAGAAGTGGGTCATCACATGGCACATCCTACAGATTCATGTTGTCTTATTGTTGTCACCTCCTTCTATGTAATGTCCTTTCAATCTTAGGGTCAATAGGTAAAATAAGGTTATCTCTTACCAAACACTATTGACACCTGAAAAGAATAAAAGAATAAAGAATAAGAAAGAGAAAAAGAGTAGCCAATCCCTGGCAGCAGCACCAAAACTTGACCGGTGTCTAGCAGGTGTACTAGATCGGCTAGTAATATAGAGAAATAAGATTAAGACCCTTTAATATTGTACCCTAGAGATTGTTTATTTTAGATTTTATAATAAATTATGTGTAAAAAATTTTCCAAGTTTATAGAATGATTGTGAATTGACTAAGCTAAATTAACAACTAAGCTAAATTAACAACTAAATAATTCAAAAACTAAAACAAACTAAAGTAAATTAAATGCAGAACAAAAATTAAATGATGTTAAAAATCAATAACTAAAACACTTCTGCTAAGGATTTATCCACCTCAGCTTTTATTAATAAGGATTCAATTCTAGATAACAAAAGTTGTTATGAAAAAACCATTAAAAATATATATCTTATTCAGAATATCATTTTAGAGTATTAATTCTCTACTTAATAACAATCTAATACCTAGCATGCAAATTCGGTTTTAAACTCCTAAACTTTTGTTAAATCCTCTTTCGAGAAACCTAGCTCCAGCTTATTCTCAATTTAGATTCTTAAATCTAATCAACTTATAAACAACAAATTTCTGTCTCAATTTTCAGAATACAATAATACATTGACATGAATAAAATAAGTCAAGAACATGTATATCATTGGTCAAAGACTAAACTAATATTTAATCTTCTATTCAAAAAATTAAACATCAGTTCAACCATAACCAAAGATAGAATTTAGCATATGAATTGAGAAATAACAAACTTTTATTAAAATTAAGCTCAATTCAGAGTCATTAAAATAAAAGAATAAGGGTTCAAGTTTCCCTTAGCAAAAGTAAAGAGTTACTCACTATTCATGATTGAAACAAATGAAAAATTAAAATAATTAAACACTATACTCATAAAGCTTCAAACATGCTCGTTATGTCTTCAGAAATAGCGAAAGAAAGCTTGAAAACCCTAAGAGAATTAAACTCCCTAAATTTGAAAAGCAAAGAAAACTAGGTCTCATTTTAATGTAAAACTAACTAAGCCCCTAAATTCTCACTTTAGAATGCTTAAATACCCTAATTTCTAGGAATCTAGCTGCCACCCAACTTTTTGAAATAGAATAAAAACTTCCTCAATTATAAATCTGCACAAAACACTCGGTGGAAATGACAAGTTATATCTACCGATTTGAATGGAAAAGGTTGAGAACATAGAGTGACTCGGTAGGGATGGTTGTCTTCCCTGTCAAGTTGATTATTTTTCAAGGACTGATGAATGACTCGGTGGGGATGACTTCTTGCCCCTGTCGAGTTGTTTGCTTTTGCCTAGAATGCAACAAGCAATCAGTAGGGATGATTTCCTTCCCTATCAAGTTGTTTGCTATTGGAACAACTTGGAATTTACCATAAGCAACCCAGTGGGGAACTCCTCTATCCCTGCCAAGTTGATTTGAATCTTTTTCAACATAAGCACTATAAAATCACACAAAATAAACTCAAACACACTTAACTTAAAACACTAACATTTTAAACATAAATCAAACATTTTAACAATAAAAATGACTGAACAAACCTAAAAACAAACTGAAAAACATAGTTGCAATTCAAAGTTATCACTGATGAAGAAATTTTCATACCTTTAAGTGCTCTAGCAGGTTTTCTTTACTCTTTAACAACCTTTTTCACCCCTTCGTACTTGATTCTCCTTTTGCAATATCCAATTCACCCTTTTAAGTCCCCATACTTTACACTTAAGTTAGTTTATAGGAATTAACAGTTAAGAGGAGAAGAAAGAGCAAAAGAAGAGAGCAAACTTACCTTTGTTGCTCACTTCTTTAACCCTTAAACTCTCTCTCTCTAACCAACCAAATTCATAAGCTTTAAAAGAAATGAAATAGGACGAGATAGCAAAAATTTAACGGAATAATTTACTGGAAGTGTCCTTCAATTGGCAACTGCTTCCTACTCCCTCTAAATCTACTTTTGAACATCTTCTAGAATTGGCTAAATGGCTCTCTTCTATTGGCCCACTTGTGGCCTTTAGAAGAAATCTCACTTAAGTCACTCATTTAATTTATCTTTTCAATTCTTGCCCTAACTTATTAAGTAGTTCAATTTCATCCTTATTTAAAACCTCTTAATCATACATATACATGCCAAATTTCCAAATTATTAAATTACCCCCACCTTTCCATGTAATACCCTTTAAGTCCCTTTTCTTGCTTCATTGCTACTTTAAAGATACCATTTACATGCATTCCCTCCTAAGGCACATGTTGGGGCCTCAAAATATTTATCACTCTAATATTTTCAATTCTTAGCAAACCAAATGATTTTTTATATGACATAATTCTTGGATCAATGTGTTTATAGTGCTCATCCCCACTAATCCTCCTTGTTCTCAACACTTCCCTTTCAACCTTTTAGTATAAATTAAATAGGTCAAATCAAATAAAAAATTAATTATTAACCTTTAATATTTATAAAAACATTGCTAAATTATTTCATATTTTATTAGATCGATGTCTCCTTTGAAGTGTAATAACTCCCCATTAATAGGATCCGAGTTAATTCATGCAACTCTTATATGATAAAGAAATATGTCGAAACCTACATTTAATTTCACATTATATACAAACTATTTTATAATTTTTTTAAATTTCATATTATAATTCCCCATACTAGCTATATGTTACTAGAATATTAAATAAAATTCACATAACTTTACATTGAAAAATAATTATGACGTAAAATCCAATTAAATATTTCAAGCTCTATAATATATTGATTAATTATAGAAATATATAATTATTTATGATTTTATATTCTCCATCAATATATTATTATTGTAACTTTTATATCAATATTGTATAATCCTTAAAAAATTATTACAGAATAGAAATTTAAATTATGATAAAACTTTATTAAATGATCAAACATACTAATTGCTTAAAAAACACTTAAACAAAAATAAAATGCAAATTGTTACATAAAATATATTTACATATAGGCTTATAATTTTTTTTATTATGTTCTAATGAACATAATATTTAGTAGGACTGAGCAAAAAAAAACTAAAAAAAAGGTTAATAAAAAATTTTTTTGAAATTGAACTGATTTTTGCAATTTAGGTTAGTAAATATTAAGGATTTCAATTTTCAATTCCGGTATATGGTTTGAAAAAATTGGCAATTTTGGTTAACTGACCAGTTTAATATGTGTGTGTGTGTGTGTGTGTGTAAAAAGCCCTAACATCTTTTCACCCTTATAGTCTTGCCATCTGCTGGTCTCCCTCATCTCTACTCTTCCTCACAATCTCACCATCTTCCTCTCTCTCGCCATCGTCATCTACCTCTCGCCATTTTGCTGCTTCTCATCCCTAACATCTCTTTTCCCTTAAATCCTGCCATTCACCCTCATAGTCTTGCCATCTATTGGTCTCCCTCATCGCTACTCTTCCTCATAATCTCTCCATCTTCCTTTTTCTCGCCATCATTATCTACCTCTCACCATTTTACTGCTTGTCATCTTAGTTTTCATTGCTAGATTTGATTAGTGAGTAATTAAATTCTCATTTTACAAATTGGATTTTTTGGTTCAACTAACTTCTTCACATTAAGTTTATAAGTATTTTTTTATACATTAAGCTTAAAAATATATTTAAGTTTATTTAATTTGGTTACAAAATTAACATAAAATGATTAGGTTATTCTTGATAAAGATTTGTCAATAAAATAATTTCAAAGATGGAAAATGCAAGTATGAATTTCTTATTTACCTAACATCGATCACATGATTGCCTATGTTTAATTATTTTCCACGTTTATAGTAATATTTTGATGAAAATACATAAACAATCTGTCCTGCAATATATTAGTCATAATTTTAAGATTATATTACATAGGTTATTCTATTGTTTATTTAGGTCTTTTGCCAATATGTTAGATAAATTTCATTTTATGCTTTAACAGTTATGCAATTAAGGTCAATTCATAAATAGTAATTGATTGAATTTAGATGTTGATGTGTGAATTCATAATCCTTGATGACATTAAGTGAGGCAGATAATGACTACCAAATATCTTTTTCTATAAGATTAATATTTGCTAATGAATGTTCTATTTTATTCCCAGTCCAAGTTTTAGCAATTCATTATGTGCCATTTTCACCTCCGTATGCACTCAATCCAATTTGTTTTATAATTAATTCATAAGAACAAAGAGGAAATTTTATTGTAATGCCCTCTAACAGGAAAGTCAAATCAATCTTAATATATAGTAATCATAGTCATACATGCACTGACTTAAACATTTAATATAACCATACACACTTCTGACCTAATTTTCACATACATAGCCTGTCTCTAACTGATTATCACATGATCCCATTACATACTAATTAATATGCATACTCTAATTTGCCGTTATCTTTTACATGTTTACAAAAACAATATTAAATCTTACATAACCAAAAATTTTACTCTTTGTAGTCATCTCACAAGCATCTGTATAAAATCATACATAAATACCAAACATCAGCAAAATAATGGTTACAACGAACTTCTTTAAGCCTTGTATTGACCTTCTACTTGCAAGCCTTATGCCTTATCCCAGCAAAATCCCTTTTGAAGAACCTACACAGAAAAACACTTGTGTTAAGCTAAAAAGCTTAACAAGGGGCAATAAGTTAAAAGCAACCACTTATAGCGGTCGCTAGCAAGCATACCAATAAGATGAGCATACAATATATTGAATTCTAGTAACATTTTCATACTAAGGACGAATAGAAACAAACCTTTTAAATAAACAATAAGGTAATGCTTTTAATATAACTAGCAGAGAATGAAAATAAGTCATTTTATAAACAATAATACATATAACAAATTCATTGTTCAATAATGTAACCTCATGTGTAGGTACACATGCACATAAACATCCAGTGTATTAAATTCATTATCATCGATTAATCATTCATACGACTTTCCACTTATAATTTAAACTTCTTTATAAATGCCTGCCTAAACTCTATGTCTGTGAATAATGGGTGTTATATATACCCAAAGGTATCGGTCACATGGATACTCGTAGGTATCAAATCCTGTAGATCCAAATCAGGTGCAGACTGTGGTCTTAAACAGGGACAAACTATAGACCTAAATGGGGCTAAGACAGAAGCAGATGTGATAACCCTTATGGGCATGCTTATCTATCCACTACCAAGTACTATATGCAGTCATTAATAAGTAATTTCTTATGTCACTTCATTTATCAAGTTCACATACTTTTAGTATCAATAACACATACGTATTTGGTTTCAATGAAAAACATACTTTTATTTATATGCACTTGCATTTAAATATTCTTCTTTACACTCTTGAAGTAAGTTACAAAACTATGTATGCATACTTTCAATATACACAAGCATAACAAAAGTATTAGTCAATTGTATATACAAGTATTCCAGTTTTCATGTCCTTAATTAGCATAATTACAGCATAGAGATGAATATAAGTGAGTATACACACTTATGTATCTATTATTCATATTAAACATATACTCCTAATCATACATTCATAACAATAGTATACATATTCCTAACAAGAGCATTAGAGTATTCATATACTAGCAATTGCTTATATACAAGTAGTTCTCTAATTACATATCATAACCTAGTCTTAAATTCACATGCATAAATATGTATATATATTTATACATATATAAATTCATAATTAGGTTCTTTAATGATCCACCATAGATATTAATGGTGTTAAGGTTGATTAACTCAAGTTTGGATACCATTTTGACATACATAACCCATAAATAAGTATGAAATAAGGGAGATGACTCGGCTAAGACACCCTGCAACCTAGCGGGTTGGTCCCAAAGTCAGTTTAGAATGCTTGGTCCTATTTGAGATGGCAATCAACTTAGTTGAGTTAGTTATCTCGTATAAATCCAAAATGCATGGACCCGATTGAGACAAAACCATCTCTATCAGGTTGATTGCAGGATTTCTAGATTCTACAACCTAACTTTACAGTTCCCTAACTAATCTTCATTCCATTACACTAGCCAAAATAAAGTCATGATTAATACTAATCCCTCTCATCTATTAGACATTATCTAACTACTTAACTCAATCAAATGTATTAGAACAAAGTCTTCACTTGTAGCATAACATTTACCACTTAAGCAAATTGGTTTATCATTAAACTATCTGCACTACCCAACTTAAGATCTTCGAAAAAAGAGGTGATCTTAGACTTTTCTTCACCAATTTAGTTTCACATATCTATTCTTTGCTCTATTTAATACCAATCATTTAGATGTCAATCTCTTCCATTGGGCCTAAGATATGTCCATTAATCTTTATAGACATAAGCTAGCTTCTTATATCTATTTTAACTCTTCTTGTAATAACTTCATCAGTTCTACGATATTATGAAGGGATATCACATGGTATAAACATGAAGATCATGCAGTGGAAAAATAAAAATGTGATCATTCATGCCACACAATATACAACATAGAATCGAAACATGCAATTTTAGGGTTTTTGAAAAACTTACAACCTTGGATGCTCTTAAAACTTGATTTTGCTATGGATAATATATAAGATAGACTTATATACTTCTGATCTCGAACACCAATGCCAAAGGAGCAACCTTTACTCGCAAAGATGGCTTAAAAATGAGAGTGCTAGCTCTATAGTTTGTATTCGGCAATGGGTATGGTATGAAGACACAAGATCTGATCTTCTTCTTCTTTTAGGTTTCAATTGCTGCACAAAAACACAAGATAGGAAGAAACAATTCTTTCTCTTGTTGAAATCGGAAATGAGAGAGTGAAAGAGCAAAAACGACAAGCCCTTAATTTCCTTTTAATACATTAATATATATTCCTTGTTTAGGTAAAGTGTGAATGCCAAAATCTTCTATAATTAAGTAGTAATTTTAGGCTCCATCACTTCCTAATTAAGGGATATAACTTAATTCAAATTCTATTAGAATTCAAATTCAAATTGCATTAGTCATTTAATCAAAATGCATCACTTGATTAGGATTTAACATGTGTTGAATTCACCTAGGAAACTAGCTTGAATTTTGACCACAACAATCCCTATTTAAGTGTTGCTAATTGATTCAAATACTATTTAGGATTCAAACTCAATTACCTAAATTATACATAGATAATTAATTAATTGAAATAAACCTAGTACATGTCGAAAATCTCTCTTATGGACCAAGATCCATATAGCAATTTTAATGCCTATTACATACATTAATTTGACTTTAATTAAAAGCCCAAATTAATGCCCAATACTCAATTTTAAATATTTTAATCCCAATGCTTTGTGTGCGATCCTATAGGTCCATTTAATATTGGCAATGAATTAATAAATAATCCAAAGGCTATATATATTCTCTAGTAAGATATTATAGCATTCCAAATTAAATGAAAATGTAAATGGCATTTAGTGACCTAATGCAATTTTGCATAGTCCCTTACCCATTAATATCAAAATTAATATAAGGTATGGAACTAGTCATCCTTATATATACTAATTCCTTTCTTGATATTCTAGTGACACTGAACTTTCAGATAAATAATGATTACTTATTATTTTATCTCGATATGGTCATACACTTCTCAGTTCACTGATCAAGTGGCCGATGATATTTTTTCTCTTATCGAGAAAGGTAATCCCTTTACTTCTCTCATGTTCTCTAACATGAATCAGTGCATACCTATACTTGTTACTCTATTACGAGTACGTTAGGTGTATGTCAAAGTACACAGTAATTCATAAAGAGTTTCATAGAGATTTTAGGTCTAAGAACTCTGATGCAAAACTTGCACAATGGAAAGACTTATGACTTGTACCATATAGTGCTCTCATGAACGGATCGAATCCAGATACCATGTTCTAAACATGTATCTATGATCTCTGATTGACACTTTAGTCCATATGATCCATAAGATAGAACTCAACTTATTAGAGAGAGCATACTAGTCTTAATTCATTTGTTATTCCCATAACAATGACTGACTAGGGATATTTAGAATGAAGTCTTAATTGTTTCAAGGTTTTACAACCATGTGCCTCACACATGATAACTTAAACTGAAATAACATTCTTGGATAGTTCTATCATTTAATATGCACAGGAATGCAATAGATAAAACAAATACCTCATTTATTAACTTAAATGCTTTATAACAATGTATTGGGGCTAGGGCTTACACTAACAATCTCCCACTAGCACTAGTCCCACTTGGGCATAGTCCTAAGATTGAATGCTCTCAAATGAGCTTTGTGCATATTTGAACGCAATTATTTCATCAAAGGATATGCTACATTATTTTCACTTGCTATCTTGCTAATCTTGACGTCCCCACGATCAATGATTTCTCTGATCGTGTTTTACCTTTTGAGTATGCGTTTGGATTTCTAGTGTGATCGAGGCTCCTTAGCCTATGTGATGGCCTTGTTATTGTCACAGAAAATTTCTAATTGATCTAGGATGCTTGGGACCAATCCTAATCCAGAAATGAAATTTCTAATCCAAATAGCTTCCTTTGTAGCCTCACTCATTGTAATATACTCAGATTCTATAGTTGAGTCGGTAACGATATCTTGCTTTGAGCTTCTCCAGCTAACAGCACCACCGTTCAAGACAAAAACAAAACTAGATTGCGATCTTGAGTCCTGAGTGCTGGTTTGAAAAGCAGCATCGACATAACCTTGTATGATGAGCTCTTCTTGACCACCATACACCAAGAAGTGATCCTTAGTCCTTCGCAGGTACTTTAGAATCCCCTTTACAATAGACCAGTACTTCTCACCAAGGTCTTGCTAAAACCTACTGGTTATACTCAGTGCATGAGCAACATCTAACCTAGTACATAACATAGTGTACATGATAGATCCAATAGCAGATGCATATGAGATTTTACTCATGTTATCCCTTTCCTATTTAGTTTTAGGACACTGTTCTTTAGTCAAAGGAACTCCCAAAGCCAAAGGTATATACCCTTTCTTTGAGTCTCCCACACTAAAAATGCTTTAGTACTTTGTCTATGTAATTTTCTTGACTTAGTCCCAATAGCCGATTCGATCTATCTCTATAGATCCGAATATCAAGTATTATTTTGGCTTCACCTAAGTCTTTCATTGAGAAACACTTCCCTAACCATTGCTTAACCTTTTACAATGTTGGAATGTCATTCCCAATGAGAAGGATGTTGTCCACATATAGGACCAGAAATACTATTATGCTCCCACTAACCTTCTTGTACACACAAGGCTCATCTTCGTTTTTGATGAAGTCAAATTCTTTGACTACTTCATCAAAATAGAGATTCCAACTCTGGGATGTTTACTTTAATCCATAAATGGATTTTTAAAGCTTGCAAACCTTCTTAGGATGCTTGGGATTGATGAAATCCTCAGGCTGTGTCATATACACATCCTCAAGTAGATTTCCATTGAGGAAACAGTTTTGACATCCATTTGCCATATCTCATAGTCATGATATACAGCTATGGTAAGCAAAATCCTAATGGACTTGAGCATGACTACAGGCGAAAAGGTCTCATCATAGTCTACACCATGAGTTTGAAGAAAAACATTTTGCTACTAGTCTACCTTTATAGGTCTTGTCAACTTTGAGTTTAAATAGCCACTTGCTTTCAATTACCTTAGCACCTTCCGGTGGATCAACCAAGGTCTAAACCTAGTTATCGTACATTGATTACATCTTGAATTTCATGGCTTCAAGCCAATTTTTTGAGTTAGGGCTCTCAATAGCTTCTCGATAGGTAGTTGGATCCCCACAATCCACTAACTCAATAGTCTCACTGTCGGTGATTAGAAATCCGTATCTTTCAATCTCCTGACGTACCCTACTGGACCTTCTAGGTTCTTGTGCAATGGGCTCTTATTCCATAACTGGTTGTGAACTTGATGCCATTTGCAACTCATCCTCTATAGGAGTTTGTGGCACTTGAATTTTTTCAAGTTCTACTTTGCTTTCACTGTCTTTCTTTAGAAGGAATTCCTTTTCCAAGAAAACAGCCTTGCGAGCAACAATTGCTTTTTTCTCAGCTTGTGAGTAAAAGTAGTATCCATTTGTTTCTTTGGGATAACCCACAAATAAGCAGATAGTAAATTTGGACTCTAGTTTGTCAGATGTTAATTTCTTAACATGTGCTTCATAGCCCCAAATCCTGAGAAATGACATATTGGGTTATTTTCCAATCCATACCTCGTATGGTGTCTTCTCAACTGCTTTAGTTGGAGTACGGTTCAGTAGAAACATAGTAATTTCTAATGCATAACCCTAAAAAATAGATAGGAAGATTAGCTTGACTCATCATTGATTGAACCATGTCTAATAGAGTTCGATTTCTCTTTTCGGACACACCATTCCATTATGGTGTTCTAGGAGGAGTGAGCTGTGAAATTCCACACTCCTTCAAATGACTGTCAAACTCTTGGCTTAAGTATTCACCACCTCGAACTGATCGAATGGCTTTTATACTTTTGCCAAGTTAGTTTTCTACTTCGTTCTTAAACTCTTTGAATTTTTCAAAAGTTTCAGACTTGTGCTTTATTAGATAGATGTAGCCATATCTATTGAAGTCATCTGTGAATGTCATGAAGTAACTAAAACCACCTCTAGCCTGTGTACTTAATGGTCCATATACATTGGTGTATATTAGTCCCAATAAGTCACTAGTCCTCTCACCTTTCTTGTTAAAAGGACTCTTTATCATCTTTCTATGCAAACATGGCTCGCATGTGTTATAAGATTCCAAATCAAATGACCCAAGCACTCCAGATTTGTGGAGTCTTGAAATGCATTTTTCATTTGCATGTCCTAAACAACAATGCCAGAAGTAAGTAGGGTTCAATTCGTTTGATTTAACTCTCTTTGTATTAATGTTGTATATGGACTCATTGTTTTGTAGATCAAGGATATAAAGGCCATTTTGTAATATAGCATTGCCATATAAAATGCCTTGGCAATGAATATAAATATTGCCATTATTAATAATAAAGTCAAATCCATCCATATCCAAACATGAAACTGAAATAATGTTTCTGCTCATAGCAGGCACATAATAACAATATTTTAAATCTAAACAAAGTCCAGAAGGTAAAGTGATTCGATATTCACCTATCTTCATGGCTGCAACTCGTGATCCATTCCCCACACGGAGGTCCACTTCATTCTTCCCAAGTAACCGCCTATTTTTTAACCCCTGCACATTTGAACAAATGTGAGAACCACAACCGGTATCCAATACCCAAGTGGTAGAAATAGAAAGGTTAATTTCAACAACAAAAATACCAGAATTGGATGCCTTGGCTCTATTCTTCTTTTGTTCTTCCTTAAAGAGAGCACAATTCTTCCTCCAATGCCCTAACTTGTTGCAATGGAAGCATGTGTTCTTCCTCTCCTTGAGCTTTTACGCCTTGGGCTTGGGTTGGGCCTGAGGTGCACTCCCACTGGACTTAGGCCGTGTCTGGTCATTCTTAGGTTTTGCCTTTCCCTTAGCGGGTCCCTTTTTAATGTCCCCTTGAACCATCAGTACGAGATTGGTCTTTCGAATGTTCTCATCAGCATTCTTAAGCATCCCATGAAGCTCGGTGACTGTCTTGTTCATTGCATGCATGTTATAATTCATAACAAATGGATCATAATCATCAGTCAATGAACCTAAGATCAAGTTAGTCGCTAATTCCTTTAGGACTTGTACTGCAAGCTTCTCAAGAGTATCAAGATACCCTTTCATCTTAAGTACATGGGTACTAACAGGAGTACCAACAACCATCTTACAAGAAATTAAGGCCTTTGTTGTCTCGAATCTCTCGTGATGAGCTTGTTCTAGGAATATCTCTTTGAGGTATACCATGATCGCATAGGCCTCTTGGTCCATGAATTGCTTTTGCAAATCGAGCACCATAGTGGCTAGCATCAGACAGGTCACATCATTGGAATCACTCTTCTTAGTCTCAAAAGTTTCATTTTAAACTGCAGAAGCGTTCCTAGTAGGTTCCTAAGCCAAGGGTGCATCCAAAACATACGACTTTTTCTCTTGCTTAAGAACTATTCTCAAGTTTCGAGACCAGTCTATGAAATTGGTGCCATTTAGTTTGTCCTTTTCTAGGACCGATCGTAATGAAAAGTTGTTATTTGAAGAAGCCATTTTTTAATCTACAATAATAAAACTTAGTAAGATTAAATGAGGTCTTATTATAATCCCACAAATCGAATTAATATCCCTTTAAATAATTCACGTTAGTGATTTAATGTGGGCCAAGATCCACTTTTCACAACAAATTATTAGTCAAGCTGAGCTTGTACACATAACAAGTTAAGTTACTTAGGTAGAAAAACTCCAATCATATCTCGTACATGACTCTTGGATCAAATGGGCTAACATCTTAAGATGTTATAGCACAAACCCATTTATTAGTTGCCTAGGTCCGGACATCTGTTTCCATGTTAAGTCCAACCTACATTCATAACCCATGCCTCACAAAGATAATCGGACGCATCTAGGACTCCTAGTCTACGTGACTGATGATCGATGCCTTGACATGTTTCGAATTAGGAAGGTAATCTTGTGACTTACTATTTTAGGGATTCATTTTATTACGGCTTACATGGCATACTCTTTGTCATCCATTCATAGCATGCATATATATATAATTGCATAAAGTAAAGCATGACAAACATGGGCCCAAAAACCTACTACTAAGATTGTATACTATTACATAAGAATCTTCAAGTTGGGCTTCTCCACTCCGGTGGGCTTCATCTTGATTTACAAAGTCTTCAAATAAATTTTATACTAAGAAATAAAAAAAGCCTTTTACAATAATTCATAATAGCATGCAGGCCATATTTAATTACATAACCCAGGGTCAATGAATGCACCAAGCATATACATTCATCACATAAAAACAACAAACAAATATATATAACATTCATGGATAAAATAAAGTCCAATTTAAATTAATTAAGCCAAACCCATTAATGAAAATTGTGTACTTAAACTTTTAAGAGAAGACCCCGTGATGGGCCTAGGACAAACCCCAATGGACTAAATCTTCTTATTGAATAAGTTCTCTTAAAAACCCAAAACAAAAATTAGTTAGATTTGTGCAATAAATCAACTCTAGTATAATTTCCAATTTTGTCATTTTTAATATTATGTCATACAGCCCATAAACATTAAAAATACATATAATATGAACTAACATGAATTAAAACATAAAAATTCATGAAGAACATATATTATACACGACATACATACTAAAACAAACAAACAACGTGAAACTAGTTGTTTAATGCTCATATAATGCTACAAATAATGCACAAACACTTAAAATAATTTTATGAGCCATTTAATAATTTAAATAAGGTCATAAACATTGAGTTAAGGTTCTGTTCAGATCTGATCTAAATGTGTTTTTGCCATTTTAATCAAAACAAAACAAACAATGTTGATTAAACATGCAACAAACACAAACTAGTCATTAAGTGATTTGTAAATTAATCAATTAAATTGTCATGGAGCAGAACTAAACCCATTTTTAAAATATTTCTAGAACTATTATTAATATTTAAAAATCACTTACAAACATGCCAAACACATTTTTACATTTAATTTGGAGAAACTAGTTGTTAACAGTCACATATCATGCAAACTAGCACCTAGTTTCAAGATTAACATGTACAATTAGGTATATATAATTAAATCCGACCATGAACAGCTCTAAGAACATATTAGGACAGTATATAAACTTTTCATAATAATTATAATACCTAACTAATCATTTAAAATCATTTTTACACTAAAACAATGCAAAAAACTCGAAACAAAAAATTTCAGCATTGCGGTTTTATGCAACGAACGATTTTGATTCAAGATTTAAAGCATCCAAGCACTAAAATAAGCATGAAAAAGCTCTGATACCACTGAAGGGATATCACATGGCATAAACATAAAGATCACGTAGAGGAAAAATAAAAAATTGATCATTCATGCCATGCAATATACAACATAGAATCGAAACATGCAATTTTAGGGTTTTTGAAAAACTTACAACCTTGGATGCTCTTAAAACTTGATTTTCCTATGGCCAATATATAAGATAGACTTATATACTTCTGATCTCGAACACCAATGCCAAAGGAGCAGCCTTTATGCCACACCACTCTATGCTCACACACACACTTGCAAAGATGGCTTAAAAATGAGAGTGCTAGCTCTATAGTTTGTATTCGGCAATGGGTATGGTATGAAGACACAAGATCTTATCTTGTTCTTCTTTTAGGTTTCAATTGCTACCCAAAAATACAAGAGAGGTAGAAACAATTATTTCTCTTGTTGAAATCGGCAATGAGAGAGTGAAAGAGCAAAAACGACAAGCCCTTAATTTCCTTTTAATACATTAATATATATTCCTTGTTTAGGTCAAGTGTGAATGCCAAAATCTACTATAATTAAGTAGTAATTTTAGCCTCCATCACTTCCTAATTAAGGGATATAACTTAATTCAAATTCTATTAGAATTCAAATTCAAATTGCATTAGTCATTTAATCAAAATGCATCACTTGTTTAGGATTTAACATGTGCCAAATTCAACGAGGAAACTAGCTTGAATTTTGGCCACAACAATCCCTATTTAAGTGTTGCTAATTGATTCAAATAATATTTAGGATTCAAACTCAATTACCTAAATTATACATAGATAATTAATTAATTGAAATAAACCTAGTACATGCCGAAAATCTCTCTCTCATGGACCAAGGTCCATATAGCAATTTTAATGCCCATTACATACATTAATTTGACTTTAATTAAAAGCCCAAATTAATGCTCAATACTCTATTTTAAATATTTTAAGCCCAATGCTTTGTGTACGATCCTATAGGTCCATTTAATATTGGCAATAAATTAATAAATAATCCAAAGGCTATATATATTCTCTAGCAAGATATAATCATCCTTATTATCATCTCCTAAGTCAATGATGGGCTCAAAATCTGAGGATGATTGTTTTGGTATCTTCCCTCCACCTTAGTGGATTTGGATTTTAAACATGGATCGTTTTAGATTCATATTATTGTATTTAGGCTTGGCCCAAAAGCCTAAATAGGCCCATAAAAAAAGAGAGTAAAAGTAAAAGTAAAAGGTTAAAAGAAAAAGAAAATGATTAGATTCTTTTCTTGTCACCGATAGATATCTGCTCTCCCCATGTGATGACTCCAAAGTGGACAAACAGTCGCTCCACCATTAACTCCACCAACTTAAAACTCCCATAATTATTGGGAATCTTTTCCTTTACAGTTAAACATGGGTCCAAGCTCCCACTCATTTTGACGTAACAAGTGAAGACTTCCCTCTATAAAAGGATTCTCATTTCTTCATAGAAGGCAGACTCTTCTTTAGGACAAACACTCTCAAGCTTAGATATAGGAAGCTCATGTGTTGAGCACACCTTGTAAAAATCTTGAAGCTTAGAGTTCTATCTCTAAAAATAAAACTTGTAAATTTTATTTTATTTTCAGAAAACGTAAGTATGCTCATATATTGAGCTTTACTTTCTTGTAATTTATTTTTCATTTATAAAATTACATTTTCATATTTGGGTTCAAGTGTTGCTGCATTCATAAGTATGCTCTGTACCTGCGGCTTAGCTGATCTGGTACATCAAAAACTCTGTCTGCATAATGCTTGTGCTGCATTAAATAGGTATATAGGTTGCAATATACAGTCCCCTTCGAGAGCTATACTAAATAGTATAATGGACTGTTCTGCCACATACCTCTTATTTTCTGCATATGCATTCATAGATCTTTAATAAACATCCCTTGAGATCTCGGGCGCCACTTGGTATCAGAGCCTAAGGGGGTGATGAATCTATACAGTAAGCTATTTATATTTTTAAAATTAATTATTTTTTAAAAATATTTTTGAAGTATCAACTGGGTAAAGGTTAGTTGCAAGATAGTAAGTCCCGTGTTAGCCGACGAACAGGCATTTAGGGCTGTGAATCCATTGTAAGGTTATCTAGGAGAGAGATAAAAAGTTTTTCAAAAAAGAATTAATTTTTTAAATATGGATAATTTATTTTGTATAACTACTTCTTTTTCTAGTTCTTCTACCTCAAACACTTTGGATCTAGGATCCCAAAGATCAAATATTGTAAACAGTGAAGAAATCACTATAGAGGATTTTCAAAAATCCATAAACGATTGGAAAATCCCAAAGATAAAACGAGATCAAGTTTATGAGAACAGTATTTTCTAAAAACTCATAAAAACTGATTTCATTATTAAAACAGAAGAACGAGGAGTTCAAATATCAAAACCATTTGAAACTATTCATCTTCTTTCTCAAAAAAACCCTAAAAAAACACATAGACAGAAAATATGAATACATTCATATAGGTCTTGTACAAGTAGGAATAAAACATCTAACAAGAGAAGGACTAAACACCTCAATTCTTTGTATTTTGAGGGATGCAAGATTTTTAGAATTTAAAGATGGAATCATAAGTTCAGTAGAGTCGAGTCTTTTTCAAGGACCAATCTCTTTTGAATGTGCACCAAATATTTCATTATCTCTTGCAGACAAAAACATTTTGAAATCTTTGGTTTTACAAGTTAAAACTCACAATTACAAAATGTTGGAAGGATCAATTCCAGTAGCTATTATTTTTAAAATTCATTATAAAGCAATGTTTATTGCTTTTACATCTGTAAAAAATATTACAAAAAAGGGTGAAACCTTGTTTTTACAAACGAATTTATCCAGAGAAAATACAGTAGTATCAAAAACCATACTTTGGAAAGATATTGATCTTCCTGAAGAATGGGTTTTAGAAGGAGCAACTAATCCAAAATCTCCTAAAAAATCTAGACCAAACACTCATTTGAGGAAAATTACACAGTACAATGATGGAAGGGTAAAAATAAGCTTTTCAAGAGCTTTCAGTAGCCGATTCTCTGACTCTGGTTCCTCTACTAGTACTATTGACATAGGCCGACCCTCAAAGCTCCCTTCAGTAATTCATCTCCCAGATCGAGAAGAAAATTTTTCAAAACCAAGATTTTCATGTACTAGCATTCCAAGTGCATCTTTTCAAAACGTTGATTATTCAACAACAGTTCCTCATCAGGTCTATAGTAGACCACAGGTGTCAAACGAGGAACCACTTCATGTTTCACCACCTACTTCACCATCTTTTTCAACTGTAACAGAAAATGTTATGAATGAATTAAATGTCATTGAAAAGGATTTTGAAGTAAACAAAACGTATTTACATAATGATTTTTATTCAAAAGAAAATTTGGAAAAAAGAACATGGTTCTTTAAAAATTTTCTAGAAAAAAGAAAAGAAATCCAAGAAAAATACTATGAATTTGTTTTTAAAAATAAAACACAAATTCTGTTCTTTGGCTGGTTTGAAATTTATGCTTTACAAGAAAAAATTTCATACCCATTTCAACAAAAAACTGTAAATTCTATCACTTCTAGAAGTAAGGATACGGAGTGGGAAATGTCTGATGGTAGAAAAATACAGTCAACACATCCGCCATTAAGACACATAAAAATAACTCATTTAAGTCAAGCAGTAGAAGCAAGTCCTTACAAAACTCCGAATGAAAATACGGATAAGGATATTAAAAACATTATTCAACAGAATAATTTTACAAACACTCATCTTAGTACAATTGCTAAACAATTAACTAGGATGGAGGAGCATGAAAAAACTTCTATTGTTTCCCATGTTGAAACCTCAGAATCAAAGCTAAAAAACCCGATCTTTAAGCTGTTTCAAGTATCCAAAACAAGTCAAAAATTATTTAAGGAGGGTAAATCAGAATTTACTCAAGCCTTGAAAGACCAGTTAAGTAGAATAGAGTCATCCTCTACGTCTGCTCCCATGGTTGCACAAGACACCTTAGATAAAAATAAAACAGTCAGCACTTAGATCAGATCTCTGACTCAGAAGAAAGTAAAAAATAGGAGTTATCCAGACTCCATTGGCCTAGAAGTTCACCTTCTCCTCTGGCTATGGTAATTGCTCCAAACTTAGGCATAGAAAATAGACCAAACGTATTATCTCAATCCAAATTTAATGCCTCTACTGTCTATGAATGGAATATAGATGGTATGTCTGAGTATAATATCCTTAGTCTCTTGCAACAAATGACCATGGCATCAACTGCCTATAAAACCCAAACGAATACCCCTGATAGAGCAATAGCTGAATTGTTTATAGCAGGTTTTTCAGGCCAATTAAAAGGCTGGTGGGATTTCCATCTCACCCAGTAAAAACAATTAGAAATTTTAGGTGCTATTCAAACAACAGAGGAAGGAACTTCCCTCCTCGATGAATTAGGAAACCCTATTCTAGACGCTGTCGCAATACTAAGGTGGAGGGAAGATACCAAAACAATCATCCTCATTATCATCTCCTAAGTCAACGATGGCCTCAGAATCTGAGGATAATTATTTTGGTATCTTCCCTCCACCTTAGTGGATTTGGGTTTTAAACATGGATCGTTTTAGATTCATATTATTGTATTTAGGTCTGGCCCAAAAGCCTAAACAGGCCCATAAAAAAAGAGAGTAAAAGTAAAAGTAAAAGGTTAAAAGAAAAAGAAAATGATTAGATTCTTTTCTTGTCACCGATAGATATTTGCTCTCCCCATGTGACGACTCTAAAGTGGACAAACAGTCGCTCCACCAACAACTCCACCAACTTAAAACTCCCATAATTATTGGGAATCTTTTCCTTTCCAGCTAAACGTGGGTCCAAGCTCCCACTCATTTTGGCGTAACAACTGAAGACTTCCCTCTATAAAAGGATTCTCATTCCTTCATAGAAGGCAGACTCTTCTTTAGGACAAACACTCTCAAGCTTAGATATAGGAAGCTCATGTGTTGAGCACACCTTGTAAAAATCTTGAAGCTTAGAGTTCTATCTCCAAAAATAAAACTTGTAAATTTTATTTTATTTTCAGAAAATGTAAGTATGCTCATGTGTTGAGCTTTACTTTCTTGTAATTTATTTTTCATTTATAAAATTATATTTTCATATCTGGGTTCAAGTGTTGCTACATTCATAAGTATGCACTGTACCTATGGCTTATGCTGATATGGTACATTAGAAACTCTGTTTGCATAATGCTTGTGCTGCATTAAACAGGTATATAGGCTGCAATATATAGTCCCCTTCGAAAGCTACACTGAATAGTATAGTGGATTGTTCTGCCACGTACCTTTTATTTTCTGCATATGCATTCATAGATCTTTAATAAACATTCCTTGAGATCCCGAGCATCACTTGGTATCAGAGCCTAGGAGGGTGGTAGATCTATATAGTAAGATGTTCATATTTTTAAAATTAATTATTTTCTAAAAATATTTTTGAAGTATCAACTGGGTAAAGGTTAGTTGCATGGTAGTAAGTCCCGTGTTAGCCGACGAAAAGGCGTTTAGGGCTGTGAATCCATTGTAAGGTTATCCAGGAGAGCAGATATCAAAACAATCATCCTCATTATCATCTCTTAAGTCAATGATGGGCTCGAAATCTGAAGATGAGGCATTTGACCGAGCTGAAGGAATCGAGGAAGCTTTTGAAGACGTGGCCTCGCTTTGGAGAAGTTGGGCCATAGTTGATATATATATATATATATATATATATATATATATATATATATATATATATATATATATATATATATATATATATATATATATATATATATATATATATATATATATATATATATCTTTATGAATTATTTAAAATTCTTAGTTAGCATCGTTGGAGTTAAGAACTAAAGGAAAAACTTATTAGTCCATAAAGGAGTATCTTTATGAAATACAAAAAAATGGTGTTAAGCTATTATGTAATTAGGTATATCTCAATATGTAATTAGTAAACAAGAAAACAAGTTTTTAAAGGAATGCCTTGTTTGAGTGGAAATTTCGGCATTGAGTGGTAATTATTAGAGGAAAATATCAATAGGTTGTGGACTAAACTATTACTGCATAATCCATCCAACGACATTATTTCACCATGGTCTTTGTTAATACTTTTTACTTACTAATCTTAGTTTTGTGGTACCAATCTCAATATATTTGGCATTTATATTTGGCCATTTGCCATTTTTTAATGCTATTGTGCTTTTCTTATGATTATTTTTCTTCTTATTATTAGAGAACTTCAACACTTAAGAAATAGCCTACCTGATAGTGTCGTTGTTTAGCGAGTTGATGAGAGGCTATCTGCAATGGGAAATTGTATAACCTACAATGACCATGTTGCTCTTAACACATATAGATCTTAACAAAGTATGGTTTTAGTTTCCTCCTTATCCATGACTGTTTGATATGGGCACATATAAGAGCTTACTTTGTTTCATAAAAATTTCATTTATCATTGAATCTCCTGATGGTAAAAGATGAGGGTGCAACTAATTCAGATTATAAGCTTTGATGGTGGTATTTATTTGTTCCTTTGCAGGGGAAAAGTAGCTGAAGGAATTGATTTTGATTGACATTATGCCAGACTAGTAATCATGTTTGGAATTCCTTTCTAGTATACCTTAAGCAAGTATGCATTCTCATAAAAGGTATGATGATATTTGTTGATAAAAGGTATGATTTTCCCTTCATCAACATTTTGGTACTCTTTTCTGTCCTAGTTGTATTTCCAAAGGTAGGAATTTCAAATGCCCGCAAAATATTTTTTTTATTGAGATTTGGATATGTTGAATGGTAGATGTCTTAGTACGCATATTGATTAGAAATTGTTGCTAATCAAGTTACCCGATGAGGATTAAGACATAGAAAAATAATGTATTGCATGTAATAATTATTTAATTATAACAATTTTGTTCCCTTGAGAAAGCCAGATCTGCTTAAAAATTTAGCAATATAGTTGTAGCATTCAACAAAGGGCATGTCTACAATTTTTATTATTAACTTCCTCTAAGTTAAGATGTTGAGCTGCAGTATATGATGATTTAAAGCAAATAAATTCTATTATTTTTGCTTTTAACTCTATTTACTCAAAGTTCTTAATGCATTCAAACTTTTGGTGCCATTGAGGTTTTGCCATTTTTATTAAAACATAGTAAATAGATTCTTTACCTCTAACTGTTGATTTATTTTCTAAGGATCTTAGTGCATCCACTCTTAGTACTGGGAAAGGATGGGTTTTGCTGCTTTATTAAGTGCGCATAGCCTTCTATAGTGTAATTTTGTGATTCATGTCCTCATGCCATTGAAATCTGCATAGATAAACTTTAGGCAGCTACATTTTACTTGTACTTTAGGATGAGAATTGATTTGGAATTTAAATCTTGGTTTTATGGTGTGTGTGACTGAATAAAAACATTTCGGCATTGTTCTGTCATATGAATATTGTGAGCAATACATTTCTAAATTTGTTGCTTCTCTAATTTGCAGGTTGAACCAATTCATAACCTGTTTGCTGCTCTATTTCTTTCTAATATTGGGATGCTTATACATGTACGATTTATATGGAACCATGTGGACATGTTACTAGCATCTGCGATTTTGGCAATAGTAGTTAAAACAACTATTGTTGCTGTTGTAACGAAAGCCTTTGGATATGGTATTAGGACATCGTTCCATGTGAGCTACCTTACAAAACTTATTAGAAGAGTTTTATATAGATTGTTTTAGATTTTTTTTTTGTAAAGCACTATACACCCTTATGGTTGTGAATTTAAATATACTATTTTGGATAATTTTTTTTAAAGCACTGCAAAATTTTGTGCACAAAAACATTGTTGCATTATATAAATATATTTGTACAACAGTTATGATAAACATATTATTTTTGTTATATATTAAAATTATTAATTAATATATATCTTTACTTTAAATTTAAGACTTTTTGTATTGAACTCATCGTGTTTAATTTGGAATTTGCAAATAGGAAATACAAAATTTTTGCAAAAAAATTATAAAAAAATTAAATACAAAATTTTTACCGACGAAACAATCCGTCGTTGTTATTTTAATAATTTTAATATTTATAGTAAATATATTTACTGACAAATTTACCAACGAAAACAATCTGTCGCTGTTTATACTAAAAATAAATTCATAATTTATTCGTCAAATGTTACTGACAGTTTAGCGACGAAATGTCAGTCGGCAAACGGTTAACAAGACGAATCATCCAACAGATTTTTAATTAAACTACCGACGGACTGTTTTGAACATATCCATTGGAAAAAATTCGTTGATCATGTTTACTGACGGAATTTTCCATTGGTAAATTGCTATAAAAAATCTTCGGTAAGGCCATTTTTTGTCGACAAATAGCCTAAATCCGTCGATAAAAGCATTTTTTTTGTAGTGAATATCACTTATTATCGCTCTTAGAACTAAATATGTGTAGAAAATTTATCATATAAAATAAATAAAAATAGATATTATATAAAAACAAATTATTTACATTTTGTTTATTTATCATGTTATTTTATCAAATTAAAATTAATCATATTATTTTATGTAATTAATATTTATTGTATTATTTTTCGTTAGAAAATTACAATATATGTAACAACTAGAAGCACGGAACTTATAACTATAAAAACAAAAATAAAAGAGACTTAATAATTTCTTGTTATTTTTTTCAGTATCTTATAATTTTAGACCAATTAAAATTGCTTTATATAGTACAAAAAAAAAGTAATCAATTAAATCAAGTAGCATGAAAATTAACCATCTCAATTTAAACTCATGCTATTGTTCTAAAAATGAAAAAATAATAATAACTTACCTTTAATTAGGGGTGAGCAAAAAAATCAAAAATATGATTAATTGCAAAATCGCTCCGAAACTGAACTGATTTTTTCGGTTAACTGATATGATATATTCGATTACGATTTTTTATTTTTTTTATTTTAGATTTTTTTTGTTACGATTTCAGTTTTTAGGTACCGGTTAACTAGTTCATATATATATATATATATATATATATATATATAATTTTCTTTTTTATTTCTCTTTAAAACTTACCTAAAATAATATTTTAAAATATATTTAAATTATATATTTATTTTATATCTTAATTTTTTATATTTTTCTATAAATTTATATAATAGTTTAAACTAAATTTATATTATATTATTTTTTTAATTACATAATAATATTTATACGTAGTAATCGATTAACTTATATATATATATATTATCACATATTGGTGTTCATATTTGAAAGAAATATACATCATGATATATTACGAGAAGTAGACATAAATACCTCTCGAAGTGCAAATCGTTGAAATGCAAGCGAAAATCGATTATTTTACGTTATTGGCAAAGCCTATCACTCACGTGTCACAAACTATGGGAAGAAAGCATAGATCCACGAACTAAAAGCCCTTTTAAACAAAGAGAATATACGAGAAGACAAACTGACAGAGTTTTGGTATTCTAATTTTCTCTCCTTTCTAAATGAAGGATTTAAGCCTTATATAGGGCTCCAATTAAGGATTACTTAATTTCCTTAATAATGATGAATTAAATTGGCAGTTACAATATTAATAAGGAAATAATAAATATGACAGTTATGAAATTAATATGTAACTGCCCATATTAATGCACACATAAATGGTAGATTCCCTAATTAATGGAAAAACCAATATGGAACTAATTCCATATAAATTATTTCATGTTCCAATATTATCTCTATTATATTGAGGCCAATTTATCATCTCGTGAGTCATGGACGTATCCCAAATTCCTTCATCTCCCACTCACATATGACGAAATGATTTTCAGTCATTCTCTCCTATCATACAAGCAGATAGTTCGTATAACCGATGTACGTCAAGAACACTAATGCTATACACATGTTAGGGATATATAGCATCTTGAGAAATAAGATCTTTTTACAATTGTATGCCAAACCCTAGATAGTTTTCTTACATTCGTTGTTTTATCTCATGATCCCATACAAATAATTTTCGTGTTCACTATTGTGTCTCGACTTATAAAGACTACAATAGGTATACCGATGAACTACAAAACTACCGAATGTGATCGAAAAATATCTTCCCATTTTTCTATATACTATCCATCATAGTCTAACTCGCTTTTCTAGTTAGATCCGTCGGGTCAAAATTTTTCCATAACCCTTTGGAGACTAACTAAGCTAGCCACACTGAACTATACTTCAGGCATATGTTAAGAGTCCTGAGGGTCGAAAAAATTAGGGTCTCACACTAGGAAAAATTTGAAATCATTCACATAAGATTCATCTCCCTTGGTCAACTCAAGCACACATGGTATGATGCATGTGTTATAATGTTCTTTCCTTTCCCTTAAAGGAGCACATGTCTTATTATTATTTAACACCATATAGAAGCCTAAGGTTGCAATTCACTAAAGCATTCAACTTTTGTTCTCCCATTTTAGAACTACTTCTAGCTTTTTAAGACAAAATATGATAGTTACATTTAACTTATCATAAAATTACACTTAATCCAATTTAGATCTTAATCCAAATCATACAACCTCATGCATGTCTTTATCTTGCACCTTAACAAGACTCATCTTGTAATTTCTGCAAAACGACACTTTTATTTTGAACAAGTTCTCGAAATTCACTTTATGTTCAAAAATCGCCTCATCTTAGTCTTTGTCAACTCATTATCAAAACAACGATAAACACCAGTGTGAGTGGGCTACTTTTCTATCCGATATGCTCAATCATAAAATAAATAATAGTAAATGTTCACATATAAACATTCACACTTATGTATTGCCAAATAATGAACTATATTATTATTCATAAATAATAATATTAAGGGATCATATAAACAGTACAAATCAAATCTTATGCAACCTTTAAGATCTAATGTGTCTCTCAAAATACATCAGTCAATACAGGTTTTGTTCATAGATTTGCAATCACATCCAGCGAGGAAATGTACTGTAAGTTCAGTTCTCCTAGTACAACAATATCTTCAATTTATTGATACTTAATGTTGATACATCCATCAACGACTGACTGTCACCATAGACTATCACTAGTTCCTCTAGGGCAGTTAATTCCAAATGGTTCACAAACCGTATCAACCAAAAATACCTCTTGTACTGCAGTTGAGAAAGCAACAAATTCAGCTTTCAATGTTGATGGGCTACAAAGATTTGTTTCTTGCTACATAACCTGAAGTGGATTTCCACTCATCCACATCACTTCCCCATTCAACATTTGAATATTCTCTGAATTGCAGAGATCATTTAAAAAAATAGAGAATAAGTTATAGTACTTTGAGGTATCTAAGTATTTTTTTACTACCTTCCAATGTGCTTCGCCTGGGTTAGACTGATATCTATTTACTATGCCCACAACATATAATATATCAAGTCTGGTACACAATATTAGGTACATCAAACTACCCATGGCACTAGTATACTAAACATTCCTTATATGTTCAATCTGCTCATTTGTCTTAGGACACATACTTTTGCTAAGAAACTAATTCTTAGTAATGGGGTTGTCAATGGGTTTAAATTTTACATATTAAATCATTTAATAACTTTGTTAATGTATGTCTCTTAAAACAATGACAATAACCTTCTTGAGCGATCTCTCGAAATCTTAACTTTAAGGATATAATCTGATTAACCTATATCTTTTATCTTAAAGTTGGATCACAACCAATCTTTGATAAGATTTACATACTTTATGTCATTTTCTGGTATTAGTATGTCGTCTACATACCAAGTCAAAATGACAAATTTGTCTTTAGAGCTTTTGTGATAAACACAATGGTCTTCATCAATCATGTTAAACTCATTTGACATGATTGCTTTATGAAATCTCAAATACTATTTTCTCGAAGACTACTTTAGGCCATTGATCGATCTCATCAATCAGAAAACCTTATGTTTGCTACATTTTGCAATAAGGAAAGTAGTCTTTACATCCATTTGATGTAGCTCTAGGTCCAAACTAGCTTTCAAGGTTAGAATTAACCTTATCGACGTAAATCTAACAACAAGTGAAAAAGTCTTCTCATAGTCAATTCCTTCCTGTTGTGTAAATCCCTTAGCAACTAGGTGAGCCTTGTATCTTTCGATACTACCATAAGCTTTTCGCTTTATTTTGAGAACCCACTTATTCCCAATTGGCTTGTGTCCTTCAGGTAGATCAACTAGTTCCCAAATATGATTCGATCTCATGGAAGCCATTTCTTCTTCCATTGCCTTAATCCATTTATCTTTTACTAGGCATTCTTGTGGGATAACTAAAAAATCATCGACATGGAACACTTTTCCTTTTAGATTTTTTGTAATTTCGATTCTTGACAAACATGTCTCATATATTCATCATAGTTCGAAAAGCTCCCACTAGAATTAAGCTCTATGCTCCCACTCAAATAAAGATCCTAAATATCCATACTCCCACTAGAGCTAGGCATGCTCATGCTCCCATTGGAGAATGGATCCCAAACATCTAGACCATTGAGAATAGAGTTTTGACTATCTTCTTCAATTTTTCTCCCACTCGGATGGAGAGATCTGGCTAGTTCATATTTTTGAGTTTCATAAAAGTAAAGTCTTAACTTACTTCGCCTAACTTAAAAAACTTATTTTCCAAAAATATGATGTCTCGTGATTCAGATTTTGTTAATGAGCCATTTGCTTGTTCATCCATAAGCACGTATCCTTTTAATACGTCAGAATATCGCACAAAGATACTCTTTTTAACCTTATGGTCTGCATTTACCAAATTTATTTGAGGTTTTATGGACATAAGCAACACAACCCTAAGGTCATCAATGTCTTAGGTTGAATTACCGACCAGTCCACAATTCATAAGAAGTGAAAGCAACAAACTTGGAGGGCACAAAGTTTAGAACACCATTTTGTTATGGAGTTCGAGGAATAGACAACTGATGTCCACTCCCTTTTTCATCATATAAAGCTTTAAATTTATCAAAAAGATATTCTCGATCACGGTCGGTTCTTAAAGCTTTAATTTTCTTGTCCAATTGATTCTCAACAAAATTTTATAAAAGTTTTAAAGCAACTAAATGCTTCAAACTTGTGAGAAATCAAATGGACATGACCATACCTAATATAGTCATCTATATTAGTGATGAATAATAATAGGCCCCATACCTTGCCCTAATATTCATTAAATCATAGACATCTGAATGGATCAATTACAATAGAGTTCTGATTCTAGTTCCTTTTTTTCTAAAGAATTTCCTCCCTAGTTTTCTTTTCGAGCAATACTCATAGGTAGGTAATTCAAGCTTATTCAAATCACCTATCAATCCTACTTTGGCTAACTAACTCATTAAGTCTTAACTAATGTGGTATTATCTAGCATGCCATAATTTCATATTATTCTTATAACAATGTGAAACAGAAGAAGAAATTAATGAAAAACTAGTATTATTCAATAATCAGGATCAATATCCATAATAATGAAAATGTTCAAAACAAAACTAGAACCACATTAAGAATCATCTAAACATAAGCGTGCGTTGTTATCCTTAAAATGTAAATGAAACCTAATTTCATTAAAGCAAAAGTAAAAACTAACCAGATAAAAGAATCTTGATCCTTTTTGTCACAAGGTCCATTACTTTTAGATCTATCACTCACAAATGATGAAATTTAGTAAAAAGACATGACTAGATACACATATTTCACTCACTCATGAGTCAAGATGGTGTACCTATTAGGACACATTGAAGTCTCTTACACAATGATCCTTTTATTGGCAGTTGAAGAAATATTTCACTCTTGAAATATTTATCCTTTTATTACCTTTGGACCTTATGTAATTCTATTTTATCTTTTGCCTTTTAGACACTCGAGCCTTTCCTTTACCCTTACCACTAAAGCTTTTATTCTTGTTCTGGTTAAAACTTATTCTACCAGAATAGAAATTTACCATGTGCACTACGACATTGATCTTAATCACTGCTATATAGTCCTTTTCAAGCTTAAAATGACAAGCAACATTCCTAGATGTCTTAATCTTGTCCATATGAGTTAGTTGCATCTTTATATGCTCCCAACTCTAGGATAAAGAATGGATAATAACTTGGACATGTTGCTCATTGATCATCTTATGATCAAGTTCACTAAGTTCACATATCATCTTATCCATCTCTCTTAGATGTTCTCGTATTATATAATCAGACTTTTCTGATTAGTACTAAAATTTGATTACTAATGATTGAAACTGAGTTAGAAACGTATCCCTGAATTTTTCTGCAAAGCGATCCACATATCCATTGCATTTTGACACCTTCAAAATTTGCTTAGTGATATCATCATCCATTTGCACTTAGCAATATGGTACGAGCAATGGAACATCTCTTTTCTATGCCACATAGGCATCTCGGTCTTACTTATTCTAGACTATGGTACCATGCTTAGATTCAATCATAATCAAACTTAAGGTTTCTAAAATCTCTTGCTCTTCAAGCATATATTGGATGTACATATTTTATTTGAATCCTCTGATCACTAATGGAGTAATTGTTGTACAATATTAAGGAGATCAAGCAATACATGTTATTTACTATGCATCTGAAAAATTAACCTAATAAAGTTATTTATTAGGCCCAAATTTGAAAAGGTTACTTAAAGTTTCCAATCACCCTCTAAGTCCTAATGTATAACCTTACAGGTTAAATTTCATGCATAGTAAATGTCAATTGTTGGGCATTAAGTTCTTAAACTTAATTTAGGATATTATACATAAGATAATCTAAGTCTTAACTCAATTATCATGCAATTATTTTACTCATAAAATATTGCTAAGCAATTAACAATAAAATAAACACATTCATAATAAATGCTAAATGCCAATACAATATCCAAAAAATAAATAAACTCATTTATTTAATCAATCATTAAATATCCAACAATCCTAAAAGAGGAAACAATTAAAATAAGATAAAACACACTTGTCTTTAATCTAGTAATAAGAAACATAAATCCTAACCATAAATTTGTTAACCAATAATAACTTGACACTCATGTCAATAACTCAGGGAACCTAAAATGTGATAAAACTAGTCTCGTCATTGGAAATGATTTCTCAACCCTTTAGAACAAATCAAGAGGTATGCCATAAAATCGATGATGAATCCATGGACGATGCACACAATGTCCGCTTCTGAGTACCATCTCAGATTTAATGTTACCTCTCAACACTCCTCTTTTAGTCACTAGATACAAAAATTGGATAATGGCTTTCTTATAAATTATATTTTTCTTGATCCAGGCATCAACCAACCAATTTCTCATATATGGATAGCAATCGAAAGAGTTTTTTATCACCTTAAACAAGGTCCTGTCAATACCTCCTTGGTCCAAGCCATCAGACCAAATACACTCTTGCATATTTTCATGCACACACAGAATATGATGCATTATTGCATCAATGTCATAAGCTCTAACCTTCTTATGCATCCTTATTTTGCAAACCATTTGCATTTTTGCTTCGGTTTCCACAATTTTTTGAGAAATTTATGGACATATAGGAGTCTTTATCTTCACCATTTCTATCACACATAATAGAAAATTAAATAGTAAGCACACTTATGCACAATCATGTATGATCAAAACTCATTTCAATCCAAAAGATAAAGATAAATTGTTACTCATAACATAATATAAATAGTCAGTACACTCATGTACAAACACACATATGATTAAAACTTATTTCAATCAACAAATAAAGAGATATCCATAAAATATAATTTTCAAACTAATTTGAAAATTTAAGAAGACAGGAAAAATAATTTTCTCAATTTTTATCAATTTAAAATAATTTTTGTAGGAATAAAATCCAAAAAATATTTTTTGGTCCTAAAAAAATTACCCAAAAATTAGAAAAATTAAGAAAATCAGATTAAAAAAATTGAGCTAATTTGGAGGTCGGAGGAGGCCGCATGCGCTAACATGCACCACACGTGCGAAAGATAGACCACGCACCATCTGAGGCATTTTACCACATGGCGCAATTTTACTAGGCCATGTGGTAGCCGCACATTCATCCACGTGGCACCAACTGGACAGAAAAAATAGACATGTGGCATAACCGCAACCCACCACATGTCATCCAGTCACTGGCCCATGTGTTGACACATGGCATACTCATCAAGCCATGTGTTTAAACCTCGATGCCACATGGCTACATCGTAGGCTGCCATGTGGATGTAAGGTGGCATGACACACTATGCCACATGGTAGAACCCTTGCCATGTGTCAGTCCCACAGGTTGCCACCTGGTGCCACGTGTCATCATGTGCTTGACCCACATGGCATCACGTGGACCCCTATTGACACGTCAGCTAACATATGGTGCTTCTCCATAATGCCACGTGTCATTTCCCCATTGGGCCATATGGTTGAGTGACGTTTCACTCAGTGCGCGTGGCCAGGGGCGTGCTGGAGACACACCTTCTAGCATGCACCTAGCACACTAGTGGCGCGTGCAAGCCATGCGCTGCCTTTTTGGTGGTTTCAGGCCATCGAATTTTTTCCAGGGTAGGATTTTCGAGGTCCTTGAGTCCAATGTTGTGGTCAAAATAAAAAATTTTCACTTAAAATTTTAATTATGGATTTTTTAAATAATTATTTAATTTCGGTGTTCAAAAAACACAAAAAAATTCTAGACTAGAATTAAAAAAAATATAGAATAGATCTAATATGCATATCAATTGGCCTATCAACATGTCTGAATTCATATAAAAAACAGATCTACATAATAAACATGCTGGAACGCAAAAATATGGGCTCTGATACCAATGAAAGAAATATATATCATGATATATTGCGAGAAATAGATATAAATACCTCTCGAAGTGTAGATTGTTGAAGTGAAAGCGAAAATCGATTATTTCACGTTACCGACAAAGCCTATCACCCACGTGTCATGAACTACGGGATGAAAACATAGATCCACGAACTAAAAGCCCCTTTAGACAAAGAGAATATGCAAGGAGACAAACTGACAGAGTTTCGGTATCTATAATTTTCTTCCATTTTCAAATGAAGGATTTAAGCCCTTATATAGGGCTCCAATTAAGGAATACTTAATTTTCCTAATAATGATAAATTAAATTGGCAGTTACAATATTAATAAGAAAATAATAAATATGGCAGTTATGAAATTAATATGTAGCTTCCCATATTAATGCACACATAAATGGTAGTGTAACACCCTTACCCTGTACTTAGCTGTAACACTGTGATTAATATTAATCAAGCATGCTTATCAACATTTCATCTGATAATCCACTAAACAGATATCCAAAAGTTAACTATTAGAAACTTCACTTATAGGTGCATCTCGCTAACATAAAATATTACATATATAAAGCATCTGTAGTAAATACAAAATTTCCAACATAATTAGAGTTTCCACAACTACAAAACATAAAGACAAAAAGAAGACTCTAATATCAATCTTCTAAGACTTGTGTTGGCCAACCTGCTGCAGAAAACAGACCTGGAAGAAAGTCCTGTTCTCCCAACCTACACGGATAAACAAAAATCCGTGCTAAGCTATAAAGCTTAGTGGGGAATACTATAAATGATAACGACTACTCACAGTGGTCGTCAACAAGCATACATTATAAACTATAAAGTATAACTTATACTCAACAATTAACCATATAAGCATAATTGTCCTTTAATCTTGCGATTCATTCATTGATTATTTTACCACTGTTTATACTTAGTCATTCCTTCCACTTTTTCATATAAGATAGGAATATAAGCATATACATATTCACATATGAGCTATGATCAACATTCACATATAAGCTATGATCAACATTCACATATAAATATTCGCAAGTAAAACAAGGCATTAGTACTATGAAAGTTCATCATTTATCAATCAAGAAATATATTCGAATTACTTATTGTACCAATGCATACATAGAATTTCTAGCTTGCTTTTATATCCAATACCATTTTCATGTGAACTTTATCTCTTGTAAATCTATAAATGCTTTATGTGTATGCACAAGACAATATACATCATTTCTTAATCAAGAGCAAGAACGAGTAAATATAGGGAAAACATATAACTCAATTGTATTAATTTGAAAAGCAGTCACCAACATGAATACCCATTCATAAACTCTTATATTCATTTGCTTTAGAGAACATACTATCTCTAATATAGTTCATAATTATATATTAGTGATGCACTAGTTCATTTATATAACTCTGTACGTACTGTTTCTATATGCAATAATCATGCATAAGTGTAAATTGTAACATCTTTTAATACCATAATTTCCATTTGTACTGTAAAGGAATTTCACATATAAATTAGATTCTGAAATCAATTTATGAATTGTTATGCTTTATAAAGCTTTAAATTAACATCAAACTATTCTTAACTTAGGTATAAGGCCTGCACTATTCTAAAGAGGTGGATAACGGGTTGAACGATGGTACCCGAAGGCACAAGCTGTTTAGTCACCCAAACGGGGCTGACTACAACCCAAACGGGGTTGAACGATGGTACCCGAAGGCACAAATTGGTTTAGCCACCCAAATGGGGTGACCACAACCCACACGGGGTTGAACGATAGTACCCGAAGGCACAAGTTTTGGTGTATCTATGGTACCTGAAGGTACGGGGCTTAACGATGGTACCCGAAGGCACAAGCTGTTTAGTCACCCAAACGGGGCTGACTACAACCCAAACGGGGTTGAACGATGGTACCCGAAGGCACAAATTGTTTAGTCACCCAAACGGGGCTGACTACAACCCAAACGGGGTTGAACGATGGTACCCGAAGGCACAAGTTTTTCTGCAGCTGCATGGTACCCTTATAGGCATGCCTATCTATCCACTTCCTAGACTCAACGCAGGCAATAAAATCTATTTACTTTATCTTTCATTTATTCATTCATATTCTTATATGCACATGTATACTCTTGTATAACTATGAACAATGTACTCATACTCATGTTCATGTATAACTTTCTGTAAACCGGTAAACATTTCACTGTTGGGTAATACTATTCTGTTCTTGTAATCATATTCACTTATGTGGCTAGTTCGTATGTCAAGATTATACTTATATAATGCCATTTGTACCCATACATGATCATGTAAAATATATATATACATCTTCTTTAGTACATATACATATATGCACTAATCATAAACAATTATACACTTTTCTCATATAATAATCACATGACAAGATACTCCTTCTGTGATGCATACACTTGTATACATAGTCTTGTATGACATTACCATTATATACTTTAATAAAATTTCTATAATGGTGTCTATAGCACTGTAGATCTGTATTTTAGCATGCTATCATGTGACCACACATATGCTTAATCATATCATTTCAATTAAGTAAAGACGTATTCATACGTTTCACTTTACTCATTTTCTTCGAATCATTACTCTCAAACTTCTTTCAACAGTCAAACCCAATCATGTAAGATCATATTATATTTATAGACATATGTTTATATGTTCACATAATCCACAAATCACATTAAGCATCTCACATGTTCACAGTCATGCTAAAACATTTTCTATCTCATAGTACAAATTCATGCTCATACACTCATGTACATAATCATAGTTGTACGTACCTGTGGGTACACTCGCATATAGTAGACTTACTCATATGAGCATATTTACCAAATATATATATATATGTATATATATATATATCTTTATCATCATTAAAATCATGTGCTATACAGAATGTCAACATGTTTCCATATGGGCATATACACATGCCAAGGTCATACTATTGCAGTCCTTATTTCATAGCATAAATACATGTCAAAATGTGCACTTTCATGTCATAAGGTTACATGTGTATAATATATATATCAATTTGGCATGTGACAATCATGTACAAAACTATTTACATGTAT
This sequence comes from Excoecaria agallocha, assembly GCA_037975025.1. Classification (NCBI taxonomy): domain Eukaryota; kingdom Viridiplantae; phylum Streptophyta; class Magnoliopsida; order Malpighiales; family Euphorbiaceae; genus Excoecaria; species Excoecaria agallocha. Next base: position 36,537,898 of record CM075807.1, on the reverse strand, counting down.
AAGTTAGATATTTCATCATTAGTCTTTATTGATATACACAATTGAATGCATATGTATTCATATAAATCCTTCATGGATAGCCATATTACATGCTTTAACCAATTAACTTTACTGTCACATAAACAAATATCTCTCTCAATTTATTAAAGAAATCATATTATCAAGTGTAGCAACAATATGCACATAATAGTAAATTCTGTTTCTGTGAGCAGTTTAGGAAACTAGTCCGAATTCAACCCTAAATTCCATATACTTAGAGACCGATTTAAGTTTAGGTTTCTTCATATGAAATATAGGTATGGAAGTCTAGTTTCCAACGCAAAAAGAATCACTCAATTTTCTGTTCTATAGCTCAACTTATGAGTAAAACAATCCAGATAGGTCAATCAGTCGTGAAGAAACGTTCTACTCGTGAAGAGGCTCACGAGTGAAGTAAAAGGGCAACATTTCACGACTCGTGAAGGGGCTCACGAGTTAGGAAAAAAGGCAGCATTTCACTACTCGTGAAGGGGCTCACGAGTAGAGAAAAAAGGCAGCATTTCACTACTCGTGAAGGGGCTCACGAGTGGTGAAAAAGGGCAGAATTTCACGACACGTGAAGAGCTTCACGAGTCGGACAAAAGTTCACGACTCGTGAAGTGCTTCACGACTCGGCACTGACTCTCACAACTGATGAAATCTGTTCTTCCAAAATCAACCCGAAAACCCAGCAAAAACCAGAAAAAAACGTAACTTCAATTTCTGTAAATTACATCCAAATTCAGCAACCAATTCCACATGCAATATGAACAACCTACATTCCCATACCTTAGCTGAAAATTCCTTTGTCTTCAACCCCTTGCAAGCCCTTTCCTTGCTTCTTCCACCTTCTCTCTCTCCTTTACATCATTTCATACATACAACAACAATCATCCATCATCAATCAAATTAAGAAAGAGATGAAGATGAAGAGATGAACTAACAAGTTAGGATATTACCTTATAGTTATACTAATGATCTAGATTGAACAACATGCAACAATTCCTCTTCAACAAGACCTTGAGAATTCATCTATGGCTTTAAGAAATAAGAAGAAGAAAAATGAAGTTGCTGAACTCTCTCTAAGATTTCGTTCACCACCATTTCAAAGAGTTTTCCTTTCATTCCACTAGCACAAGACTTTATATAATAGCTAGGAAAATTCCCTCTTTGATCCTTCAACAAAATGCATGTCCTTTAATCAACCCACATCTTTTTGCATGTTATAAATCAACCTAATCACTTATTCTTTCTCTTAAATTAACCTCTCAAATATTCATTTATTCACCTTTGACCTTTAAGATGCTGAATTTACAAATTAACCCTTAAACTAATACTTTGAACTTCAATTACACCCTTGAATGTTATTAAACCAACAATAATAATTTAATTATGACCTTATAAAATTCATACCATATATCTTATACATTTATCACAATTATCGAACTTAATAACACTTATATCCCAATTGATCCTTGAAATAAAATATTATTTCAATTACACACATAAATAAACAACTAGTTTATCCTTCAATATATAAGCTTATAATAATTCATCTAATTAAGCTTGATTAAACATTAATAATTGGGATTATGTCCTTGAATTTTACTAAGCCCTAATTTGGGCCCTTACAGGTAGATTCCCTAATTAAGGGAAAAACCAATATGGAACTAATTCCATATAAATTATTTTTTGTTCTGATATTATCTCTATTATATCGAGGCCAATTTATCATCTCATGAGTCATGAGCGTATCCCAAACTCCTTCAATATTTTACTTAATAGCATTTAAATTATATTTTTTTTATATTTTAGATTTTATGTTTTTATATTTAATATTATCCAAAATTTTATATGACTTAAAATCAAACATGTTAATTTTCAACAAATATCAAATCTATTTTATAATATTAACTATTAATTTTTTGAATATGAATTTTGGCTAGTAAATTATGTTTATTTTGTGATTTTTAAAATTAAATTAAATTAAATTAAATTATAAAATTAAACTACCGACGGAATGTTTTGAACATATCCATTGGAAAAATTCCATTACTAATGAAATTTTGCATCGGTAAATTGCTACCTATAAGCATTTTACCGACAGGTGGATTCCGTCGTTAAATTAATAAAAAAATCTTCTATAAGGCTATTTTTCGTCGATAGATAGCACAAATCCGTCAGTAAAAGATATTTTTTTGTAGTGAATATCACTTATTATCGCTCTTAGAACTAAGTATGTGTAGACGATTTATCATATGAAATTAATAAAAATAGATATTATATAAAAAAAATTATTTACATTTTCTTTCATTTATCAGGTTATTTTATCAAATTAAAATTAATCATATTATTTTATGAAATTAATATTTATCATATTATTTTCCATTAGAAAATTAAAATATATGTAACAACTAGAAGTACGGAACTGATAACTATAAAAATAAAATAAAAGAGACTTAATAATTTCTTTTTATTTTTTTTAGCATCTTATATTTTCAGACCAATTAAAATTGCTTTATATAGTACAAAAAAATAAAGTAATCAATTAAATCAAGTAGCATGAAAATTAACAATCTCAATTTAAACTCATGCTATTGTTCTAAAAATGAAAAAATAATAATAACTTACCTTTAATTAGGGGTGAGCAAAAAAATAAAAAATATAATTAACCGCAAAATCGCTCCAAAACTGAACTGATTTTTTCGGTTAACTGATCTGATGAATTCGATTATAGTTTTTTATTTTTTATTACGGTTTTGGTTTTTAGGTACCGATTAACCAGTTATATATATATATATATATATATATATATATATATATATATATATATATATATATATATATATATATATATATATATATATATATATATATATATATATATATATATATATATATATATATATATATTCTTTTTTTCTGTCTAAAACTTACCTAAAATAATATTTTAAAATATATTTAAATTATATATTTATTTTATATCTTAATTTTTTTATATTTTTCTATAAATATATATAATACTTGAAACTAAATTTATATTATGTTATTCTCTTTAATTACATAATAATATTTATACGTAGTAATCGATTAACTTATATATAGTAATCGATTAACTTATATATATATATATATATATATATATATATATATATATATAATATTATATTGGTGTTTATATTTTACTTAATAGCATTTAAATTATATTTTATAGTTTATGCTTTTATATTTAATATTATTCAAAATTTTATATGACTTAAAATTAAATATGTTAAATTTCAACAAATATCAAATCGATTTTATAATATTAACTATTAATTTTTCAAATATGAATTTTGGGTAGTAAATTATATTTATTTTGTGATTGTGGTGTTTTAGGTATGTTTGGTAGGGTATATCCCCTTTCTCCACCGTGGGTTGCCATTTGGTTCCCTATACTTCCTTATTAATTAATGAATTTTGGCTTATCGAATATATATATATATATATATATATATATGTATGTATGTATGTATGTATGTATGTATGTATGTATGTATGTATATATATATATATATATATATATGTATGTATGTATGTATGTATATATATATATATGTATGTATGTATATACATACATACATACATACATACATACATACATACATACATACATACATACATACATATATATATATATATATATATATATATATATATATATATATATATATATATATTCTTAATAAAATTATGTGAATTGTTGTTGAAAAGGTAATTAAAAATGAAATGGTCATTAGATTATTAAACAAACCTTCATCATTCTGAGTTGTTATTTTACATTTGCTATTGTGGCCTTTGTAGTATTTGTTTTTCTTCATTTTCATTACAAGGTCTTTGACTGTTGTTGGTTCTTATTTTTGATAAATTACTTTTACAACTGTTATCTTATGCTATATGGCATGCCTACTGCTCTGTTGATTCTATCATCTTTCTTGTTCTTAATTGGTCTCTAATTACAATGAAAATGCAACTGTTCCTTTATTTTTTTTATCTTAAATCGTACATTATTTTTATTAAATAAAAATAAATATATATGGTTTGTAGCTTTGACAATAATATGTATATATAGCATCAACAACTTCTTCTTTTCATCTCTCAAACCACATACATATGCAGATTATATCAATGCATGCACATTTTGTATACAATAATTCATATTAATTTACATATATATATATATATACATATATATATATTTATTTATTTATTTATATTATGCATGAGTTTTTACTTGAGCTATAAATCAGTTTGTTACTTCTCTTTTGATGAAAAATATTACAGCTATTATATGCTTCTTGAATTTTTGTTTTTTCAATTACTGCCAGCTATAAGATAATTTACTTGTGAACTATATTTGTTTTATTATTCTTACTTGAGGTCAATTAATTTCATGTGAACACAAATGGTGTTAAACAATACTTTACAGTGAATCTACACTATAATGGAGTTGTGGGTAAGGAGGGATATTATGGTGGTAAAGTTTATTTTTTTGACTGGTGTAATAGGCATTCGATTACTCTGAATTTATTTGATAAATGGTTGCAATCATTAGGGGCTGATGGATATGTGAGGTACTATTATATACCTCCTAAAAATTGGTTTGGGGGATCGCTTAAAACTTTAGATAGTTATAGTGATATTTTTCAGATGTGTTTGTTTGTTGAGGTATTGCAAAAAATAGAAGTAGATGTCTATGTCAACCATTTCTCTGAGGATATGTTAGCACATTTGGAGGAGGAATGTATTCCTTATAGGAACTATCTCATTACTCCAAGGCCACAAATGAAGGAGTGGGTTGATGATGTTCATGAAGTTGACGTTGAGCAGCCAGAAATGGAAGTAGATAAATCAGTGGGAGGTGATGAGCAATTTGAGATTAAAGTTGAAGTTGATAATGCTGCAAGAGGTGATGAGCAAGATCAAAGTGAAATAAAAGTTGATAATGCTATAGGAGGTGATGAGTAGCTTGAAAATGTCATGTTCAATGACCCTGATTATAACATTCCAGTTGATGATGATGACTTTCTAGAATCTGTATTTTCACAAGGTGATGACAATAAGAAAGGTAGGCCAAGTGGCAGTGCAAACAGTCAATATACACCTGAAATTCACATAAGGGAGGTAGATTCTAAAGATGAATCTAAATACTATGACTCAGAAGAGTTGGATTCAAGAGTTGATAGTGATAAGGAAGATGCTGACGGTGTTAAATTTTTTGAATTTGATGAAAATCAACATATGGATAAGCCTGTTTTGCTTCACGGAATGAAGTTCAGAAATTTTGACTAATTCAAGAAAGCTTGCAGGAATTGGGGCATTATTAATAGGTGGAATTTATGGTTTTCCACAAATGATAAGTTGAGATGTATATGTAAGTGCAAGGATCCCTTGTGTAATTTCAGATTGTATGCTTTAAGGATTAGTAAAGATGATCCTACATTATAAATCAAGACATCCAATGTTTCTCACTCTTGCTCTAAGATATTCAAAAATATAAATCTTAATCACAGTGGATTGCAAGCAAGTATTATAATAGATTCAGGGCTGATCCATCTTGGAGTTTGAATGATATTAGAAAATGTGTTAATGATGATTTGGGATATACGATTTCTAGAATGAAAGCATGGAGAGCAAAGGACATGGCAAAATGGATTTATGGTGATGAGAATTTACAATACACTTCCCTTTTGAGTTATAGCACTGAACTTATGGAGTCCAACCCTGATACTACTATTGTCCTATGGAGGGAAGAGAACAAATTAAGGGTTTTATGTTTGTTTGGGCCTATTGAAAAATGCATTCAAAGATAGATGTAGGCCAATTATTAGCATTGATGCATGTTGGCTTAAGGGCATATTTGGAGGGAACTTACTGACAGCTGTTGGGATAAATTCGGATGACTGCAGTTTTTCGCTAGCTTATGTTGTCATAGATGATATTGAATCAATAAAGACATGGAGTTGGTTCTTATGCACACTTTCTTATGACTTGAAAATAATTAACAGTGCCAGAATTACTTGGATGTTCGACCGGCAAAAGGTAAATTTGTATTCATACTTTAATTATTACATATTTTCATATAATATTTCTGATGTTGTCTTGATCCATGTTGAATGATAATGCAAGGCCTGATCAATGCCGTCCAAGATCTTTTCCCAAGTTCTGAACATAGAAATTATGTCAGACATATGTATCAAAATTTCAAAAAAAAGTTCAAAAGGAAAGCTTTAAAGGATATGATATGGAATGTTGCTAAGGCCAGCAATGAAGCACAATTTTAGAGGGCAATGATTTGTATAAAGAATGAAAATCTAGATACATTTAATTGGCTAGAGCACCCTGATAGACCATAGTATAACTGGACACGGTCATTGTTCAGGACACAGAGCAAGTGTGATATGCTATTGAACAATCTTTCTGAGTGCTTTAATAGGTAAGCATTTTTGTATCACTGTTAATTTTCTAATGTTCAATGCTTCTTCATAATTTTTATTAATTAGTTATAAGTTTATTTTGTGTATTTATTTATGAAGGTATATATTAGAAGAGAGGGAGATGCCAATTATAACAATGTAAGAAATGATCAAAACTAAGTTGATGAAGAGGTTGTATAAAAAGAGTGAATGGATAAAAAACTATAATGGCAGAATCTGTCCAAAGATTGAAAATAAGTTTAAGAAAGTAAGAGAAGCTGCTGCTTACTATGAGGTTGTAAAATTAGGTGGTGCAAAGGTCCAAGTGAATGGTCTTGGGGGGCTTTATATAGTTGATTTAGTTGCTATGAGTTTTACTTGTAGGAGATGGGAGTTGACAGGATTGCCATATGCTCATGCAATAGCTAGTCTCATTGCAAATAATAATGACCCTCATAATTATGTCAACAACTACTATAGTGTTGACACATTCAAGAAGGTATACTCCTATTTTATTAGCCCAACTAATCCTAAAGACTTATGGCCTCAAGTGACTAATGAAGATGATGTAATTCCCCCCAAGTCTAAGAAAAAGAAAAGAGGGAGAAAGCCTAAGTGTAGGAGGAAGCAGCCAGATGAACTGGAGCAAATGAGAGAGAAAAAAGCCAAGACTAAAAAATGTGTTTCTACATCTAAATTTGGTGGAACTCAAAAATTATCAAAAAAAGGAAACATAAAACCAAAGTGTAGGGTATGTGGAGAGATTGGACATAATGCTAGAAGACATGGTTCTCAAACTACTAGCTTAGTGGATGATCAACATAAACAACCTCAATCCAATGTTAGTACTCAAGTAATTAGGTTCATATGTTTCTTTAATGGTTAATTAAATTATTTATTATATGATGTGTAACTTGTTATAACCAAGTTATTTTAGTCTATCTGCTGTAGGAAACTCAGCCTCAGCCAACACAATCAAGTGTTGTTATAAATGCATCCAATGAACCTGCCAACAAAAGGAAATTAATACCAATTAAATCCAAGCAATTGAAGAAGGATAGAGTTGTTCCATCGAGATACAAAGGACAAAGTTCAACTAATCAATAGAATTTGGGATATGAAGACTAGAGAACGTGAATTTTTCTTTTGTCATTTTGTTTTGACTGAGCTGCTGTAAATGTGTTGCCAGCCATGATTATAGACTTGATCTATTCCTTTTTGAGTTGATGTAAATGTGTTGCATAGCCATGATTATTGACTTTAGCTCTTGCTTTTTGATCTTCTTTTTGTGTTGTATGATGTTGCATAGTCATCTTCTTTTTGAGCTGCAGTAAATGTGTTGCACAACCATCATAGTATACATATAACTTTGACATCAATGAAATCGTATAAACTTTTATTTATTAGTTGCTGTTCCTGCAGTTGTTTATTTTATATTACTTTCATATTTACTTTGTTTGTTTTTTATATTTATTTTTGGTCATCACACATACCTAATAACATCACCCAACCAAAATCCAAATACTAACACATTAACTACAATGCTCCAACTCATATCTCTGAATTATAAAGTACATATATTACAAATAATACTATTTCGAATTTCCTGTTGTTTTACTGCTCCATGCAATTTATTACAACCAAATAGACAATAATGGCAACCATGATCCAGCAAATAAAAGAGCATCTCCTGCACTTTCCATGTCCCATCTGGTTCTTTGGAGCCAACTCCCTCTTCCATCCTCTCTGATTCTTCATAGCCAACTCACTCTTCAATCGTTCAATTTTTCTTTGCAAACCATTTATTATGTGGTTTGCCCTATTTGGTAATGGAGCATCATACCATCTAAAAAACCCACATCCTCCATTTTCTTATAATACAAAAAACCCATAAAAATTAAAGTGAATGAAAATTCAAGTTTAAATCTCAAATTTATTCTTACCCGAGTGAGATGGGCATTTCCTTCAATGTTAATATAACTATTTTTAGAAAAAGAACAAGAATGAGTAGCCATCTCAAATAATATAGGCTTTACAGCAGAAGACGGGGCGAGGGGGCAAGGTGAGAGATGGAGCGATGAGCCAACGAAATAAAGGGGGCGACGAGCTATAAGGTACGAGCAAATCGATGGGGTGAAGGAAGAGATGGGGAGATGTGGTGATAGAAAGAGAGGGGAAAAGGATAGAGATGGGGCGCTGGAGCTAAGAGAGCGAGGGACCAACTTCAGATCTAGGAGGAAGCAGTAGATCATTCATGGACTCGGGGCCAGGAAAGAGGGGGAGAGAAGAGAAAGAACACCATCCATTTTATTTTTTTTCTAATTTATGTAGACTCGTAGCTGAGGTGTTAATGTTTGCTGATGTGTCAAAATATCACACGTGCATTACATGCTCCGATGGCCTGCTTTGGAAATTTCCGGTCATTTTGACTTTTATGTTATAAAATAAAACCTAAGTGATTTTTTTGGTTACAAATCGAAGTTAAGTAACCACATCGTTACAACTGCAAAACTTTAGTGACTACCGGTGAAATTAACTCCCAATATATATGTATATGTTCAGTAGCTTACTCAGTAAATAAATGAAAATGGTTAAGCCTGAGTTTGGTGTGTGCTAGTGGCCTGGATCAAGCCAAACATGCTTCTTGCTCCAGCTGCACTGTTATTGCTTCCATAAGAGTAATGCTTTTCATTTATTTACTGTGAAAATACAGTGTATTTTTATTTATTTATTGAGAAAATACAGTGTATTTTTTATGTAGAAAAGAAAATACACTGTGTTTTTTTATGGAGAAAAGAAAATATATTGTATTAAGTTTTACCAAAAGAAAATACATTATATTTTATTTATGTACAAAAAAAATATACTGTATTTTTTATGTACAAAAGAAAACACAGTGTATTGAGTTTTATTAAAAGAAAATACACCGTATTTTTTTATATACAAAAGAAAATACACTGTATTTTTTCATATACAAAAGAACATATATGGTATTTTTTATGCACAAAAGAAAATATATAGTATTTTTTATGTACAAAAGAAAATATATAATATTTTTATGTACAAAAAATACACAGTATTTAATTTTATAAAAAAAAAAACTTAATCTTAATATAATGTATTAGATTTTCCAAAAGTAAATTCATCCATTTTGTATGAAAGCTAATTATGCCCATATTCTCTTTCTAGGGGCAAGATCTGATGTTTTGATTTCATCCATTTTGGCAGCTACAATGAAATCGTTGATACTCAGCCCACCTGCATATATATGAAAAATAGCAATTCAGAAAAAGCTCAATGTTTTAATTTAGTGTTGTTTTGTCTTTTTCTTAGGATTGTAGCATTACCCTCGCACCCATGACAATTAAATATTGAATTGTGTGTATATTCGTGCGGCAATTAAATTAATTGGATAATTAAATTTCATATATATAGAAAAAAATAAATTGAATAATTATAAATGTGAACTAATTTTACATGAATGAACATGAACGGGTGGAGCAGAAATAAGAAAGCAACCCATTTTCAGTAATCAAAATTAAATTGAACCCAGAAAAATGGATGGATTCCAATGGAAAACAAGAAACATGCAGTAGCTACGAAGAAGAAAATATTGACGAAGTAGAAAAAAAAAGCTGCATTTATTCTTTGTCTTTTTAAACCAATGCAAAATAGAGAAATAAATAGTAGGATATTTTTAAAAGTTAAAATATAAAAAGGACAATTAAAAAAAATTTAAATATAGTATTTACGAGAGATAAAAAAATTTGAGGGTGCAAATATGATTTTTTTTTTTTTGTGTGTGGCATTTGTGTAAAAACCCCCTCTTTTTTCTTGGTCTGTGGCACCTACATGGTAGATTTGAGCTCACGTCAGAAACTTAAATGAGTCTACTATTATGTATGGTTTTGGTGATAATATTTCAAAAATTAAGTTATTTTTGCAAAATAATTTTTTTTTTTTATGACCGAGTCATATGATATAAGTTCGTATGATATGAGTTGAGTCAATATAAATAAAATTAGCCCTAAGCAAATTAATTGAAATTCAATAAAAAGTGAGATATTCACCGGGGAAAGACCAACATAGTAAAGATTCTGGCCTGTCAGACGCCCATGAACTTGTTCAAATGTAGCAGGAAGATCATAAGCAGTTAATTCATCTCATGACCAATCCCTGTAAGCCTGCAATTTTAATAAAATAAATTTTTTAATAAAAAAATAAAGTAAGATTTCGATTTAAAAAAAAGAAAGAAAGAACCGAATCATTGGGATCCAATGCTGTGTGTCCTCGGCTGCGTGAAGTCCCACGAGTTAGTAACCATGTTGAACCATCCTGCCATCAAGTAAACCTTCATTTTTTTTACGCTTTTTATCAGCCAAATCTTTGCCTTTCATCTTCATATGATTACAAAGGGGTAACGTGCAATTTTATCCCTAAATTTTTCAAAATATTTAATTATACTCTTAAGCAACGTGTTGTTAAAAGCTACTCGCAAATCAGACAAATATGGTTCAAATAAATATGACGTTGAACTACCAACTATGCTCCATTGGCATTCTCTGCATGCTTAGGATATGATAGCAAATACTATCATTAGCAGTTGATGAGGATGATAATGCTTTGATTGAATTCAGGTTTGTTCTTGCTTCTATGTTAGTTGCAGAACACACAGCGCTATCAATACAACAAGTGAAATGGCTAAAGTAGCCATTTTCAAGTTCATTTATTGGCGTAATTGGCAACTGCAAAGAACAAGATTGGTGCAATATATAGTGAAACAAAATATCCATGTACAAACAGGATAGACGATGTCACATTACAATAAACATAACGCATGCTGTTTTAACCACTTTGGAGATTGTTAAAAAAACACAAAAAAAAGGCAGCAAGTAGGGTCCGGCCAAATCAACCCTTACTTTCTTTTTTTACAAACATATAGTCCAGTTATAAATGTTAAATGGATAAATCAAATTTGCAACTTCCTGTATGTTTGATTAAGTAATATTTACTAAATTAAATTTATTTTTATTTATCATTTTATCATGCGATTTAAAAAAAAATATGTACGTTAAAATGTATAGTTGATTTAAAAAGAATAAATACAAATTCATTGGATCAAGAAAAAATGCAATAAAATAATTTCATTGAAGCTTAAAATAAGCAATAAGAGGATCATATACATCTTGTCTGGCATTAGTAGCCATAACATAATCAGCATGAGCAAAATCGGGTCTGTATTGAATGACAAGCTTATCTCCATGATGATCTTTAAGGCTATCAAGCAATAGTTTTACATCCTTCGCATCAGACAAAGCATCTGCCCCTCCATAGCTCAAGAATAGAGGAAGATCATTAGGAATGCTACTTATATTGTACTCCGGTGGACTGCTCTGCCCGTCATGTTTTCTGTTCTCATTTTCGTCTTTGTAATCAAACAATGCTATTGTTCCTTCTCTAATCACTGATCAAATATTTTTCCATATTCAATTCACTCTTCATTTTCAAATTCTTTTAAGTTTAGATAGAGAGATGCATACTCTGTGATAGATGGATCATGTTCTTTGTTGTGGATGGCCGAGGCTCATGATCTAAAAACACGTCAACAATTGAGGAATTCAAGCAGCAATTCTGGCCTGCATATATTTTGCAGATAACGTAATTAGACACTCAAACTTGTTAATTTTGTCACTTTTAGACAGCTTTTACTCACATCGTGGTACATGTTGGTTACAAGAATTACTAACACATCATCACCATGTCAGCAGAAGACTAAAATTATAAATGTTGCAAATAACGTATTTAGACACCTTAACTTGTTAGTCTCGTTAATTTTAGACATCTTTTACTAAAATGGCCATACATGTTAGTTACAAGAGTAACACATTAGCACCATGTCACCGGTGAATGTCCAACATAGTGCAGCTTTTGTCCTGATTGACCATGCACATACTTAAATGTAGCAGGAAGATCATATGCTACCAATTCATCCCACGACCAATCCTAAGACGCCTAACAAAATATTCACACCGTTAATTCACCCTCCAAAAAGAGAAAAAGGCTAAACACCAATAGAAAAGTTCGGTCCTAAACTGCTTTAGCGACCGATTTGGTCATTACTAAACTGTGGTGCCAATACATATCACGTTGAAAAGAAAGTGTTTAAGAAAATTGACAAGTTCACATCTGTATATGGAAAAATAGAAGAAACAAATTACTGGATCATCTGGAGTGAGAGATGTATGGGAATTGCTATACTTAGTACCACGAGTATTAGCAATCCAAACATCAAAGCCATTATCAGCCAAGAGAAATGCTAAAGATTGCTCAGGAGGCAACAGCAGCCATGTTATTCCGTCCATGAGTACTCCATGTTGTAACAGAACCGTCGGTTTCTTCCCTGAAGACCTACTGGACCGCCCTTCTGGGATTCTTTGCAAGCTCAGAATGTAACCATCTTCAGTTGTCACCTGAAACCAGTCTCATTTTCATCACAATCACTTGTTTAATTAACTTAATTTATAGAGTGAAGATGACTTTATTACCTTGTGTTCTTCACAGACATAGTCATATTTCTGAACCATTAATTTGCAAATGCCATCATCACTGCCTATCGCCGAAAACAACCTTGTTCTTTTCCCTGCTGCGGACACACATAAAATTATTAATATAATTATTAAGGTTAATCTGTTGGCCATCTTTATATGATATGTTGTTTTTTTTGTTTTTCTTTCCACTTTTTCCTGCCCATCAATCATATTTTTAGTGACAGAATGCCACGAGTGGAACAAAAATGGGCATCATTAAATAAAAAAATTGTCTAAATAAAGGCATGTTGTGGGGCCAATTCCCTGTATGTTCAAGATTTCATTTGCTCTAATTTAGATTTTATCGATGTCATAATTCCTTTTTTTAACAGGAATTCACAGGTCGTCCTAAGCCAAAACATTTGTACAAGGAAACTTAAATTTGTCTGACTATTCTGTTTGTCTTCATTAGTGTTAAAAATGACAATAAAATGCTAAAAGATGCATCGGAAACTCCAATTATCACATTCTTTTTTACGAATTCTATTTCCAGTTCTGAAATGTATTAGTAATGAAAACAATATGGTGCCATGAGATTATATCCTATCAGCCAAACAATTAAAAATCTACACGAATTCGCACATGCACTTGCAAAAGATGCAAGTTAAATGAAAATGTAAAGAAAGTTTCTACACACGACAAACGGCCAACAGATTTTGGCAATCGATTTTATTGATATGGAAACCATTATGAACAATGGAATGTTACAAGCACCAGAGTGATCTCATGCAGCAATCTTCAATGAAGCTTTAGAAAAGCCATGACAGCGTCATAAATAATTTCCTTAGCATTTGTAGCCAGAATAAAATCCAAGTGAGCATAATTTTCAACGGTCTGAACCACAAGCTTATCTTTAACATGATCTTTTAGCGCATCCACCAACACCTGCACATCTTTGGGATCAGCAAGAGCATCCTTTTCTCCACACCCAAGAAAGAGGGGAACATCACTGGGAATGCTTGAAATGTTGTAGACTGGTGGCGCAGGCTGCCCATAGTGTTTCTTGTTTTCATCCTCATTGTCATAGTCATACATTGCAAGGGTCCTTCGTTTTATCACTGTCCAGAGAAATCCAGAATCAAGTGAAAAAAAAAAAAATTCCTCTTTTCTGAAGAGGAAAAGACAAAATAATAGATCAAGGCACTTTTCAGTGTTTGAATTTGTTGATAAAAGGGCATAGCTTGGATTAATATAGACAAGGGCAATCTTCAATTATCATGCCATGCCATCAGAGCAAACGCTAAAGTCTGCTACTACTGGTTTAGGGATACTGGTGGTGTTGGCTGACCCATACTAGAGTTGCCTCCATGACCATAGTTGTGAATGTGACGTCTAGGACAGAGCCTTGTGAACTACAAAAAAAAAGAGGTGCTCTAGGTAGGATTATGGGATCTAAATGCACTCACTCTGAGACTGATGCATCAGGTTCTTTGTTGCTGTCGACTGAGGGCTGTGGTTTAAGAAAAAACCAAATTTAGATTTGTCCAGACAGCAGTTGGGACCTGTAGATATGGCACATCAAAGGTCATAATGGAAGGATTAATTTGCACGAGTGGAAGTGCTAATTCATAAATAGAGCACATGTATAGAACCTGTAAAAGCAGTCAATAAATCAGTGCAGTCAACCCCCGGCGTGTTGCAGATATCAGTGACTAATGTATTAGCTGGATTCCTATTCCATTGGGTGCGAAAGGATTCAATTCAACATATTATGAACCAAAAGAAAAAGAAAAAGGAAAAAGATGGATTTTTCTAGTGAAAGATAAAACTGCACAAAAAAAAAAATAAAATAAAAAGATACTTTCTCGATCCTTGTGAGATAGAGAAGCAATTTACCAGTTTTTTTTTTATTTTTTCTGAAAATAAATAAATAATCAGATGGCAAGAATCAGAAAAAATTTCATGAGTACAACCATAACAGTAGCATATCAATTTTGTAGAAACAATAAGGTTGAAATATTACCCTGTTGGATCAAATTCACCAAAACCTAACCAGTATGATGTCTGTCAAAATTATATGTACACATACACAAACGAAAATATTGTCAAGAAGTCTAATTAAATTAGATAACAATGAACAGAAATAAGGATGCAGTATTCACATTGGCTAATAAGATATCAGCAGCTACTTTTCCAATAGGAGATGTTATCTGGCCCAAATAGGCAACCGGTCCAAGCAAGACAGCTGATCTCATTACATCCACCAACTGACCTCTGGAAAAGGCAGCCAGAGCCGTTAAAGTTCCCTGTATGATATTCTTTTTAAGTTAGCATGTTTACTTAACGTACTAGAGCAAAATGAGGCAGCAGAAACCATGAAAATACCAGTGAATGAGAAACATAGTGCATCTGCTGTCCCGTTTGATTGTGCACATATTGGAATGTAGCAGGGAGATCAAAACTTGCCAATTCATCCCATGACCAGTTCCAGAAAGCCTGCTAAACAAACTGAATCATTAGAAAATTCATAAGAGAGACTTATTAAAAGAATATCATAATATTGAAACACAAAATAACCAGGTCTTCTGGACTAAGTGATGTATGCCCACTGCTAGATGCAGTTCCTCTTGCATTGCCAAGCCACACGTCATACCCATTATCTGCCAAGAGGAATGCCAAAGATTGCCCTGGGGATAATGCCAACCACACGGCTGCATCCTGCCAAAACTTTCATTTCTAAGTACATCATAGACTCCTTATTCAGTTAATCAATAATTATTGCTACTTAAACAGAAAACCCCGACCATTAGTATTCCATGCTGTAGGAGAACTGGTGTCTTGTTTCCTGGAACATTACCAGACTTCCCCCCAAGAATTCTCTGTATGCCAAGAATATATCCATCTTGTGTAGTCACCTAAACCAATCAAATCTCCTCCATATAAATTGGAACTAAGCAATAAACTTTGCAAACTGAATATTAATTAACAAAAGGCACAATACCGTATGTTCTTCACAAGGATAGCCTTCTACCTCCACCATTGTTTTGCAAATCCCATTAGGAGCAGAGGGGGTCAGTGCAGCCATAACATCCTGATCTTTTACTGAAAATAGATTTGATCTCTTCCCATATGCAAATCCGCAGAAAAGAACAAGAAATATTGAGACTATGGCATTAGCCATCTTCAAGTGCTTCCTTTCATGTTCAAAATACTACTCACAAAATATATAGAATTCTAAAACATTGTTGTCAACAGGTTGTCAGAGGCATCTGGTGGGTGGCTAATCACTAATTACAAGATCAACCGACAGCATCAAATTCATGAACTTCAGATTCACAAACACTAAAGATTCTACATTCTAACAAGAAATTCTACTTGTTTTCTCGTTGAATAATCCACCACCAAAGATATGTGAGAACATCTCATTGTTGACCCAGTTTTTTGGCATCATTATGAACTGAAGGTGCTATGACGGCAGATGCACAGAAAATGCAGGTCAGCAGTTCCTCCACACAATAACACAATTATCAGAGTCATTCAAGTGACTCCAGGCTAATTTCTGATCCAAAATGACCAATTTTTTGCACTGAAGCATGCAATTTTCTTCCATCACAACTACATTCAGTATGCAATGCAGCAAGTACAAATTTCTAAGTCACAGCAATTGTTTAACTTAAGTGTTTCAACAACAAAAATTTTTTTCTTAAAAAGAGTTCATAAATTTGTTTCAAGCACATGGATTCCAAGAAGAAAAACTCATATAATAACTGCAAGGATATCTATTAAATCCCATAAAACAGGGATGAGTGAAAAATAACATCAATAACTTCTTTTCCATGATTTCAAGATATGTTATGAAAGAAAAATAAATAAATAAATAAAAGGTTTTACAGAAACAACTGTTGTTCTAGCAAGACTCCTGCAATTTGCCAGGGTTCTGTGTAGTAGATGCATCCTTTAGCATCTTTTCGGATGCTTTATATCTTGCTAATCTTCTTTTAATAAATTGAAATCCCCACTCCCTATGTCCCATTTGCTTCAGTAGCTGCCACCTTTCAGGTTTGATCTGCCCTAACAATTTCAACTGTTCCTTTCTGAATTTCCTATTTGCATACCATCGCCCACCTCGCCAACCAAAGCCATACCTGAATCTCAGCAAAAGAGAAAAGGAAAGTTCAGAAATTTATAGCCCTTTCAACTGAAAACTGAAACTAAATATACAATTATCAATTAAAAATTTTGGCTCTGGAATATGATTGTTGTAGTGTATCTCAGATATATATAACTTCTAATACTTACAACATAATGTTGGCAAGCAAAAATGAATTAAAACAAAAGAAAAGGCCACTTATCCCTTCAATAAATAAGAATCAACTAAGAAATAGGCATCAGTAGCCTACTGGGTCTCAACAACATTAATCATTCTTTATCATTAACTCCCTGTTAACAGATATGCTTAGTGATGATACCTTGGCCATCACTCTACCCCTTCACTACCGTACAGGTCCTTTTGGCCTTTGCAAAACCTAGGGAGCTTTCTGATGAAGAAAGTTGTTTATTGTTTTTTGTTTTTTTTTAAAGAAAATTAAACTATTCTTACCATAATAGAAAAGTCACTCTTCCACAACCTCCTTTCATTATCACTAGATTTAGCACCACAAATATCACAAGATCATCGTTGTGGTATTGCTTTTAAAAGTTTGTCATATATCCACTTCCCAAATTTTTGTTTTCAGCCATATTTTTTCTTAAAGAGCATGCTTTTCAATTGTGCAGACGTCCCTGATACAGTACACAAGTGGCCTTAATATTGGCTTAAACTGTATTTATTTAATTTTATCTGCAAATTATTTAAATCATCCCCCATTTTAGTGGCCAGCACTCTCACATCTGTTGAAATTTGCAAGTTCTCTTCACAAATCACATACATAAAACCTAATTGATGTCAGATGGCCTGCAGAGCAGCAAACCTACAACTGTAAAGGACTGCATCTGGAACTACATGAACTACCAGTAACAGCAAGGACAAGGGATTGACTTTTACACCATATGTCAAGCCTCAAATCCATTTCAGTAGGCTAGTCATCTACTTGGATTCAGATTGTGACAGACACATATGTACACAACTTCCAAGGAAAATTGAAGAAAAGGAGAATGTCATGTTCCCCCTTGAAAAAGAATAAATTGAAGAATGATTTTCTGTATATTGAAATGAAGGAGGAATACATAATTTATATAAGTGTAGAAACCCTAATTAGAAAACTTCCTATTCTATACAAGGAAAGAGAATAAAAGAAAACAGAATAATTACAGCTAATTTACAGCTTGTAACACTCCTCCTCAAGTTGTAGCATAGATGTTAATCATGCCCAACTTGTTACACAAATAATCAACCCGAGAGCCATTTAAGGCTTTTGTAAACAAATCGGCCAACTGTTCTTTTATCTTTACATATCCTGTGGATATAACGTTATCTTGAATCTTCTCACGAATAAAGTGACAATCAACTTCAATATGCTTAGTTCGTTCATGATATGCTGAATTAGAAGCAATATGAAGAGCAGCTTGATTATCACACCAAAGTTTTACTGGAGACGAAAGATTCATACCAATTTCATCAAGCAAATGATGGATCCACAAAATTTCACATGCAGACTGTGACATAGCTCAGTATTTGAATTTTGCACTAGATCTGGATACTACAGTTTGCTTCTTAATTCGCCAGGACACTAAATTTCCTCCAACAAAGATACAATAGCATGTTGTTGATCTCCTATCAATCTTAGAACCTGCCCAATCAGCATCTGTAAAGCACTCAATGTGAGCATGCCCATGATCATTGTACAATATACCCAGTCCAGGAGCACCTTTTAAATAACATAAAATATGCTTTAGAGTTTTCAAATGTTTAATCGTAAGAGCAACCATAAATTGACTGACAATGCTTACTGCGAATGCAATATCTGGACGAGTTACAGTGAGATAATTCAATTTTCCAACTAACTTTCGGTATCTTTCTGGATCAGCAAAAGCATCACCATCATCTTATAAGTTGTATGTTGGGAACCATAGGAGTATTGCATGGCTTAGCTCCTAACTTTCCAGTTTCCGCAAGTAAGTCAAGAACATATTTTCTTTGGAATAGAAGAATTCCTTTCTTACTTCTCGTCACTTCCACTCCCAAGAAATATTTCAACTGACCCAAGTCTTTAGTATGAAATCTACCATGCAAAAAAGACTTAAGTTAAAAGATACCTGCAGAATCACTCCCTATAATCACAATATCATCAACATAAACCACAAGAAGAATAATGCCATTTTGGGATTGTCTATAAAAAACCGAGTGGTCGCACTGACTTTTCTTTAGCCCAAACTCTTGGACAACTTCACTGAATTTACCAAACCAGGCACGAGGACTTTGCTTCAATCCATACAAATACTTCTTCAGACGAAAAACTTTTTCATACTCCCCCTAAGCAACAAAACCAGGTGGTTGCTCCATATAGACTTCTTCCTGAAGATCGCCATGAAGAAAAGCATTTTTGATGTCAAGTTGATGTAAGGGCCAATGATGAGAAGCTGTCAAAGAAATGAAAAGACGAACAGAACTCAATTTAGCAACTGGAGAGAAAGTATCAGAATAATCCATCCCATAAGTCTGTGCATATCCTTTAGCAACAAGTCGAGCTTTCAACCAAGCCACAGAACCATCTGGATTAACTTTGACTGTAAAGACCCATTTGCAACCCATAGCATGCTTTCCCTCTGGTAAGTGCACCAACTCCCAAGTATGATTTGAATTCAAGGCATTCATCTCCTCAATCATAGCATCATACCATCCAAGATGACTCAAAGCGTCTTTAACTGTTTTGGGGATGGATATAGAATCTAAAGATGCAATTAAAGAACATGTCGAGGGAGACAGGTGATCATAGGAAACAAAATTAACAATAGAATAAGTGGATTTACAATTACGTATACCTTTACGAAGAGCAATGGAAAGATCGGGATCAGTAGGAGCAGGATCAGATGACGAAGTTGCTGGTGCGGGACATGTATCATTAGTGTCTCTTCGTCTAGAGTAGACCTGAACAATCTGTGGTCTTGTTGATGTTGAAGGATCATCACTTGCTAGCTGCTCAGTACAAGAAGATGCAGTAGACAAATCAGCTGATTCTTAGAGAGATGTCACCTTATAAATGAGCCACTCATCTTCCTACCCCTGACTTGGAAGATTGGATGGAGATGAAAAGAAGGGTTTATCTTCTGAGAATACCACATCAGTGGAAACCAAATATCGCTTCAGATCAGGAGAATAACATCTATATCCCTTTTGGAGACGCGAATATCCCAAGAACACACACTTCAATGCCTTAAGATCAAGTTTGGTAACATGAGGACGAACATTTCTAACATAACAAGTACTGCCAAAAATTCGGGGTTCTACTGGAAACAATATTTTATTTGAAAACAACACATTATAAGGGATATCACCATTTAACACCGTAGAGGGCATCCGATTGATCAGAAAACAAGTTGTAGAAATAGCATCGACCCAAAAACACTTAGGAACATTAATTTGAAACAATAAAGCTCTAGCTGTCTCAAGTAAATGTCTGTTCTTTCTTTCAGCAACTCCATTTTGAGAAGGAGTATCAACACAAGAGGACTGGTGAAAGATACCCTGTTGAGACATATATCGTTGAAAAGAATCTGATATATATTGCTTAGCATTATCACTTCACAATATATTCACAGAAGCATTAAATTGGGTTTTAACTTCAGCACAAAAGGCAAAAAAATAAGAAAAAACTTCAGAACGATTCTTCATAAAATAAATCCAAGTCATACAGAAAAAATCATCCACAAAAGTAACAAAATATCTGTATCCAGTTTTGGACATAACAGGACAAGGACCCCAAACATCCGAATGAACAAGTTGAAAAGAAAACTCAGCTCGTTTATTAATTCTAGGACCAGATGAGCTACGATGATGTTTATCAAAATGACAAGACTCACAATCCAAAGAAGATACATCATAAAACTGCGGACATAACTTCTTTAACATAAGTAGAGAAGGGTGCCCCAATCGACAATGTGCTTCAAAAGGAGACACTACACTGGAACAAGCAACAGGTCGTGGTACACAAGAATCCAGAATGTATAAACCACCAGATACATGTCCCTTACCAAAAATCTGTTTCGTCATAAGATCCTGAAAAAGACAATGATCAGGGAAAAATAAGACAATAATTGAGTTATTTGATAAGTTTACTCACAGATATCAAATTAAAAGCTAGGTTAGGCAGATTTAGAACAGAGGGTAAAGTAATAGAAGGAGTAGGTTTGACAGCGCCAGACCCCACAATGTTGTATGATGTCCCATCAGCAATAGTAACAGGCAAAGGGGTTTTATGGGATCGAAAATCAGAGAAAGTATCAGGATTACCTGTTATATGATTTGTGGCACCAGAATCAATGACCCAATTGTTGCTAGAGGAGATAAGACATGTGTTACCTGCTTCAGTAGTAACAGAAGATGAAGATCCCTTTAACAATTCCCGACACTTGGCACACTCTTCGACAGATATAGTGATATTATGCTCAGATGATGAACCAGAAGTCGCAACATTAGCAACTTGTAAACTCTGATTGCGATTCTGCAATTTTTTGCAGTAGCGCTTTGTATAACCTGGTTCTTTACAATAATAGCAAACATCAGTATTCCGATTATCATTATATTTATTTTTTCCCTTCAACAGATTCCTTTTACCATTATCACCTCCTCCTTTATTATCAGCCATAATATCCGCACAGAACAAAAAACAATCAAAGCAACCAATATAAACTCAGAATACCCAGCCAAAAAGACAGTCCAAACAACCAGCAACAGATTGAATAACACACAGAGAAGGACAACACCTTATGGGAAACAAAAAATACCAGCAGAAGAGAGAGTCAAGCCAAGACAGTACCAGAATCTGACCAAAAATCTTCAGGCGACGCCGGAGACGAAATCGGAAGACCGGAGGTCAGGTCACGCACCGGCGAGTGAGGGAAAGGCGTGAACTTGTGGCAGCGCGTGAGGGCCACTCGCCGGTCAGAAGGACACTGGATTTTGGGCACTGACCGAAAATCACCTTGCGCTTCTTCTGATGCCGGCGGTGAGATAAGATGGTCACCGAAAAATAGACACCCAACCCAAACAGTAACCCTACGGTTGGAACAAGTTACCCAACCCAAAAAGAAACCAGAAAATACCCCAAATCAAGCCTAGAAGGCTCTGATACCATGAAAAAGAATAGATTGAAGAATAATTTTTTATATATTGAAATGAAGGAGGAATACATAATTTATATAAGTGTAGAAACCCTAATTAGGAAACTTTCTAAACTTCCTATTCTGTACAAGGAAAGAGAATAAAAGAAAACAAAATAATTACAGCTAATTTACAGCTTGTAACACCCCTCATTATCAAAAGTTTCTATTTGCTTTAAGTCATATAAAACCTTTACCAATCTAACTGACGAGAGACTGTCTACATGCTTTAGGATCACTTGAAAAAAAATTCCTATAAGGTCAACTCTACATCATTTAATTGGCTATGATGTAATTATAAGCCAGACACCGAATTAAGCAGAGTACATTTGGCCCAACCAAATATATAATGATGCCATTCCCCACCTCACGTCAACATCCATAGATGCATACCCCCCAATCCCAAAATGCAGGACGACAGCAATACAGATAAACCAAGTATATATAAAAACCATGCCACCAAGCTCTTTAAGACAATATCTAGATGTTAAAAGATCAACTAGAAATGTACAAGTGAAAACCGGATTAACCTAGTCTATGGTAGCATGCTTCTCAATTAACGTAGTGTAAACCATCATAATTACATTGTTGCAAGCTAGTTTGGTAGTTTACCCCAAGGTTATATTGAACCATCATAGTTCCCCTTCACAAGACATGCATAAAACTACCTCAATCTCATGAATCACCATGATTTAGAAATTCTGGTCAGGCTAATTAATTCATACTGGTTGCATTTAATTTCTTTATGGCCATTGCATCAAACTCTCCATCATCTAGGAGTTGAGCAGCATGTATTAGCAGAGCAGTCATCTTTTCCAAACATGAAGTGAAATTAATCAGATATACTCATAATGGACAAATGCTGAGATGGTTTGACCAAGTTGATTAAGAAATATTGTATATGGCAAAAGAAGATAGAAATAAACCCGACAACAAATGTGGTCCCAGCAGTAGCAATATAGGCAGCAACACTGGAACGTTGAGGATCAACAAGCTTTTTAAACTCTTCATGTTCAAATTGATAACCGTTTTTCATCTGCCATACATTCAGGGCGCATACTTCTATCAAATTTTTTAAGCTTCTATTGATGTATACATATAAAGACACGCAAAAAAAAACAAATATATGTATATACGTAACATTATTGAAAGAAAGATATGAGCAGTCTGGCATCCAAATTTTCATAGAAACTCACAGCTTTTTCAATTGATTCAAGCCTTTGGTCAACTTTGGATTCATAAAGATGACGTAAGCAATAACCTGCATATTCATTTTCAACTTTTAAGAGAATCCCATTCCCATGATAGATTGAAACAATCAATAAAATCAACTAGAAAGCACCCACCACACAAACTGAAAAACTCAATTTGGACATGTTTGAAAACAAACAACTACTAAAATTTCTTCGCTCATCAAATAGCAATGATTTTATAGATTAATGATAAACCTCCAACAAATAATTACATTTGCTAAGCATTGTTGAATATGTTATGTAAGTTAAGAAGATTTAAATAAAATGGCCAGGTAGATGAATGTACTAGATTTGTAAGTTTAAAGAATAGGAATGCAATGTAAAGATTCAAGTATCATTCTTGTCAAGCGAGCAAATTGGCTGACCAGTTCTTTAAATGGAGAAGGTAAATGAAAATTTGCACAGTAAAGTTCTCATCATACAATTTTGTGAACAGTAAGCATATGGCTAAATGAACTAATTAAATAGAGAAGAAATTCATCAAATGAAATATCGTTGACCATATTCACAGAATAAATATGAGTTATTTCT
Source organism: Excoecaria agallocha (assembly GCA_037975025.1). Classification (NCBI taxonomy): domain Eukaryota; kingdom Viridiplantae; phylum Streptophyta; class Magnoliopsida; order Malpighiales; family Euphorbiaceae; genus Excoecaria; species Excoecaria agallocha. The sequence goes on along the minus strand of CM075807.1, from coordinate 36,513,796 downwards.
TTACAACAAAGAGGAGAAAAACTATTTTCAACTCCTCAATAAAAGCATTAGACTAAAACTAACATTTTCACAGTTCACTTCGTCAACATCAATGCAAATCAACTTCCACAATGTTGCAACAGTTTAAACAACAACAACAACAACAATAAATCTACAAAGACCAAAAAGTCAGATATCAAAAGAAGAATTAGAGATAAAAATAAATGTAATTGACAAAAAACTTACCACCCCAAGCTGTAGCAACTGATGCTACTGAAGTTCCAATTGTAAACACCCCCCTGTGCCTCTCAAATATGTCCTACCATATCCAAAAATCAAACACTAAAGACAGGACATTTAACAAGTAGAAATGAGAAATAGCCACAAACCCGACAAGCTACTGAATCAATTCAAAAAACCAGAATCATACAAAATCCCAAACAGAAAAAATCACATAACATGTGCTAATACCCATCAATCCGGCAGAACATATAAACTAAGGGACCATGGGTGAAATTTCAAAATTAATCATCTGGAATAAAAGAATGGAAGTTTACAGGTAACACATCAAAAATCAAAAATAAAGGGAAGGGACAAACAAAACCAATCAAAAGTAAGCAATACCCAATAACTTTAGGAAAGAAATTTACTTTGGCAGAGAAATAGGTGTCCTGAATAGCAGACCACGAATTTAGAGCTTTTCTCTTCAACTGGGGCAGTGCCAAAGAACCCACAAAAGACGTTCCTTTGCTTCTGAATCGTTGCATATTGCATTCTATCCCCCAGAACAGTTGAGTTCATGCAACCAAAAGAGTCGGGGGTTTCTTTGAGTGTGGAATTTGTAATATTTCTTATGAGTTTCCAATTCAGTTGAGGTTTCAACATTCCAACACTTGACCAATGAGCTAAAGCTTAACGATTAATACGCGCTTGTCTGCCGTCGTTTCGTTGAGAGGGAGCTAGCAAGGAGCCCGAATTTTGGAAGCGTAATTTTTAAAAATCCATATTAGGGCGCCGTTTGTTATTGCTATTGAAAGGATAAAAAGCTAATTATTGAATAAAAAATTAATTATGAGATAAAAATACGTATTTAATAAATATTAATTTTTAAAAAATTAATTTTGTAAAAAGTAAAAAAATTTCATATTAAAAAAAGCTAGAAATTAAAGTTTTTCAAAAAAGTTAAATTTTAATTTTTAAGGAAAACTGTTTTAAAATTTTTTTTGATAAAAATATCTGTTATTTTTATTTTATAATGATAATTATACCTAATATAAAAAAGAAATAATATAAAGGATATTTACTGTTGAGTCAAGATAAATAAAAAATTATAAAATAATAATTTAAACATTTATTGTAAAAAATTATTTTTAATCATATAATTTATCAAACAGCCGGTAAAACTGTTTTTGAATTTATAAGTCATTTTCAATTTTATTTACCAAATAATTATCTACTTTTTGGGATATAACTTTGTGTAATATAACTTTTATCAATTGAAAAAGCTATTTTCACAAGTTTTGCCAAACTGATTAGTATACTGATTAACTTTTTCAATTTTTGGATTGGTTTATACTAATGATTTTTTTAATATATATTATATGCTACTAATAATATATATATTTTAAACTCGGGGGGCGTGGTTGAATGGAAGGGATTCATCCATCCTTAACTAGAGGTCAAGAGATCGATCCTTGATTTTAGGTATGAAACAGCTTTAAATCTCCGAGTCAGCTGTCTCATCCTTTAAGGTGCCTATAAGTCAATGAATGAAAATTAATTTAAGAGTCAATTTCACCTATAGTTACTGGATTTACGTCTAATCGTCAAAAAATGATTGACTTATTTTTTATGACTTAAATGTTACTGAACTTATCATATTTTTATAGAAAAGTCATTTTAACCGATTTTCGACGATAAATCTTGCTAGAATACTTACGTGGCACGTCACGTCATATTTCTGAATACACGTGGCATGTTACACCAGCAGTCATGTCATCGAAAGAGGCTATATCACACGATACGTCAGCATGTCACGCCATATTTCTAGATACATGTGGCCTTTTTCGGTGACGTGACTGCTGATGTGTCATGTCACGTCAAGAGTAATCGCCGAAAATCGGTCAAAATGACTTTTTTTTGCAAAATAGTGATAAGTTCGGTGACATTTAAATCATGAAAAATAAGTTAGTTACTTTTGGACGATTAGGCGTAAGTTTAGTGACCATAAATGAAATTGACCCTTGGTTTAAGCGTGGTATGTATTTGTATATATATAATGCTTTCAAAATATTTGTACATTATACCCTATAAATAATACAAAAGTTCATATATTTGCATGTTACTCAAATAGTTTGCAATGGAACTACGGAAACCTTAAATATATCAATTTTTTCTATTATTTTCTTTATTGGATAATTGGTTTTTTTCCTCTTAATTGCTTAATTTTTCATTGTTAGATTAGTACTTTCAAATTATATACTCAAGTTTTGGAGTTTATAAATAAATTATTATAACATCCCCTCCCTAATTTTTTTTATTCTTTCTCTCATTTTCTTTTTACTAAAATTTGTTATTTATGTACGAATTGATCAATTATAATTTTAACAAATTTCAAATGTCTCATTATAGCCCATTAAAAAACTAATCCTATCTCAACACAAACCAAAAATAAAAATATCCAACAATCCAAATCAAAAATATTCTCCTATTAAATTGCAAAGCAATTATTTTGAAGAAAATTACATGATTTGCCAATTTTTAATTTTAAAATGTTCTATAATATTTAAAAAAATCAAAATTTATAAAACCAAAAGAAAATAGAAGAAGAACAAAGAAAAAAAAAAGGCAAATCTAACTCCAGCCACACTACAAAAAAAAAATTGATTTTACCGACGAAATAGAGCATTTACCGACGGAAAAGGCCTTACCGACTTTTTTTATTCATTACCGACCGAATTATTCCGTCAGTAAAACCCTCGTATGTACCATATTACCAGAGGAAAAATCGGTCGATAAGAGTTACCGACAGAAATATAAAAAAATTCCGTCGGTAGTTTTGCTAAAAATGGTCGGAATAGTTCGTCGGTTTGACTTTTACCGACGAAATATTCGTAGGTAATCTGTCGGTAAACTTAATTAATACAAAATATTAATTTATTTTTAAAAAACAGCGACGGATATATCCGTCGGTATTTTGTCGGTAAAACTAATTTATTATTTATTTTTTCAATTATACATTCAACTTTACAAAACACAATGAATTCAATATAAATAGTCTAAAATTTAAATTGAAGGTATATATCAATTAATAATTTTATTATTTAACAAAATCAATATATACATTAAAATGGAAAACAACCACAAAAACCAAAAAGAAAAAAAAATGTTATATGTTATAACATTTCAATTACTTAACTAATGCAAGGGCTCAAATGATCAACTTTTTCAAAAATGACTTGATAATGTAAAATTTTATTATCACTTAACATCTCTAGCTCCATCACACGAAATCAAACTCGGCTCCAGATCTAACCCTTCACTTGCTGCAGTCACAAGGGAAAAAAGAAAAAAAAAGTTAATCCCTTTCGGACAAAAGTTCAAGATGATTTGCTGAAAATAAAAGCGTTGTAATGAACAAAGCATTCCTTGAGTTGTTCAGCAAATCACTCATGTTGTACCACAGGATCATTCAATTCAGTATATGCATTGCAAATTTGGGTTGTTCAAGGATATTGACCATAAACAACAGGAAGTAAAAGAGACAAAGCAAACAATGAATTATAAGAAAAGAGTTGCACAAATTAAAAGATGAAATGACGGTACCTCATGCTTGTTTATGAATAACTCAAAACGTTCAGTCAAGCCTGGTTTTGATCTATGCTGGAATTACACAAAAAGGTGGTTAGCATCATAAATCTATAAATGGGAGGATACTAAACAAAGAGTACAGACATCTAAGCACATGCATGCAAGCATAAACGCTGGTGTGCACACCTAACTGATTGTATCTCAGCAAACTTTTATTATGAATCAAGAAAAAAAATTAATGAATTTTGTCATGTGTACACATATCTTTCTAAATTGTGTATTATACTTATTTCATGATTGTGTGTGCATATTTAAACATTTAAATTTTGAAATTAAAACATGCAAAATGGAAAAAAAAATGAATAACTATGCTATTGCACAATAACTAACCACTTATAAGATTTATTAGAAATTAGATTGCTTCCAATTTTTGAAAGTGAACTATACAAACCATTATTTCAGACATGGAAAAAGCTAATAAATCAACTATGTATAGAAACTTACTACTTAAGAACCGTTATTTCTTATTAACATAGAGAGTTTTTAATTATCATCTTACTAAGTTCGAGGTCCTATCTCTTAACCACTTGTCTACTTGACATGAAGCATAATCACACAAAATCATAAATACATGGTACAGAGTACAGATACACAAATCTCATTTAGCTTGAACTAAAGCTTAGCTAATTGAATTTTCGTTTACCCATCATCTTCTTGTAGAGTTCCATACTCATTACAGAAACAATCAGCATGTTCTACATTAACCTGTGAAAAAGGACATACCAGGAATATATAACACTATTGCCCACAAGAAAGAATTCTTTCATTATGCGAGACTAAGCTCTTCTCTCAGCCATTGACTTTGATACAATGATATGTGTATAAAAGTACTACTAATTAGTGGATGTTGTATATTAACAAATTGAAATATCCCTTGCACCATATAAAGAAGTAAGATATCATTTATTTGATTTTTTATGTGGTGGAAGACCGAAAGAATTTAAAGAAATTTTAAACCGTTTCGATACCTTCATATCCATAATATAATTTCATCAGTCAAAAGGTATTAAAAGGTCCCGTATTTTTACGGATAGGTAAGGATTCTGATTTTGTACTATATAATATATTAAATAATTTAAATGAAAGTGAAGGGAAGGGAACTCATGAAAATACACAGACAGTACAAATAAATGAATAAAAATAATAAATTGCTTATAGTTTTAATGAGATCTAGGGCTCATTTTTAGATTAAAAAATAATATAGATATTATTATTATGATTTATAAACTTATAACAATTTTATATTGCATCCATTTATAAAAATTATATTTATTAAGTGACATTGAATAGTTAGTTTTAATGAGAATTAGGGTTAATTTTTAGGTAAAAAAAAGTATAGATATTATTATTTTAATTTATAAATTTATAACAATTTTATGTTACATGAATTTATAAAAGTTATATTTATTAATTAATATTGAACAGTTCACTATTTTTAATATTATATTATTATTTACTAAATATAATATAATATAACTATAATTTTATTTAAATATTAATTACCAATGGTAACCGGAAAATAATTTATCCTAACTCCAACAGAATACCAAAGCACCAACTCAATGTTTCATATGATGAGCTGTACAAAACTGATGTACATCAATGCCATGATTATAAATATATAAATAACAATTCTCTCAATCTCTCTACAAAACCTGCAAAATGATGAAAATGACATTACATAAAAAAATTAAAATTTTATGTAAATTTGATGAAGGTACTTACGTGATCGAAAGTTTCAAGCAATTCCCAAGACAACCCATTAGAATTGAGAGTGAGAACCACTTCTCCAACATTATCCAAGAAAAAAGTCGACTTCAAAATTGACGATGTTTCCCCATTTTCTACCTCTGCATTATTAGGGATAGATTTATCTCCTTCAACACTAATATTGCCATTTTCATCTCTCCTTATTTCCATCAATCCACATTCATACAGGGAACGGCTTTGTGCTATTGTTATCAAACAATTCAACAAAACCAGAGTTGGGTTAACATGAACTCACCCGTATTGGCTTATGATCAAGTGAAATTTCAGCAATCTCATTTTTCTAAATTGATTAATTTAATTTCAGCCACTGACTTTGATACAATGATATGTGTGTGTACATACATATATTTATGGAGTGGTAATTAAATTGATTATAAAAAAAGAAAAAAAAAAACTCACAGAGCTTTAACAAGTTCATTAAAAAGCCTTTTAGAGTCTTGAAAGAAAAGAGAGACAACTTCAGCCATAAAATATGGATTACTTTCATCTTAAAGCTATTAAATAAACAACAACAATAAGCACATAAAAAAATAAATGGACAAAACAAAAGAAAGCTCTATCAGTCATGACAGGGACCTAGATTATATCAGCACATCCAAAATAAGCAAGTAGCAAGACTTGTAATGGAAAATGAAACAAACAGATACTAATTGTACTTATTAGCAAATGAAACAAACAAACAGACATCGAGTATCATGAAAATTGTCCTCATTTAAATTTAATTGAAAGCCAAAACATATTACCTCTTTTTTTACATGTCGGAAATGTACAGAGATGCAAAACCTATTGTCTGCTATTCTTACATCTTGTAATTTCATGATGACTTGCTCCTTCAATGCTGTCAATATCTGTAACAAACATATATGATTCTTCTCTTTTAGCAGCCATGAACATAACACAATATATATATATATATATTGTTTGATTAAGTTGCACTATTGGGAATTCTTAATTAGTGGGATTATATTCTAATAAAGACTTGCTTCATTAAATCAAAAGCAAGCATACCTTCTTAATTAGTGGGATTATATTCTAATAAGAATACCTTCATCAAGTAAATTATTAAAAAATATGTCTACTGATTTAGCAAAATTTTGTCTCTTAGGCAATGGAAGCAACTGATTTAGCAAAATTTTATCTCTTTGGGATTCATAAATAAATCATATATAATCAACAACAAACGAAATAGAAAATCTTAGCATGGAAACAATTGCAAGAACAATTCCTTAGAAGCATACAAACTCATAAAGGAAACCACCTTTCACATGTTATAAGAGATTGAGGCAAATAAGGAGAATACTTTTTCACCCTGCCACTGTCAGGCTTTCCTACAGCCCCAACAATCTCAATCTCCACAAAGAATCAAGACACAAAAAATAATTACAGGGACCGATGCCTTTTATTTAATTCTATCTCTTACATGATAAAGAATATGTAAAATAGCATTAGTTTGTAGCATAACAGTACAGTTGCATAGCAATTACATATTCAGAAGCACATTTGACTAACATAAATTAAAGGGTAAGAAGTTTGGAAATAATTACCATAAAACATAAACAATAATATCAGTTAATAAAACCACCTCTCTGAAACTATGTAAGTTGAATGGGCAATGAACTACTCTAATCAATAATTTGAAGCTAAAGAAGACTAGCTAAACATTACATATAAACACTTGGTAAGAAGAGCCCAGGCATCAGCACAAAAAACGAAAAAGAGCCTTAGCTACTGCACCTATACTATTGAAAAATTAGCTATATTTTGACAGATAGATTTATGAGAATTGAAGCTTTTTATGGTATCTGTCAACTAACTGAAAGCTTCTTGAAATGACATGGATGGAACTCTGCATTTTTTTTATAAGCCAAAGAGTTTATTGAAGCAAAAAAGAAAGTAAAAGAATTCCACAAAATAGAGAAAAATGCATCTCAACACTTGCTGAACCGATAGCAGACCAAAATAACTGAAAAATAAAGGCTATAAGAAGAAGCTTAAACTATATCCCCATAGCTGAACGATCAAAAGACCGACAAAAACCCAGCTGATTGACAACAACCTCTATAAAGTAGAAGACCACGACATATCTAAGCTAACACCTAAAATGAAATAATAATATAAAGATCATATAGGCTTCTTGGAACTACTAACATATGCTTTCAAAAATTGCAATTTATATCAATTACAATAACTATTCCATTCCACACCTGACTACTTGCGAAATGAAATAAACCAAACAATATTCAAAAGTCAACAAATGCAATGGAAGTTTTCAAATAAGATCACCTTAAATTACTTCAAAAAGAAAAAGCGGTTTTCATGCTTCGAAAAAAAAAACAGGCGCAATGAGAGTCAAAACACCTGTCAAAAATCCCAAATCAAAATCAACAAATTCTTAACAATCTAAAGATCACAAAATCAAAAAACTCATACCCAATTCTACCTTGCAAAAGAAAACCTCGTTAGATCTATCATTAAGGAGAGAACGAGTGCCATGTTTCAAAGTAAGGGGGTCAAAGGAACCCGAATCCAACCTTTAACTTCTACAAATCTCAAGTGAGCCAAGCCATAAGTTGAACTATGGTAATATCCCATTTTGGAGTTTGAAATCAAAGTGAAAAAAGAGATTTAAAGTAGATTTAGGGCGGAGATGTTAGTGTAAGCCCTAGCCCCAATGCATTGTAATAAAACACTTTAATTAATAAAATGAGGCATTTGTTTTATCCATTGTATTCCTGTGCATATCAATTGATAGAACTATCCAAGAATGTTGTTTCGGTTTAAGTTATCATGTGTGAGGCACATGGTTGTAAGACCTTGAAACAAATGAGACATCATTCTAAATATCCCTAGTCAGTCATTGTTATGGGAATAACAATGAATTAAGACTAGTATGCTCTCTCCGATATTATGAGTTCTATCTTACGGATCATTAGGACAAGAGTGTCAATCAAAGATCATAGATACATGTTAAAGAACATGGTATCTGGATTCGATCTGGTCATGAGACCACTATATGGTACAAGTCATAAGTGTTTCTCATATGCAAGTTTTGTATCGGAGTTCTTAGACCTAAAATCTCTATGAAACTCTTTATAAATTAATGTGTGCTTTGACATACACCTAACGTGCTCGTAACAGAGTGACAAGTACGGGTATGCTTGGGTATGCATTGATTCATGTTAGAGAGCATGAGAGAAGTGAAGGGATTACCCCTCTCGATAAGAGAAAAAAAATATCATCGGCCACTTGATCAGTGAACTGAGAAGTATATGGCCATACCGAGATGAAATAATGAGTAATCATTATTTATCTGAGAGTTCAGTGTCACTGGAAGATCAACAAAGGAATTAATATATATAAGGATTACTAGTTCCATGCCTTATATTAATTCTGATATTTATGGGTAAGGGACTATGCAAAATTGCATTTGGTCACTAAATGCCATATGCATTTTCATTTAATTTGGAATGCTATAATTTCTTGCTAGAGAATATATATAGCCTTTGAATTAATTTATTAATTCATTGCCAATATTAAATGGACCTATAGGATCGCACACAGAGCATTGAGCTTAAAATATTTAATTAAAGTATTGGGCATTAATTTGGGCTTTTAATTAAAGTCAAATTAATTTGTGTGATGGGTTTTAGATTGCTATTGGACCTTGGCCCATGAGAGAGAAAAAATTCAGCCCACAAGGTTTAATTTCAATTAATTAAATGTCTTGTATTAATTTAATTAATTGAGTATTAAAGCCTAAAAGACTTATGATCAAATTAAATCTCTTAATTATGAATATTGGTGGCCGAAATTTCTAGAGAAAAATTAAAGGAATTTCGGCACATGCTTTTTATTTATTAAGTGATTTATTTGGTTAATATGTCTTATGTTTTAATCTTGGATTAATTCAAAAGAATTTAAATCAATATATATCTCTTATTTTAAAGAAGTGATAAAGGCTGAAATTAATTATCTTTAAGTATTTGATTTTAGATTTATCACTTAAAAAAAATAAAAGGATATATATTGAATGAGAGAGAAAACACAAAACCCTAATTTCTTCTATGTTTTTTGCGTGAAACTCTCTCTCTCTCTCAAGAATTTCTTTTAGCCAATTTTCACAAGGAGAAAGGATAGTTCCTCATTCTCTTGTGATCTTGGGAAGTAATAGCAACCTAAGAGAAGTACAAAATCAAATTTTGTAGCTTCAAACCATAGCCATTACACAATACATTAAAAGAGAGCTAGCAACATCTATTTTAAGCCGTCGGTGCAATTGTGTGTGTGAGAATAGAGGGAGTCGCGTAAAAGGCTGTTCCTTGGCATTGGTGATCAAGATCTAAGGTGAATAAAGTCATCTCGGTTGCTGGTCATCACCAAACTCAAGTTTTAAAAGGCATCCAAAGTTGTAAGTTTTAAAACCCTAAAATTACATGTTTCGATTCTTGTCATGGAATTGTTTGGCATGTATGATCGTTTTTGTTGTTTTTCCACTGCGTGATTGCCATGTTCATACCATGTCATATTCCATCAGGAGAAGTCTCGATTTAGAGAAAAAGATAGAGAGATAGAGACACATTTACAGTGAGGGAGGGGAAACTAAGGTTGAAGAATGGAGAGGGAGATCTAAGTTGATATCAAAAGGTCTTGTGATGAAATCACGGTGGGGAAACCTCGCTATCGAGATGGCGAGGAGGGACATCGGTGTGGCTGAGAAAAATATGGAGACGAGACTAGGCTTGAATGAAAGAGGAAGAGCTGACATTGGGATATTTTTAACCCTAAAACTTTTTATTAAAATTAAATATAAAAAATTTTATTAATAGTCTACCGACAGAATTACCGACAATAACAAACCATCGCAACAACTATAATTTGGTCGCCTTAAATTTCTGTCACTATTCCGTCGCTATATTAGGCATAAAATTTTTTTGCATTTATTTACTGACAAAAATAAGATCCATCACAAAATCTGTTAGCAAAATTCATCGCTACATCACTAAAATGATAAAAATAAGTTACCAACGGGAAAATCGTCGGTAAATAGGTCGAAAACAATTGGCGCCAACATTGCCCGCCAAATATACCGATAAATTATTAATTTCGTCGGTAAAAATATCGTCGTTTATCAAATTTATGTTTTTACCTACGGATTATCAATTTGGTCGGTAATCCGTCGGTAATATCTTCCTTTTACCTACGGAATCTGTGTCCGTCGGTAAAATTAATTTTTTTTGTAGTGCTAGTAGCCCTCCTCCATACACCCAAATTTAATGCATATCTCCTCCATTAGAAAAAAGAACATCAGTATCAATAACAAAAATAAGAAAAGGAGGAGGAACAGAAATAAGAAAAGAAGGGGACTGTAACCAACAATAATGATTATCACAATATAAAGTCACTCTAGCAAGTTGATGAACTGCTTTATTAGCACCCATTCCACACCAATGGAAGGAGAAAGTTCTAAAACAATCCTTTAACTTCAGATAGTCATTGAAAATTTTATCAAATTCATGATAGAATAATGGTAGCCAAAGGAATACTTGTATTTCATTTGACAGTAATATTATATACAAGAGGTAATTAGGCTAAGGATATAGAGTTGTGATTACATGGGATTACAAGAGATAAATATGGAATACAAATTTCAAAATTTGAAATCTAGATATACCCTTATCATCCTTCCTCAAGTTGAGGGGAGGTGACCGAACCATCAACTTGTCTTTAAAGAACCCAAAGCGCTGGCGAGGCAATGGTTTAGTAAGCAAATAAGCCAATTGGTCATTTGTGGAGATATAGCAAACGTCAATAACTTTGGAGAGTACTTTGTCTCTAACATAATGAAAGTCAATCTCTAAGTGCTTGGATCTTAAATGGAAAATCGGAGATGAAGTAAGATATGTGGCACTAAGATTGTCATACCAAAGTTTTGGAGTATGAAGGATAGGAAATCCAATTTCTTGCAAGAGAGAACACAACCAATGTAACTCATTGACAGTGGCAGCAATAGCACAGTATTCGACTTGAGTTGATGATCTAGAAACTGTTATTTGCTTTCTTGAATCCCAACAAATAAGATTACTTCCAAGAAATATTGAATAACCAGTAACAGATTTTCTATCATCTAAATCACTTGCCCAATTCGAATCATAATAAGCTGAAATAAGGGAAGAAGTGGAGCAAGTAATGAACAAACCTTGATTACAAGTGCCACAAAGATAACGTAATATGCGTTTGACAGCTATCCAATGATGTTGCTTAGGTGAGTGCATAAACTGGGCCACCTTGTTGACAGCAAAACAAATATCATGTCTTGTGAATTGAAGATATTGAAGACCACCTACTATGCTCCGGTACATGGTTAGATCATCAAAGGAATGATCACCTATAGTATTGAGTTTAGTAAAGGAGTTGAATGGAGTAGAAATAGCACGACAATTCAGCATGTTGGCTTGGTCTAGAAGATCTAAAATGTATTTGGATTGATTGAGTAATACCCCATTCGAAAACCAGTGAGCCTCAATACCTAAGAAATAATGAAGTTTACCCAAATCTTTGAGAGCAAATTTTTGCTGTAGTGTAATAATAATATGTTGAATAAACAAAGAATTGCTACCCATTAACAAAAGATCATCAACATATATAAGGCAAAACACATGAACACCATTGTTAGAAAAATAGAATAGTGGTAAGTAGGTTTGAGATCCTTTGAAACCAAGATTAAGTAAAGCATCAGTGAGACATTTATACCATTGTCTTGGTGCTTGCTTGAGTCCATAAAGTGTTTTATGAAGCTTACAAACATGTTGGGGATAGGTTTGATCAACAAAACCTTGCGGCTATTTCATAAATACATCTTCTTCTAATTAACAATGTAAAAAGGCATTAAAAACATCTAGTTGTTAAATACTCTACCCTTTTGAGATTGCCATTGATAAACATAAACGAACAGTAGTAGGCTTCACAACAGGACTATAAGTATGATTAAATTCAACATCGGGGCACCGATGAAATCCCTTTGCAACTAAACGAGCTTTATACCTTGAAATTGAGCCATCTAGTTTCCTTTTAATGCGAAAAACCCATTTACATCCTATGATATTTTGATTTTTATGATAGGGAACCAGGGACCAAGTCTTATTCCGTTGTAAAGCATCAAACTCTTCTTGCATTGCTAGTCTCCAATGTTCATTACTATTGGCAACCTTAAAGGAAGTGGGTTCAATTTGATTGTCAATAGCAGCGAGAAAAGACTTTGGTTTGAGAGAATTTGTTTGAGATTGAGTTACCATGGGATGAGTCTTGTTTAGGGTGGTTGGGACAGGAGTAGATTTATCACTAGAAATGAAATTTGCAAAATCAACAACTAGAGATAAATCTTAGGGATTTGATATGGGCGGATTATGGATAGAAAAAGGTTGGGGAGGACTTGTAGTAATAATATGAGAGGAAGCACTAGTTGGGTGGGTAACCAAATTGGAATTTAAATTGGTTGAAGAGATTGTAAGAGTTATCGGTAAATTTGATGGAAGAAAAATAACTGCAAGATCTAGTGATGATTGACTAGATACTAGCACATGATCTTGATTCAAAAAAGGAAAAACCTGCTCATCAAATAAAACATGGCGTGAGACAATGATTTTGTTTGGAGTTAAATTTAAGCAATAATAACCCTTATGAATTTTACTGTATCCTAAAAATACACAAGCAACTAATCGAGTAGATAATTTATCTTTAGCATATGGCCTAAGCCATGGATAGCAAAGACACCCAAAGGTTTTAAGCTCATGATAATTAGGCAAAGAATGAAAAAAAATTTCAGAAGGAGACTTATTATCTATAGTTAGAGTAGGCAAATGGTTGCCAGAATTTTTTTAGAACTGAAGAATGATAAAGAAGTGCAAGACCAATTTCTACTATATGCCTATGTTTTCTTTCAACACAACCATTTTGTTTAGGAGTTTTAGGATAAGAACTTTGTGAAATGCCATTTTCAAGTAAATAAGAGGATAGAGCTTGAAATTCACCACCCCACTCTGCCTGAAAATTTTTAATTTTGCGATCAAAAAATCATTCAACAACGTGCTGAAATTTAATAAATACATTTAGAACCTCAAATTTGTGTTTCACAAAATAAATCCAAGAGTATTTGCTATAGTGATAAAAAAATAACACATAATATTTATTATTATCAAAAGAAGAAATTGGAGATGGTCCCCATAAATCTCTGCAAATAAGATCCAATGGTCTATGAACTTTAGTACTAGACACAGGAAATGGCAACTTATGAATTTTACTTAGACTACAAGCATGACTCAAATAGATAGTTTGTGGAGTTCAATTTGATTGGCAATTGGTGGGCAATAAATGGTGGGTTTGTAGAAGAAATCGAAGAAGAGGAAGTAGATAACGCCATAGTGGAGAAAAAGAAAAAAAATGATGTTAAGCTATTTAGCCTTTGATACCATGATAGAATAATGGTAGCCAAAGGGATGCTTGTATTTCATTGATAGTAGTATTATATACAAGAGGTAGTTAGGCCAACGATATGTAGTTGTGATTACAAGAGATAAATATGAAATACAAATTTCAAAATTTGAAATCTAGATATACCCTTATCAATTCAATAACACTTCCATTAGGATTATTGAGAGCATCAAAGAAAACAAGACAATCTATTTCCATAATTAGCATATCCATATCCTTACCTTTCAACCAAGATAAAACTTCCCTCATTGAAAGATCCATTAGTTAAGAATCCACCACTTGGTTCAAAAATCTACAGAAACCAACCACGAACATACCATCATTGTTTCTGCAAATTGCTCCAAAGCCAATAGCATTCTCCATCTCAAAGCTGCAACATCTATATTGCATTTTATCTTATTTTTTCCAAACTCTAACAAAAGCAATACTAATTGGCGTCATATCAAGCTTGCTAACTGATTCCTTAGAGTTTTTCCAATCCTACAAAATACAAAACACCAATAAAAAAGTATGAACAACATCTACAATTTTATTTTGCCAAACATAATGGTTCGTATGGAACTAATGGTAAGAGAAAATTTATTTTTAGCATCCAAATTTGGTGGGGACAAAAAGATTTCAACAAATCAGTAATTTGAGATCTCCCAACATTCATGCCATCGATAGTTCAGACATCTCAACAAAAATATTGTAATAGCCTCAACATCGGGTTAGCCGTGAACAGTATTTTCCGACAGTGAATAGTATTTTTCGAGCTGAAAAGTACATCCAAAAGTAAAAAATATTTTATTGGACTATTGAAAAATATTGTTCATGGTGAGTCCGGAGTTGAAATTTGAAGTGTAATTGAGATCAAATGGGCCTTCAAAAGTCAAAAATATGAAAAAGGTAGTGAGTCAATTTTTATTATTGGAATACTGACTCAACTTTGTATAAATGTTTAAAAATAGTAAAAAAATTCCAAAAATTACCAAAAATTGCAGTTAAGCCTAAAATAATATGCAGATTTTTTTGCTACAAAAAGTAAATTTTTCTGTAACACTGGTATTTTTGGATTGGATCGGTTTAATAGAATCGGACCGAAAATGGACTTTGATTGAGCCGAAAATTTACGTGCAACCTATTTTCAGGGTGATAAAAATTATGAAATTATTTTTAAAGTGATTTGAAATTTTGAATTGTAACAAATGAATTAAAATGTGTTATTGGATAGTTAATAGGCTTGATTAATTAATCTAGGCCCATTACACATAATTCAAGCCCAAACCCACTTAAGAAAGTATAAAAGGGAAGTAAATCTCTCAATTTTTCCAGATTCTTCACGTTGGTTCCAGCTCTCCCTTTCTTTTGATAGCCAAACTCCATTTTTCTTCTTTCCTCTCAAAATTCTTTGATCTTCAGCCTCTCTAGTTGTTGGATCTAAGCTCAAATTAGAGATTGAAGGGAGAAAAGCTAAGAAAAATAAGGATTAAAGGCATAGAGGTCAAAAATAGGTAAGTGATTTCTTAAGTTTTAATTTAATTTTAAGGCACCTATAGAAAGATTTAGGTGCCTAGAGTATATTTTTGATGTTATTTTGAGCTAAAATGATGTTTATTTTGGTGAAAATTGAGGTAAAAATTTCGTCCATAGAGGATAATTTTGAGGAAAAATGGTTTTCATGGGTTCAAGGCTAAGGAAATGAAGTTTGTGCAAGGTTAATGGCAAGTATGAGGTTAGTGACTGCTAAATCTTAGTATTTTTCATTTAATTTAATGATTTTCCTTAAGATTTATTAAGGAAAAATTTGTATAATTGATTAATTTTGAAATTTATTGCATAATAGTGATTAATTAAGCATGATAGAATATTTAATTTGAATTAAAAATTTGTAAGGAATTTTGTTTATGGTGGCCGAAATTCTTGTTGAAGAAAAAATTTGTATGATAAGTATTTAAATGAATTTAAGCCTTAATTTGATAGTAAATGTAAAATAATGCCTTTATAATTTTTTGTGGAATTTATAGAAGTTAAATGAATATTTTTGAAATTTTTATTGAATATGTAATTAAGAAAAAATTTGAAAAGATATATGTATAATGAAATTACCCTTAAATAATGTAATTAAACCTAATTAAGGTTAAATGTAAGCTTAATTAACTTGAAATAAATTTTAAGGAAAATTTCCTTAATGGCCAAATCGCATTCTTAAAGAAAAAGAATGTGTACATTAAGTATTATGATGAAATTAAGCAATAGAATAAGGTAATACATGAAATATAATGTCCATGAATTTTTAGAAAATTTATGAAATTTATTCAAGAATTTTTATGTCTTATAAGGGTATATATATAATGTATAGGATGAATTATGGTGAAATAATTCATAAAATGAGTTAAAATGATAAGAATTGAAATAATAATAATAATTGTGAAAATTTAAAAGTTTGAAAAGTTTCTGTGAAAAATGCCTCTGGTGAATTATTGTAGAATAATTCCCAAAAAGTAGTTAAAAAGAAAAAGGATAAAGTGACTGAAAATAAAAGATCTGAATAGTCAAAGATCTGACAAGATTGACTGATAAATTATATCAATTCAAAGAAAAGAATCTACAACTGTTTGAAATTGAAAAATTATTTTGAAAGTTCTATAAAAAGATTAAGGAAATAATTGAAAAGTTAATAGCACTATAAAAGAGTGCGATCGACAAAAATATATTTTTTAAGAAAAAGACAGAAATTAAAATGCTCTGAAAGTCTGGAAAGTATTTTGAAATAATTGATTGGTTTTGCCCTTAGCAATAGATAGATAGTAACATTCTTGTATATGATATAAATGGCTAGCTATAGGGACCTTATACCGCGGTGCAAGTCATGGCGACTTGCTATGCTATGGACTGGATCTCTAATTACCATGGCATTCTCTGTCTCTATTCTCGGCTCTGTGAGAAATGATCCCTTGAAGGTCATTTCTCTCTCTGTCGTGGCCCTGTGGGGTCCACGTTTCGCGTATCCTATATGAGAGTCCTATTTTATTGCATTAGGAGCATATTGAAAAGAATAAATCAGAATTCGTAAAAGTAAATTGAATGTAAAAGTTTTGAATAAAAGAACTTACTTGAATGAATTAAAAAGTTCTAGGGTAAAATGTAAGTTTTTCCAAAAAAATTGAAATTAATAAGCAAAGGAGAAAAGAGATTATTTTACAAGGTAAAATAGTAATTTAATGATTAAATAGCTCAAAAAATATGCTTCTGTAAAAGAAATGTGATCAGTTTATAATTAGAAATTATGGATTACAATAATAATATGTTATATGAAAAGTTACAATAAAGCATGATATGAATTTCGGTAAGCCAAAAGTTAGCTTAAAATAAAAATAAGTAAATAAACGATAATTCTGTAGTTAGAAAAGAAAATACCAAGTTTGCTATAAGTAGGTGAGAGAACCTTTTATAGAAAAAGGAAGAAATAAAATACTGCATTGAAAATTTGTCATTATGATGGCAATTAATAACGTAAGTCATCTAATGAAAAGAATTTATAATGAATTAATTAAATAAGGGATTTTGACTAAAAAGTTAAAGTTAAATCACTCGAAGAGAAGATTATGCATAAAAGTTAAGTAAAAGTAAAAGTAAGAAAAGAAATGTCAATTTTGCTATTGATCTACAAAAAGAGAATAATCTGAATCAAGTTGAAAATCATAAATCAAGATAAATTAGTTTACCAAATTATTTGTAATAATCTAAAAAGACTGTGAGAATGATTAAAAGTAACTTTTGATAAGACAACATAATAATGATATAAATATAATATTTATGTTTAATTGGAAATTATAGGATTGGTAGTCACCACTGAGCATATTTAGCGCTCAGCACGTAGTTTTTACTGCGTGCAGGTTTTGAAGAAGAGTTGGAGCATAGTACACAGTGGGGTGAAGTTTGAAGAAAAGGATTGTTTGTACTTTTAGGTATTTTGGCATGTATATACTCAGTTAATAGTAGTAAGAATTGATCGTATTTGTTTAACTGTTATTTTGTGATAGTAGTTACTTATATAACAATGAATGAACATGATTGGTATGCGAATGATTGTATGATAGGTATCTATTGTTTGTGTTCTTCTATTGTGCCTCTTGAAAGCTGTGTTATTATTTGACTTTTCAGGAGGTTAGTAGTAGATAGTCATTATGCTGCCAAAATTTTGATACATTGATGATTTGAATTTGAATAAGTTTGGTAATTGAAAAAAAAATTCCTGCCAAATTGCTTGGTTCTATATAAGAAATGACTGTTCTGTTAAGGGTGCTACAAATATGATTCAAATTCTCAAGCATATGATAATAACAAAAATTTATATTCAATTAAATACCCCTTTTCAAAAGATCAAGTTTTTTTGCAAGGCATATAATCACTTGAACATCTCCAAAAACAATATTTCACTTTAGGTGTTAAATTTTCTTTTGAAATGTTGTTCCAGCATATAGAATTAACCATAAAGTTCACAATAATAATTTCATTAAAGGTCACTCTATATCCAAATTTATCAGTATAATGCCCACTCTTGGAAAAGTGCCAAATTAATTTGTCAAACGGCTTTGATACGTTTATTGGAATTTTTAGGATACTGGTAGCATCACAAGGAGTGAAAATGTTATGGATAAAATCTGAATTCCATTATCTTCCATCTTTGCTTAAAAAATCATAGGCTTTTAGATCCTTAGATCCCTATAAAGTACTAGGATTCAAAAAAATAAAAAATTAATCTGTCAACACTTAGCAAAAGGTTCTTAAAAATTCAAATGTCTTGGCCATTATCCAATCTCTATCGAATGCCCATTTCTAAAACTTTTTTAACAAATCAAATACTTTTCCAAGTGAAACTAGGATTGGAACCTTTCAAAACTTTTAAAAATCCCTCTGTAGGGAAATATCTAGCTTTAAAATGTTTATTAGGAAGATAATTAGAATTTAAAATGAGTCTCCATCCTTACTTGAACAGCATGGCAAGGTTAAAACAATGCATGTTATGAAACCTTATGCCATCAAATTTCCTAAAAACACAAAATTTTTCCCAAAATGCCCAATGAATCTTTCCAAGACCACTAGAGCACCCACCCTTGCAAAAAGAGTTCATCATGTTTTATAAGCTTCAAACAACAATAAAAGCAAATGAATATGCTCATACAAAAAGTAGGGATAGCTTGGCCAATAGTCTCAATGACTAATTCTATACCCAATCTAGACATGAATCTATTTTTCCAACCATTCAATCAAAACCCAAGCGTATCCGTAACAAAACCAAGCACTTGATTCTTACTCCTTCCAATAAGCAAAGGAAGGGCAAAACACCTACCATGATCAAGAGAGCATTGGACACCCAATTAACTATAAGTCTCACTCTTGTTTTCTTTTTTAGTATAGAAAATGAAAAAAATGCTTCATTTTTAGAAATTAATTACTTGACTAGAAGCTTGCTCATAGATAGAAAGAATGTCATTTATCTTCCTACTCTTAAAAGAATTAGCTCGAAAAAATAGAAAATTGTCATTTGCAAAGAAAATGTGACTAACTCTAGGACCACCTCTACAAATAGCCACACCATAAATATCACCGCAACTTTTAGCCTGTCTAAAGAGAGCACGTAGGTTTTCATTACAAATCATAAACAAATAAGGGGAAAACATGTCCCTTTGATGTAAACCCCTCTTAGAAAAATTAGCCGAAATGATCACTATTCAAAGAGATAGAATATTTAACCATAGTCATATACAACATAATAAGAGATTAATTTCACCCATAATTACTGAAATTACCCCATATTATGTAAAAGTAATAAAAAAATTCATAAAAATCATTGAAATTAGGATTTGTATACAAAAAAATCACTTTGACTAATTTCAAGTGAAGACCCAATCGAAAACCCTAACTAGCATGCTTAGTTAGCAATTTCTATACATATGGCATTCCAAGTCATGCCATGTCAACATGCCACATGGCATATGTGCCATGTTAGATGACATATAGACCTATCAAATTTGAGTGTTGCCACATAAACATGTTTATGTGGCATTCACAGTACCTAATATCCAATTATCATATGACACGTGTAACAGTGGCAGCAAACAAAAGGAGACAGTTATTCTCCCTCAAAACTAATTTTAAAATTAAAAAGATAAAAAATAAATCCTAAACTAAAATAGAAAGTAAAATTTACTCTCTTTCACTAAACAAAAAAACCCTAACTCTTTCTTTTAGAAACGAAATTGAGGAAAAGGATTGCTCTCTCTCTCTAAAGATTCAAAGATCTAAAGTAAAATCTATCACTATTTAAGGCTTTTGTGTCGACAATTTCAGTTTATTTGAAGAAGGCAGTAAAGATTGATTTTTTTTAGAAAGTGAGAATATCATTTTCAAATGGAGTTAAAATGAAAGTGAGAGGTGGGGCTAGTTAGCTTAAAAGGAGACAAAAATGGATCATCCTATACTCAAATGGGGTTTTAAGAGTACTCAACAATATGGTAAGTACATGCATTTTAGTAGATTCCAATTATAAGCCAAATGTGTTTTAATAATCCTTATTTTTTCACCCTTTCCTTGTTTGTTGTTGTTGAAAATCCATATAACAAGTGTAATGCTCACTCTAATTACCTTTAATTTACATATTATTCTATTAAATTATTTGCACAGGTACACATATATACATATAAATTTAACATACTTAAAGTATGTTTACAAATTAGTTCATTACATGTGTTTCGAATCCTTTACATTGAACAAATACAAAAAATAACTCTACACTAACATTAGTCTCCACTCGTTATCCTTTTAGTGGCCCCCATATATTGGAAAAAAAATTGGTTCTTTAGATCTATACCTGTATACCTACACAGGAAGAACACCTGTGCTGAGCAAATAGCTTAGTGGGGAGTAGAAAAAATGCAATCGACTTCTTGATGAAGTCACAAATACAAATAGTATAATACATTGATAAACATTACATAATAGCATGAGGTAGTTAACATACCTTAACATATTACAACTCACACCCATTCACTATAATAGTTTCAAGCATTAAACAATAGCTCAGTACCATTTTTCAATTATAATAAAAATGTCAGTAAGAGACATTGACATTACAATGAAATACTAAAATATTTATACTATTGATCACTCATCATTATTTATTAATTAATTCACTTTCATGTTACAAACCACATACACTCATAGTAACAATCTCATGCATTCAAGAGTATTTCAATATCATTTATTAATCACATTCAAAATATCACTAGAGACACTAGCTTTTCACTGAGACACGAAGGGTTTTTACACTATTAACCACTTATCAATTATTATCAGTTCAATCACTTTTATTGCCTGAATTCCCATTGATGGTGGATAATGGGTACAAAAACTCAACACTAACAAGAAATATCGTAAACTCGAGACATAATAGTCTCGGATCACTCGATACCAATAGGTATCGTATCACTAGGCACCTTTAGATGTAACACTACACGTGCCGCTGTGATCACTATCCATTTATAGGCATGCCTATGTACCCATTACTATGTGAAATTCAGGCTTTCAATAAATCATTAATCACTTAAGAATATCACACTTGATGCATTTAGAATCATAAAAACTATACATACAATAGAGCATACAACAAGATCACTAAATAGTTTGTATTCACTTACACTTCAAATACACTTAAAATACACACTAATATGATTATCATTTGTCATGCAACATGTAACACCATGCATACCATTTATCATGTTTATTCACATTCACTACTTTTATAATTCGTATGTTTTATGATTTAGTCTATAACTTTACTTCACTAATTTATTATGCTCTACAATCATTTTAGTTACATATTACTCTAAAAGTGTTCGGGAAGGTTTGAGTAAGTTTTGGTGAAAATTTAGGGCCTAAAAATCAAGTATAGGAGAAAACAGGGTATGATCACGTTGTCCAATAATTTGTTGTGACTGTGAGATAGGTGCACATTCAGTTCTAGAAGGGTTCACAGTTGTTACCAATTGGTTGTGACTGTGAGGTCCATTTTATCCCAAGAATCCTATAGGTAGATTTTTAGGCTTAAATTTTATGCTGTTTTAGTATCAGAAAACAACATTTTCAAGCAAAATGGTCTTCCACAAAGTTATTCCAATATGTCTCTAGTTTCCAAAAAATAAAAAATAACTCCATTTGAACATATAAATCTCGAGATATCACTAAAATAATATAAACTACTCTAGATGATAGTACAACAAAGGTCTTTCAATGTCAAGCTCAATTTTGAACACTTTAGTGATCTATTCAGGTTTCGATGTCTTCTACAAAATTATAGATCTATATTTATCTTTCATTTACAATTAGAATAATATCATTTAAACATCTAAATAAAGAGTTATGCCCTGAACACTAAAACTGATTCATGTGATTCTTAAGGCAGATTTCACTAGTTTACTTGTTCAATCACTAAACACTATTATCTTGCATCACAACATCATTACTCTTATCTAAAATCTATTATATATCATCCATAACACATTTATCAACTTGAATCAATTATTTAACATATGACCAAAGAGTAAAACTCCCATACCTTTTTTATACAACAAAGGCACTTCTTTTAATCTCTTTCAACTCCTTTCTCTTTCTTCTTTATTCTTTTACATACATTAAATTATGAACTTAAACATATATTACTTCACAAATCTCAATCCTTAACATGTGAGACAAAAGGAAGAAAAGAGAGAGATTCGTTACCTTAGAATTGTCCAACTATTAAACTTTCTCTCTCCTCTCAATTTGTATGGCTAAATTAGGAGATTGATTAGAAGTAAAATGACTTGCTTTTAGGAAGAAATAGGGCATTTTATTCCCCTAGGGTGGCTGACCATCACATGGCCCCCTTTTCTTTATTCATTATTCCTTTATCTTAAATTCTCTAGAGAATTCTAAGTGGCTCCACCTCATAGGCCCACTTGTGGGCCGTAGATAAATTTCCACTTAGGTCTTCTCTCTTTATATTTTCTTATCTCTTCCCCAATTCAACCTCCTCTTTTCACTTTAACCCTTCAAGTGGGCCGTAGATAAATTTCCACTTAGGTCTTCTCTCTTTATATTTTCTTATCTCTTCCCTAATTCAACCTCCTCTTTTCACTTTAACCCTTGCATTATACCTCCTTCTAAAATGCATATGCATGCTTCAAGGTGAAATGACCATATTGTCCTTATTTTGAAACAATTCTCTATAGGTACCAACTTATACTTCCCATACTTATCTCTTTATATTTACTCCCATATTTATCTTAGACATACCTAATTACCACTAGGGTATATGTTGGGGCTTTACAAAAAGTATATTAAAACAGAGGCTTTTTATGGATCTAAAATCTACATGTCCAACTTTCAGATATATGCTTAAAATGTGTATACTTTGTCATTGAAATTAAATATTCATTTGTTAAGATTTAGTTTTATTTTTAATTTAAATTTTGCATGTCAGTACAATAAATTGAGGGTTATGGAGGTTTACACAACTATTTTTTATGGTGCATATTATATTTTAAGGTTTAAAAATTTATCTTCAGTTTGGGGTTTTATTTTGTATCTTAACATATTTAGATCTTTGTACTAATTAGTATTGTAAAATGACTTTATATTGGGGAAAGAACTAAATTCTTTATAGTTACTTTCACTACTAAGGTTTTGTATCTGGACATATTTAGAGACATAGAGATGAAGCTACATTTGACAGGTGCAATGTAGATAAAATGAATCTAAAAATACTTGAAAGGTTTTATTAGAGGCTTGATGGTGAAGGTTTTGTTAGGTTTTCTTATAGGGAGCCATTTAAGGTTAGTTTGAAACCTTTGGCTACTAAATTTGATGTTTTTGAAATGCGTTTAAAAGTTGACAAAGACAACGAGGTTGACATTTTTGCTAACCATTTCAATAAGGAGGATGATTCGGATGCAATGGTAAGTAAACTAACTAGAGATTGCTTTGTAGATAGAACCAAAGAGGAAAAATATGGATATTTTGAAGATATGAAATAGATGTTTGAAAAAGTCCTTACTGAAGTGTTTTCAGCCAAGGATTTAAAAGAAATAACTTTAGCTAGAATGAAGGAAGCTGCCAAGAAAATGAAAGATAGTATTTCAATATCGGTGAAGAGCTAGCATAAAGAATACATAGAGATTGGTCAATGAAATGTGACTCTTAATGGTCATATTCAAGTTGTGGATATAGTAAATGATGGGAATGATTATGAGAATGAGTATGGAATGTAAACATATCAAGTGATGATGATGCTGACAATGAAAAAGTTAAACAAAAGGATAAAGAGAATAAGAAAGAAAAATATAAACACAACAAAAATGAAAGCAATGGAGACATAGAGGATAATAATGAGATTGACGATGATAGAGAGGACAATGCTGGTGTGGATGGTGATAATGATGTTGGTTATGAAATGGATGTAAATTTTGATGACATTAGGGTAGAGAATGCTAGTGTAGATTGTGATGATGGTTATAAAGCTGATGCTGATTTTGATGACAATGAGCAATACAATGGTAGTGTAGATGGTGGTAAAAAAGATGTTGAACTTGGTACTGATAGTGATGAAGTTGATGACACCCATTGTAGCACCCCTCATGCAAATACCCTATTTTCACATGTATCATGAATACTATTAATCATGCTCATACTGTTTCATATACTAATATTTGTGCCACCTGTCTGTTCCTATTTTTCATTTCATGCTTAGTATCATGCATACTAACTATATGGATATTACTTCATGCATATCACATGCACACATGTTCTTTCGTAGCTTTACTACTAGTGAGTTACATTATCCCACATAGGTTATATACATATCAAAATATGACTGGCCATTATACAAAACATATGATAGCTGTATTACAAAAAAAATATCCTACATCAAGGTTATAAGTCGATGGTTGGCCCTTCCTGATGCAGAGAACGTCCCTGAGCAAAAGTCTTTCTAGAAGGTACCTACACGGATAAATAACCCGTGCTAAGCTATAAAGCTTAGTGGGGAATATCTACAGATGGATGGCTATACACAAGGCCATCAAAACATACATATACAATATGTTCATATACTATAATCAACATGTCCAACATAACATGGCAACAATAACATATACTTTAAAGCATAAGCATATTCTCATGTACATAAGCATTGTACCCAAGAGAGAGAAAAACACATATTTCTTTTTCATAATTCATATAGATGGCAATATTCCATGTGAACATATTCAATTGAAGCATAATTCCTGTGGTAAACCAACAATATAAGCCACATATCAATCTTTAGTCAAATAACTTTAACTGTTTACTTTTGATCATTACTATGAATAACGTTTAGCCTGCCTTAGCTTTATCAGTGGATGCGGGAACTATGGATACACAATGGTATCAAATGAGGGATATCCGAAGATATCGAATCTATAGACCCAAACGGGGCCAACTGTACTATGGACCGGTCAAGCATACCCAAACGGGGTAGCCTATCAACCCAAACAGGGCTGATCATGATCCAAACGGGATCATATACTATGGACCCAAATGGGCCAACTATGGCAGCTGCAATTTCCCTATAGGCGCCTATCTATCCACATCTAAAATTCTATCGCAGGCGGAACTATATTCGTGTTCAATTCACATTTTAATACTGTATTCGTAGTATACCGTTTGCACATATGCATAGTCTTATCAACCTGTGAATTCTCTGGTGCATAATCAGATACATGCACATTTCATATGCCAAGATATATATATCTGGCTCATCTATATCTGTATGACTATATCATTTGCATCATATCATATAAGCATGACATATACTCATCATATCATAGACTTGATCATGCCCTCATTAAGCATTTCACATGTTCATAGTCATGCTAATTCATCTTCTATCTCATAGGCAATTACATGCTCATATACTCATATACATAATCATAAATGTACATACCTGTGGGTACATTCGCATATAGTCGATTTATTCTTATGAGCATGTTTCCAACACATATATATATATACCTTTATCATCATTCAAGTCATGTGCTATACAAAATATCAACACGTTTTCATATGGCATATACACATGACAAGGTCATGCTATTATTCTCTTTTTCATATCACAAGTGCATATAAAAAGGTGCACTTACATGTCATAAGATTTACATGTATGGGTTCGATAATTCCTTTCTAGTCTTTATTCATATTCACAAATGAACGCATGTGTATGCATACAATTCCTTCATTGACAGTCATATTACATGCATTATTCATTTAACTTTCTATCACATAAGCAAATAGCTGTCTCAATCAATTAAAGAATCATATTATCAAGTGTAGCAACAATCTGTTCATACTAACCATTTCTGTTACATAGAGTAGTCTAGAAAACTAGTCCGGATTCAACTATAGATTACATGTACCTAGAGATAGATTTAAGCTTAGGTTTCTTCATGTGAAATATAGGTATGGAAGTCAATTTTTCAATGCAAAAAGAATCACTCAATTTGCTATTCTATAGCTCAACTTATGAGCAAAACATTCAAGACAGGTCATTCAATCGTGAAGAGGAGTTCGACTCGTGAAGGGATTCACGAGTGAAGCAAATAAGGTGATTCTCACGACTCGTGAAGAGGTTCACGAGTGGAGAAGGAACTATACTTCATGACTCGTGAAGTGGCTCACGAGTGAGGAAGAAAAGCTGAACTTCATGACTCGTGAAGAAGCTCACGAGTGAAGAAGAAAGACTCGACTTCACGACTCGTGAAGAGCTTCACGAGTCGGACTGATGTTCACGACTCGTGAAGTCATTCACGACTCGGCAAGTCTGTCTTCTTCAACCTTTCAACGATAAACTTCCAGAAAAACGTAAATTCAATTCTGTAAATTCTATTCACTTCCAGTAATCCATTTTTACATGCAATATGAATGGCCTAAATTCCCATACCTTGGCTGATAAACTCAATGTCTTCAACCTCTATCAAGTCCCTTTCCTTTGATCCTTCTTCCTTCCTCTTCTCCTTCATAAATACCATCACCATGAACATACATTTCCAGCAAATGACATATTCTCAGTCAACAGAAAATGAAGAAGAAGATGGTGATGATGAAGTGTTAAAATGAGAGTTTAATTACCTTAGCTTAGAGCCTTAAACTCTTGATTAACCAACATGCACCATTAACATCTAAATGCTTGAGATAAATCTATGGAAATCAAAGAGGAAGAAGAAGATGAATTTCTGGTTTTGCTCTCAACAAATGCCGATTCTCACAATCAAATTCTCTAACCCAAGCCTTTTATACCCACATGACAATCTCCTCTTTAGTCCTTCATCATTTTGCATGTCACACAAATGCCACAAGCCTTTATGCATGTTAGACTTTAACCCCTCTACTAATTCTTTTTCAAACATTAACCTATCCATTTAAGCATTCTTTCAAATTAACCTTGAATTAAATTCTTCTCTACACAATTGGCCACCAAAATGCCAAAAATACCAATTAACCCCAAATTAATACCTTTATCCTCAATTGTATCCTTAATTAACATTAAACCATACTCTTTTATTATATTTTCATGCAATTAACATAATAACATGTTAATTTACCCCCTTACTTAATTACAATAATATGCAAATTAAATTAGGGTCATGTTAGGGGCCTTACACCCATCAATATGTCAATGTCAGAGATTTGCATATAGAGAAGTTGTATCACTTGAAGGTGAAATGACATTATAATTTTCTCACTTTTTTTTAAATAACATAATCTTATTACTATTGACTTATCGTGATTGATTGTTTGCCTCTTTTTATTACAAGGACAACAAATTAAAAAGGCATAGAAGATTTCAATGATTAAGATATAACCTTATTGATAGAGATGAACATTATAATTAACATGTTGCTTCTCCGTCAAAAAATGGGGTAAGGGCCATCCTAAGGAAGTAAGGCAAAAGACCTACGATTGAGGATTTTGTACCTATAATGAATGAAACTGTTAGTGATTTATCTAATTATCTAGACTCAGATGACCTCTATTATGGACATAACACTATAAGAAAAATCCAATATCCCAACGAAAATTCCCGATGGAATTGAGTAAAATTCCATAGGGAAACAAAAATGCTGACAGAAATTAGCGACGAAAATTGGCAAAGGAGAAACAGTTGTAGGCACCTTTGCCGACAGAAAATAATTCCGTCAGTAATTTTACTGACGAAATATATTTCCATCGTCAATTTTGTCGCTATATGAAGACCAATTATTATTATCGTTTGCCTTTTTTTACCGATGAAAAACTCTTCCGTAGGCAATATTTCCTGTGATATATATATTTTGTAGGCAAATGTAGCGACGAAAAATAGTTTTCCATCGGTAATATTTTCCTACGGCATGATATTTTTTGTAGCTAAATTTATCAACGGAAATAGATATTCCTTAGGAAAATTTAGCGACGAAAAAGTTTTTCGTCTCTTTTTCGTCGCTAAATTTTGTCAGAAAATCTCAAAATTTATTATTTTATTTTCTCTCAAATTTTAATTTATTTTCTCTACATAGTGAAATCGTAATCAACAATATAATATAAAATATATAATTTATAATAATAAATTAATAGAAATCAAATAAGAACATTAAATTTATAATATTCAATAACATATCATTTTTCTTACAAGTTTTTAAAGTATAAATATTAGCCCTAACATTGCAGTCAAATCGTTATTAGTCCCAAAAGTATTAAAATCTAAAACCCTATGATGTCGGCATAGGTGGATTATCTGAATGCTGCGATGTGCTGCCTTCCCTCCTTACTTCTTTCATCTGAGTACGAAGCACGGCTATATATTCCATAGACTCACACAATTGAGTTGCTAATAAATTAACTGTAGTCTGAAGTTCAACTACTTCCTGACCTAATGCGGCTTGTCTACTGGAGGCAGCTGCACTGGATGTAGAGGAATGCATATATTGTGTATTTGTAAAAAATCCAAGGCCAAAAATTCTACCTCGATGGTTCATACCATCAACTACTTGTAAATATGTCTGATTCTCATCAATATTTGGGTTATCCTGCGACTAACGTTGTACCTCCTCTTGTATTTGATCCTATCTTTATAATTATTTATACTACTTAGTTATTATTTTAAACTAATATTATATATGAAATGAATATTGAAATATATACTTTACATTGCATACATTTAATTGCCTGCATCAATCGTTGATAAATGTTACACCATTATGCCTTTTACTGTGAGTATGCACAAAGACCTGTAGTGATGTAGGCTTTTGGCCAGTAGACTTTCTTGCATAGAATAAAGATAAATTACCTACAGTTTGAAAAAATTTTAGTAGGATTTCATCTATTTTTATGATATTTACCCCCTATTAAACAAAATATAAGTCTCAAGCAAACAACCATTAATAAGGCACCAAAAATCATTTTTCCAAAATGAACCATCATAATATAAAGATTACAACTAACAGCATCGAAAAAGACAACAAATGATTCTAAAAATGGCAGTAACATAGACATAGAATAACAACCTTACGTTTAATTCTATTTCTATACATATATATACAATTACTATAATCATCATTATTATTAGGATGTCATATATTTTACAAGTTAAGCTTACTTCGATTGGTAGTTTGCATTCCTAACTTCCATTCCATATTTAACATATATTAGGTGTTGTTAATTTACTATTCATTTGGTAAAATTTTCAGCAGCATAATGAATTAAAAATTATGCTTCCCAAACCTGCAAATAGCAAATTTTACACTCCCAATCAAGGTCCTCTACCTCCATAACTTCATTCACAATCACAATTTATGGCAATAACAAGGCATACATAGTAACAAGACATATAATTTAATAGAATTAAACATAGGGCTTCTAAAAGAATGGCAAGATCCATCAAAAGCACAAAATTCTAACAGAATGGCAAGATCCATCAAAAGCACAAAATTCAAAATATAAATGTGAAGTTTTAATACTTACAATTTTCTTTGCATACTCCTGGTGGGTTATAGATCCACCAATGTGCACAGGTAGAATCTTTCTCTTAGGTTCTCCCCTTTTGTTACTTGAATTTTGCTTAGAAATGGATTTAGCCTCAGGCGTTGACCAAGAATTCTGCCAATTGTCCCATATTTCTTCAAATATAAAATGAGGCCATTCACCACTCAGTTTACAGGAACTAATAAAATTCTTGTACCGTGCACGAGCTCGACTCTCCCATACATTGTAAATAACAACATCAAATTTTGAATCCCAAAAAAAATCTTTCTGAAAAAAAATTAGAAGTATTTATAAACAACAATAATAAACTAATTAAAGTCTACATATGCCTCAAACTCCTGATAATAGAGATCTTTTGTCTCCCGAGAGAGATTCTTCCACAAATAACCGTTAAAATCAATTTTTTCCTTGAATTTGGAGGAGATGCTACGAGAGCACAATCCAGATGGGACCAACCTATAATAGATATCCAGAGGTTAAGATAATTTTCATATTAAATACTATAATCTAATGTATAAACTATTACTTCAATCATATATAACATAATTTTTAACCTTTTCACTCATATATTATTGATAATGGTAATGTATGTTCGTCCATCAACTCTTTTTACTCTGGGCTGCATGCCATCACCTCCATCCTCAACTACTATTTCTATTTCTATTTCCTCATTTGCTATAGATGCATTGTCAAGTGTGGGAGTAGATGTTTCACCAATAGATGGTGATGGTGTAGATGTAGCTGGGTTTTCTAATAGTGAAGTACTATGTAGGATAGGTGAATCTGCAGGGATTATTGATGGTGAAGGTGATGCCTCATATGGCCGTGCATAGGATGCTCCTCTCGATGGTAACCTAAGCCTTGGCAGTAACATACCCTTCTTTCTCTTCGGTGGCATCTTTTTGAACCTAAAATATATGAAATTGAATATT
Source organism: Excoecaria agallocha (assembly GCA_037975025.1). NCBI lineage: Eukaryota > Viridiplantae > Streptophyta > Magnoliopsida > Malpighiales > Euphorbiaceae > Excoecaria > Excoecaria agallocha. The sequence goes on along the minus strand of CM075807.1, from coordinate 36,482,684 downwards.
TCATATTAGAACAATAATAAGTAAATACAAGGAACAATATAATGTTGACATAATAATAAATAAAATCATATAATATTAAATTACTTACACCAATTAATTGCTATCATCAGTCAAATATAAATCAAAATCACCATCATTTTCTTTTTCTGAAGAATTAGAATCAAAATCAGGCTCCCCTTCAGATCTTTTGCCCTCTATATATTCCTCATCCTCTTCAGATGAAATGTCAACAAATTCATTGTTTGGATCATTTAACGGTTCATTCTCCTCGTATGTTACGTCTTTATTTATTTCATGAACCATTGGGTCTTCTTCCTGAAATGCTTCACTTTCAATCTGTTTATTTTCTCCTTTTGCAAGTACTAAAAAAATACCTGTTGGTCTTATTTTGCTAACAGCCAACCAATCTAACTTATCTCATCTTAAGCTATGAAATGGAACATAATATACCTAATTCACTTGCATTGCCAACACAAATGGTTAAAATTAACTTAATCTTCTTCGCTGGTTGATTTCAACTAGATTGTATTGGCTATTCAGTTTTGTTCCAACATTAGGAGTAGGATTAAACCAGTGACACTTAAATAGCACACTTCATTTTATTGGCAATACGGGGTACTCAATTTCAAGTATCTCAATAATTTTACAAAAAACACCTGATACGATTTAACACTTCACAAAGGTCCTTTTGCAAGATCATATAGAAACTTATTTTCTATCTGATTTTCCAAAGCCTACATTTAAAAAACATTTATCATATAAAATAATCTAATGTCATGTAAAAACATAGTGCCATCTAATAGTCTACTTTTTTCTTTTCATATGTAGAAAGTCAGAACATACATATTTTTCAAACCATCAAGGAAAGTGTTTATCGACCTCTTTATTGATTTCATCCTGTGTTTTTTCTGGCATTATCTCTTATAACCATTCTTCATATATACTAAAAAGACATTAGTTGGCAAGAAAAGTATATCCACCCCACCTCGAAAATAAAAATATAACAATTTAAAAATTGTTTCATACTTACTGAACGAAAGATTGAACCTCCTGACAATTCAATAAAATGTAACCATGGGCAGCCTCCATTTCTTCATCTGTCAACATTCTTCTGCTTGATCGTCCATATGTTCGACCAGGATATGTGAAAATGGATAAGTTACCAACAATTTCATTCCTTTCACCCCCATCATCATTACAAGGGACTTTTCTTTCTCTTGTATGCACATGCGGCTCAAAATAATGTGAACAAAATGTACTTGCTTCCTCTACTAGGTATGCATTGCGGATAGAACCTTCAACTTTAGCTTTGTTTTTAACATTTTTCTTCAAGTGATGCAAATTCCTACATTAATTAATATTTTAATAAAAGTTTATAATGAACCCAAAAATATAAATATTATCTAAATGTCATATATAATTACCTCTCAAACGGATACATCTATCGATATTAAATTGGACCAGCAAGTTTAGCCTCATACGCTAAATGTACAGGTAGATGCTCCATACAGTAAAAAAAGCTTGGAGGGAAAATCACTTCTAATTTGCACAAGATAACTGGTATTTCTTGTTCTAGTCTTTCAATGTCAGCCAACTGTATTTCAGATGATGTTAAAGTTTTAAAAAACAAACTTAATTCTATTATTGCATTCCAAACCTTTGTCAATAACAACTCTCAAAATGCAATTGGGATTAGCCTTTGCATAAACACGTGACAATCTTGACTTTCATGCCAAACAATTTGTATCTCCTCATATCCACACACCTTGCCATGTTCAAAACATAACCATCCAGAAATTTAAGACTTTTTAACCATTCACACAAAACTTCCTTTTGTTTTTTTATCCAAAGTGTAACATGCTTTTGGATATTTACCCGTGTGAGTATCTTTATCTAATTCATGCCTTCTACAAAAAAGTTTTAAGTCAGCTCTTAATTTCACATTGTCCTTTGTCCTCCCTTCAATGTTCATGATGGTGTTGAACAGATTGTCAAACATATTTTTTTTCAATATGAATCACATCGAGATTATGACATATCAAATTAGATTTCCAATATGGCAAATCCCAAAAGATGTTCCATTTTCTCCAACCGAAGTTTTTACTTATGCTTCTGTTAATTTCTTCCGCTTCAAGTTCTGTAACTTTCAAAAGCCCTAATTCATCAATCTCCTGCAATATATCTTCACCAGATTTATTAAGGGCAGCAACTGTTTGTACCATCCTGTTCTTAATAAACTTGCATTTATTATGCCTAAATGGGTGATCTGTAGGAAAAAATTTCCTGTGGTTGTCAAACCAAGATGTTTTGCCCTCATTTGGAAGATAAAATGCATCAAAATCATTGCCACAGTAAGGGCAAGCCAAATTTCCTATTTTGCTCTATCCAGATAACATAGCATATGCAGGAAAATCACTAATAGTCCCCATCAAAGCTGATTTCATATGAAAATTTTATTTAAGGGACACATCATATGTTTCCACACCATATTCCCAAAGATAATTCAATTCAGATATCAGTGGTTGCAAGAATACATCAATTTTATGCTTTGGATTTGTAGGTCCTGGCACAATCACTGTCAAGAACATGTATGCCTAGTCTATACACATCAATGGAGGTAAATTGTATGGAGTAATTATGATTGTCCATGATGAATATTGTTGTCTAGATTGAACAAATGGTTAGAATCTATCTGTGGAGAATCCTAACATGACATTTCAACTTTCTGCTGCAAACTCAGTATGGATGTCATTGAAATGTTTCCATGCAAGTGCATTCGATGGATGGCTCATACTTCCATCAACCTGTTCATGTTTATTATGCCATCTCATGTGAGATGCAGTAACATCAGAAGCATATAGTCGTTGAAGTCTCTGAGTTAGCAGAAAATAATACATCCATTTCCAAGGAACTAGTTTTTGTTTTCTAGTATGCTTTCTTGGTTTGAACCTAGGTTGACTACAGAATTTGCACTATTGTAATTCCTCATCATCTCCCTAAAATAGCATACATCGTAACCTGCAATAATCTATTTTCTCCACGGGCAATCCAAGATCCCTAATTAGCTTTTCCATTTCATAAAAATTCCCAACCATTTTATGATCAGGAGGCAATGATTCATTGTACCAAGCAAGAATTTTATCCAAACTTAGTTCAGAAATATGACCTTCAGACTTAATATTCAATATTCTGACAATTGCAGATAGTTGAGTCATGGTCTCATAGTTTAGCCATAATTCTTCGTCAGCTGACTTTAATAAATCAAAAAACATTTTTGCATTTGGGTTTGGTTCCTCTTCAATATTTTTTATATTTTCTTGAAATGAATAACCAGCTGCATCATATACCATTCGGATGTAAGGATTTTCCATTGCCTACATATTATTTAATCTACTTTCCATGCTCCTTTCAAATCCATCTATATTAACTGATGAATTTACAATATTACCTCTAGAGGTGCTACAAATTAAAGGCTCCCCATGTCTTGTCTACTGAAAATAATTTGGAACAAAGCCCTTTTTTAACAAATGGAGATTGACTTTATTAGGAGGAAAAAAATGAATATGTTTGCAGTTTTTGCATGGATATTTGATTTTAATACCATTCATATATGCATGTTGCGAACATGCATAGTCAATAAAGGCTTGAACTCCATCAATAAACTCAAGATTTATGAAACCATCTGGCGTTAATCGTTTATACATCCAAGATCTATCAATATTACTCATTTTTTTCATAGTTGTTATTTAGCTAAGATAGATTTATAATTAGATTTAAGATTTAACATTTTATGCATATTTTAGGCATTTAAAAAAATAAAGTATATATCTAGTGTTACGATGCATACCCCAACAAAATAAATGAGAAAAATATAAAACCAAAAAAGGTACCTTTAAAATACTTAGATCAGATGTTAGGTATCACACACACCGGTTGTGTCAACAGGTTTAGCTTGAACACTAGCCACCCTATCCTTTAATTTATGTGTTATGATCTTTTAATCAATGTTTGTGTCACCATTATCTGCTTAGACTAGTTCAAATATTCCTGAACAATAAGAAAGATAAAATAAGTTATTTATCATTTATAGTTTAGATAAATACAGCCACGTGTCACAAAAAATACAAAAATGTACATCACCTAAACCCAAGTTAGATTTAAAACAAACGATGCATAACATTTATTCTTTTCTAGAAGTCAAAAAAACATTCAAAACTGCTAAGATTTACATATGTCCCACACCAAAAAAAAGGCCAAAATACTATCAAGTTATAGCCTTTTTATTCTGCAGCAAATAATACTTCATCCTAGCTCTGAGTGCAACATAACTAGGCTTACCAACCAGAATCATCTTGAATCCTCATATCCCACCGGGATTCAAATCTTATCACACAGCTGTTAAGAAGAAACTAAAATTATCTGAAAGTTATCAACTAAAAATCCAGCAAGATCATTCCATAATCAATAATTTTAAAAGTGCTACAGTACAAATATATGAATTGAATGAAGGCTGTTATTAAACACAATTTTCAAATTAAGGATCTGGGCCACCTAGAAACATGGTGGTGACACCAATATATATACATTGTTACCATAAGCTAAAATACATGATGAAATTATGCAGATGCAAAATAGGACCACCATTCCCCACATGGCATCTAAATTTCCTAAGGTTTTATTAAAAATTCAAAGAAATACTCTGAATGTACCATTTAAAGAATCATGATTCACATAATATGGATAAATAATTCTTTTGCACTGCATTTCAGGTAACTGCCACTTTGAAGATTTCTGTTGTGTTCCCAGTTAGTGCTCTCTGCCACCCCACAATCCCATTATATGCTTTTACTCTCATGTCAACTCGAAACTGACTCCACATTATCAAATTATATAGTTATTTTTTTAAAATTAAATAATTAAACCCAATTATTCGTATAATATCCGCTTTTAACCTTTTCTTCTTATATATATATATATATATATATATATATATATATATATATCAATGATAACTAACAAAAAATCATCAGCACCATGCATTAAATTTGCAAAACCAATAAGCTTGGAATCAATGATCATCAAACATGTAGTAACTTTATACTCAGTTTCCTAAGGAAATGGGATAAATGCCTTGTTTGAAGACATATTAGGAAGTTTATAATAATTGAATGATGAAAAATCCAAAACAAGAATGCTTCACATAAATCACCACTAACCTCTGATTTCATGGCTGATTCTAGATCCATAAACCATTCGTAAAACGGCATATATAGTCAAAGCAATCATATAAAGTCAAGCATGTGACATTCAAAGGCATTTCAATCTGACAAGTTACCAAGTGAAAAATCGTATCCTAAATTAAAATTAACCTCAACAAAGAGGCAGAAGATTAGAAGAAAGAGCTCACCTGACTCGTATTAATTAAAATAGCTTGAATCGTAGCTACCAAGCAAAACATTACCCAAACTGGAAAATTAGTTTCTTCACAAGGAATAGAACGAGCAGCATGGGAGAATAATTTCTAAACACTACAAAGTATCAACAAAGAACCAGTAGCATCTAAGATTAGCAGTAGAAAGTAAATTATATCTCCACAAAAACAAACCCTCCAGAGTAGATTGGTAGCCACAAAAAGACCACTAAGCTAACACTTTAACTTGGCAAGGGAGCTACGGACAATCAGACCCAGCAAAAAAACATAAAAACACGATCAGCAGCAGAACAAATGGCTTACCACTACACAAGAAACCTTACAAACAACCCAGACTACAGCAACATAGGCCTCAAAATAGAGCCTAACACCAAATAAAGCTCAAAGAAACCTAAAACCGTCAATAGGTCACAAAATCCAACAGCCAAAAAAAAAAGAGACCAAAATAAAACCTCTTAATAAGAACAGGCCTATCCTAAATTTCATTGTTTGGTATGTTCCATTTTGCTGTAGTAAAATGATCCAATCATACAATATGAATAGCTACGAAGTGGAAGGTAAATTAAAGACGGATTCAACATATCGTTAGTAAATTTCATGTACAATTTAGCCGTGTGATATTGGCGCCAATTTAACGATGGAACTTTGTGAATCCGTCGCTAATTTTCATCGTTAAATTTTGGCAAGATAATTTTTCCACCATTATTTACGATGCATTTTCATACCGTCGCAATTAACATTTTTCCAACAACTTTCCCTATGAAAAATATTTTTTCATCGGTAATTAGTGATGAAAAACTTTCCATCGTGAATTTTTCGTTGGGATTTTGGATTTTTCTTGTAGTGTAAAGATTTTGATGATGAGCCAATGATAAGATTTCCTAAATTCAATAAGGATAAGGATAAGATTTCCTGAATTCAATAAAGATAGGCATATAGAGAACCTTGTTTTATTATATGTAATAAACTTTGGAGCTTTGATCAATTTAAAAGGGCATGCAGAGCTTAGAGCATAAAAAATAGGATCTTACCTCACTTTCTAACTAATGATAAGAATAGAGTCATATGTACGTGCACAACTTTTGGTTATCCTTATAAGTTATAGGCTAGTATAGTTAATAAGAATGACCTAATTTTGCATATTAAAACCTCAAACTATAATCACATTTGTGCTAAAGTTTTTTAGAACTTCCATATGACTCTTAATGGTTAGCATGCAAATATTATAAGATTTAAGGATGATCTAATGTGGACTTTGAAAAGGACCATTAGCACTATTAAAAAGGATTTAGGATACATAATTGGATATATAAGACTTGGAGATCCGAAAATATGGCTTTAAAGTGGTTTTCGAAGATGAAAGGATGCAGTGCTTGAAACTACTAGATTATAGGGCAGAACCCTTATGAAGTAATATTGGGTTAAATGTTCATTTGTGGAGAGATTAAGGTAAATTCGTAAGTTTTTATATATGTTTAGCACCATAAAAAAATTCATTCAAGGTTGGTTTAGGCCAATAGTTAGGGTTGATGGCATATGGTTAAAAAGAAAATTTTGGTGGATGTCTATTTATAACAGTTGGGATTGACCTTAATGATTGTATTCTCCCTATAACATATGTTATTGTGATGGAAAATGAATCAACTACAACATAGAGCTCGTTCCTATATAATTTGGGTGAAAATTTAGAGATTAGAAATACATAACATACTATTTGGATGTTTGACAAACAAAAGATTCATAGGTTTAAATGCTTTAAGATTATTTTACTCCATTTGTATGGATGCAATAAAAAAAATTCCTTTATTATTTATAGCAATTGACAGTTGTTTTGAAAGACTTGTTTCCTATGGCAAAAATAGGCATTATGTTAGACACATGTACCAAAATTTTAGGAAAAAATATAAAGGAAAAGCCTTAAAGGATTTACTGTGGAATGCAGCTAGGGCATCCTACGTTGTGAAATTCATAAAAGCTTTTTAATACATTCCAAATGAAGAGGCTAATGCTAGAGCTTGGTTAACACACCATAATAAACCTTATAATAGTTGGACACGAAGCTTATTCAACACATATTCCAAGTGTGACATATTGTTAAACAACATGTGTGAATATTTTAATAGGTATATATAATATTAAAAGATATTTTAATAGGTACATAAAATTATTTAATTCATTAACAAATTGCTTTTTTGTTATTTATAGGTATATAAAAGATGCTAGGAATATATTAATAATGACCATGCTAGAAATGATTAAATCTAAGCTCATGAAAAGAATGTACAAAAAAATGAAGAAATATAATGATAAGATATGCCTAAAGGTTTGGAAAAATTGCTGAAATTAAGAGAGGACGTTGTATATTTTGAGCCAGATTATTTTAGTGGTTTAAAAGTGGAAGTGAATAGATAAAAAAGCAAATTAATAGTGGATACAGAGGCATGGCAGTGCACATATATGAGGTGGAATTTAACAGGATTTCTTTATGCACATGCAATATGTGTAATTGTACATAACAATAAAAATCTTAAGAACTATGTGTAGAAGCATTGCCATGTGGAAACTTTCACAAAGGCATATGATCATTCCATCAACCCAACTAATCCTATAGAGTTATGGCCAAAAGTTGTAAATGGTGGTAAAATCATTCCTCCTAAGGCTATTAAGAAGAAATAAGGAAGGAATGCAAAGAATATGAGATTGGAACCTGAAGAAATTGAGCAAGCTACACAACATAAAGGATCAAATGGACTGCAAAAACTTTCAAAGAAGGAAAATGTTAGTATGACTTGTTCAATCTGCCATGTAACTTGAAATAATTAAAGAGGACATTTTAAGTGGGTTGCAAAACAACATGTTAACAATAAGGGAGATGACAACTTGAAAATCAATTGCAAACTAACTCAATAATTGAAAATCAAGACCTAAAAGTAACACAAATTTTGAAATTATTTTTTAAATTAAAGTTCTTTATTGGTTTGATAAACATATTTCTTATATGCATTGTAATGTATAAGAAATCAATTAAGTCTATAATGAAAATTTTGGAGACAATCCTGTTCAAACAATAGCTTGCTAGGTTATCTTGCATATTTTGATGTTTGTCTTATGTTGTTCAATTTAAGTTATCAATTTATTAGTTTACTTCTTGAATATTTTTCTTCAATTATTTTTTTAATTAGTTGTTATAATTGTTATGTTATAGGATAATCAACCAGCACATGAAAGTGTTGTCATCAATGAATCTCATGTGCAATCTCAATTCACCCTAACTAACTAGCCAAAGCAAAAGACAATGAAACAAGCCCAAATAGAATAAGTTGCTCAGTTCCCAAGCTTACTAGAAGAGGGACACAAGTTAAGTTTAGATATTCGTAAGATAATAATATAATAAATTAAGTCAAGAAGATATCAAGAGGAATAAAGGGTACTACCAAAAAGCCAAATCCTAACTGAGGAGTTAAACTAGAGATATAATATTGATTGATATTTTAATTATATTCCTCATTATGTATAAGCTTGCTTGCGTGAACAATGTTTAAATTTTTTATTGATACCAATTATTGTGTTTGGGCAACATCTATACATCTTAGGGGTTAAATTCCCTTTTTTTGGGGGTTTATGAAACAATTGAATAGCGGTGCCTTTTTTGTTTAGACAGGTTCTGTACCTTTTTTTACATAGGTTGACAATGATATGATCTTAATTTGTGCATATTATGCAATTGTGTTGAGATGGGTATTTATTATATGCTAGACAAGTTGATAATGTAAATTTAAGTCTTTTTACCTCTAGTTTGAATTTAAAAAAATGCACTTTTGATTTTTTATTAAATGACACATGTTATATTCTTATTGGTTTCCCTAAATAATTGACATAATTTAGAATAATTATCAGACCATGATTTTACATGTACACATGGCATGCTGATGTGGCAATACTTAGATTTTACAGGTTTATATGCCATCTGAAGTGTCACCTTATGCCATGTGGCATACTGATGTAACATTACTTGGAATGCTATATGTGCAGGACCTGCTAACTAGGTAGGCCAGCTGGATTTTCTAACTTGGCATGCCAGCCAAATGGGTCTTCACCTAAAACCGATCAAAGTGATTTTGCTATATACAAATGCTGAGTTCATTGATTTTTATGAAAATTTCTTTCATTACTTTTGTATAATATGGGTAGAAATTGAGTGACCATTGGTGTAATTAATCCTATAATAAGCTTCACACATTTGCCATCAAACTCTAATTTGAGCATCATAAATTGAAGCAAATTCCAATCCACCCTATTATAGTCCTTGCTAATGTCAATTTTTGTAGTAGTTTTTCCAATCTTTCCCTAAATTTTACCCTTCATATAATGGATAATTTAAAAAAGCAATGATAAACAAAAGTAGTTGATTGTGAATCAGAGATAATATTTGGTAAAACAATTTTCAATCTATTTGCAAACACCATAGAAATAATTTTATATATAACATTACCCAAAGCAATAGGTCTTAAATCCTTCATACATGTAGGGTATTTTCTTGGGAAAGAGGACTAAATTAGTGTCATTAAGAGTAATTGGGAACTCACTTTTGTCAAGTCAAGACTTACAATTTCTTATAACATTAACACTAATCAAATGCCAACATTTTTGAAAGAACACTAGGTTCAAACCAATTGATTCAGGATTTTTCTCATGATGCATTAGTAAGATAGCCTTTTTTAATTCCTCTTGCTAAAAAGGCTCTAAGAAGCAGCTATTTATAATATTACTAAAAAAAGGTGTACATGATTTGATACAATTTGAAAATTTACAAATCTCCATGTTATCTTCAAATTTCAGATATTTTAAAAATTAAGTATTGTTATTATCCTTAAAATTTGGTATAGTTCTTTAAAAATTTTGGAAAGTTTGATTAACTTCTTTGATTATTTCAGTATTAAACAATATAGTGTCAAACAATATGGTATTTTGAATAATTCATATTTTTAAAAAATTTAGAAAATAAATAAATAAACAAAATAATAAATATAAATACAATTAAAATATTTCAATAATTACAATTAAATTTAAGTTAAATTATAAAATTTGAATATTGACATTCTACGATCTTCTTTTGATTATATTTGCATAAATTTGAGGATTCAAAATAATGTCTAAAAAAAAGATAACAAAGCAATTGGATAATTAGATCACAAAAAATTCTAAACATTAAATACACAATTTAAGAATTTATGTAGATTTAATAATTATCTGATTCAAACATTTTAAATTTTTCAGTTGATGCCTATTAAATTAAAAGTGTAGTCGATCTCAACTAATTTTAACAACAAATAAAAATTTCAGCTATATTCGCAGTTAAAGAACTTTTAAACTTATTTAAAGTCCTCACCTTACCAATTAATTTATTTTTAATTTTTTTAACTCAAAAAATTTATTTTTTAATATTTTTAAAAATATCAATTTTTAAATTCAGATTTTAATTATTTCCTAAAACTAAAAAAAATATTCACTCCTAAAAAATTTCAAATTTAATTCTTAATTCCTTTTGTAAAATTTTAATTTTTTTCTCTTTTACCATTTTTAAATGTACAACTAAAATTTCTGTAATGCTCCCTGTAGTCTCTAGTTTATAATCATTATATTGGATTACAAATTCATTATTAACTAAAACAGTCAACCATGTATTATATTGTCTTTAAATTTGTTTTAAATTACTTATACATCAATGCCATAAAATTACTATCAATTTACAAGTTTAGAATACATTTACACAAATATTATTATACATTTTGGATAGCATAATTTCTTACTAATAGATTAAAACTATTAAAAAAATTTAAAATTTAGAATCCTAATTTCCTCTTCTTGTGTTGGCTTTTAGTATTGTAGACAATCCTTGAGCTTAACTCCGTTGACCTAAACCTACACAGATTACAAACCCATGCTAAGTTTATTAGCTTAGTGGGGGAACACAAAACCATTAGAATGATCTCTCATATGATTCATTAATAACACACACACACACACACACACATATAAGCATGCCATTAAGCATACAATAATATAGTAGTAATAACTGGTAGCATGAACATAGCATCATATAACATTATGCAACCACCTCTATCATATTCATTCATTATACTATCTTATAAATCTTAATCCATTGGTTAATTACATACATTCTAAGTTAAAATCACTTATTTATTTGCACTAAATTGGTTTTTGAAACATTCATGTGACTCTTAGGCATGCATACATCAATTTATCTTACTTGGTTCATATTTATTATTTTTAGTTTTTCTTAACATTCACATGACTCTTATGTGTCTGTGTATATGCAAAACTAAATTCAGAGTTAAATCCTAGTAACTATTCACATATGGTTAAGCTAGCTAATAGGTCCATATGCACACATACTAAACCAGCAATTTCCATACCATATAACTATTTACATTACCATGTATCATATGTAATTTATTAATAGTCTTAATTTTGTTACCATTATTATGTCATTCCTTCATTTCTTTTGTACAATTCTAGCCTATTAACATTTCGGAATCATAACTTGCATTTAACTCATGAGTTACACCAAATTTGCATACACAAGTTGTAGGTTTATATTTTAAATGTCCTTACATGCAATGAGTAGTAAAATTTCCAAATTAGGCATGAGTCACACCATCGATTACCAATATCAAGTATGCAACACATAATTATAAAGAATATGCATTTGTAAATATGATTAATGACAAACCACCAAACAATTACACATGTTTATATATAACTTATAGTCATAAGTGTAGAAAGCATTATGTATTTACAATAACAAGATATTCGAACAATATATTCAATAGGTACTTTTGAATTTTTTCATGATTATTCTATAAAACAAACTGAACAGACAATAGTTATTAATCAAGAACACGAAACTATTCCATTGTTATCAGAAAAAGCGATAAATGAACATAAAAAGAAAAAAATATAGATTTTTGCATATAGCATCAGTATAGATAGCAATAAAACATTTATTTAGATTAGGATTAGATACTCCAATTTTAATGTATTTAAGAGATTCTAGACATACTAATTTCTCTAATTCCTTATTAGTAATGACAGAAACTAACTTAACTAATGGACCAATATATTTTAATTGTTTCCTAGAATTTACTATTAGCTTATATGATTCAAATATATTAAATACTTTAACTTTAACTGTTAAAACAAAGAATTTAAATTTAAAAGAAAATGTTAGAGCAATAGTAGTAATATATAGGGTATATTATAAAGTAATGTCTACAACCATAAATCCTAAAACTAGAAAATCTTTTAAAAGAAATGAAACTTTATTATTTGAAACCAATAAAGCACATTCTAATATTCAAATACCGAAAAGACTTAAATGGGATGAAATAACTAGATCAAAAAATTGGGAGTTAAAAGAAATATGTGAACCCAGACCAATTACTATTGATAATTAATTTTCAAGAATATTAGAACATAGTGACATATCAATTCAAATAGATTTTTCTTTAGATAATAATCAGTCTAGTAATGTTTCTATTTATTCGAATAATAAACCGTTAATAACTAAATCAGTATTTGCAAAAAATTTAGAATTAAGAGGCGTAGATTTTAATACAAATATTTCAATACTATTATATATAGAGGAAAGAGAAAGTGAATATTCTGTAAGTCCAACTAGATCTCAAATGCAAGCTTTTTCTCAAATTAACCAATAAAAAGAAAGATGACTAATTTTCAAATAAATAAAAAAAATTTAAGAAATGATTTAAAAGCAGAATATATTAAGCAAAAACCAGAATGGTATTTTAATAACTGTTCTCAAGTAGAATTAAATAATTTTAGAAGTATATGGTATAAAGATATGGAAGAGAAGCAATTAAATATTCCTTTGTTTTTATGATTTGAAAATTATTATTATTATAATAATATAGATTATTCATTTCAAAAAAAAATAAAGAAATAAAAGCAAAAAATAAAGATGTAGGAAAAGATTTATAACATGTAATATTGAAAAATAATTTTTCAAATCAAATATTAAATGTTATAGCAAGTCAGCTAAATACAGCAAAAGAAGTAGTATAAATGCCCAAGTCACAAACAGAGATAGGTCAAACACCAAAATCATTAACAGAAGAACCACCCATTAAATTAGAAACACTTTTGTGTAAACCTTTTGAATTTTTCCCAGAAAAACCTATAAATTTAAAATATGAAGATCCCATATTAAGAAAAATAGAAGAAAAATTAGCAAAGTTAAGAATTAAAGATAAATAGATTATGACTATAGACGAAGAAGTTACATCAGAAATAGAAAATGTAGAAGAACAGTTTAAATCAAATAATGAAGAAGAATATTCAATTAAAAAACTGCATTTTAATACCTTTACACCTAGACCGAAAACTCAAAATTACTATCCAAGACATATACCTCTAGATACTCAATATAAAGAAAAAAGTTTTCAAGCAGCGTATGACAATACTTCTTTATATGAATGGAACATAGATAGCTTTACAGAATATTAAATATTGAATTTATTACAAGAAATGACCATGTCAACTAGTGCTTATAAATCAAAAAGAAACAATGAAGTAGTTGTAGCTTAAATGCTATTATCATGATTTATTGAAAAATTAAAAGGTTGGTGGGATCATTATGTAGCAGATGTAGATAAAGCTCATATATTATCAGCTAGAAAAAAGATTTGTCAAAATAGAAAATAATATGCAAATAGAGACAGAGCAGGATGATATAATAAATACTTTAATATTTGCTATTACTAAAAACTTCGTAGGAGATCATCGATTATAACAGGAAAGAAGTTTAAAAATTCTTCAAAATTTAACATGTCCTAAATTACAAGACTTTAAATGGTATTAAGATTTATTTTTAATGAAAGTAATGACTAGATTAGATTACAATAATACTCATTGCAAAGAAAGATTTTTTAATAGGTTTACCAAAATTATTTGCAGAATGAGTAAGTAATAGAATAAAAAGAGATAATAATGGTACGATACCTTATAATGATTTAACTTATGGACAATTAATAAATATTGTCAATATAGAAGGATTATCAATTTGTACTGATTTAAAACTAAAAGCAAAATTGAAAAGTGATAGAATTGTAGGAAGAAAGGAATTAGAATCATTTTGTGAACAATATGGTTATCAACATATTAGAGCTCCATCAGTAACTAAAAAGAAACTAAAACCTAAAAGAAAAATATATACAAAAAAGAAGAGACTATAGAAGTTATAAACCAAAACAAAATTATCAAGAAAAACCTATTAAGAGAAAACCAAAATATAAAAACTTTAGACCTAAGACAAATAGAAAAGACATAGTAATTTGTTATAAATGTGGAAAACAAGGACATTATTCAAAAGATTGTAAGATAAGAAGACGAATCAATAATTTAGATATTTCAGAAGAGTTAAAAAAATTAAATAGCTAAAATAATAATAAATGAAACCTCTAGTAGTGATTAAGAAATTACTGATTATTCAGTATATGATTTAAATGCAATAGATGAAAAATATGAGACTAATAGTTTGAAAAGTAATTCTAAAATAGAGCTTTGTATTTGTATAGGACCATGTCAATGTAGCAATATAAATATGTTAAGTAATGAAAAGGAATTCTTATTAGACATTATAGATAAAATAAATGACCCCAAAAATAAAAAAAATAATTATATACTTAGGTTAAGACAGATAATAAGTTCAAAAGAAAAAAATAGATTTTACATCTTATAATCAAGCAGAAGTATATAAAAGATTCGAAACCAAGAAAGAATCAACGATACAAAATCTTTAAGAGGAAATTAAAATATTAAAACAAGAAGTAAACATTTTAAAAGGAAAAATGCAAAATTTTGAAGAAGAAAATTTAAAAATTAACCTTAGTAATTTAGTATATGAAGATAAAATGTTGAAAGGTGTAATTATTAAAGAAACACAAGACGAATATATTAATAGTATATCTCAAATAAATTATCAAAACTAATATGTAAAATTAGACATAGTTATTAATGATGGTTTTCATTTAACTAATTTATCTTTAATAGATAATGGAGCAGATCAAAATTGTATTCAGGAAGAATTTATTGTTAGTGTAAGCCCTAGCCCCAATGCATTGTAACGAAACACTTGAAATTAATAAAATGAGGCATTAGTTTTATCTTTTGTATTCCTGTGCATATCAATTGATAAAACTATCCAAGAATGTCGTTTCGATTTAAGTTATCATGTGTGAGGCATATGGATTGTAAGACCTTGAAACAAATGAGACATCATTCTAAATATCCCTAGTCAGTCATTGTTATAGGAATAACAAATGAATTAAGACTAGTATGCTCTCTCTGATCTTATGAGTTCTGTCTTACGGATCATTAGGACAAGAGTGTCAATCAGAGATCATAGATACATGTTAAAGAACATGGTATCTGGATTCGATCCGCTCATGAGAACACTACATGGTACAAGTCATAAGTGTTTCTCATATGCAAGTTTTGTATCGGAGTTCTTAGACCTGAAATCTCTATGAAACTCTTTATGAATTACTGTGTACTTTGACATACACCTAACGTGCTCTTAACAGAGTGACAAGTACGGGTATGATTGGGTATGCACTGATTCATGTTAGAGAGCATGAGAGAAGTGAAGGGATTACCCCTCTCGATAAGAGAGAAAAATATCACCGGCCACTTGATCAGTGAACTGAGAAGTGTATGGCCATACCGAGATGAAATAATGAGTAATCATTATTTATCTGAGAGTTCAGTGTCACTGGAATATCAAGAAATGAATTAATGTATATAAGGATGACTAGTTCCATGCCTTATATTAATTCTGATATTTATGGGTAAGGGACTATGCGAAATTGCATTAGGTCACCAAATGCCATATGCATTTTCATTTAATTTGGAATGCTATAATATCTTGCTAGAGAATATATATAGCCTTTGAATTAATTTATTAATTCATTGCCAACATTAAATGGACCTATAGGATCGCACACAAAGCATTGGGCTTAAAATATTTAAATTAAGTATTGGACATTAATTTGGGCTTTTAATTAAAGTCAAATTAATGTATGTAATGGGTTATAATATTGCTATTGGGCTTTGGTCCATGAGAGAGAGAAATTCAGCCCATAAAGTTTAATTTCAATTAATTATTATCTTGTGTTAATTAAGTTAATTGAATATTAAAGCCTAAAGGAATTTAAATTAAATTAAATCACTTATATATTTAATTAAGTGATTTCATTTATTTAAATGTCTTATGTTTTATTTCAAATTTGAATTTAAATTCAAAGGAGTTTAATTCAAAATATATTACTTATCTTTAGGAAGTGATAGAGTTTGAATTAATTATCTTAGGATAGTTGAATTCAGATTAATGACTTGCCAAAGGATAAGCATATATATTAAAAGAAATAAAACCCTAAACCTAATTTTTTTGTGGCATGAATAGTAACTCGTGAATAGTAACTCGTGAATAGTGACTCTCCCTCTCTTAATTCTTTTGTTCAATTTTTCACAAGGAGAAAGGATTGTTCCTCATTCTCTTGTGTTATTGAGCAGTAATAGCAATCTAAAGAAGTACAAAATCAAGTTTTTGTAGCTTCAAACTATAACCATTACACAATACCGAAAATGAGAGCTAGCAATCTCGATTTTAAGCCGTCGGTGCAAGTGTGTGTGTGAGAATAGAGGGAGTGGTGCAAAAGGCTGTTCCTTGGCATTGGTGATCGAGAACTAAGGTGTATAAAGGCATCTTGGTTGCTGGACATCACAAAATCAAAGAATAAAAGGCATCATCTATTGTATGTTTCAAAACCCTAAAATTGCATGTTTTCGTTCCTAGTTTTGGATATGTATGGTATGCATGATAAAATTTTTGTTTTTCCGCTGTGCTATCATGATTATCATACCATTTCATATTCCATCAGTGGTATCAGAGCCTATACATGCTTATTTTAGTGCTTTAGATGCATGAAAAAATTAATTAAAAATCGTTATTTTGAAAACATGCAAATCTGAAATTTTCTGTTTTGAGTTTTTTGCATTGTTTTTGTGTAAAAACGATTTTAATTGATTAGATAGGTATTATAATTAATATGACATGTTAATATACTGTCCTAAGATGTTATTAGGGCTGGTAATGGTCGGATTTAATTATTTATACCTGATGGTACATGTTAATTATGAAACTAGGTGCTAGTTGGCATGTAAATTGCTATTTTAACAACTAGTTTTCAAAATTAAATGTAAAAACGTTTTTGGGATGTTTGTAAGTGATTTTTAAAGATTAAATATCAGGTCTGGACATGTTTTAAATTTGGTTTTAATTCTGGTCCATGACAATTTAATTGATTAATTTTAAAATCACTTAAAACTATGTCTAGTTTGTGTTTGTTACATGTTTAATCAACATTGTTTGTTATGTTTTGATTAAAATGGTAAAAACACATTTAGATTAAAATGGTACAGAATATTAAATCAATATTTATGGAATTATTTAGATTATTAAATGACTCATAAAATTGATTTAAATGTTTGTGCATTTTATGGCATTACATAAGCATTAAACAACTAGTTTTTGTTGTTTGTTTGTTTTTGCATGAATGCCGTGTACTATATATGTGTTCTTCATGATTTTATTTTTAATTCATGTCAGCACATATTATATGCATTTTTAATGTTTATGGGCTGTATGACATAAAATTAAAAATGGCTAAATTGGAAATTATGCTAGAGTTGATTTATAGCACAAATCTAACTAGTTTGTGTTTTGGGCTTTTAAGAGAACTTATTCAATAAGAGGATTTAGTCCATTGGGCTTCGGCCCAGGCCCATCACGGGGTCATCTCTTAAAGCTTCAAGTACACAATTTCCATTAATGGGCTTGGCTAAATCTAATTAAAATTGGACTTTGTTTGATCCATGAATGCTATGTATATTTATTTGCTTGTTTGGTGTGATGAATGGATATGCATGGTGCATTCATGGGCCTTGGGTTTTTGTAATTAAATATGGCCTGCGAGCCATTATATTTTATTGTAAAATTTTCATTTATTTCTTAGAATAGAATATACTTGAAGACTTTGTAAATCAAGACGAAGCCCACCGGAGTGGAGAAGCCCAACTCGAAGATTCTTATGTAATAGTATAGAATCTTAGTTGTAGGTTTTTGGGCCCATGTTTGTCACGCTTTACTTTATGCAATTATATATATATGCATGCTATGTATGGATGACAAAGCGTATGCCATGTAAGCCGTAATAAAATGAATCCCTAAAATAGTAAGTCATAAAGTTGCCTTCCTAATTCGAAACATGTCAAGGCATCGATCATCGGTCACGTAGACTAGGAGTCCTAGATGCGCCCGATTATCTTTGTGAGGCATGGGTTGTGAATATAGGTTGGACTCATCATGGAAAGGGATGCCCGGACCTAGGCAACTAATAAATGGGTTGTGCTATAACATCCTAAGATGTTAGCCCATTTGATCCAAGAGTCATGTACGAGACATGATTGGAGTTTTCCTACCTAAGTAACTTAACTTGTTAGGTGTACAAGCTCAGCTTGACTAATAAGTTGTTGAGAAAAGTGGATCTTGGCCCACATTAAATCACTAACGCGAATTATTTAAAGGGATATTAATTCGGTTTGTGGGATCATTAATAAGACCTCATTTAATCTTGCTAAATTTTATTGTAGATTGAAAATGGCATCTTCAAACAACAATTTCTCATTGCGATCGGTCCTTGAAAAGGACAAATTGAATGGCACCAATTTCATAGACTGGTCTCGAAACTTAAGAATAGTTCTTAAGCAAGAGAAGAAGTCGTATGTTTTGGATGCACCCTTGCCTGATGAACCAGGAAGGAACGCCTCTGCGGTTCAAAAGGAAACTTTTGAGACCAAGAAGAGCGACTCCAATGATGTGACCTGTCTGATGCTAGCCACTATGGTGCCTGAATTGTAAAAGCAATTTATGGACCAAGAGGCCTATGCGATCATGGTGCACCTCAAGGAGATGTTCCAAGAACAAACTCGTCACGAGAGGTTCGTGACAACAAAGGCTTTAATTTCTTGCAAGATGGCTAAGGGTACTTCTGTTAGTACCCATGTACTCAAGATGAAAGGGTATCTTGATACTCTTGAGAAGCTTGAGGTACTAGTGCCAAAGGAATTGGCCACTGACTTGATCTTAGGATCATTACCTGCTGCTTATGATCCATTTATGATGAATTATAACATGCATGCAATGAACAAGTCAGTCACTGAGCTTCATGGGATGCTTAAGAATGCTGAAGAAAACATTCGAAAGATCAATCCCGTACTAATGGTTCAAAAGGGAATTAAGAAGGGACAAGCTAAGGGAAAGGGAAAGGGAAAGGCAAAACCCAAGTCAAGTGGGAGTGCACCTCAGGCCCAATCCAAGCCCAAGGCGCCAAAACTCAAAGAGAGTGAGAGCACTTGCTTCCATTGCAACAAGATAGGGCATTGGAGGAAGAATTGCACTCTCTTTAAGGAAGAACAAAAGAAGAATGGAGCCAAGGCGTCCAGTTCTGGTATTTTTGTTGTTGAAGTTAACCTTTCTATTTCTACCACTTGGGTATTGGATACCGGTTGTGGTTCTCACATTTGTTCAAATGTACAGGGGTTAAGAAATAGGCGGTTACTTGGAAAGAATGAAGTGGACCTCCGTGTGGGGAATGGAGCACGAGTTGCTGCCATGGAGATAGGCGACTATCACCTCACTTTACCTTCCGGACTTTGTATTGTTTTGAATAATTGTTATTATGTGCCTGCTATGAGCAGAAACATTATTTCAATTTCATGTTTGGATAATGATGAATTTGATTTTGTTATTAAAAATGGCAATGCTCATATTCGTCGCCAAGGCATTTCTTATGGCAATGCCATGTTGCAAAATGGCCTTTATATCCTTGATTTACAAAACAAAGAGTCCATATACAACATTAATACAAAGAGGGTTAAATCAAACGAATTGAACCCTACTTACTTCTGGCATTGTCGCTTAGGACATGCAAACGAAAAACGCATTTTAAGACTCCACAAAACTGGAGTGCTTGGGTCATTCGACTTAGAGTCTTATGATACATGCGAGCCATGTTTGCATGGAAAAATGACAAAGAGTCCTTTTAATAAAAATAGCGAGAGGACTAATGGCTTATTGGAACTAATACATTCCGATGTATGTGGACCTTTAAGTACACATGCTAGAGGTGGTTTTAGCTACTTCGTGACATTCACAGATGACTTCAGTAGATCCATGTCTATCTGATGAAGTACAAGTCTGAAACTTTTGAGAAATTCAAAGAGTTTAAGAATGAAGTAGAAAACCAACTTGGCAAAAGTATAAAAGCCATTCGATCAGATCGAGATGGCGAATACTTAAGCCAAGAGTTTGACAGTCATCTAAAGGAGTGTGGTATTATTTCACAGCTCACTCCTCCTGGAACACCTCAATGGAATGGTGTGTCCAAAAGGAGAAATCGAACTCTGTTGGACATGGTTCGATCTATGATGAGTCAAGCTAATCTTCCTATCTCTTTTTGGGGTTATGCATTAGAAACTGTTGCGTTTCTATTGAACCGTACTCCAACTAAAGCAGTTGAGAAGACACCATACGAGGTATGGACTGGGAAAGAACCCAATATGTCTTTTCTCAGGATTTGGGGCTGTGAAGCACATGTTAAGAAATTAACATCTGAAAAACTAGAGTCCAAATCCATTGTCTGCTTGTTTGTGGGTTATCCTAAAGAAACAAAGGGATACTACTTTTACTCACAAGCCGAGAACAAAGTATTTGTTGCTCGCAAGGCTGTTTTCTTGGAAAAGGGGTTCCTTCTCAAGAAAGACAGTGGGAGTAAAGTAGAACTTGGAGAAATTCAAGCACCACAAACTCCTATAGAGGATGGTTTGGAAATGGGATCAAGTTCACAACCAGTTGTGGAACAAGAACCCATTACACAAGAACCTAGAAGGTCCGGTAGGGTACGTCAGGAGATTAAGAGATATGGATTTCTAATCACTGACAGTGACACTATTGAGTTAGTAGATCGTGAGGATCCTACTACCTACCGAGAAGCTATTGAGAGCCCAGACTCGGAAAATTGGCTTGAAGCCATGAAATCCGAGATGCAATCAATGTACGATAACCAGGTTTGGACCTTGGTTGATCCACCGGAAGGTGCTAAGGTAATTGAATGCAAGTGGCTATTCAAACTCAAAGCTGATAAGACCTACAAAGGTAGACTAGTAGCAAAAGGTTTTCGGCAAACTCATGGTGTAGACTATGACGAAACCATTTCTCCTGTAGTCATGCTCAAATCCATTAGGATCTTGCTTGCCATAGCTGCATATCATGATTATGAGATATGGCAAATGGATGTCAAAACTGCTTTCCTCAACGAAAATTTACTTAAGGATGTGTATATGACACAGCCTGAAGGTTTTGTCAATCCCAAGCATCCTAAGAAGGTATGCAAGCTTCAAAAATCCATTTATGGATTAAAGCAAGCATCCCGAAGTTGGAATCTTCGCTTTGATGAGGCAGTCAAAGAATTTGACTTCATCAAGAATGAAGATGAGCCTTGTGTGTACAAGAAGGTTAGTGGGAGCATAGTAGTGTTTCTGGTCCTATATGTGGACGACATCCTTCTCATTGGGAATGATATTCCAACATTGCAAAAGGTTAAGCAATGGTTGGGAAAATGTTTCTCAATGAAAGACTTAGGTGAAGCCGAGACAATACTTGGTATTCGAATCTATAGAGATAGATCGAATCGGCTTTTGGGACTAAGTCAAGAAAAGTACATAGACAAAGTACTAAAGCATTTTAGTATGGGAGACTCAAAGAAAGGATACATACCTTTGGCTTTGGGAGTTCCTTTGACTAAAGAACAGTGCCCTAAAACCAAAGAGGAAAGGGACAACATGAGTAGAATCCCATATGCATCTGCTATTGGATCTATCATGTACGCTATGTTATGTACTAGGTTGGATGTTGCTCATGCACTGAGTATAACCAGTAGGTTTCAGTAAGACCCTGATGAGAAGCACTGGTCTGCTGTAAAAGGGATCCTGAAGTACCTGCGAAGGACTAAGGATCACTTCTTGGTGTATGGTGGTCAAGAAGAGCTCGTCATACAAGGTTATGCCGATGCTGCTTTTCAGACCAGCACTCAGGATTCTAGATCGCAATCTGGGTTTGTTTTTGTTTTGCACGGTGGTGCTGTCAGCTGGAGAAGCTCGAAGCAAGAAACCGTTGCCGACTCAACTACAGAATCTGAGTATATTGCAGCAAGTGAGGCTGCAATAGAGGCTGTTTGGATTAAAAATTTCATTAATGGATTAGGAGTGGTCCCAAGCGTCCTAGATCCATTAAAAATTTTCTGTGACAATAACGGGGCCATTGCACAGGCCAAGGAGCCCCGGTCACACAAGAAATCCTAACACATACTCAGAAGGTACCACTTGATCAGAGAAATCATTGATCGTGGGGACGTCAAGGTTAGAAGGATATCAAGTGAAGACAATGTAGCAGATCCTTTGACGAAACAGTTACGTCCAAATCTGCACGAAGCTCATTTGAGAGCGTTCGGTCTTAGGGCTATGCCCAATTGGGACTAGTGCTAGTGGGAGATTGTTAGTGTAAGCCCTAGCCCCAATGCATTGTAACGAAACACTTGAAATTAATAAAATGAGGCATTAGTTTTATCTTTTGTATTCCTGTGCATATCAATTGATAAAACTATCCAAGAATGTCGTTTCGGTTTAAGTTATCATGTGTGAGGCACATGGATTGTAAGACCTTGAAACAAATGAGACATCATTCTAAATATCCCTAGTCAGTCATTGTTATGGGAATAACAAATGAATTAAGACTAGTATGCTCTCTCTGATCTTATGAGTTCTGTCTTACGGATCATTAGGGACAAGAGTGTCAATCAGAGATCATAGATACATGTTAAAGAACATGTTATCTGGATTCGATCCGCTCATGAGAACACTACATGGTACAAGTCATAAGTGTTTCTCATATGCAAGTTTTGTATCGGAGTTCTTAGACCTGAAATCTCTATGAAACTCTTTATGAATTACTGTGTACTTTGACATACACCTAACGTGCTCGTAATAGAGTGACAAGTACGGGTATGATTGGGTATGCACTGATTCATGTTAGAGAGCATGAGAGAAGTGAAGGGATTACCCCTCTCGATAAGAGAGAAAAATATCACCGGCCACTTGATCAGTGAACTGAGAAGTGTATGGCCATACCGAGATGAAATAATGAGTAATCATTATTTATCTGAGAGTTCAGTGTCACTGGAATATCAAGAAATGAATTAATGTATATAAGGATGACTAGTTCCATGCCTTATATTAATTCTGATATTTATGGGTAAGGGACTATGCGAAATTGCATTAGGTCACCAAATGCCATATGCATTTTCATTTAATTTGGAATGCTATAATATCTTGCTAGAGAATATATATAGCCTTTTAATTAATTTATTAATTCATTGCCAACATTAAATGGACCTATAGGATCGCACACAAAGCATTGGGCTTAAAATATTTAAATTAAGTATTGGACATTAATTTGGGCTATTAATTAAAGTCAAATTAATGTATGTAATGGGTTATAATATTGCTATTGGGCTTTGGTCCATGAGAGAGAGAAATTCAGCCCATAAGGTTTAATTTCAATTAATTAATTATCTTGTGTTAATTAAGTTAATTGAATATTAAAGCCTAAAGGAATTTAAATTAAATTAAATCACTTATATATTTAATTAAGTGATTTCATTTATTTAAATGTCTTATGTTTTATTTCAAATTTGAATTTAAATTCAAAGGAGTTTAATTCAAAATATATTACTTATCTTTAGGAAGTGATAGAGTTTGAATTAATTATCTTAGGATAGTTGAATTCAGATTAATGACTTGCCAAAGGATAAGCATATATATTAAAAGAAATAAAACCCTAAACCTAATTTTTTTGTGGCATGAATAGTAACTCGTGAATAGTAACTCATGAATAGTGACTCTCTCTCTCTTAATTCTTTTGTTCAATTTTTCACAAGGAGAAAGGATTGTTCCTCATTCTCTTGTGTTATTGAGCAGTAATAGCAATCTAAAGAAGTACAAAATCAAGTTTTTGTAGCTTCAAACTATAACCATTACACAATACCGAAAAAGAGAGCTGCTAGCAATCTCGATTTTAAGCCGTCGGTGCAAGTGTGTGTGTGAGAATAGAGGGAGTGGCGCAAAAGACTATTCCTTGGCATTGGTGATCGAGAACTAAGGTGGATAAAGGCATCTTGGTTGCTGGACATCACAAAATCAAAGAATAAAAGGCATCATCTATTGTAAGTTTCAAAACCCTAAAATTGCATGTTTTCGTTCCTAGTTTTGGATATGTATGGTATACATGATAAAATTTTTGTTTTTCCGCTGTGCTATCATGATTATCATACCATGTCATATTCCATCATTTATAACACCCTAAAATTTGCATCTGACATGCATAGCATGTTCTAGAGAATGAACGGTAACCCTGGGGTAGGTTTGAGAGTGACTATAACAGGACAATATAGAAAAACTTGAAAGCATATAAAGGTTAAACATGCTTAGTCTAGGAAAATTCAAGGATGAGTGACCTGGCGAAAAGTTTGAGTTAACACTAGCATAAGAAAATAGGTATTAAATGGAGTCCGATGGTACAATTTGAGACAAAATTGAGCTTAAATAGGCTCTCAAATCAAATAGAGAATATTTTACTTGGTACCATAAAAGGTTGACCAAGAGTTTGATCGAACTCAAAAATATGTTATAGAGCTCCAAAAATTATTCTGATCATATAGACCCATTAGAAATAGCATAAAGAAGCTATTGAAACTAAAAATAATTTTTCTGACAGTTTCAAAATTTCATATTTCAGACTGGCTGATTATGTCTCTAGAGCTAGAAGTATATCGAATAATGTCAGAATAGTTTGAAATTTTAAACATAAGCTTTTACATATATTAGTGCATACAGAAAAAAAAATTAGAGCATTCTGACAAGCAGAACATCAATTTCATAAAAATGGTGAAAATCTGAGGTCAAATTAATTAAAGGGCTTGAAGGCTATATTTAAATCATCTAAGGGCATAATTTTCATTTAGAAATGGGCCATGATTAGCTGCAAGAAATAGCATAGCTAACGAGGAGCAAGGAGCAAGGAAATGGTGACAAGTGGCTTAAAAATAAGCCATTGGATGAAATAGTAAATGAATAAATTTAGGCTATTGGATTTGTGAACTTATGGGCAACATGGAGAAGTCTAGAATCCTCTACATTCTACCCAAAATTATGTAAATTTCCTTCATTTCTCTTGCAAAAATCGAATTCACCATGCCTAAGCTCTCTCCACCATATTTTCTTTATTTCTCTGTCCTTTCACCATTTCTTATACCCAAATTTCACCTACATATAGTAGAAAGCCTCCTATTTAACATGGAAATTAGTATGGAGCTCAAGAAAGCTTGGAGATAGAGAATTTTTAGTGAGAGAAAAGTGAGCTAATTAGGTAAGATTTTATGTTTTTGATAGAATTAATTAGGGAAATTGTTATAGGTTTGTAGAGAACCCTTATTAAGATTATTTAGTAGTAATTAGATGTTTAAATTCAGAACATAAACACACTAATTCTGCCTTCCTAAATTCAGCCAAAAGAGAAAATCAAAGGAAAAGAGAAAAGCAAGAAGAAGGAGGGAAGGAAAAAGGAAGAATGAGGGATTTCAAGCTACCAAAAGGTTAGTGGATACAAACTACACCCTATTTCATTTAATTCTTTGAATTTTGCTTCAAAATCACATTATGAAATTATATAAAGTTTAACGAAAATGTAAATTAATTCAAGATAACATTATAGCATGATGTTTTCACTTAAAATAAGCAAGAAATAAGGAAGAAATCAACCCTAGAATGGTGATTCATGTTGAGGCCAAATTTTACACCATGTAGGATAATATGATAATTTAATGTTAAGTAGTATTCCAAGCATAAAATGTGTAGTATTAAGCTGAATAAACATAATTTGAATGAATTGGGCCGAAAATAATATAAAGGCATAATAGTTATTATGTGAACATAATAATATATTATTATGTAACTAAGTGAACTTAAGGAATAATGAGAAATAAGTTAAGATAACCATGTAAAATGATGTCCTAACATGAAATAATCATGAAACAAGAAAGAAATAAAGCATAATGTGGGTAATTATGATGAAGCTGAATTATATATCTAATAGTATAATATGAAAATGTGATGATAATTGGCATATTAAGTATAATTGAACAATACAATAGTGAATAAGCACATTAGAGCGTATTTGGGATAAAAAGAATGCATGAATGCACTAGTTAGTATGTATACATAATGGTAATTACATAAACAATAATAGAATACTAAGGTAAAAATTTCACAAGTTGACACATATATATATAATTTAACCTTGGAAGCGTAAATGCCATGAAATGGAATGAGAAAACACATGGTATGTTGGGTATCTCATTGAGGTCAAATGGTATGTTTAATGGAAATGCCATATTTACATTATGTTTACATGTTATTTTGTATGTACATTATGGTTTTATATATATTTTGGATGAATGCATGAAAAGTGAAGGTGCATAAAACAATAAATAATGGGTATATTATGACAAACATAATAGAGACACAACATAATGAATAATATTTAGTTGTCTTTAGTACACAATGGGTAATCCAGGACATTGGGATATAATGGCTAGCTATAGGGACATAGATACAATAGTAAAATCATACAATACGCTACTATCGAGGATTGACTACCCTTAGGTAGTTTCTTCCCTCATACGATCATATAATATACACATACAGTTCTAAGGCCTCACATACAATTAGATAGTACATTCACACAGTCCTTATCCGGCATATTCGGTTCGAGGATTTCACTAGTCATCACTAGGGGTAAAATGGTAATTATACAAGAAAATAGGAATGAAATAATAAGTAAAAAGAATGTCATAAAGTTGACAGAATAAGAAATAATGTGAAAAATATGATTAATAATTTAAAATGGGCCAAATTGTAATTACGCAAGAAAATAAGGATCAAAAAGTAAATTAGATATAAAAGAAGTCATAAACGTGATTAAACATAAAGTAAAGTGAAAAACATGAATAATAGATTCAAAAAAGGTAAAAATATAATTACACAATAAATTAGGGGCAAAATCATAATTTAACATCAATAAGATGGTTAAAGAAGTTAAAATAATCAAATAAGTGAAAAAGGACAAAATCATAAATAATAAAAATTTTAAGGACCAAAATATAATTTATGACTTTATGAAGAAACATAAGGATCAAAATACAAATTTTACATTTTGAAGGAAATATAAGTCAAAAGAAGTAAAAAGAGTCAAAATAGAAGTTAACAAGGTCAAACGTGAAAAATATAAAGGTTAGGGACCAAATGGTAATTTATCATTACATGAAAAAGTATAGGGGCTAAAACGTAAATATTAAATTTAGAAAGGAATAAAAGCTAAAAAAACAAAAGGAATGACATTAGAGTAATGTAGTACAATAAGGAGATATAGAAAAGTTTCGAGGACCAAATTGTAATTTTACATCTGGGTAGGAATTATGTAAGATTTAATATGGGGGACAAATGAATATGAGAGAAATTATAACAATTGGTCAAAATTGAGGTCAAACTAAGTCAAAATGATGAAATAAAAAGTTTAAGCACTAAATTGTAAATTTACACTCAAGTAAGAATTATATGGAAAATTAATAGGAAATTAAGAATCAAGGGATTAAATAGTAAAATTGGAATATGAAAGACACAAATTAATTTAATTAGCCAAAAGAAATAAATAGGGGTAAAATGGTAATTTTTCATGTCATGAAGAAATATTGAGGACAAAAAAGGTAGATTGAAGGCTGATATAAAATAAAAGTCACAAAAAGGAATAAACAAGAGGAAAATCGAGCAATTTTAGTAAATTAAGAGTAAAATAGTAATTTAGTCAAAAGCCGAGAAAACGAGGACGAAATGGTAATTTTGGTAAAGGAAGCAAATATAATGTAAGGTCTAGAATAAGAGATAATATAATTTCATGGTGAAAAATATCATAAAGGAAAAAAAAAGAAAAAGAAAAAAGAGTGAAATAGTAATTATAAAGTATAGAGATAACAAAAAGGTCTGTTAAGATAGAAAAAGAATTAGACGTTAATTTAGTGGTGCACAAAACTTAAATGTATCATTAAGAAAATTAATGAAATTTAAATATTGGTTGATAAAGTAAAGATCTAAATGAAAATGTTGTAAGAGATGGAACATTTAAGAGTAATCAAGGAATTAAGTATAACAAAATGTTATTCAGTCAACAAGCATGGAAATCTATAATAATATTAAAATCAAATTACGTAAACAGTAGGCTCGATCAGGCTGAATTTATAAAATATGATGAGATCAAAATAATGGTCAAATAAAGTGAAATAAGTAAAATAATTAATTAAGTGAAATGCAAACGCTAGTAAGTAATTAAATATAAATGTAGGGGCATAAAGGTAATTAATAACAAAAATATAAGTAACAAGGTGAACATATAAGAACATAGAGTCAACAAGGACTAAATAGTAATTTGAAAATTTCATACATGCAAAAAGATAATAAAAGGAAAATAATAATAAAAACAGTAAAACAAAATAATAATAATAATAATAAATTTATTTAAATAAAATTTTGTGTAGTAGTATCCACCACTTGGCAATATCGTTGTTTTGCGCATGATTTGTTGACTGCGAGCAAGGACAGGTAATCAAGGACACATGGACGAAGGATTGAATTGGCATGTACCTGTGACGTGATTATGGACATGAAGATTGAATGTTTCATGCATTAGGTTTTAGATGATTAGCATGTAGTAAGTAAAGTGTATCCTGGACATAAATTGTGGTAAATCTATGTATATATATATATATATATATATATATATATATATATATATATATATATATATATATGAATATTTTTTAGCATGTGTATATGGAAATTTTATGGCTGTGTTGCATGATGAAATGGATGATTTTATAAATGCTATGTATGTTAATGGAGTTTTAGGGGTGGAGGTTGCATTTTGGGAGTGTTATTTTCTCAACTTGCAAGTTTGGGTAGCATAGTTTACATGCCATTATACTGCCGAAATTTTCGTTAAATGAATAGTAATCATATAACGCCGCTAGTAACCATATACAGTATAGGGAAATCACAAATGAACTAAGGGTGTTACAGGATTAATCCCAACTAAATACTATGAAAAAACTTTAGAAAGATTAGGTACGGCTAGTAGATCTAAGTTAATAATTAATTATAAATTATTAAGAATAAAAATTTGTAATAAGGGATATTGTTTTAAAACTCAATTAGTTTTAGTCAAAAATCTAAATTATGGAGTTATATTAGGAACACCTTTTATCACCATGTTATATCCTTTTTAAGTATGTGATAATGGAATTAAAATTACAATATTAGATAAAGAAATTATATTTGAATTCGCATTTCCTATAATATCTAGAGAAATAAGTCAAGTAAGAAAAAATATTCAAGAAATCAATTTGTTAAAAAATAAACAAAAACAGATTAAATTTCTTATCAAATAAATAGAAGGAAAATGAATAACAATTAGAAAGTCCGAAAATAAAAGAAAAGATCAAAGAATTTGAAAACACTTTTTCAAAAGAAATTTTGCACCAGTTCCCAATGCTTTTTGGAATAGGAAACAACATGCAGTAAAATTATCTTACATAAAAGACTTTGATGAAAAGAAAATTCCAACAAAATCACAAGCTATCAAAATGACGCCAGACTTAGAAAAATTTTATAGAAAGGAAATACAAGAATTGAAAGCTAAAAGATTAATTAGAGATTCAAAATCACCTTGGCCATGTTCAGTTTTTTATGTTATGAATGCGCTAGAAATAGAAAGAGAAACACTTAGGTTAGTAATAAATTATAAACCTTTAAATGCAGTTTTACAATAAATAAGATACCTTATACCATATAAAAGAGATTTATTAAAAAAGTTATATGATGCAAATATTTTTTCTAAATTCAATATGAAATAAGAATTTTGGCAAATACAAGTAGATGAAGAAGATAGATATAAGACAGGATTTAATGTACCTTTTGGACATTATGAGTGAAATGTTATATCTTTTGAATTAAAAAATGCTCCTTCAGAATTTCAAAATATTATAAATGATATATTAAGACCAATACATGAATTTTCAATAGTATACATTGATGATGTACTAATTCTTTTCCAATTCTATAAGTCAACACATAAAACATTTGAAAAAATTTTTCAATTTAATTCATTAGAATGGATTATTTGTTTCTGCACCAAAAATGCAATTTTTCCAAACCAAAGTTAGATTTCTAGGACATGATATAGATCAAGGAACCATAAAATTGATAACCAAAAGTTTAGAATTTACTAACAAATTTCCAGATGAGATAAAAGATAAGAATCAGTTACAAAAATTCTTAGGATGTTTAAGTTAAGTTCATGATTTTTTCAAAGATTTAGGAAAATTATGCAAACATTCGTGTAATAGATTAAAAAAGAAACCTGACCCTTGGATAGAAAACCATACTAGTATTGTAAAGGAAATCAAAGACAAAATTAAAAGCCTTCCCTATTTAAATATTCCACATCCATAAACTTTTTTGATAATAGAAACAAATACTAGTGATATAGGCTATGAAGGTATTTTAAAACAAAAGAGAAAAGAGTCAAATAAGGAAGAGTTAGTAAGATTTTATTCAGAAAGCTAGAATCAAACTCAAAAGAATTATTCTATAATTAAGAAAGAAATTTTAAGCATTGTTTTATGCATTAAAAAATTTGAAGATGATTTATACATAAAAAAAAGTTCTTATACGCATTGATTGTTTATGAACAAAATATGTTTTAGAAAATGACGTTAAGAATTTAATTTCAAAATAAATTTTTGCAAGGTGGCAAGCTTTACTAAGCAACTTCGATTTTGACATCAAACTCAATAGAGGCAAAAATAATAGTTTACCTGATTTTCTTTTTCTTGAATTCATACAAAGAAAATGAGTTCAAACAAAAAAGTTTTGACTAAAGCAAAATTATCATTGGGAAATTATCAACAAAATCCTCCAGTCACACCTCCTATTATTAAAACCTTACCTACACCCTTTTTTACTCCATCACCATATTTTCTTCCACTCCAAAGACCTCAAACCTTTTTACCTTCTGCACCTCCTCGACCATATTCATCAACTTTAGCTTTTCCTTCCTCTCCCTCTTCTCCTATTATACCTTCTCCATCTATATCTAAACCAAAAAATCCCTCTCCTTATTTCTTAAACCAAAAGAAATTATTTATCAAGATTCTAGAACCAGAAGAGCTTAACATATCAGAAACCCAAAGTTTTTATAGATTGATAGATTATGTATTTCCTAATAGTTGGCATTATCATGAAGAAGATTAGAGTAAAACTAGAGAATTTTATGAAGCTATATTAGTAGGTACTGGATCTGTAGAAATATAGCATAATTATGATCAAAAGGAAAAAGATAGGATTAGTTATAGTAAAGTAAACATTATCCATGTCATTACTCAATCAGAATGGGGCTCCAAACCATATGAAGTGAAGACGTTATCAGGATATCCTCCTAGATTGCTATACAATTACTATGATTATCAAGAAGCTTGGTACAGACCATTTTACTTAAGAAATTTTTAACTTTCTTGGTTCTTTTATTTTTCGCACAAGTTTAGCAGTGTTCTTCCCAATTGATTCATCAGATGATTTAGTTATTTTGGATTAATACCTAAAGCAGCTCCATTTCAAATAAAAGATGTGTCAAGTTTACTACTTACTACAACCTAGGTGCACCCGATAATCTTCTAAAATACTATACAATATTCAAGGTTCCTTGGATCGTCTCACTACAAAACAAAGGAAATTAGCGATGGCATTTTTCGTCGCTAAATGAACTTTTTCGTCGCTATTTCACTTTACAAACTAAACGATTGTTCGTCGCTATTTGGCTATCGTTGGCATATTTAGCAACTAAAATAAAAAACAGTCGCTAATAATAGTGACGAAAATTTCGTCACCAAGGTATAAAAGTCCGTCGCTAATTAATCCCTAAAATCAATCGTCATTTTTTAAAAAAATATTAGCGACTAATATTCCGTCGCTATTTTTAGTAGCGACAAACACTTATTCGTTCAGGAAATTAGCGACACAAAATACTGTCGCTGTTAATGCAAAAACCGTCGCTATTTATACGTAATATTTTTTGTTATTATTATTTGCAATTTATTTATTATTATTATTATTGTAATATCAAAAATTTAATTTACATAAATAACAATTACATTAAAAAAATATAATGCCAAAAAAATACATTAAATTGTATAGTATAATAAAATTACAATAATAATAATAATAAATTAATTAAAAAGTGCTTACAAAAATAATAAAAACAAAACTAATCCATAATTAAAGTCTCACATATAAAAAATTGAAATTCCAGCCTACACGAAGGCATCAATACGAAGGCTATACGATATAGAATGTCAAATGCCATTTCATCCTCAAAACCAATTAAATCCTCTCATTTCTTCTTTCCTTTATAGAAAAACGCCCATAAGAAATCTGTTTTGCAGAAATAAGTTTAGTAATTCATCCAAAAGATTCAGCCAAGATACTTACGAGAAAATTCAATTATTTTGGATATACTATACATATAATTGGGATAAGCAAAGCCATGCATAAGTGGCATTGTCAGATAATTAAAAAGAAACATTAGCAGCTAAAACCGCATATATAACATCAAGTTATAGCATAATTTCCTGATTTTCAATTTAATGAAAGTTCACCTAATTTACTACATCAAGTTACAGCATAATTTCATGATATTTTAAGTCAAGACAATTAAAAAGAAACATTAGCAGCTAAAGCTGCATATATAACATCAAGTTACAGCATAGTTTCATAATTTTTTGAAGTTCAAATAATTTACCACATCAATTTAAAGCACAATCAGTCAAGATAATTTTAGTTGAAATACTTTAAAAGTTATATTAATATAATCAAATAATTACTTCTAAACTACTGAATTTATCTCTATAATTTAACCATACAAATTACATGTAAATTCACTGCCACCATTAAATTAAGAGCTGTTGAAGAGTGTTCACAATAATAATATATACTAAAATTATGTAATTACAAGGAAGCTTCAGAGAAAATCTTATTTCCCACCTACATGGATTATATATATATATATATATATATATACATATATATATATATAAAGCCATCTACATGGATTATTCCTTCAGTATGGATTATCCGCATATATATATTATTAGCTAAACTCCAAGTGTATTTTTATATTTTGTATAATTCTTTCCACCAACAAAGAACTGCAAAAAGAAGAAAGAAATGCATCCCAAGAAAGAACTGCAAAAATAATATTTGGTTTTGGAAGGGTATGGGACACGAGAAATTAGAAGTAAATATTCTAATAGAATAAAAAAATATGAGAAAGTGTATAAAGCATCATCTAACTTCTTACAAATATACCTTATTACTACTATTTTTTTTTGGGAAGGGTCAAAGCCTATGTTACTCGAACCCGGGTATGGGTGTCGGATACGGATACATATCCATGTGTCGAACTTATAAATTTTCTAAATAAAAGATACATGGATATGGATCCAAATTTAAGATACCGGTACGTAGATACAGATTCGATTTTAGATACAGATGCATGGATACGTTATATAAAAAAATTAAATTAAAGCTATAAATGATATAAATTATGTAATATTGTAATAATAAATCTAGATAAACTTTAAATATCCAAAAATATAATCAAAGCCAACCACGATAAAGCAGTAACTAATTAATATCAATAATACAACCACATCAAACATAAAATCAATAACAATTAAGTAGATAATTCCATCTCCTAGTCTTCCTCCTCATCGAAGATCATTGCCTCCATATCCGGATCATCAATAGATAAGTTGGCAACATCAAACCAATCATTTCCTTCCACTGAAAAGTTATCCCCTCCTATATCCCAGTATTTTGAAGTGCCTTTAGTGTAGTTCTCATTTTTCCTTGAAAGCAAACAAAGGTTAGAGTGGATATATACTAGATTTTCAGACCTTTGAGCTGTTAATTGATTCCTTTTGATATTTTGAATAAATGAATAGGTGCTCCAGTTCCTTTCACAGCATGAAGATGATGCTGGCTATGATAATAACTTGTATGCTAGATATTGGAGCAAAAGAGTAGATGCACCATAATTAGCCCACCAAGAAATTGGATCTTCATCTACTCTTGCAACCATCACATTCGATTGGTTAAAATAATCTGATGAACTAGAAAATATTTCATACTCTTTCAACACTTTTCGAAAATCATCATCATTAGAAAAAAGTCTTTTAAAGCATATGTCTCTATTCAAAGATACCTCTTCATCCTCATTTGGTCTTGTCGTAAGGCACCATTACTTCCACATTGAAGCCAATTTTTAGCATAGTACTTAGGCACTAATGAGTGTGCCATACAATGAAGAGGTGTATTACTTTTATTCCAACGACTCTCTAAAATATCATGGATGGCATCAAAAATATCGGATTGTCCTATTAGCATGTCTTCCCCTTCATGTGCAAAAATGATAGCCTTCACACTCTCAATCATTGTATCCCACATATCATAAATCAAATGTAACACCGAAGCATCTTTATCAGCAGCTCTCAGCATATCAACTATGGGTTTGGTCAAGCTTAAAAAATAATCTATTTTGT
Source organism: Excoecaria agallocha (assembly GCA_037975025.1). Taxonomy (NCBI): domain Eukaryota; kingdom Viridiplantae; phylum Streptophyta; class Magnoliopsida; order Malpighiales; family Euphorbiaceae; genus Excoecaria; species Excoecaria agallocha. The sequence continues at coordinate 36,447,275 of CM075807.1, read as the reverse complement.
CCCGCCACCGATCACTTACAATGCATTCTTTAACATCCATTGCCTTGATTTCAATAGGAGACTTCCCATTGGCTCTAAAAGTCTTCCAATCTGGATCTATTACCATTTGTTCAAGTGATGTTTTTACTTCTCAATCTTTTGGCCATCACAATTGAGGAAGCAAATCTTGTTTCAGCAACTTTCAATAACTTCAATTTGGAATATCTATTGAACAGTATGGAAAATTGAAAATTTGTATTAGGAATGGTAGGCAGTAAAAAAAATAATTAAAAAAATAAAAGAAGCATTTTATGTTAAGGAAAATACTATAAAATTTTTACCTGTAAAAAATTGACAGTGCCATGCTATGATTCATGATGAAATTCCTTGTCTCTTGGATGTCATTTAACAATTCTTTAATCCATTTGCATTGCGAATAATGCAATGATTTTTCAGTCGGTTCACACATACTTTTCAAAGCCAAATTCAAGCTATGCACTATGCATGGAGTCCAAAATATATGGGGATATTTTGCTTCAATTATAAGACCGACAGCTTTGAAATTTATAGCATTGCTAGTCACAATCTGAACCACATTTTTTTAACCAATTTGCTCTAACGTTTCTATAAATATCTTTCCTACAAGTTCAGCATCTTTGATTTTTCCACTGGTATCAATTGCTTTTACAAACATTGGCCCTAAATGAGATGCTACCATAATGTTAATTAATGGGCGTTTTTGTCGATCTCCCCATCCATCAGAACATATAGAAGCCCCTTTCTTTTTTCAAGAATCTCTAATGGGTTGAAGTAAGAAATTTATATGAGTTCTCTTAGGCAAGTAAACTGGTTCGAAGTCTATTGTATGTGGTAGGTACATAACCACTCAAGTTGCTATTAGCTAATATTTGACTATATCTTATAAAATGAGGATTTCTTGCAAAATTGAATGATATTCCTCTGGTGTAAAACTGATGAAATATTACATGGTATGAATATTATGATGGCACAGCGGAAAATAAATATTTTTATCATACATACCATACATATCCAAAGCTAGAATCGAAACATGCAATTTTAGGGTTTTAAACTTACAACTTTAGATGCCTTTAAAACTTGATTTTGATGATGACCAGCAACTAAGAAGGATATGTCCACCTTAGATCTTCACCACCAATGCCAAGGAACAGCCTATACGCCACTCCCTCTATTCTCACACACACACTTGCAAAGATGGCTTAAAATCAAGAGTGCTAGCTCTATGATTGTGTATTCAGCAATGGGAATGATTTGAAGCCACAAGATCTGATCTTGTTCTTCCTTTAGGTTACTGTTTCAGCTCGAGAACACAAGAGAACAAGAAAGATTTCTTTCCCCTTGAGTATTTCGGCCAAGAGAGAGAAATAGCAAAACGGCATACCATTTCATTCATTTAATTCATTAATATATATCACTCAATTTAGGTCAAGTGTGAGTGCCGAAAATTAAGTGTTAATTTCAGCCTCCATCACTTCCTAATTAAGAGATATATCTTAATTTAAATTCAATTAGAATTTAAATTCAAATGGCATTAGTCATTTAATCAAAACAAACTTACTTATTTAAGGTGATAAGTTGCCGAATTCAACTAGTATTTTAGTTTGACTTTTGGCTACTTTAATTCCCTCTCAAGTATTATATTTTGATTAAATACAAATTAGGATTTAATACTCAATTAACTTAATTATACATAGATAATTAATCAATTGAAATTAAACCTAGCACATGCCAACAAATTTCTCTCATGACCAACTGTTAACAGATTTGCCTAAAACAGTAAGACAGTTCAACATATTTGCCTAAAACAGCTAGCGGTTTTAGGCAAAAAACTCGTTTCACAGATTTGCCTAAAACAGAGGCAAAATCGTGGCTTAACAGATTTGCCTAAAACAGCTAGATGTTTTAGGCAAAATCGCACCTTGACAGTTTTGCCTAAAACAGCTAGCTGTTTTAGGCAAAAAAACTGTTTTTACAGATTTGCCTAAAACAGCTAGCTGTTTTAGGCAAAAATCTGTTTACCCATTTTATGCATTAATTTGACTTTAAATAAAAGTCCAAATTAATTCCCAATACACAATTTAAATATTTTAAGCCCAATGCTTTGTGTGCGATCCTATAGGTCCATTTAATGTTGGCAATGAATTAATAAATTAATTCAAAGGCTATATATATTCTCTAGCAAGATATTATAGCATTCCAAATTAAATGAAAATGCATATGGCATTTAGTGACCTAATGCAATTTTGTATAGTCCCTTACCCATAAATATCAGAATTAATATAAGGCATGGAACTAGTCATCCTTATATATATATTAATTCCTTTCTTGATATTCCAGTGACACTAAACTCTCAGATAAATAATGATTACTCATTATTTCATCTCGGTATGGCCATACACTTCTCAGTTCACTGATCAAGTGGCCGATGATATTTTCTCTCTTATTGAGAGGGGTAATCCCTTCACTTCTCTCATGCTCTCTAAATGAATTAATACATACCCAATCATACCCGTACTTGTCACTCTGTTACGAGCACGTTAGGTGTATGTCAAAGTACACAGTAATTCATAAAGAGTTTCATAGAGATTTCAGGTCTAAGAGCTCCGATACAAAACTTGCATATGAGAAACACTTATGACTTGTACCATATAGTGTTCTCATGAGCGGATCGTATCCAGATACCATGTTCTTTAACATGTATCTATGATCTCTGATTGACACTCTTGTCCTAATGATCTGTAAGACAGAACTCATAATATCAGAGAGAGCATACTAGTCTTAATTCATTGTTATTCCCATAACAATGACTGACTAGGGATATTTAGAATGAAGTCTCATTTGTTTCAAGGTCTTACAACCATGTGCCTCACATATGATAACTTAAACCGAAATGACATTCTTGGATAGTTTTATCAATTGACTTGCACAGGAATACAAAAGATAAAACTAATGCCTCATTTTATTAATTTTAAGTGTTTCGTTACAATGCATTGGGGCTAGGGCTTACACTAACAATCTCCCACTAGCACTAGTCCCAATTGGGCATAGCCCTAAGACCGAACGCTCTCAAATAAGCTTCGTGCTGATTTGGACGTAACTGTTTCGTCAAAGGATCTGCTACATTGTCTTCACTTGCTATCTTGCTAACCTTGACGTCCCCACGATCAATGATTTCTTTGATCAAGTGGTACCTCCTGAGTATGTGTTTGGATTTCTGGTATGACCGGGGCTCCTTGGCCTGTGCTATGGCCCCGTTGTTGTCACAGAAAATTTCTAATGGATCTAGGATGCTTGGGACCACTCCTAATCCAGTAATAAAATTTTTAATCCAAACAGCCTCTTTTGCAGCCTCACTTGCTGCAATATACTCACTGTAGTTGAGTCGGCAACGGTTTCTTGCTTCGAGCTTCTCCAGCTAACAGCACCACCGTTCAAAACAAAAACAAACCCAGATTGCGATCTAGAATCCTGAGTGCTGGTCTGAAAAGCAGCATCGGCATAACCTTGTATGACGAGCTCTTCTTGACCACCATACACCAAGAAGTGATCCTTAGTCCTTCGCAGGTACTTCAGAATCCCTTTTACAGCAGACCAGTGCTTCTCACCAGGGTCTTGCTAAAACCTACTGGTTATACTCAGTGCATGAGCAACATCCAATCTAGTACATAACATAGCGTACATGATAGATCCAATAGCAGATGTATATGGGATTCTACTCATGTTGTCCCTTTCCTCTTTGGTTTTAGGGCACTGTTCTTTAGTCAAAGGAACTCCCAAAGCCAAAGGTATGTACCCTTTCTTTGAGTCTCCCATACTAAAATGCTTTAGTACTTTGTCTATGTACTTTTCTTGACTTAGTCCCAAAAGCCAATTCGATCTATCTCTATAGATTCGAATACCAAGTATTGTCTCGGCTTCACCTAAGTCTTTCATTGAGAAACATTTTCCCAACCATTGCTTAACCTTTTGCAATGTTGGAATGTCATTCCCAATGAGAAGGATGTCGTCCACATATAGGACTAGAAATACTACTATGCTCCCACTAACCTTCTTGTACACACAAGGCTCATCTTCGTTCTTGATGAAGTCAAATTCTTTGACTGCCTCATCAAAACGAAGATTCCAACTTCGGGATGCTTGCTTTAATCCATAAATGGATTTTTGAAGCTTGCAAACCTTCTTAGGATGCTTGGGATTGACAAAACCTTCAGGCTGTGTCATATACACATCCTCAAGTAAATTTCCGTTAAGGAAAGCAATTTTGACATCCATTTGCCATATCTCATAATCATGATATGCAGCTATGGCAAGCAAGATCCTAATGGATTTGAGCATGACTACAAGCGAAAAGGTCTCGTCATAGTCTACACCATGAGTTTGTCGAAAACCTTTTGCTACTAGTCTACCTTTGTAGGTCTTATCAGCTTTGAGTTTGAATAGCCACTTGCATTCAATTACCTTAGCACCTTCCGGTTGATCAACCAAGGTCCAAACCTGGTTATCGTACATTGATTGCATCTCGAATTTCATGGCTTCAAGCCAATTTTCCGAGTCTGGGCTCTCAATAGCTTCTCGGTAGGTAGTAGGATCCTCACGATCTACTAACTCAATAGTGTCACTGTTAGTGATTAGAAATCCATATCTCTCAATCTCCTGACGTACCCTACCGGACCTTCTAGGTTCTTGTGTAATGGGTTCTTGTTCCACAACTGGTTGTAAACTTGATCCCATTTCCAAACCATCCTCTATAGGAGTTTGTGGTGCTTGAATTTCTCCAAGTTCTACTTTACTCCCACTGTCTTTCTTGAGAAGGAACTCCTTTTCCAAGAAAACAGCCTTGCGAGCAACAAATACTTTGTTCTCGGCTTGTGAGTAAAAGTAGTATCCCTTTGTTTCTTTAGGATACCCCACAAACAAGCAGACACTAGATTTGGACTCTAGTTTGTCAGATGTTAATTTCTTAACATGTGCTTCACAGCCCCAAATCCTGAGAAAAGACATATTGGGTTCTTTCCCAGTCTATACCTCGTATGGTGTCTTCTCAACTGCTTTAGTTGGAGTACGGTTCAATAGAAATGTAGCAGTTTCTAATGCATAACCCCAAAAAGAGATAGGAAGATTAGCTTGACTCATCATAGATCGAACCATGTCCAACAGAGTTCGATTTCTCTTTTCGGACACACCATTCCATTGAGGTGTTCCAGGAGGAGTGAGCTGTGAAATAATACCACACTCCTTTAGATGACGGTCAAACTCTTGGCTTAAGTATTCGCCACCTCGATCTGATCGAATGGCTTTTATACTTTTGCCAAGTTGGTTTTATACTTCGTTCTTAAACTCTTTGAATTTCTCAAAAGTTTCAGACTTGTACTTCATTAGATAGACATAGCCATATCTACTGAAGTCATCTGTGAATGACACGAAGTAGCTAAAACCACCTCTAGCATGTGTACTTAAAGGTCCACATACATCGGTATGTATTAGTTCCAATAAGCCATTAGTCCTCTCGCCTTTTTTATTAAAAGGACTCTTTGTCATTTTTCCATGCAAACATGGCTCGCATGTATCATAAGACTCTAAGTCGAATGACCCAAGCACTCCAATTTTATGGAGTCTTGAAATGCATTTTTCGTTTGCATGTCCTAAGTGACAATGCCAGAAGTAAGTAGGGTTCAATTCGTTTGATTTAACCCTCTTTGTATTAATGTTGTATATGGACTCTTTGTTTTGTAAATCAAGGATATAAAGGCCATTTTGCAACATGGCATTGCCATAAGAAATGCCTTGGCGACGAATATGAGTATTGCCATTTTTAATAACAAAATCAAATTCATCATTATCCAAACATGAAACTGAAATAATATTTCTGCTCATAGCAGGCACATAATAACAATTATTCAAAACAATACAAAGTCCGGAAGGTAAAGTGAGGTGATAGTCGCCTATCTCCATGGCAGCAACTCGTGCTCCATTCCCCATATGGAGGTCCACTTCATTCTTCCCAAGTAACCTCCTATTTCTTAACCCCTGCACATTTGAACAAATGTGAGAACCACAACCGGTATCCAATACCCAAGTGGTAGAAATAGAAAGGTTAATTTTAACAACAAAAATACCAGAACTGGACGCCTTGGCTCCATTCTTCTTTTGTTCTTCCTTGAAGAGAGCACAATTCTTCCTCCAATGCCCTATCTTGTTGCAATGGAAGCAAGTGCTCTCACTCTCTTTGAGTTTTGACGCCTTGGGCTTGGATTGGGCCTGAGGTGCACTCCCAACTAACTTGGGTTTTCCCTTTCCCTTTCCCTTTCCCTTAGCAGGTCCCTTCTTGATTCCCTTTTGAACCATTAGTATGGGATTGGTCTTTCGAATGTTTTCTTCAGCATTCTTAAGCATCCCATGAAGCTCAGTGACTGACTTGTTCATTGCATGCATGTTATAATTCATCACAAATGGATCATAAGCAGCAGGCAATGATCCTAAGATCAAGTCAGTGGCCAATTCCTTTGGCACTAGTACCTCAAGCTTCTCAAGAGTATCAAGATACCCTTTCATCTTGAGTACATGGGTACTAACAGGAGTACCCTCAGCCATCTTGCAAGAAATTAAGGCCTTTGTTGTCACGAACCTCTCGTGACGAGCTTGCTCTTGGAACATCTCCTTGAGGTGCACCATGATCGCATAGGCCTCTTGGTCCATAAATTGCTTTTGCAATTCAGGCACCATAGTGGCTAGCATCAAACAGGTCACATCATTAGAGTCACTTTTCTTGGTCTCAAAAGTTTCCTTTTGAACCACAGAAGCGTTCCTAGCAGGTTCCTCAGGTAAGGGTGCATCCAAAATATACGACTTCTTCTCTTGCTTAAGAACTATTCTTAAGTTTCGAGACCAGTCTATGAAATTGGTGCCATTCAATTTGTCCTTTTCAAGGACCGATCGCAATGAGAAATTGTTGTTTGAAGATGCCATTTTCAATCTACAATAAAATTTAGCAAGATTAAATGAGGTCTTATTATGATCCCACAAACCGAATTAATATCCCTTTAAATAATTCGCGTTAGTGATTTAATGTGGGCCAAGATCCACTTTTCACAACAACTTATTAGTCAAGCTGAGCTTGTACACCTAACAAGTTAAGTTACTTAGGTAGGAAAACTCCAATCATGTCTCGTACATGACTCTTGGATCAAATGGGCTAACATCTTAAGATGTTATAGCACAACCCATTTATTAGTTGCCTAGGTCCGGGCATCCCTTTCCATGTTAAGTCCAACCTACATTCACAACCCATGCCTCACAAAGATAATCGGGCGCATCTAGGACTCCTAGTCTACGTGACCGATGATCGATGCCTTGACATGTTTCGAATTAGGAAGGCAACTTTGTGACTTACTATTTTAGGGATTCATTTTATTACGGCTTACATGGCATACGCTTTGTCATCCATACATAGCATGCATATATATATAATTGTATAAAGTAAAGCGTGACAAACATGGTCCCAAAAACCTACAACTAAGATTCTATACTATTACATAAGAATCTTTGAGTTCGGCTTCTCCACTCCGGTGGGCTTCGTCTTGATTTACAAAGTCTTCAAATATATTCTATTCTAAGAAATAAATGAAAAACTTTTACAATAAAATATAATGGCTCGCAGGCCATATTTAATTACAAAACCCAGGGCCCATGAATGCACCATGCATATCCATTCATCACACCAAATTAGCAAATAAATATACATAGCATTCATGGATAAAACAAAGTCCAATTTTAATTAATTTAGCCAAGCCCATTAATGGAAATTGTGTACTTGAACCTTTAAGAGAAGACCCCATGATGGGCCTGGGCCAAAGGCCAAATGGACTAAATCCTCTTATTGAATAAGTTCTCTTAAAAGCCCAAAACACTAACTAGTTAGATTTGTGCTATAAATCAACTCTAGTATAATTTCCAATTATGCCATTTTTAATTTTATGTCATACAGCCCATAAACATTAAAAATGCATATAATATGTGCTAACATGAATTAAAAATAAAATAATGAAGAACACATATATAGTACACGGCATTCATGCAAAAACAAACAAACAACAAAAACTAGTTGTTTAATGCTTATGTAATGCCATAAAATGCACAAACATTTAAATCAATTTTATGAGTCATTTAATAATCCAAATAAGTCCATAAACATTGATTTAATATTCTGTACCAATCTGATCTAAATGTGTTTTTACCATTTTAATCAAAACAAAACAAACAATCTTCATTAAACATGTAACAAACACAAACTAGACATAGTTTTAAGTGATTTTAAAATTAATCAATTAAATTGTCATGGACCAGAATTAAAACCAAATTTAAAACATGTCCAGACCTGATATTTAATCTTTAAAAATCACTTACAAACATCCAAAAAATGTTTTTACATTTAATTTTGAAAACTAGTTGTTAAAATAGCAATTTACATGCCAACAAGCACCTAGTTTCATAATTAACATGTACCATCAGGTATAAATAATTAAATCCGACCATTACCAGCCCTAATAACATCTTAGGACAGTATATTAACATGTCATATTAATTATAATACCTATCAAATCAATTAAAATCGTTTTTACACCAAAACAATGCAAAAAACTCAAAACAGAAAATTTTAGATTTGCATGTTTTCATAATGACGATTATTAATTAATTTTTTCATGCATCTAAAGCACTAAAATAAGCATGTTTAGGCTCTGATACCACTGATGGAATATTACATGGTATGAATATTATGATGGCACAGCGGAAAACAAAAATTTTTATCATACATACCATACATATCCAAAGCCAGAATCGAAACATGCAATTTTAAGGTTTTAAACTTACAACTTTAGATGCCTTTAAAACTTGATTTTGATGATGACCAGCAACCAAGAAGGATATGTCCACCTTAGATCTTCACCACCAATGCCAAGGAATAGCCTATACGCCACTCCCTCTACTCTCACACACACACTTGCAAAGATGGCTTAAAATCAAGAGTGCTAGCTCTATGATTGTGTATTCGGCAATGGGAATGATTTGAAGCCACAAGATCTGATCTTGTTCTTCCTTTAGGTTACTGTTTCAGCCTGAGAAAACAAGAGAACAAGAAAGATTTCTTTCCCCTTGAGTATTTCGGCCAAGAGAGAGAAATAGCAAAACGGCATACCATTTCATTCATTTAATTCATTAATATATATCACTCAATTTAGGTCAAGTGTGAGTGCCGAAAATTAAGTGTTAATTTCAGCCTCCATCACTTCCTAATTAAGAGATATATCTTAATTTAAATTCAATTAGAATTTAAATTCAAATGGCATTAGTCATTTAATCAAAACAAACTTACTTATTTAAGGTGATAAGTTGCCGAATTCAACTAGTATTTTAGTTTGAATTTTGGCTACTTTAATTCCCTCTCAAGTATTATATTTTGATTAAATACAAATTAGGATTTAATACTCAATTAACTTAATTATACATAGATAATTAATCAATTAAAATTAAACCTAGCACATGCTAACAAATTTCTCTCGTGACCAACTGTTAACAGATTTGCCTAAAACAGCAAGCTGTTTTAGGCAAAAAGATAGTTCAACATATTTTCTATTTTAGGCAAAAAACACGTTTCAGATATTTGCCTAAAATAGCAAAATCGTGGCTTAACAGATTGTTTTAGGCAAAAAAAACTGTTTTTACAGATTTGCCTAAAACAGCTAGCTGTTTTAGGCAAAAATCTGTTTACCCATTTTATGCATTAATTTGACTTTAAATAAAAGTCCAAATTAATTCCCAATACACAATTTAAATATTTTAAGCCCAATGCTTTGTGTGCGATCCTATAGGTCCATTTAATGTTGGCAATGAATTAATAGATTAATTCAAAGGCTATATATATTCTCTAGCAAGATATTATAGCATTCCAAATTAAATGAAAATGCGTATGGCATTTAGTGACCTAATGCAATTTTGTATAGTCCCTTATCCATAAATATCAGAATTAATATAAGGCATGGAACTAGTCATCCTTATATATATATTAATTCCTTTCTTGATATTCCAGTGACACTGAACTCTCGGATAAATAATGATTACTCATTATTTCATCTCGGTATGGCCATACACTTCTCAGTTCACTGATCAAGTGGCCGATGATATTTTCTCTCTTATTGAGAGGGGTAATCCCTTCACTTCTCTCATGCTCTCTAACATGAATTAATGCATACCCAATCATACCCGTACTTGTCACTCTGTTACGAGCACGTTAGGTGTATGTGAAAGTACACAGTAATTCATAAAGAGTTTCATAGAGATTTCAGGTCTAAGAACTCCGATACAAAACTTGCATATGAGAAACACTTATGACTTGTACCATGTAGTGTTCTCATGAGCGGATCGTATCCAGATACCATGTTCTTTAACATGTATCTATGATCTCTGATTGACACTCTTGTCCTAATGATCCGTAAGACAGAACTCATAATATCAGAGAGAGCATACTAGTCTTAATTCATTGTTATTCCCATAACAATGACTGACTAGGGATATTTAGAATGAAGTCTCATTTGTTTCAAGGTCTTACAACCATGTGCCTCACACATGATAACTTAAACCGAAACGACATTCTTGGATAGTTTATCAATTGATATGCACAGGAATACAAAAGATAAAACTAATGCCTCATTTTATTAATTTCAAGTGTTTCGTTACAATGCATTGGGGCTAGGGCTTACACTAACAAAAACATCCTAGCTACTTCCTTGTCAGCCTCATCTCTTTCTATAACATTAAAAGCTTTTTCTAAAGGACCTTTTCTTTTTTTGTGTTGTAACAAATCTGAACCAGGTGGAAGTGAAACATATTTTATTTTTCTCCTACTATCAAATACTTGTTTTTCTTTTTGTAGCTCAGCCTATTCATTCTCTTTTTTTAAAGTTTGTAAAATATCATCAGAAATTACCTTGCAAACTTCAACTTCATTATTTGAAATTTTCAGCAAATGAGCCTTCACTTTTGTGAATGAACTTGTGACTTGTTTTGCTGCAGTAGTTGCATGTCCACACTTTGTTTACTCCGCCTCACTTTGTTTACTCCGCCTCCCTTTGGAATTGATAAAATAGTTACATGATTCGATAATGGCTTATCATCAAAACTAGCATTTTGGCTTTTTGGTCTAGAGATTTCTTTTCCTGGTTTACTGGATTAGGAAGAATCCATTGCACCTTTGCTTCCTTTTTTTTATCGTGTCTCTGTATAGTGTATCACTGTATTATTAGAATTTAGAAGAAACATAACAGTAAACGTTAAAACAACCTTTCGTTTCCTTTTACCATTAAAAATTCTCAATTTCAATTTCCTGTTGTTAATGAATTGCAAGTTGGACCTATTTAATATTTCATATTCCAACTTTAACTTGGACCCATGACCTATTTCTTCTTATTTAAAGTTCTGTAATTCTATTTTGTGGATCCCGACTCTCCATCTTTATTTCTAATCTTCTCTCTTTAAAGATGTCCCGTTCATTGCCATTCACAATTTTCCTGCTGCAATTCAATTTTCTGTTCGCCACCGTTCGTCAATCTCCTGCAGTGGTTTGCCATACTCTTACTGGGATTTGCTTGCATCGTCAGTTGTTCTTACCGGTGAGTTATTTTTTTCTGGATTTCTCTACTTTTTCTCTTTAATCTGTCGAAGCTATGGAGCTGTCGTGTCCAACTTCTTAGGTTTGTATCGAACACAAATCTTGTGTCGTATCCCGTGTCGTGTCATATCAACACTGGTACGGCAAGGTAAAATGATGAGTCCGAGTAGCAGAGGTCAAAGCAATGATCAATTTGCTATTATAAGTTTTTAGTCATACCTGGTTACTATGTTAGAGTTTGGAAAGCTCAAGAAGATTATAACAAGAATTTGAAAAAAAAGAGCTTAAATTATATTTTGAAATGTCAAAAAAATAAAGAAATGAGGAAATTAAAGAGATAGGAATAGGATGGAGCAATTGTGAAATTAAATAGAAATGGTTAAAGCAAATGATGTGATAGTGATGTAAATGAAAGGCAGAGTGTAGGGACACGAAATAGGATTATATTGAATATATGAAAGTGTGTATAAATGTATATTAATTTAATTTAATTTAATATTACTAACTAATTCTAACCCAAACTCCATTTGATTGTCTCTTCATCTAATCTATTCACGTGCTTTCTCCACGCTTTCTTCATTCTACTGCTAACTTTCTATCTCTCAAAATATAATCTTCAACTAATGATTAGTTTGGCTTAGCATCAGCGCATGTAACTGTAGCTAAAAAAATATGTTCAACTCATTATATGTTCGACTAAATTCACCCCAACACGATGATTTGGCTAACAACGAACGAGAAGGCAATACATTTTCTTTTACAAGGAAACAAATGCTAGACACAATAACCAGTATATATATATATATATATATATATATATATATATATATATATATATATATATATATATATATATATATATATATATATATATATATCTTATAAATGGCAGTGGCACCCACATCAACATTAGAGTTGCCATAGCTCCAGCATCCTCACCAAAAGTTAATTATACTTGTATAATGACAACCAAATAATATTATATTATCAGTAAGAAAAGTTCTATAAATTTCTAAGCGTTGTTAAGTAACTAATAATAATCAGTAACCATGAGAAATAAAACATATCATCAATAAGAAAAGTTCAATAATTTTTTAAGCTATTGCATAACTACATATTAATCCCATAAAAAAATAAAACTATATCATAAGTAAACCAAACCAAAACAGAAATGCTTGGGGTCATATCTGGTGAAGCACCATCCTCCTGCTAGTCAGGTAAGAAGTAAGAGCAGGAATCCTAGATACAGAGAGAGCCTCAATGAAGAGAAAGATGATGACTTGCCATTATTTCATTTTGAAAGCAGGAATGAAGAGAAAAGCATAGCACAAATGTAGCAGGTCACCAGCACAAAGAATAATGATGTAGATGATAGTGTTAACTGTAGACTACGTAACAGAGTTACAATATTAATGAAAAGAAGCCTAAAACAGCATATGCCACTTGTTATTTAACATAATGAAACTTTAGATATCAACCATAAAATCAAATTTCATCATCATGGAAATCCCTAAGTCTGTTATTTAGGGCGTGTTTACTTGTGGAGAATTATTCCAATTTTTCGAAAAACTTTTCCACAAAAAATGCAAAATAGAGTTTTGTGTTTATATTGATCTGTTTTCGAAAATGGGAAACAGAAAATGGTGTTTTCCAATTTCTAATTTTACAAAAGAGTTAGAAAACATATTTATTATTTTTTCCATAGAAAACGCGCTAATTTTAGATGAACGACGTCAACCACGTAAGTAGCAGTACCTTTATTTTCCATTGTTTTTCTTGGTCTCTCTGTTCTTCTCTCTAAGTTCATCTTCAATACGATTTCCACCATAGGAGTTCAAATCGAGCTTTGGATCTGTGTTCCTTAAAAAAAGGATATGATTAGGTAAGGGTTAGCTATTGTTTTAAATTTGAAAGATTTAGAAGCCGACGGATCCAATTCTAGAGGAAAATCGCTATCATATCTCCTATATAATCTCCATCCAACTGTTCTATTAATTTGTAGCTAATTCTCCTATTTAATCTCCTCAAATCAGCTGATATTTTCATGTTTCGTTAAGATTTTCCTTCTCAAATCAAATCCAAATTTGAAATTTAAAAAACCTTGCACCAGCTATTTCAAGAATTGATCTATATTAAGTCGGTTGGCTGGTGGTTCTGTTGCTTCCCTTGCTCCGGGAGATATCTGGTGGATTTTTCACATTCTTGTGCTTTGATCGGCCTTCTAGTTTGGTTTGGAAAACAGGTTATTTATGCCCATCTGTTTTTCCTTGTTCGCAGTTTTTTTGTCTCTGATTCTTGAAACTTGATTTTTGGTTTGTTTTGGTGGGTTAACAGTTTGAATATCAGTAGGTTTATCCTGCTGCACGTCTTGATTAGCTTTTTGGTTTTTATGCAGGTTTGGTTTTGAAGTAATCTGAAGTTCTCGATCCTATATTTCTGTATGTACTTGTGCCTAATCTGCCAAAAAGGTAATGCTCGGGTAGATATATTTGGTTTTTCTGTTCATATATCAAATTTTAGGAACCTTTATTCACCTTCTTTGTGTCATGTTACATTGATATTTGTTAGCTATTAGAAATCCTTTTTTTTCTGCAATGCATGCACAATTTAATGTTTTGGAACTGCATATGTTAGAATTTGGAAACCAGTGTATCAAATGGCTTTGTGATGCCTGTATTCAAAGGGCATTTGATGCTTGTTACATAAAATAGCAGTTGCTATAAAGAGTATCTAAAATGTACATCTGGATCAAATTAATTCAACTGCATAATTACATGAAATGAGAAATTTATTGAGAAACACTTTCTAACTTTCTGTACGGTCATAGGGTCAGTGGCACATGAATAATGTGAAATCAAAGTTTGTGGGTGTGTATTCTTCATAGCTCCAAATGCGGTAATCAAACTTTGTGGATTTGTTCTTCATAGTTCCAAAAATGAGATGGGGGTGAGGGAAAACATCCAGAGGTTAAGAACCAAATGAACCAAACCTAAACAAATAAATTCAATTTGGTGACAATATGGTTTAATTTATTGGCTACCCCATCTGTGGTGGCTGTATTTTCTCTTGACAAAATGACTTGCAGCGTCTCGGTATTTAGTATCTTGGTTATATTACGATAATGTGTTAATTAACATCTGCAGTTTTAAAAGTTCTTTTTCTTACTACTTGGTCTGACATTCTTACAGACCTTTGAATTCATATTTGTTTCCATTTTCTCTACGAAAAGATATTTAAGAAAAACATTATCATGGAACTTTGTTTCTTTTGGTGGGCATCTGAAGAACATTGTTTTTGAACAGCAAAAATTGTTGAGTGTACAACTGTTACAGCTGTTTCTTTCTTCTATAATTATTTCCTTTGACTGCTTTTTTGTCTGTAATTATTCATTTTGCTTTTTCTTCTTTTAACACCATTATACAGCTATAAATCAGAAAAATGCAATAGCTGTAATATAGATGAATAAAATATATTTCATTCTACCACTAAAGTTGACAAACTGATGATGTTAATTATTAAATAACACAACAGTGATTTTTGGATTTCATGCAGGTTAGATTTTGAAGTAATTGAAGGATTTTCACTTAACTAGTCAAATTGTTAGAGGTAAATTAATGCAAGAGTGGGGCCAATTTAATTTGTAGCTACTGAACTTATTAATCTATTATTATATTTCTTAATAAGATTACTAAACATTAATTTGTATTAATCTATTGATGTTAACTATACTGAACTTTAGTTGTAATTTAAATGACTATGCATGAAATTGGTTGTGCATAATTGATCCAAGTTTGAGTGTGTGTGTATATATATATATATATATATATATAATGTTTGATTGGAGATTTTCATATATTATATATATCATTCTGTCCTTAATTACAAATAATTAATTAAAGAAATAGCATATATATAATGTTTGATTGGAGATTTTCATAATGTTTGTTGTTATTTTTCTAAATTAACAATTTTTTTTATGCTTTATATAATATAAATTTTTATTTGCTATAGATCATTAGATGGGGGGAAAAATGGAAATAGAGAAGATTTGAAAGAGTGGACTGACAGTAATGAATTTGCTTTTTTAAATATATTATACGAGAGAGTAAAAAAAGATCCGAATGAAACACCATCTTTTAAAACAAGTGATTGGCAAGGAATGGATGATGAATTATTTGTAGCAGTGGGGGAGAGATATGGTATAGATAAATTGAAGGGAAAATATAATCGTCTCTGGTTAAAGCATCGACAGTTTACTGAATTATAGGAGCATACTGGAGTAACTTATGATTCAAATTCAAACACTATATTTACTGTGGAAGACATTTGGCAGATGTTTTACAAGGTAAAGTTATCAGTAATTTAATTTTTTATTACTAATTTGTCAGTCCAGATTGGAGAAAAATGTTTGTCTTGATGCGTGTAAATAGAAGAAGAGCTTGGATAGAAAGTTTATGCAATTGAATTTGTGATATTTTTTAAGTTAGATTATGTTTTATAGCTAGACTTATTTTTTTTAAAAAAATGTTATTTGTTTATTTTTTTCCCTTTAAATTTGATAAACTTATTTTTTCATTTAAATTTATGCAGGATTTATGGATCAAAACTTACATCAAAATCAAGTATCAGTGCATTCATCAAGTAGTGATAGTTCTAGTAGTGACGAGGATGATGCAATTTTAGATTTACTTTTAGTTAGATTTTTTATGATTTGCGAAAGGAATTTTATAGAAAGGATTCCTTGCAGAACTTCAATACTTAGTGAAAAAAATTATATTCTTGAGGTTCTTGTAGGAAATCCGACTAGATGTTATGAAGGCTTTCGTATGGTACCACACGTGTTTATAAATTTATGTGAAAGATTAAAATTAATGGTTTATTAAGGGATAAAAGGGATGTTAGTGTGGAAGAAGGAGTTGCCATGGGTTTGTCAGTTCTATGTCATAATCTTCGTCAAAGGGTTATCGCGGAACGATATCAACATTCACTTGCTATTGTTCATAAATGGTGTAAGATGGTAATTAGAGCGTTAGCTACTTTAGGTACTCACTTGATTAAACATGTGAATAGATTTCCTGTGCAACCAGAAATTCAAAGCAATCCCAGATGGTATCTATATTTTGAGGTAAGATAAATATTATTAAAATATTATAATTTATTATTTTATGGAATATAATATCAATATGTATATATAATATTAACTGTAAGTTAAATATTTTGCTTTTGCTTGGTAAGAAATGCATAGGTGCAATAGACGGCACTCATGTGGTAGCTTGGTCGCCAGCTTCTAAACAAAAGACTTTTCGTGGTAGAAAGGCAACACTTGTAACACAAAATGTTATGGTTGTATGTTCCCACGATATGTTATTTACATTCGTGTACACTGGATGGAAAGGGACAGCAAACGATTCTAGAGTATTTCTTGATGCATTAACAAGAAGGGAAAATAATTTTCCCCTTCCAAGTGGTGGTAAGAGTTTTCATTATCATTTTTTCCTTAATATTGATTTATATTATTGTCATTTGATTAACATAAATATTAATTTATAGATTATTATTATGTCGTGGATGCCGGTTATCCTAATATCCCGAGATTTTTGGCTCCCTATCGTGGTGAAAGATATCATTTAAATGACTTCCGTGGACGGGGACGAATTACAAGAAAATATGAGTTATTTAACCAGAGGCATTCATCTTTACGCAATGTGATAGAAAGAGCATTCGGAGTGTTAAAGGCTAGATTTCCAATTTTGAAATTAATACCGAATTATCCTTTACGTCGACAAAGCTTATCCCAATTGTGTGTTGCACATTGCATAATTTCATCGGGATGGAAGATAGAGCTGATCAACTATTTACGTTGTACGGTAGAGAAGATTTAACAATCCCTGAAGAAACTACTGTTAGAGTACAACAAGAGGATATTACTATTGATTTATCCCAACAAACGCAAACGGGAATAGTTAGAGAGGCCATTGCTGATCAATTATGGAATGATTACAATAATAATAGAAATTAGAAATTGATTATTTTTTCAATATTACTTTCATATTTTTTAATTCAATATTCATTAATTTATAAAAATTAAATTTAATTGGATCATATAAATAAATTTAAAATTCAATCATATATACGTATCATTTTATTTTTAAAAATTAGAATATCTTTTTTTTAATAATATATAATTTAATTTTTTAATTTAGAAAATATTTTTTATTTTTAATAAATGAAAATTTTCTATTTTTAATAAATGAACATGTTTTCCTATATTTTTCATTTTCTGTTTTCAAGAAAATAATTTTTCAGATATTAATAGGTGAACGCATTTTCCAAAATTTTCGTAGAAAACAGATACTCCAGTTTTCTTAAAAAATAGAAAATAGAAAACAGTATTCTGTTTTCCATAAGTAAACACGCCCTTAACATCTTCCCCAAATTCTTTTCTAAAATCCCTAAGTCCGCGTCTTTACTTTATCCCTTAAATTTTTGCTATAATTCACAATTAGGGAGTTAATAAAGCTCACCTCTTGTAAAAATGAGGGAAATTGCAGCCATAGAGGTGAGGATTGATGAGGGAACCGAAGCAAAGGAGGAGGATAGCAGTAGGGGAAGAACGCGTGAGCTGTCACGCGAAGGAAAGGAGGCGACGGCGCCGAGGGAAGGAGAGGCTGTGACTGCGGGTTCGCCGGAGGAGCAACGGTTGCTAGACGTCGCTCGATGGAAGGAAAGGCCGGCTTTGGTGGCCGAATTTCAGATCCGACGAGGACAGCTCCCCCTTTTCTGATCTGCCTCTCCCATTTCTTCTCTCCTTCCCACTCTTTCTTTCTCTATTCTCTCTCTTCCTTATTTGTTTTTTTCTTTTTGTAGTAAATTTTTTTGGCCATTCTCCCTTTTGTCCATAAATTTCTAGGGATTTCCCAAGAGATCTTTGTTTCTATTATTATTATTATTATTATTATTATTATTATTATTATTATTATTATTATTATTATTATTATTATTATTATTATTATTATTATTATTATTATTATTATTATTGTTGTTGTCTTCCTTTACTAATAATTACTAATTCCTTTTTATTTTATAAGATCATCTCTAAAATTCGATTGATTGATAGATTTTCAAATAAGTCAGATTTGAAATATTACAGTGCTATTCACAGATTTTGGATTATCGGGGCGATATAGTATCAATAAATATAATATGTACACATAACGAATACATATTAATCATAAAAAATATATTTATAATTAATGTCTATCCAATGTTATTAAAATTCTGAAAAAATAAAATTTCATTAAATTTTATTATTTTAAATGGAATGAATTATAAATAAATAAAAATAAATTGATTGAGAAAAATAATTGAAAATTATATTAAAAAAAGAAGAAAAATATATATTTCACTGATTTTAAAAGTAAATTATACTTGATTAAATATATAGTATAATAAGATTACGAGCAAAAAAAATTTAATTACCATATAATATGATTGCAAGTGAAAAAATAAAATAAAATAATTTATTATAATCAATGAAAATATTAAAAAATATTAAATTTTGGTTAGAATTTTTTAATTATATAATTTTAAAATTAAATGTGAATTTTATCAAAATTGGTAAAAGGACTAACTTTTTAAATAATTTTGTTGTAAAACAAAATTATGACACATAATTAGTAAAAATAAACATGTATTTATATTTTTAATTAATATTATAATATTTTTCAAAATCAAGAAATAAAATTATAAATTTCTTTAAAATTTTAATTGAAAATAGATAAATAATATAAGATAAAATATATTTAGCGACGAATTTATGACACATCCGTCGCTCTATTTCCAAAAATTAATTTACAAAATTAAAAATATTGAAACGTTTTTAGCTACACAAATTCCGTCGCTAATATCATCACAAAAAAGCACCAATCTTTGCCGCCAAAAATAGCTACTTTTTTTTTTAGTTTTTTATCACTATTTCATTGCTAAATGTATGACTAGAAACTGAAAATAGTCACTAATCCGTTGCTATTTAGCAACGAAATTTGTTCCGTCGCTAATTCATTTTTTTTTGTAGTGTCTCCTGGACATACCATATTTCCAAACAAATTAATCAGTTATCTATTCTACATAGATAATTTAGAGTAAAATAATGGAATAATTTGAATGCTAGTAAAGCAGATAGGCAAACAGTTATCAATTATTTTGAGCCAAAGACTTCAATAACTTCGCCTTCAACTCCATCAATAGGTTTAATTGCGGATAAAAATTAGATTGGTAATTTATTATCATTAGCAATATCCAAAAAAGAGTTCAATTCAATTATCAATCGAATTTCAGCGAAAAATGACATCTTCATTAGAAAGCAGCACTCCTCTTAACCGAGCATTCGATGATTCTCTAGATCTTTAAGCTAATATTGAAATATAAAATGTAAAAGTAAATGTAATACAAATGCAGATGTAATATAGATGTAAATGTGAGTGTAATGTAAAAAAAAAAAGTGAAAAAGACAAAAAAAGTCAAAATTTTAAAGAAAAAATAGTAAAAGTTTTTAAAACTTTCCTACAAAGATACTATCCCGACAAAACTTTTAAAACTCTTTAAAGTTAGCCTTTTATCTTTATCTTTCCCATTTACAAATTACTACCTTATCTTTACCCAACAAAAAATACTATTTGATAAAGTAAGTATTTATTATCCTTTTATCCTTTCAATTCAAAGATAAAATTATTACTATGACTCTTATTTTCAACAAATAAACAGCCGTCACCCAATTTTCAATTCCTACTTGACACCTTTACTATTTAAAATAAAAACTTATCTCTAAAACACAGCATGTAATTATTACTTGTTATCTTTGACAGATTTGAAGCAGGATCCGACCTTATCTTACATTATAATACTTTGTATATAACGAGACAATTTCATCAATTGAAGGTAGAGTTTTTTGGAGGAGCTTGAAGCAACCATCAGAGAGCACAATAAAAAATTTTCAACTTCAAGATTAAAGAGAGAAATAAAAAGCCCTAGTAATTTTTGCTTCCCTTTGTAACAAAACCTTATATTTACAACTTATATTTTCAAAAGCTTGTACATGCACTACAAGAAAATTTGGAAATAGCAACGGAAATTAGCAACCAAATTTGGTGCATTTTCATTGGTAATCAAAATTAGTAATCGAAAATAGCAACGAAAAATTCGGTTGCAATTTTGGTAGTTGGTATTTTTAGCAACCGAAATTTTTTTTCGTTGGTAATTTAGCAAAGGAAATGTGTTCGGTTGCTAATTTAGCAACAGAAATATATTCGGATGCTAAAAATACAAACTAAATTTTCGTTGCTATTTTTGGTTGCTAATTTTTATTAGCAACAGAATTTAAATTCCGTTGCTATATCTAACCAATGTACATTTCGATTAATTGGTCAACATTACCAACCAAATTCATATTTCGTTGCTATATTTACCAACGGAATATTAATTCGATTGCTAAATTTAGCAACCGAATTATAATTCCGTTGCTAAAAATAGCAACGGAATTATAATTTTGTTGCTATTTTTTCTCTTTGGTTGCTATTTATAACATTATAAATTGTAAAATTATGCTAGTTTTGTTAGCTTGGCATAATATTTTAGTTAAATCAAATTATTTATTTATAAATAAATATAATTCAAATTCATTATGAAGTTAAAAAGAAAATATTGTTATTGATAATACAATATTAAAATTGTAATGCACAAAAATTAAAATCCTAAAAATATTTTATATTACTGTAAAGTAAAAATCCATGAAAACCATAATAAAAATAGTATAAAATCAGTATCAATAACAATGTAAAAATAAAAGTCTAAGCTATATAGTTGGTAGAGGTGAAAGAGAATGATTTGACTGCTAAGCACTCTTGGTTTCCAAATCTTCTACTCGATTCTTTAGTTGGATAACAATATCCATCAACATGGTGAGTGCGGTCTTTAGTTGAACGACTTTCTTAGAAGATTCGCATCGCTTACTACAAGCAGCTATAGATGATGTAAAGGAATTCGAATGTGAAGTGTTTGCAATTGAACCTAAACCAAAAATCCTCCCACGGTTATTCTTACCACCAACTACTTCAAGAAAAATCTAACTCTCATCAACACTTTCAGAGCTCTGCCGCTGTTGAATGAGAGTCTCTTGTATTTGCTCCTATCATTACAATAATTAAAATTAATTAGCTATATTTTTATAAAATAATTAATATTGATGTATAAATTTAACATACATTGAGTTGTCTACAACGGGTATTGACGAATGTCTGACCATCATACTTTTTTTTGTAAGGGTGCATAAAACTTCAGGATATGTAGGCTTTCTACCCATAGTTATTTCCTATATAACAAGCAATAAGAAATAATCATCAAAATACCACAGTTCATTCCACAATAAGGGGAAAAAATTTCACAATTACAACTAAAAAATAGAATAAAGAGTAATCTATATAAGAATTTAAGTGAAAATGACAACAAGGAGAACATCCCTCCTTCAACTAAAAGAAGGACCAGGAAAATATCATATAAGAATTTTTCTTATAAGGTTTTTATTTCATTTGAATAAAATCATCTATCCTGTGTAGCTAAAATTGAGCACATATGAAGGTAAATCAATAGGTTTTTTTACCATTTCAGCTCATGAGTGTTATTAAGTTTCTCAAAGTAAGAATGTTGCTTGATAACCAAACTCTATAGCCCAATAAAACAATAAATTATTGTACAATAAGGAAATTCTGATTCATTACAACCACATGGAATTGAAAAATAACTCAACAATCTTAATAGGTTTACTTCCTATGAAATAAAAAATTTATATCAACAACAAAGGCATCCATGGAAACAAAACAACAATTACACAATCATTGTCCATAATAATTATACATTTATAGAATAAAATGTAAGCATAAAAGTCAGATACTTACCAGTTTAGCTGCATGCTCATGATGGCTCAAAGTTCCTCCAGTGTGTATGGCTAGACTCTCACCATCTAAGCCTCCCCACTATTTGAAGAATTCCTATATGAACTGGCAATTGCTTCGGGTGTTGCCCAGTATTGCTGCCAACGATTCCATATTTCTTTAGAAATAAAATTAGGTCGTTGACCACCCTTATGTAAATTACATAGAAATTCTTTATATCGTTGGCGGGCCCACTTTTTCCAAATTTCATAAATGACATCATTAAATTTTGAATCCCAAAAAAATTATTTCTGAAAAAAATAACATAAGTATTGCAAAGTACAATAGATAATGCATTAATGTATGAAGATAATTATTTTAAAACAAATAACGTTATTTATTTTTTGTACCTCAAACTCCTGATAATAAAAATCCTTTATCTGCAGAGAAAGATTTTTCCAAACATAACCCTCAATTTTTATCCTCTCTTTGAATGTGAATCTGATTTCTCTTGAGCAAATACCTGATGGAATAAAGCTATTAATATGAACAAAATCAATATCAAATTAGATATCCATACTATTAGTATAAGTTTATGTTTTAATCTTGCAATACGAATTTTTTTATAATTAAACTCACATATCATTGATAATCTTAATGTAAATTCTTCCATTAACTCCCTTTGCACCAGACTGGAGTCCTTCATCCTCAATATCGGAACCTGGTACTTGTGTAGGCATAGATTCAGGGTTTGGGATTAGAGTAAATGCATTTACATGGTCAGCAGATATATTTGGGTTGTTGGATGCTGAATCACTTGGTTGATTAGGAGAGTGATCGTGGTTTGTTATTGGTGAAAGTGATGCCTCATATTGCTAGTTACGATATGGACATGACACACCTAAACCTACAGACCCTGTAACCTGAGATGGGTGGACTTGTCCACTATTGTCTCCATTCGATGTTAGTCTGAATCTTGGCAGTAGCAATGACTTTCTTCTTTTGGGTGGCATATTTTAAACCTGAAATTCAAAGAAATTGAATATACTTCTTAAAATCGAATTATATAATTATATTAAATAATATCTAACATTAGTACATCATTGCAATAATAACACATTTTGGTTTTGAGATAATAAAACATACATAATTTAATTGCTATCATCACTTAATTGCACATCAAAATCATCCTCTATTTCTGAATATTCAGAATTAAAGTCAAGCTCATCTTCAAAATTCTGCCCATCTATGGATTCCTCATCATCTCCAGATAAAATTTGCACAAATTCATTATTTGGATGATTTAAAATTTCATTCTCGAAACATGCATTTATTTCATGTACATCCGGTTCTTCTTCCAGAAATGCTTCACTTTCTTTTGTCTTGCTTTCTCCCTTTGCCTGTCCATCAAAAACACCTCTTGGTTTAACTTTGCAGACGGCTAACCAATCTAACTTATCCCTTCTTAAGCTGGATAAGGGACATAATGCACATGGGTCGCTTGCATTGCTAACACGAATGGTTCAAATTGCTTAAATCTTCTCCGCTAGTTGATTTCAGTGAGATTATATCGGCTATGTACTTTTGTTCCAACGTTAGGAGTTAGATCAAACCACTCACACTTAAAAAGTACACACCATTTTATCGGCAATGCAGGATATTCTATTTCAAGTCTCTTAATAATTTTAACAAAATAATCTATTAGTTCCCCTTGTATATAAACCCCACTATTTACTGTTGCCATGCTATGTCCATGCTTTTCAGTATGAAATTTGTATCCATTAACGAAATAGGTACAGGATATGATTTAACAGTTCGTAATGGCCCTTTAGCAAGATCACATATGAGCCTGTTTTCTATTCTATTTTCAAAAGCCTACATAAAAATAATTTAATCAATACATATAATATTTTGTAAGTTTTACAATAATTGCAACAAGCATTCAATTTTATTATACTTTACAGACTTACATAATTTGCAAACCAACTTTGAAAGTTTTTATCCACTTCTTTATTGATGTCATCTTGTGAGTTTCCTGGCGTTAGCTCGCTTAACAACCCCTCGTATTCACTAAAAACATTATAAATTATCTTAGCTATACTCTCCAATCATCGAGAAAAATAATTTAGCCAATTTCAACTATAACATAAACTTACTGCACAAAAGGTTGAATTTCTTGGCAATTCAATAAAATGAAATCATGTGCAGCCTCCATTTCTCTCTGTTAACATTTTTCTTGTTGAGTGTCCATGTGTTCGGCCAGGATATTTGAAAATAGATAAGTTATCATCACCAATCCGCTCACCTCCATCGTCATTACGAGGAACTTTTCTTTCTCGAGTGATCACATAAGGCTCAAAATAATGTGAAAAAAATGTACTTGTTTCCTCTACTAAATACGCATTGCATATAGAGCCTTCAACTCTAGCCTTATTTTTAACATTTTTCTTCAAGTGATGCAAATTCCTACATTATATTTAGGGTAATTATCTTAACTTATTTGGTATAAAGCTATAAAAGTTTTAGTAAGTTTTGATATAAAAGTAAAATTACCTCTCGAATGGATACATCCATCGATATTGAACTGGACCAGCAAGTTTTGCCTCGTGTACTAAATGTACAGGTAGATGCTCCATACAATTAAAGAAACTGGGTGGAAAAATAGTCTCTAATTTGCACAAGATAACCGAAATGTCCCTTTCTAATCTTTCCATATCAGACAACTGTAATTCAAAAGCTGTTAAAGTTTTGAAAAACAAACTTAATTCCTTTATAGTTTCCTAAACATTATTCGGTAAGAGCTCCCGAAATGCAATTGGAATGAGCCTCTGCATAAATACATGACAATCATGACTTTTCATTCCAAATAATTTGTACTTCCTCATATCAACACACCTTGCCAAATTTGAAACATATCCATCTGGAAACTTTAGGCTTTTCAACCATCACACAAAGTTTGCTTTTGTTTTTTATCCAAAGTGTAACATGCTTTTGGATATTTTCTTATATTTGGATCTTTATCTAACTCGCTTCTTCTACAGAAAATTTTCAAATCGGCTTTTGATTTTGCATTATCTTTGGTCCTCCCTTCAATGTTCATGATTGTGTTGAAAAGATTGTCAAAAATATTTTTTTTCAATATGCATAACATCTAGATTGTGTCGTATCAAATTAGTTCTCCAATATGGCAAATCCCAAAATATACTCCATTTTCTCCAATCGAAGTTTTGACTTATGTTACTATTAACCTCTTCACTTTCAAGTTCTGTAACTTTTAGTAACCCTAATCGATCAATCTCCCGCAATATATCATCACCAAATTTATTAAGGGGAGGAGGTGTTTGTACAATCTCGTTCTTAATAAATTTTTGTTTATTGCATCTGAATGAATGATCTAGAGGAAGAAATTTTCTATGATTGTCAAACCATGATGTTTTGCTCCCGTTAGAAAGATGAAATGCATCAGAATCATTGCCATAGTAAGGGCAAGACAATTTTTCGATTGCGCTCCATCCAGACAACATAGCATATGTAGGAAAATCACTAATAGTCCACATCAAAGCTGCTTTCATCTTAAAATTTTGTTTAAAAGACACATCATATGTTTTAACCCCGAATTCCCAAAGATGATTCAATTCATATATCAATGGTTGCAAAAATACATCAATTTTATGCTTTGGATTTTTAGGCCCTATTACAATGACTGTCAAGAACATGTATGCCTTGTCCATACACATCCATGGCGGTAAATTATATGGAGTAATTATGATTGGCCATGATGAATATTATTGGCCCAATTAACCAAAAGGTTGAAAGCCATCTGTCGATAATCCCAACCTAACATTTCGACTTTCTGCTGCAAACTCAGTATGTGTGTCATTGAAATGTTTCCAGGCGAGCCCATCCGATTGATGGGTCATACTTCCATCATTCTATTCATGTTCATTATGCCATCTCATGTGGGCTGCAGTAACATCAGAGGCATACAGTCTTTAAAGTCTTGGAGTTAGCGGAAAATAATACATCCGCTTCCAAGGAACTAATTTTTGCTTTCTAGTACGCATTCTTGGTTTGAACCTAGGTTGGCTACAGTATTTGCACTCTTCTAATTCCACATCTTCTCCCCAAAATAACATACATCCCAACCTGCAACAATCTATTCGTTTAACGGACAAACCAAAACCCCAAATAAGCTTCTTTATTTCATAAAAATTCTCAACCATTTTATGATGAGGAGGCAATGAATCATTGTACCATGTAAGAATTTTATCTAAACTTTGTTCAGAAATACGACCTTCAAACTTTATGTTCAATATTCGAGCAATGGTAGACAGTTGAGTCATTTTCTCACAGTTTGGCCATAATTCTTGGTCAGCTGACTCTAGTAAGTCAAAAAATATTTTTGCATATGGGTTTGGTTCCTCTTCACTATTCTGTATATTTTCTTCAAAGGAATAACCAGCTACATCAGAAACCATTTATGCGTAAATATTTTCATTTACATCCACATTATTTGGTTGAATACCAGCTCCCCTTACAAATCCATTTATATTTACTGCTGACAATGCTTGATTACCCCTAGAGGTGCTACAAATTATTGGCTCCCCATGTTTTGTCCATTGAAAAGAATTTGGAACAAACCCTTTTTTTAACAAATGTAGATGCACTTCATCAGTAGGGAGGAAACAAATATGTTTTCACTTTTTACATGGACATCTGATTTTTGGACCATCCATATATGTAGGCTGCAAACTTGCATATTCAATGAATGATTAAACTCCCTCGACAAACTCAATATTAATGAGACCATCTAGCATTAATCGCCTATACATCTAAGATCTATCAACATTACTCATGTTTGCGTAACTGTTATTCAAATAAGGTAATTTCATAATTAGATTTATGGGTTAAATAAATAGGAAAGGTTTATCAATGTTTGCAATTATAACTTAACAAAACAAATCACAATTTTCAGCAAACCCAAATATGCAATTATATATTTGGATCCTACTCCTAACATAGGAACAAAATAATTCAAAATTACCATGAACAAAGCATCATGACATAAAATTAACTTGCATCAAGGTACGTGGCACTCAACCATGATAACCGAGTTACCCTTTGGAAACAGTAGCCCGCAGTTGAATTGTTTCAGCCTATATATCTTGATACAACAGTGACACACAAGAAGTATTTTATGTTATTTTATAATGGATTTGCATACACAGAGCCTGTTTTTGAAGATAAAAAAAGTCATATGCATATATATAAGATAATGTTCATTTTAATGTTTTTTTATATGCTTTTGATTTTATTTATGAGAAGAGAACAATAGTACAGTAAAAAAAAAGATCCCAAAAATAAAATAAAATGGATCTAACAACCTAAAAAAAGGCAAAATACCCAAGGCAACTGCATCAAGGAAAATAGAACTAAAAGGTTAAGTCACAAAAAAGTGAGATCATAAGCACACCACCAAAACTAGAAAAATAAACAAAGTTTAAAATCGTCAAAGTAAAATAACAACCCAAAACCTGACAGCAGAGAGAACCCCCAAATAGCAACAACCCACGAAGAGCACAAGGATAGATCAGAAATTAAGACAACTATCAGCCTTTGTCAAAATAGCTAACTAGAGAAAGGAAAAACAAACAGCAAAGCTAAGCAAGTCAGGCGAGAGCAATATAAAAAGAGAAAATAACACACAAGACCATATAAGATCAAGTAAAGGATCAGCCTTCTATTTCTAAAAAAATAAGAATTGAGAAAATGCTTAGAATATAACATACCTGAATCGTATGGTATATACAATAAAATCAGCTAGCCTCCTTGAAGGAAAATTTGTTCCACCTTAAAAGCAATACAGTAAGTAAAAAACTGTCAACTATATTTAGTAACCCAATAATGATTCAATATAGTAAGTAAAATCTTCAACATAATTGTGGATGGCATGAGATTCCCTCACCTATTAAGAGAAGTGATACTAAATGTGGTGGAAGTTCTTTCTCTATAAATGTGGCTGGATTGGAAAGACAGCAGTAGATGTAAATTCCAGTTTATTTTGTGAAAGTGAAACCAGAATTGCACTGCATAAAGCAATGACTGAGTTAGATGCCCTTACCCATTATGTTATGCAATAATACAAATATTGTTGACACTTCAACAAATCAGAGTGAATTTGACATAAACAAGTCTAAACAATCTATTACCCTCATATGTAAATATTTCAATTTTTTATGAATTTTAAATTTAGACAGTAGATAGAAAAGGATACACTCAGACGTGAGCTTGAGCAAGACATTGACATTCAAGACAAAATGAACATATACAGCAAACATCTGTCCAGGATTTTTCATACCTGTTACAATGGTAGCTGGTAACTACAAGAGTAAGAAGTCAAAAATTGATAATATTGATGCCTTCAAAAACAAAACATCACAGGTAATGACACTTAATGGCTCTCAAAATCACCACCTTCGCACTAATGATGTGAACAACTGCAGCCATTTGCAAAAATAACTCAGGAATCAGCAATAGGCATCTCAAAAGTAATTAGCAAGTCATGATAGCCAACTAAAACACACCAAGAAAAAAACAATGTTTTTCAAGCATGTTAAAATATTCAAGCAGCTAAAATGTTTTTCAAATCTTGACAAAGATACTACACTGTCAATATAGAAAGGAACATAAGGACGAAGAAATTCTGAGTCATTTTATTCAAAATATAAATCTAAGAAATCATGTAGCAGATAAATTTAAGGCTCCATCAAATATAACCGTAATTATTCTAATTTAACTAATAACCATAGATGTTTACATGGGCTACATTTGTATACAAAAATAAAAAGAAAAGATTGCTAAATGAAGCTGTGAGAAACAAACTGTTTGTGATGCAAGTGACTTCAGTTATTGAGGATAAATTTACTAGGCATATAAGTTAGTTCACAATGGTTGAATCAAATTTTTATAGAAACCATTAATAACATAATAAGGACTTGAGTAGGTAGAGAGCATATATATTTATTTGTTAGAAAAGAAAATAATTTATACAAAAAAAATACATATTTGCTGTAAATCAACAAAATTATTGTACAAAATGAATTGATGGTTTTAACAAGGAAAAATATAGCTAAGAAATGTTGTTAATCTGAATTACATGATTTTAATGCATAATGATTTTCTTACTTAATCTTCAAACAATTTGAATAGTATGTATGAAGATGGAAAACATGAAGGAGTAAGAGATTGTTACATTTGTACATACTGTAAAGAGAAATATGAAGTGGTTCTACACAAATCTAAAAGTTGTTTCATTTATGAGCATCCAAAACCAGACAACCTGCTTGTACAGGAGTCAATTTGCAACATGCAACCTCAACAATTTGCATAATACAAGTGTGTGTATATTGTTAACTATATATATTGTTAACAGAACATGGCCAAAATAGTGCAGGATAAAGGCAAAGTAAATCAGTATAATACAAGTGTGTGTATATTGTTAACTATATATATTTTGAAATTCAAGTGTCCTTGAACATACTTATTACGATGTGCTATCAAGGTGCTGGCCAACCATCCAAAATAGAGAGTTTCCTTGAGATATGTAGGGGACACTGTACTGTAAAAAAAATTTGGTTACTTGTCACAAAACAGATATAAGGGTTGATATGCAAGTATTAATGAATTATGTTCATGCCTATATGTAACTGGTTACACAACAAAATATTAGCAGTACGTGCAAAGAAGACACTTTCTTAGCCAACAATTATAGGTGACAAAATCTATAAGAGTACTTACACTACAACATTGTTGTATACAACTCCACCTTTCAATAAGCTTAATCTCTCAGGATTTGTAACAACTATTCTTGAAGAGAATATGGATTTTGTATCGAATATAATCTTCAAGCTAAAAGCTATTCATATTGTGTTGCTAAAAGCTAATAGGCAAAGCAATTCACTTCTCTTTTTATACCAACTATGTGCATGTTTTCTTCCCTTATCTATTGCACTACTTCTACCATTTTATACTTTTTGATATACTGTACTATTTGTTTTTGTCTACCTTCTCAACATATTATTCCAATTACTAACTTTCCTCTTTTTTTCACTTAATCTAGCATACACCATATTGCTTATTATCTATCTACTCTTGTAGCATTATCCATAGAAAATCAAGCTAGTAGCGGTAACCACCAAAACACAAAGATGCAAAACTAAATGCCCCTACTGACCAAATAATTCAGCATCTCCGCCTTTTATTTGTATTTTTTTGCCACTACTTCTATCTTCTTTTCCTTTATACTCACTTAATAAACTAATAGTTAACTTTAGACTCATAGATTTGAAAACGTCTTGAGGCAGAACAAAACACAATAAATCGAAAAAACATAAAAAAAAACATCCGATCAAGAATTAAGCAAAGATTAACATGAACAGGCTAAATTCAATTCAAAATGCTTCATGGCAATATAATCTTCAATCAACATTCCCAGTAATTCACAAATATGGGCAAAAAATTTAAAATACTAGCCTTGGAGCTTTAATGGCAAGATGGAATATATCCAATGAAACTCAACAAAATTGGCTGCAAGAGATGCGTACTTCAACCACGATCAGTTTGGCAAAGATGGCACCCAAAATTTAGTGAAAATGATGGCTTTTTTTTCTAATACCACTATGCCATGTAATATCATATATTTATACATAAATATTAATTTGAAAATTAAATTAAAACATGAAAGAAAGTTTAAATGTAAATTTGTAAAATGATCAGTCTAACAATTACGGGCTTAGCTATAGGCCCAGTCCAGATGAGGTTTTAGTTCAAGTATGCTCTAATGGTAAAGCTATGAATGAAGAAAAGGTAGCCAAAAGGAAAACAAAAAAAATAATCCTTTTACACCCTTGACTTTAATTAATTTACAATTCAACTCTTAAACCTAAGGAAAAAGAGAGGCAGGAAAGGAAAATTGAAGATTGTTGCTGCAACATTGCACCTAGATAACAATAGTTGCTCTATAAAAATTATCTGGGAATATATTTCTGATGGTTGTATTTCTAATGTGAATCTTCACCTCACTAAGGAGGGGGAATCAACATCTATATCCCCAAGGGATGAAGCTTTGAAAATCCTTAAAATAGCAGACCAACTAGGCATCATTCAACTAGAAAATAAAAAAGATTTTTTTGAGTCTTTAGTTGAATCAAAAGTTAGAGAAAGGGAGAATTAGGCACGTATGAAGTCCACAAATACAGGTAATTAGAAGTTTAGTTTTGGTTTCCTTCTTTGGGATTCTACGTATTTATCTTCTTTTTCTTTTAGGAAGTTTCTTTGCTAGAATATTAGAGGCCTTAATTCAGAAATTAAAAAGAGGGTGGTAGTTTCTTGTATTGGTAAAAGTAATATTGATTTGTTGATGTTGATAGAAACTAAGATGCAAGGGATTATAGAAAATCATATTAGAAGGGTTTAGGGTAATAGGAATTATGATTGGGTTTCATTGGAACAAATAGGTAATAGTGGAGGAATTCTAGTTTTATGGTGTATTGGTTTTTTCTTATCTTATTTCTCATCTATTAGGTCAAAGGTAGATCGTGGTTAAGGGGAACCTAATGAGTTTAGGTACAGATTGTTGGATTATAGTGGTTTATAAGCCCACATCATGCATAAAGCAAGAATGATTGTGGCTTCAGTTAGAAAAGGTTTTGGAGGGGGGATGTCCCAACTTTGGTGCGCAGTGATTTCAATGCAGTACTAAATCTTAAAGATAGATGGAGCAAATTTTTGAGTGAGAAAGATAAGAGATTCCAAGAATTTATGTCTAAATCAGGCTCAATTGATCTCCCTCTGGTTGGTAGGAAATTTACATGGATAATTCTATCAACAGGAGTAGAATTGAATTCTTTTTAGTGAACAAATGTTGGCATTTGTAGTTTCAAAATATGTCTCAATCTGCTTTGCCTAAGCTTATCTTAGATCATGTCCCTATTGTTCTCTATTGCTCTTCTTTTAACTGGGGTCCTAAACCTTTGAAATTTCTAGACACTTGGTTGGAGGATGGAGATTTTCTTAAGAAGTTTAACAACTGGTGGTCAAGTTTGAGTAGAATTGGCCATAAAAATATTCATTTTAAATTTAAGTTGTTAAAGAAAGTCATTGTGGGTTGGAACTCTTCATTCTATTGTAACATGGATCTTGCAATTAGTAACCTTGAAAAGATATTGATAGAATTGACTGCGATCTTGAATGTGATGATATTCATGAAGTGGTTAGAAATTCTTGACTTCTAAGAGGAACTCCCTTGTTAATTTGCTAGGAAAAATTGAAGGCTAGGGAATCTATGTAGAGATAGAAATCTAGGATTAAGTGGCTAAGGAAGGGGGACCAAAATATAAGATTTTTTCATCTATCTACCTCGTTTAGGGGTTGCCACAATAGGATTAATAAGTTAATCACTAAGGATAGAGCAATTACGAATCTTGTACTAATTAAGAAAGAAGTTTTTAATTGTTATAAGGAGCTATTTAATGAAAATCAAGTTAGTGTGCCTTTCTTCCCTGCTCACTCCTTCAAAAAACTCTCTATAGACTCAACTAATTTTCTAGAACTTCCTTTTTCCCTTAAGAAAGTTAAAGCTACAGTTTGGTCTTGTGATAGCTCTAAATCCCTTGGCTTGGACAGTTTTAATTTTTCCTTCATTAAGGCAGTTTAGGATTTTATTGGTGCAAATATTTATAAAATGACTAAATAATTCTTTAAAAAGGGTCATCTTCCCATAGATGCATCTTCCCTCTTTTATCTCATTAATTCCAAAAATTGAGGGGGTTGTTTGTTTAAAGGATTTTCATCCCATTAGCCTAATTGGAAGTTTGTACAATATCATTGCTAAGCTGCTTGCTAATGGACTAAAAAAGGTAGTAGCTGAGGTAGTGCCTGATTACCAATGTGCTTTTATTCGGGGTAGGCAAATTCTTGATGCTGGAGTCTTCTAATAGAAGTGGGGCTCTTTTCAAAGTGGATTTTCACAAGGCTTTTAACTCAGTGAATTGGAAATACTTAGATACATTTCTAGAAAAAATTATCTTAGGTAGTAAATAGAGGCTTTGGATTCAGAAATATGTTAGTTCAGCTAAAGTTTTTGTTTTAGTCAATGGGTCCCCCACTCTTGAAATTTAGCTCTTTCGTGGGTTGAGGCAAGGTGTTCCTTTGTCCCCATTTTTATTTATTATTACTGCAAATGGGTTGTCTGCTCTTATAAAAAAGGTAATCAATGTGAGCTTTTTTAAAGGAATTTACTCTCTAACCAGTCCCTCTTTGATGCTCACTGTCTCTTATATTCAATATAAAGATGATACCATTGTTTTTTTGGAGCCATATATTGAAAACATTAATAAGTTCAAAAGAATCCTTAAAGTCTTTGCTCTTATTTTTAGGTTGTATGTGAATTTTCATAAAAGCTCTCTAATTGGCATTAATGTGAGGAATGATTGGGTTATGGGTTGTGCATAGGCTGTTAGGTGAAAAATTCAATAGTTGCTATGCTTTTATCTCGGTCTCCCCCTAAGAGCTAACCTTAGGAAAAAAGTGACTTGGATTCCTGTTATCCAAAACTTTAAACGTAAATTAGCTGGATGGAAAGGAAAACATATTTCTTTTATTGGTCATCTTACACTCATCAAGGCTACATTAAAGAGTCTTCTGATTTATTTCATGTATCTCTTCAAAATTCCAGCCACAATCATAAAGATAATTAATGTGATTATGTGAAACTTCTTTTGGTGTGGTTCAGAAAATAAGAAGGCCTTTAAACAAATTTGATGGAATACTATGATACAACCTAAAAAGTTGGGAGGTCTGGGTGTTGGCTCACTTGCTCATAAGAACCAAAGCCTCTTATTTAAATGGTTTTGGAGATTAAATCCCCATTATAATGCTTTGTGGCAAAACCTAATCTTTTTGAAATACATGATTAAAAAGAACTTGATTCAAGATATCATCTTAAATCAAAAAGCCTCTATTATATGGAAGGATATTGACAAAATCATATCTTCTCCCTCTTTTTCTAAAAGTATTGCTATTTATGTGGGCAATGGTAACCTTTGTCTTTTTTTGGCATGATAGATGGATTGTAGATGATCCATTGAAAGAAAGATTTGCTAAATTATTATTGATTTCTCCTCAAAAAGATGCATGTATGAGTAAATGTGGTTGCAGTCAATGGGTCATGGTACTGGAATCTTAAATGGAGAAGAGATTTTATGATGTGGGAAAAGGCTTTGCCAGAAGATTTAATGATTATCCTTAACTTTTTCTCTCTCTCCTTCACTCAAGTTGACAAAAAATTTTGGGTTCATGATTTGCAAGGTAGATTCACAGTTAGGCTTGCCTATAATTGGTTAAATTAGTTGCCAATTTCGGAAGTGGCTTACCTTCAGCCTTTCTCCTTTCTCCTTTTGAAAAATCTTGCTCCTCTTAAGGTAGAAATTTTCTTTTGGATGTGTCTCCTGAGGAAAATAAGCACAAAGGCATTTTTGGTTGAGAGGGGTATTATTACAGCTAATTGTATTAGATGTCCCTTATGTTCGGTTTTGGATGAGACTTTAAATCATATTTTTGTTAGATGTCCTTTGTCCTACAGCCTATGGTATAAAATTATTAAGTGGTGGGGTTATGATTTTTGTCTTCCAAGTGACCTTAAAGCTTTCGTATTGCAGTGGTAGGGGTGGGCTCATGGTTTAATCCAACTAAAAGTTTGGAATATTATTTTTTTGGTTCGATTATGGACTATTTGGCTAGAAAGAAATGCCATAGTCTTTGAAAATAAGAGTTGGAACTTAGACACTGTGTATCACTTTTGCCTAACTTAATCATCCTTTTAGATTAAAACTCATAAAGATATAAGCTTTATAAAGGGGAAAAATGAGATCTTAACTGCTAATCGATTTAAAAATTTGTATTCTATTAGTAGGGCTAGACCCAAGGCAATTTGGTCTCCTCCTCCATTGGGTGTGGTTAAGTGGAATACAGATGGTTCATGCTTTGGTAATCTTGGGCCAGCAAGGATTGAGGTTGTCTTAAGGAATTCTTTAGAGGCAATGATTTGTTTCTTCTCTTGTAATATTGGGATAGCTAATTCTATCTTAGCAGAGGTGTTGGCTATTCTCAAAGCTTTGTAGATCTTCATCGATTTTCTCTCTCAACTTAATCTAAAAGTGATTTTTGAATTGGATTCCTCAACGATGGTGTCTTGGCTATAAGATCCTGCAGGTACCAGGCCATGGAAATTAGGTCCTATTTC
This sequence comes from Excoecaria agallocha, assembly GCA_037975025.1. Classification (NCBI taxonomy): domain Eukaryota; kingdom Viridiplantae; phylum Streptophyta; class Magnoliopsida; order Malpighiales; family Euphorbiaceae; genus Excoecaria; species Excoecaria agallocha. The sequence continues at coordinate 36,411,370 of CM075807.1, read as the reverse complement.
TAATGACATTTATAATTTTATATCCAGAATTAGAAAGGTTATTTTTATCCATAAAAGGTGAGAACATAATTTCTTTATAGATAACTTGGCTAAAAAGGAAGTCTCAAGCGAATCCAATTTTATTGCCTGGCTTAATTAACTGGAGGTATTCCGTTGATTGATCCAAACATCTCTAGACATAGATTAGCAAGTGCACTTATTACTCTCTTCCTATCTACTGTATGACCCTTTTATTTTGATGTTATTAATTATAAGAAGGGGGATGTGATGTTATTTAGGAGAGTGGTTGGTTATTTTACAGAGGCTCTAGTTAATTTCTTCTAATTTCTAGGGTTTGTATTAGTTTTTCTTTAGGCTATTTGTTATGGATGTTTTGTTCTCAGGATGAGGCCTTGCTTTTACATTTTTGTTGATTTTCCTCAAAGTTTTGTTTCCTTTTGCTTGAGAACAAGATCTATTTTTTGGGGTGTGCTACCATAATTTTGTGGGTTAAGGGGTTTTCTTGAGTTACAGGTTCTATTTTCCTGATGTTGGCCCTATATCTTATTGCTGGGAAACCTAATTTTAGCGCTCAGTGTTTTGTTCATTTAATAAAGATTTACAGTTTATCAAAAAAAGGTGTTTATCATCCTATGCTAAGAAAAGCAAAGAAGAGATGTTTATATATTATTCAACATCAATTAGTGTTATGTGTGCCACAAATTAAGAAGGCTATTCCCTCCATTGCCAACAAAAATGCTAATTCCTTGCTGCAACATGTGTCGGAGCCATGCTCGATTTCGGGCTCGCTCTCGGAGGCCCGCTTTTAGGGTCCAAGACTAGAAGAGACTCATTATAACTCATAAATTGGTAACTTCATAGTAAAAATGGATCAAGTCCAAATTATTGTTGGTAATCAATCCATGAAGATATCTACTAATGGGCTCAAAAGAGACAGGCATTATGGAGTCGCCACCCAAAAGAACACTAAGAAATGATTCTCGACTTTTTTAATGCCCAAACATAGATTGGTGTTAGCAACAACACTCTTATTGGGTACCTTGGTTATGTGTTATTTTATAATTGAGTTTTAAGCATAAATCCTCTTCCTTCTCTCACACGATGCAAAGTGATATAATTAAATAAATATTCCAATCAATTGATAGAAGTGGTAAAGAAGTAAGTTATATCAACTACTTAAACTATTACAGAAGAAAATCATCCAAAGAAAGAAATAAACTAAGTATCATATATAAATTAGGGCATTCATTTGGGTTGGAAACTTTGGTTCCATTATGCATATTTTACAAAAATTCTCTTTTGTCCTTTATCTAAGTTTTGGATAAAAAATTAGATATTGATCTATGCTTTGAGGAAAAACCTAAGTTAATCAATAAAAATTATGTTATGCATCTTTTCCTTTAAAATGTGCATGAAAATCCTTTTTTACTAACTATTACATCCCTAAAATGAATAAATCCAAAAACACCTCAAAATCCAACTAAATAAGCAAAATAATAATAAAATCAAATGATAAATAAAACAAATAAATTTACATAAAAGTTGAATGGGTGGGAGAAGGCAGTAACAAATTAGGGGCATAACTCTCAATGTATGATGCCTTACAAGATCTCCTACAAGCATATGTGATCGATTGCTCTTATAAAACCAAAAAAAGACCAATAGATTAGCATTATAAATAAAAAGCCGATATACGGCCGTTCGTGGGGGTGTCTTCCCGTCCATCACTTGAGGAATAGATATAAAAGCTGAAAATTGATACCAAATCTACCAATGTTTCAAGTACACACTAGATACTCAAGCATAAAGATCTGAAACATGCCAAACTGAGATTTTAGCCCTAAAACATGCTTTAATTACATTAAATGACACTAATATCCAAAATAATACAATAAAAACAAATCTCTAAATTACACAACAATGGGGGAAACCATACTCAAACCATGTCACATTTATACATATAGATCCAAACTTGCATATTACTCAATTTAAAAATGTAAATCCACAAAACATAACACACAAACACATTAATTTTAATAGCAATCAACATGATCATGTATGATTAATTTTAGAGAGAGAAAAAATGGTTAAAGATCCTAAAATATTACCCTCGGGAGATATTCTAACTCTAAAATTCTTGAACTATAGATCTCCACTCTAACTGTGGTTTTTGTATCCTATAAAACTATATGATTTTTGTGTGTGTGTTTGTTTGGATCAAAAGAATGTTAGAGTTTTTTTTTTCTTCTTAGAGATAAAAGAATTAAAATCTTTTTCCCTAAGAATTTTCTCTCTTTTTAAGAATAAATCTTCCATTTTTGAAACCCTAATTTTTATCTTTCATATATGGGGAGGAATTGGAATTGAATTCTAACTCTAACTCTGTAAATCAAAAGGGATTAATCCCTCAAAATCTGGACTGAAGATTGTTGGAAATCTATATTCCCATTTTTAAAAGCCAAAAGCATGGGAAATTTGGAAATTTGATCACAGACGGCCATCCCTCAGGAAAAAATCTAGAATTCACAAAAATGACTTAAATCTAACCTGGACTAGAGGGAGGTGTCCATAAACAATCGTTCCCCCCATGATAAATGACTACCTATCACTACTGAAGGCTAAAAACATGGTTTTCAATGCTCTTTTGTTAAAACCTTTCAAAAATACTTGGAAAATCATAAGATTTTTACGAAAACTGTGAAAAATCCACATTGGAGTTTCATGATCCATACTTTTTATTAAAAATATACTATTTTCTCATCATCGATTAACCCTAATCTAGGCTATCTCGGGTTACGAGGTCTACACTCGACTTCAAAATGAAATGCTTCGAATGCATATTTGAAGATAATATATGAATTCCATTTCAAAGAAAACTACATTTATTGATTAAAAGGCATGCCATAACTACATTTATACCAGCACATAATCTAGAGTACCGATTAAAGCTCTATTATGGCCTAAAAAAGTCAATTATAAAGCCATTCATTATATTATATTGAGAGCAAACTAGCTATTGGATCAAACTATAGTGCTGGATCAATGCCATGAATCCAGATGGAACTTCACTAATAGGATGATCTAGCCTTAGTTGAGAGCAAAATAGTTATAATTCCCCTTTTGAAGGTTTTGTATCATCTCTTCCCACTGGAAAGACCAACGAAATAGTTTTAAAAACTTACTCTGTTTGGGTTGTTTCTGTGCATATTGCACTAAAATTATGCTTTAAATGAGGACTATTTATCTTTTCTTAAACAAAACCATAAATTGAAGCTATCATGAACTCAAGAATAATAGTTAACAAAACAAACTTGATTTACTCTTCAATCAAATGATGCAAATACTTTGAACACTTCAAATGGAAAGAAATCAGAATTATTACAGCCTTATTCATAAAAATAAAAAAGATTAATACCCAAATATACTGTAATTATGGATCAAAAATAAGAATTACTACCTAATAATTATCAAGTGAACATGAAAAACATACCGGCATTAGAACGGGTCGCTCATTTTGAAGAACTTGGACAAAGTACTTGCTTGAAGAGTTTGATGGACAGCTATAGAGTAGCAGTATATTGTTGCCAACAAAAGATGATAGAAAGCTACCTTGCCAATTTTTACTCTAGAGAGGCCTTGGAATTTCTAAAGGTTCTTCCTTTTGTATTTTATGGAATTCTAAAAAAAAAACTCTAAGGATTACTTCATGTTCAGCAAATGTAAGGAAAAATTTAACACTTATGGCAAAATTGGAAGTTGAAGGACAAAAAGCACTCACAAGAACTTTCAAGGAAAAGACCCAACTAGCATACAAAAGGAACCAATGTCTCTTCACGTGCAAACTATAGTCTTGCCTTTTCATAAGTTCCAAGTGCATGTTTCTTTTATACATCACAATGCATAAAAGTCGATACTCAGTTTAAAAGTAACGTAGAATGCTTTTAAGATCATAATAGCCCAATATAGAGAAGAAAATAGGTATTGTTTACATTCCCCTACCTCAAAACTAGCCATTTACAAGTCTTTAGCCAACATAAGCATAAGCTTCTTTTCTTTTATTTATTTATTTATTATTTAGAAAAAAGCCCTATATGGATATCCTTAAAGATGATGATGATAATAATAATAATAATAATAATAATAATAATAATAATAATAATAATAATAATAATAATAATAATAATAATAATAATAATAATAATAATAATAATAATAATAATATGTAATGAAAAATGCTTTTCTTGTTTAATTAGGTCAAATGAAAGTTGATGCTAGTGGACATTTTGACCTAGTTTACAAGTTAAGGATTGTGTATCAAAAGTATTTAAGTAAAAATTACCTTACTTAGAGGAAATACAAGAGGTAACAACTATCTTAATTCTGTTTCTTGTCATCAGGTTCCTCTCACCAAACATTCTTTATAAAATCCAAAATAAAAGTCCAGGCCTACTCTATCCAGAAAAAAGATACACAATAACATGAATCATATGAACATCAAACAAAAGAAATAAAAAAGACTAAACAAGAAGAAAAAGAAAAAGAAGACTACAAATTTAATAATTTGATGACTTAATATTACCTTCTTGTGCCATAATAACTTTCTCTATTGAATGAAAAACATCTTCAAGCAATGGCACTCCCATTCAATAGTTTAATGAATTACCATAACCCTTCAACATAAACACCTCCAAGTCATTAGTCCACCCTAGCAAAGCCACCTAAATACAGTGCATATAGTTTGCACATTAACATCTATTATATAAAATATAATAACAGAAGAAGCTTAATAAACTTTCTTTTCTTTTCACAATAGCAAAAAAATTGATTTATCAATATGAACCATGCACAAACAAGGACCAAAAATTGGTAAAGAAATTGTACTACCTCATCAGGGGTAAAAACAGCACAAGCTTGATATGCTATATACAACAAGGATGCTTCCACCAAATGGGAAGCAAAAGTGAAATAGGGAGAAAAAAATAATAAAAAACAACCCAAAGGCAAAGCGAAATGTAGGGAAAATTAGTAAAAGACAACCCAAAGCCAAAACTGAAATGATTCAAAATCATAATAAAAGGAAATTGTTTAATGAAAAAAATTGCATGTAATTCACAAATGCTAAATTATCATCTGCTTGCAAAGAAACCAGAGAGAACTAGTATCATTTCTTGTAAAATTAAGTTTATAACGCCTTACTAATGCAACTGTAATTTCAAACATAAAAATTATACTACAAGTAAATAGTGGTAAAGTAATTGCGCTATGTTATAAACTCAAGAAGATCATCAAACCACAAGACATCTCATGTAACTAGAAGATAATGATAATACGCATCAATTTAAGACGAAGCTCACATGAGTAGCCTTTATTGCATAAACATCAAGGTAATATTCTTCCATGAACAAGTTTGGAAATTTTTCTCTAGTCGTGACTCCAAGATCATATAATTCTTATTCTCCTTTATTGACTAACTCTCCACCCTTTTTGCGCTTTCCAAAGAGAAATCCAACCTTGCAACCAAGATGGAACTTTCTACAAAGACAACTTACGTTTTTTAGCATCTTTTATAAGTTTTTTCAAATGACATGACAAGTTATCTAACTCCTCTATATGTTTTTCAGTAGGAGAACAGGTTTCATGTATTGCTTTCAAGAAAGAAATAGATAAATTCTTCTTTCTATTTTAAATTTAATTTTAATAGCAAAGTTTTGAACTCTTTTCCCATTTGTGATGACTTCAAGTATTGAAAGAGATCTCATAAGAAAAAGAACCCATAAAAAATAACCTAAAAATTGACCGTATGTGATGACTTGAGGTATTGAAAGAGTTCTCATAGGAAAAACCCATAATAAATAACTTAAAAATTGAACCAAATGAGACTCAAAAGGTGGTGTAGAAAATTAAATAGCTAGCCAAGGTGATGAATATATAGAAATAAGAATGATATCAAAGATACCAATGTTAGACAAAAAAATAGGAAAAAAAATAAAACTAAATTCTAGAATTGCTCAGCTTTTAAGGCATATTCAAACAATAAAATTGATGTGATAATTTATTTTCCACCTATTTCACACATTAAAGCATGATAATACATTATTTGTAATTAATTTTCTCGCCCAACAATGAAGTCAAATTTGACATCTGCATTATGATATTAATGATTCATAACTAATCTCAAAATGAAGAAAAAAAAAGTAGCCAATCTAAAATCTTTAGCATTAATAATTACCACAAGGTTTAAGTGGATAGGATTGCACCCTTAAGGAATACTAGAATGTTCAAATGAGTTAAAATCCACATGTTTTACAACACCGTATTTGCAAAAACAGGGGATAAATAAGCTTAACTAACAGTTGAATCCCAAATATACTGTGATGGGGTGAATAGAGCACTAAAATAACTTTTAAGTATAGGTGGAACAAAATAATTATTTCAAATGCATATATATTGAGTTTAAAGTAAATTTAAACTGTAAGAGTAACTTAATATATTTTATTCAACCTTTTTCACATAAAACATAAGTGTATGGATGAAACGTAATGTAATTAATGAGCAACTAAAACAAAGTTAATATTATTCCAATATTCAAAATAATTTAGATGATAAGAATCAATATTCAAATTTTTTTCTACAATAGATAAAGCACGAAAATGTGCATATAATATGAAATAGAGCACGAATATAAAGAGAGATAGAGATAGAGATTTAGACACAGTGATTTATATAGGTTCGACCATTACCTACATCCTTTGCTTAAGACAATTTGTCTTAAGAGTTTCTCTCTTATAAGGTGACTCTATTTACGAGTAAGAGTCAAAAGCCTTTATATAATAGCTATCCAAGTTTTTCTCCTAAGTGAAAAACTCTAAAACTCTATCTTTTTTCTTAAGTAAAAGGATCCAAACACTTAGTTTTTTCCCAAGTAAAAAAACCTAAACGCTTGCTAGCTTCTTTTCCTAGTCCCTAGCAACCTAACCTCACGTATATCTCACATAGTTTGATAAGCCTCACTATATCTGATTACAATCATAAACTATAATCATTTGTGGATATGTGATTGATGCTCACAATGAAGTGAAACTTACAGCAGTATAATGTGTCAAAACAAAATGTGTTTCACTCACATTTTACACTTGAAAAATAAAATTATATTTAGGAAAAATTGTTGGGTTTCAAAATAATAATAAAATAAACATAAAAAATCACAGTGGATAATTAAAACCCACCAGGATCCATGCAATCTAATTAATTCAATAGAAAACATGTAACGATTACCAACCTCTTAAAGCGTATAGAAATCAAGTTTGCTGGTATGGCCTCACACAAAATGACACCCTTTATCGATATCCACATGCAAATATTATAAACAGAATCACTCGGGGTGCTACCTCCCTTCTTTGGCAGCAAGGGTATGATTATCTGTTTTCTTCAAAGTTACAGAAAAAAATGAATTTTTCCTCTCCACTCAAAGTGATGACTACCACTCTAATTTAGTATCCTTAGTTAGGGTTTAAACTATACATATCACTATATATATAGTTAACCTAACCCTAATTTAGAGAGATAAAATTTTGGGCCCACATTTCTTATTAAAATAAGAAATACTTTATTTCTTATTTAAAATAAGAATTATAATATTAATCTTAATTAATTTTTTAATTATATTTATTTCGAATTTTAATTTATCATAAAATAAAATTTGAAATGCTCAAATTAACCCTTAGTCCATTCATCGCATTCTATGTGTGTGACTCAAGAGGTTCATATTATATTAGCAGTAGGCCCCAATCTCATCAGGGACCCACAAGTCATAAGTGGCATCTAGCAAGACATTATGACTATCCATATAATATGAATATCATTAATTCAATTTTAACCTAATAGAACATGTTATAATCCATTTGTCACGCGCTATCTTGTTTGAACATAAGTTATGGTCCATCTCAAACTTATATAGTCCAAATATATAATTTCTCAATCATTGAGTAACTTATACAATCAAATGATAGTGATCACTCTATCAATTGATTTGAACACAGCCATACATTTCTCAATTCTACTTATCGAGGAGCCTAATAGATACCTCTCTCATAAGAGAGGAATAAATTCCTTCTTGATTATTCACTATCCTCTGCATGATTCTCACCATGTCCAATCATAACCTTTATGATTATCCAACTAAAGATAATATTTGATTATATCAAAACATAATGTTCGTCATGTAGGTACTATGATAATCTCAGGTCTAAAGATCGATAACATAACTATTATGAAATCACTAATGACATTAACCCATGTAGTATCTCATAGTGGGTCTATCCAGTACTCTGTTCTCTAATAAGTACCTATAAGTTTAATTTATATCACCATATATAATCATCCCATGATTATAAATCAAACTCATACTAGTCTTTATTTACCATTATTCCTTTAATGATAAATGATTAGGGATAGTCAAAATAACATTAGATTGTTATTTATAAACATTATTATAACGTAACTTGCCAATATGAAGAAAATCGAATTTTATAAAATAAAATGTGACATTACATAAAGGACCAAATATTTAGCCTAGGGAATAACCACTAACAAAAATAATATAGCCATTAGGTGCAAATAAATATTTAAAAAAAAATCCAATATAATTTTAAAAGACTAATTTTAAGCTCACTTTATCTTAAATCAAGGTAACGGCTAAGAATAATTTGCCCAAAAAACTATTTCCTCAAATATGTTTTTGATAGCTAAAAATATTAACAAAATTTTGCTTTCCTTTTTCAAAGAGATATTTAAGAAAAGAATAATTCTTTTTGGAAAAGAATTATTCTTTTTAGGAAAGAATCAAATTGAATGTGGTATGATTTAAAGAATTAATTTTATGCAGATAATAAGTGTGGGTGTGTGAATTCTCATAAAATAATTTTACAAACACTTTCCTAAAAAGTCTTAATCTTCATAAAGAGTTAAGCAATCAAGTCTAATGATGACATATCATATTTTTGTCATGCTTTACTTTTAATAGAACTCGTGATACTAGATTACTTTATAGACCTACATAAACTTCTTTAAAAAGCATAAGCACATTAATTTGTTTTATTAATAATCAAAATTCATTATAGGCCTTGAGCCAACATTATCCCTTTTTTTGATGATGACAAAACAACCTACACAAGAAATGTTTTGATGGAGTATAAAACTCCTAAACACAATTCTCCCCCTGAATATGTGCACAAAAAAATTAAATAAAAGATCACCAACCACACATAAATGAAGTTCACACAATTACATCACAATTTTATAATCATATCCATCACTTCTCTCCTTTTTTATCATAAAAAAAGTAAAGATAAATAAAACTACATATCAAAATCATAACAACAACTAGATGATCAATTTGAGATAAATCATAGGTCAAATAGGTCAACCAAAAAACACTATTGTTAACCATAATCAAAATATCGAACAATGTCAAACAAGAGCATATGAAAATGTAAATCAGTTAAAAGAAAGAATAACAAATTGAAATCATTTTGAAATCACTTAATGTCTTTGGGATGAGTTCTGCTACTAATATCTCCAAGTTTGGGGGCCGTTTGAATTTGTAATTAGCAATCAACCTCATGGAATGATGAAAAATAACAGAGGTAAGTTAGGTGGAGTTTTAGGATAGGTTCAACTAAAAATAAATTTTTATTTCCAAATTCGACATTTGCAAACATCTCTTCAGTCCACTTTGTGAGGTCTCCCAATGTGGAATGTAAATCCCCTAAGATTTTCCACATTTCAAGCCAATGCAATGCTTTGGGTTTGCAATCCATGTTTTGACTAGTGGTTGTTTGATCTTTTACCTCTGTCCATGTTTCCTCTTCTTCCTTTTCTAACTTAGCCTCTACACCTATATCTATATTGACATTATCATCACTTTCCGTGGTTTCTCCTTTCTCTTCTTTAATTTCTTCCTCTTCTTCTTCCTTTATACCTTTGGTCCTAAACTCATTTTCTAAAGATTTTTCATTAGCTTCCTTACTAGACTCTTTCTTAACTAACTTTTTCTTCTTATGTACTACTAATGGAATAGTAACTCTAACACCCATAGACTATACTTAGCTATTACCACAATATCATATACCATAAGACATATATTACAACGTTCCCAAGATGAAAACATTTCTAATTAGATAACTTATAGATAAAATTATAACCATGTCATGTGAACTTAAGAGTAATACCTTAATCATATAAAAGTCCTTAATACATTACAATGTTTTCTCAAACTTAACATTAGTACTTATAAAAAATTTGCAACATAATTAAGGTTTCCATAACTACAACATATAAGGACAAAAGAAGACGCTATTATCAATCTTCTAAGACTTGTGTTGGCCAACCTGCAGCAGATATCAGTCCTGGAAGAAAGTCCTATTCTCATAACCTACACGGATAAACAAAAATCCGTGCTAAGCTATAAAGCTTAGTGGGGAACACTAAATATGACAAACGGCCACTCACAGTGGTCGCCAACAAGCATACATTATGAACCATAAGTATAATTTATGCCCACTTTTAAATAAAAGCAAAATGCAGACAAGAGTCCACACATGATAACCGAATGATTTAATGATAGTAAATTCGGCATTGATGCTTAATATACACAACATTTAACCATATAAGCATATTTATCCTTTAATCTTATTCATTCATTGATTGTTATACCAATATTTATACTCAGTCATTCCTTCCATCTATTACACACTTTAACATATGCTAGGAATATATTTATATATATATTCACATATAAGCTTATGATCAACAAGGACATATGCATATTCGTAAGTAAAACAAAGCATTAGCACTATGAAAGTTTATTATTTATCTAGAATTATGTTTGTAATACTTATTGTACCAATGCATACATAGAATTTCTAGCTTGCTTCTATCTCAAGTACCATTATCATGTGAACTTTATCACTTGTAACTCTATAAATACTTTATGTGTATGCACAAGACATTATACATCAATTCTCAATAAAGAGCAAGAACGAGTAGATATAGAGAAAACATATAACCCAATGTATTAATTGAAAAGCAATCACCAACATAAATACCTATACATATACTCTTATAATCCATTACTATAGAAAACACTTATTTCAGCAAAACATTTTTCATAACTTTCATACACGACGAATCTTGCAAGTCATTTATCTTCCTCAAGCAAACCAAATATTACTATAGAAAACATATTATCTCTAATATAGTTCATAACTAGATATTAGTGATACACTAGTTCATTCATATAACTCTGTACATACTATTCCTATATGCAATAATCATGCATAAGTGTATATCGCAACATCTTTTAATATCATAATTTCCATATGTGCTGAAAAGGAATTTCACATATAAATTAGATTATGAAATCAATTTATGAATTGTCATACTTCATAAAACTTTAAGTTGAACATCAAACTTTTCTTAACTTTGGTATAAAACCTGCACTATTCTAAAGAGGTGGATAACGGGTTATACGATGGTACCCGAAGGTACAAGTCTATTTAGTCACCCAAACGGGGTTAACTACAACCCAAACGGGGTTGAAAATGATCCAAATGGGACCATGTCTGTCTGTTTAGTCACCCAAACAGGGTTGACTACGACCCAAACGGGGTTGAAACTATCGCAGCTGCAAGGTACCCTTATAGGCATGCCTATCTATCCACTTCCTAGACTCAACGCAGGTAATAAAATCTACTTTATCTTTTCTTTATACATTCATATTCTTATATGCACATGTATACTCTTGTATAACTATGAACAATATACTCATAAGAGCGCTCATGTGTAACTTTCTGTAAACCTGTGAACATTCCACTGTTGGGTATTACTGTTCTGTTCTTGTAATTCTATTAAATCATGTGACTATTCTGTATGTTAAGACTATACTTATATAAGGCCATTTGTACCCGTACATAAGCATGTAAAAATATATATCTTCTCTAGTACATATACATATATGCACAATTCATAACAATTTATACACTTTTCTCATATAATAGTCACATGACAAGATACTCCTTCTCTAATGCATACACTTGTATACATAGTCTCATGTATCAATGCCATTATATGCTTTAATAAAATTTCTATAATGGAGTCTTTAGCACTGTAGATCTGTATTTCAACATGCCAACATGTGACATCACATATTCTTACTCATGTCATTTCAATTAAGTAAAGACATATTCATATATTTCACTTTACACATATACTTTGAATCATTACTCTAAAATATCTTTCAAAATTCAAACCCAATCATGTAAGATCATATTATATATATATATATATATATATATATACATATATTTATATGTTCACATATGATCTACAAATCACAATACTTCTTTCTACCAGTAAAGTTGACATTTCAAACTATAAGTATCATATTACATGCCATACTTAATTCAATGTGCTTCCATATAACTATGAATTTATCATAACAACATGTAGTTAAGCTATACATATGTAATCATAACTTGATTTACATCCCTAGTTACATGTATTTCTATTTTAGACATTTCTTAATGACAACTGAGCATATATCATCATAAGAGTATATACAAACATTAGCCTTGCATATAACAATTATGTACAAATTTAATCACAAATATATGTTAGATATATTCCTCACTAGTAGTTACTTATGTACACGTGTGAAAGTATATGCATACATATAATTTGTATTTAATAATCATATTACATGCCCTATCCAATTCATTTGGTAATCACATAAATACATATTTAGCTTAACTAATTGAAAACCATAAAATAAAGTACGTTAAAGAAAATCTGCACAGGGCAGCATTCTGAACTCGACTTGTGAGACACATTTGAAATTTAAGATGTCATTTTTAGGCACAATTATCTCTACAATATTATCCCTCTATGTGTCTAGTTTCTATAGCATTAAAATTCATCTTAATATCTGACCTATAGCTCGCGTTATTGAGAAAATACTATAGGCTGTTTTTAAAACTAAAACAGTGTGGTCTGTCACTTAGAAAATTCATAACGTAAACTTTAAAAGGATATAGACCAACATTTCTTCATCAAAGTTAGACTTTCATGTCTCTATTTTCATCAGAATTTTATTTTGTAGCATTTCAACATGTCTACTAAAAGTTATGCCCATTATTGTAAACTCTGTTTCTATTAGCAGTCCATGGAAAATAGTCCGGATTCAACCCTAAATTCCATATACTTAGAGACAGATTTAAGTTTATGTTTCTTCATATGAAATATAGGTATGGAAGTCTAGTTTCCAACGCAAAAAGAATCACTTAATTTACTGTTCTATAGCTCAATTTATGAGAAAAAAAATCCAGATAGTTCAATCAGTCATAATGAAACATTCTACTCGTGAAGAGGCTCACGAGTGAAGTAAAAGGGCAACATTTCACGACTCGTGAAGGGGCTCACGAGTGGAGAAAAAGGACAGCATTTCACGACTCGTGAAGGGGCTGACGAGTGGGGAAAAAGGACAGCATTTCACGACTCGTGAAGGGGTTCACGAGTGGGGAAAAAGGACAGCATTTCACGACTCGTGAAGGGGTTCACGAGTGGAGAAAAAGGGAAACATGGTGCATGACTCGTGAAGAGCTTCAGGAGTCGGACAATAATTCACGACTCGTAAAGATCTTCATGACTCGGCAAAGACTCAAACTGTTCTTCAAACTCAATTCGATAAAACCCCCGATAAAACTCAAAAAAACACAACCCTAAATTTCTGTCAACCATAGCATGTTCCAGCAAATTTTGCATGCAATTATGAACAGCCTAAGTTCCCATACCTTGGCTGAAAATCTCTTTGTCTTCAACCCCTAGCAAATTCCTTTCCTTTACTCTTTCTACCTTCCTCTTCTCCTTCACAAGCATCATCATTCAATTAAAATTCCAGCACCTTACTCTACCATTACCTCATCAAAATGAAAAGAAGAAGAAGGAGAAGAAGAATATGTCATTTTAATTGAAGTTATTACCTTAATTTGATGCACAATTTCTCTTGATTAAACATTACATGCAAGAATTTCTTCAAAGATTTCTTAGAGAGATTTATCAAAGAATGAAAGGTTGAGAAGAAAGGAAATTCTGCAATTCCCACTAGGAATGGCGTCCCCTTCTCCTCTTTCCCCTCTCTCTCACTTATGTAATTCACTATTTATAATAGCAAGGTAAAATTTCCTTTTTGATCCTTCCTCTTTTTGCATGTCACAATAAAACGTCTCACCTTTTTGCATGTTACACCATTGCCTCTCATCTTCTTGCATACTTAACATTGACCACTATATTTTATACTTCTCTTAAATCAACCTCTCAAATCATTATTTTATTCACATTTGACCCTTAAGATGCTGAACTTACACATTGACCCCTAAACTAATACTTTATACTTTAATTACTCCCTTGAATATTATTAAACCAACATAATAATTTAATTATGCCCTTATAAAATTCATACCATATAATTTACACATTTATCACATAATTAATGATAACTTAATAACATTTTTGCCCCAATCAATATCTTAACTCTTAATAATTCATCCAATAATACTCGATTAGACTTTAATAACATGTAATTGCCCTTGAATTCTACTAGGACTTATTTTGGGTCCTTACAATTCTCTCCTCCTTAAGAAATTTCGTCCTCGAAATTCATATCTATGTCCTTTGCTCAATGCATCACTATCAATTCCTAGACTTCTATGTCTAACACTATAAACTTTCATTCCATACTATCTTGACAACTTTTTCCTTGATACTTACTTTGACTTAAGTCGCTTCTTTTATTACTCAATCTCCACAAGGAGCGATCTTATCATACAATTACATCATTACGATACTCAACATATATTCTGTCAGTTTTCTTTATCAGTTGGGGCCTGTACATGTAATATGATGTTTGATGCTATGTTATGCGTGAATAATGCTTTCGTGTATGCAATAAGATGCAAATGCATATTCTCATGTGCTGTATATGTTTTTGCCCTTCCCATGTGTAATGTTTTGTCAATTGCCCTCATTCAATAAGGAAATACTGACAGATATATGTAGAGTATTATAATGAATCCTCAAATTATCATCTCAAGAGCCTCAACTATAGATCTTCTTATCAATTTAGCGTAGCTCCATCTCATGTTTCATAATAAAATAATCACTACTTATCCCTCTAACATACCTATTTCATAATCCCATATACCTTTCATATTGGCATATTTTGTACTATTCAATCCGAAATTAAGATCCCAAGAAAGTACTATTATACACATAGTCCATTTCTGAAACTTCAATCATATACCTTTACCCACATATATAACTATCCTTATATCATGTTTATCATATTCTATTGAATCATCACATTTCAATCTAACCATATCATGACCAGGATATCTGCATTGGCCAATACTCTATAGCTTCCTATGATAACAACTCTAGATACCTATAGCCCAGAAATGGCTAAACCAGCTGCTCTGATACCACTAATTATAACACCCATATCCTATACTTAGCTATTACCACAATATCATATACCATAAGACATATATTACAACGTTCCCAAGATGAAAACATTTCTAATTAGATAACTTATAGATAAAATTATAACCATGTCATGTGAACTTAAGAGTAATACCTTAATCATATAAAAGTCCTTAATACATTACAATGTTTTCTCAAACTTAACATTAGTACTTATACAAAATTTGCAACATAATTAAGGTTTCCATAACTACAACATATAAGGACAAAAGAAGACGCTATTATCAATCTTCTAAGACTTGTGTTGGCCAACCTGCAGCGGATATCAGTCCTGGAAGAAAGTCCTATTCTCACAACCTACACGGATAAACAAAAATCCATGCTAAGCTATAAGGCTTAGTGGGGAACACTAAATATGACAAACGGCCACTCACAGTGGTCGCCAACAAGCATACATTATGAACCATAAGTATAATTTATGCCCACTTTTAAATAAAAGCAAAATGCAAACAAGAGTCCACACATGATAACCAAATGATTTAATGATAGTAAATTCGGCATTGATGCTTAATATACACAACATTTAACCATATAAGCATATTTGTCCTTTAATCTTGCGATTCATTCATTGATTGTTATACCAATATTTATACTCAGTCATTCCTTCCATCTATTACACACTTTAACATATGCTAGGAATATATTTATATATATATTCACATATAAGCTTATGATCAACAAGGACATATGCATATTCGTAAGTAAAACAAAGCATTAGCACTATGAAAGTTTATTATTTATCTAGAATTATGTTTGTAATACTTATTGTACCAATGCATACATAGAATTTATAGCTTGCTTCTATCTCAAGTACCATTATCATGTGAACTTTATCACTTGTAACTCTATAAATACTTTATGTGTATGCACAAGACATTATACATCAATTCTCAATAAAGAGCAAGAACGAGTAGATATAGAGAAAACATATAACCCAATGTATTAATTGAAAAGCAATCACCAACATAAATACCTATACATATACTCTAATAATCCATTGCTATAGAAAACACTTATTTCAGCAAAACATTTTTCATAACTTTCATACACGACGAATCTTGCAAGTCATTTATCTTCCTTAAGCAAACCACATATTACTATAGAAAACATATTATCTCTAATATAGTTCATAACTAGATATTAGTGATACACTAGTTCATTCATATAACTCTGTACATACTATTCCTATATGCAATAATCATGCATAAGTGTATATCGCAACATCTTTTAATATCATAATTTCCATATGTGCTGAAAAGGAATTTCACATATAAATTAGATTATGAAATCAATTTATGAATTGTCATACTTCATAAAACATTAAGTTGAACATCAAACTTTTCTTAACTTTGGTATAAAACCTGCACTATTCTAAAGAGGTGGATAACGGGTTATACGATGGTACCCGAAGGTACAAGTCTATTTAGTCACCCAAACGGGGTTAACTACAACCCAAACGGGGTTGAAAATGATCCAAATGGGACCATGTCTGTCTGTTTAGTCACCCAAATGGGGTTGACTACGACCCAAACGGGGTTAAAACTATCGCAGCTGCAAGGTACCCTTATAGGCATGCCTATCTATCCACTTCCTAGACTCAACGCAGGTAATAAAATCTACTTTATCTTTTCTTTATACATTCATATTCTTATATGCACATGTATACTCTTGTATAACTATGAACAATATACTCATAAGAGCGCTCATGTGTAACTTTCTGTAAACCTGTGAACATTCCACTGTTGGGTATTACTGTTCTGTTCTTGTAATTCTATTAAATCATGTGACTATTCTGTATGTTAAGACTATACTTATATAAGGCCATTTGTACCCGTACATAAGCATGTAAAAATATATATCTTCTCTAGTACATATACATATATGCACAATTCATAACAATTTATACACTTTTCTCATATAATAGTCACATGACAAGATACTCCTTCTCTAATGCATACACTTGTATACATAGTCTCATGTATCAATGCCATTATATGCTTTAATAAAATTTCTATAATGGAGTCTTTAGCACTGTAGATCTGTATTTCAACATGCCAACATGTGACATCACATATTCTTACTCATGTCATTTCAATTAAGTAAAGACATATTCATATATTTCACTTTACACATATAGTTTGAATCATTACTGTAAAATATCTTTCAAAATTCGAACCCAATCATGTAAGATCATATTATATATATATATATATATATATATACATATGTTTATATGTTCACATATGATCTACAAATCACAATACTTCTTTCTACCAGTAAAGTTGACATTTCAAACTATAAGTATCATATTACATGCCATACTTAATTCAATGTGCTTCCTTATAACTATGAATTTATCATAACAACATGTAGTTAAGCTATACATATGTAATCATAACTTGATTTACATCCCTAGTTACATGTATTTCTATTTTAGACATTTCTTAATGATAACTGAGCATATATCATCATAAGAGTATATACAAACATTAGCCTTGCATATAACAATTATGTACAAATTTAATCACAAATATATGTTAGATATATTCCTCACTAGTAGTTACTTATGTACACGTGTGAACGTTTATGCATACATATAATTTTGTATTTAATAGTCATATTACATGCCCTATCCAATTCATTTGGTAATCACATAAATACATATTTAGCTTAACTAATTGAAAACCATAAAATAAAGTACATTAAAGAAAATCTGCACAGGGCAGCTTTTTGAACTCGACTTGTGAGCCACATTTGAAATTTAAGATGTCATTTTTAGGCACAATTATCTCTACAATACTATCCCCCTATGTGTCTAGTTTCCATAGCATTAAAATTTATCTTAATATCTGACCTATAGCTCGCGTTATTGAGAAAATACTATAGGCTATTTTTAAAACTAAAACAGTGTGGTCTGTCACTTAGAAAATTCATAACGTAAACTTTAAAAGGATATAGACCAGCATTTCTTCATCAAAGTTAGACTTTCATGTCTCTATTTTCATCAGAATTTTATTTTGTAGCATTTCAACATGTCTACTAAAAGTTATGCCCATTATTGTAAACTCTGTTTCTATTAGCAGTCCAGGGAAAATAGTCCGGATTCAACCCTAAATTCCTTATACTTAGAGACAGATTTAAGTTTATGTTTCTTCATATGAAATATAGGTATGGAAATCTAGTTTCCAACGCAAAAAGAATCACTCAATTTACTATTCTATAGCTCAATTTATGAGCAAAAAAATCCAGATAGGTCAATCAGTCATGATGAAACATTCTACTCGTGAAGAGGCTCACGAGTGAAGTAAAAGGGCAACATTTCACGACTCGTGAAGGGGCTCACGAGTGGAGAAAAAGGACAGAATTTCACGACTCATGAAGGGGCTCACGAGTGGGGAAAAATGACAGCATTTCATGACTCGTGAAGGGGCTCACGAGTGGGGAAAAAGGACAGCATTTCACGACTCGTGAAGGGGTTCACGAGTGGAGAAAAAGGGAAACATGGTGCACGACTCGTGAAGAGCTTCACGAGTCGGACAATAATTCACAACTCATGAAGATCTTCACAACTGGGCAAAGACTCAAACTGTTCTTCAAACTCAATTCGATAAAACCCCCGATAAAACTCAGAAAAACACAACCCTAAATTTCTGTCAACCATAGCATGTTCCAGCAAATTTTGCATGCAATTATGAACAGCCTAAGTTCCCATACCTTGGCTGAAAATCCCTTTATCTTCAACCCCTAGCAAATTCCTTTCCTTTACTCTTTCTACCTTCCTCTTCTCCTTCACAAGCATCATCATTCAATTAAAATTCCAGCACCTTACTCTACCATTACCTCATCAAAATGAAAAGAAGAAGAAGGAGAAGAAGAATATGTCATTTTAATTGAAGTTATTACCTTAATTTGATGCACAATTTCTCTTGATTAAACATTACATGCAAGAATTTCTTCAAAGATTTCTTAGAGAGATTTATCAAAGAATGAAAGGTTGAGAAGAAAGGAAATTCTGCAATTCCCACTAGGAATGGTGTCCCCTTCTCCTCTTTCCCCTCTCTCTCACTTATGTAATTCACTATTTATAATAGCAAGGTAAATTTTCCTTTTTGATCCTTCCTCTTTTTGCATGTCACAATAAAACCTCTCACCTTTTTGCATGTTACACCATTGCCTCTCATCTTCTTGCATACTTAACATTGACCACTATATTTTATACTTCTCTTAAATCAACCTCTCAAATCATTATTTTATTCACATTTGACCCTTAAGATGATGAACTTACACATTGACCCCTAAACTAATACTTTATACTTTAATTACTCCCTTGAATATTATTAAACCAACATAATAATTTAATTATGCCCTTATAAAATTCATACCATATAATTTACACATTTATCACATAATTAATGATAACTTAATAACATTTTTGCCCCAATCAATATCTTAACTCTTAATAATTCATCCAATAATACTCGATTAGACTTTAATAACATGTAATTGCCCTTGAATTCTACTAGGGCTTATTTTGGGTCCTTACAGTAACATTTTTCCTCAGGCTCCGAATTAGTTTCTTAGGCATTGAGTCTAACTTCACTTTATTTCTTATAAGTTATTGATCTACACCTATAGAGGCTTTTTTTCTAGATCTTTAAAGCCTAAGTTCAGACATCTTAAAAAATCTTTGCCAATTCTTAGTTTCTCATCAAATTATTCACAGTCAGTAATAAATGTGAATCGTAACTATGTTTTTCGATTTGTTTTTTGGTTTAGTAGTTTTTAATGTTAATTTGCTTAATTTTATGTTTTAGTTGGGAGTGTTTAAGTTTGATTTTGTATGTTTTTGTAGTTTTTCTATTGAAAAAGAACTAAATCAACTAGACAGGGATGAGGGAGCACCACACCAGGTCACTTGAAGAAATTCTTATTTCAACCTAAAAGCTAACAACTCTGTAGGGATAAATTTCATCTCCATCAAGTTGCTTATTATTCTCCATCCAAAAGTGAACAACTAGCCAGGGACACAAGGGCATCCCTACTGAGTCACTTATCCTCCTAGGCAAAAGAAATAAGCTCGATAGGGACACTTAGTCATCCTTATTGAGTCACCTAAGTTCCCAATTGTTTTTTTAGTTAACCCAGCAAGGAGACAATGTTGTTCCTACATGGTCCTTTATGCAAAATTTAAAAAAAAAATAAAGGTTTTTTTTACTCTTTTAAGTAGTTAGTTAGCAGTTAGACTTTTGGAAATTAGGTTATTTAAGCATTTTTAAGTTAGAACTTTTAATTTAATCAGTTTTTCATCTTAAATTAGACCTAGTTTTACTCTTTCAAACTTTACTCTTTTACGATTTTCAAGCTTTTTGCTTTGCTTTTCTTAAAGACTTTAAGATTAAGTTTGGAGCTTTATGAGTATAGTGTTTAATTATTTTTATTTTTTCATTCATTTCGATTATGAATAGTAAGTAATTCTCTACTTTTGTTGAGGGAAATTTTAACCCTCATTCTCTTATCACTATAAGAAAATTCGAAAATAGCAACGGAAAAATAGCAACGAAAATGCAATTCCGTTGCTATTTAGCAACGAAAAATAGTTTCCGTTGCTAAAATTGGTTGAACTTTATAAAATTAGCAACGGAAAAATATTTGATTAGCTTTCTTTGGTAAAAGTGGAGGGAATTTTTGGTGCCATTATTTAGTAACGAACAAATTTCGTTGCTAATTAAGGCGACAACAAATGGCGGATAAAATTTGGGACGAAAAATAGCAACGAAATTTAATTTTCGTTACTATTTTAGCAATCGAAAAAAATTCCGTTGCTATTTAGCAACGAAAATATAATTCCGTTGCTAAATAGCAACAGAATTTTATTTCAGTTGCTAAAATAGCAACGGAAACTAAATTCCGTTGCTAAATTAGCTACGAAATATTATTCCGTTGCTAAATTTTACTTTCAATGAAAAATAGCAACCGAATTAATAATCGATTGCTAAAATAGCAACAGAATTAATTTCGGTTGCTATGAAATAAAATTCTGTTGCTAAATAGCAACTGAATATAATTCGGTTGCAAAAATAGCAACTGAATAAATATTTTGTTGCTAAATTAGGGGCATTTAAGTAATTTTACGTTTGCTAGAACTATAAAATCGAAAAACCCTACATAAAATTCATCTCCTCCCTCACACACCGCCGCCCCTCTCTCTGTGTCTCTAACAAAAAAATAGACGGCAAACTCATCTCTTCTCTTGCTCGGTCCTTTCTCAAATCGGCACACTTTGAATAGAAAATAATTATCATCTTTTTCTTCGTCCCTTCTTTGTCTTTTTCTTCTCATTATCACCCTGTACTCTTTTATTTGAATAGCAGTGATGTGGAGAGCAAGAGAAAGAAAAGAACAGCCACAGCTGCTTATTCGCGTCAAAATGATCCTAACGATATCGTTTTTAGCAAGAAAAGAGAGGTTCTCTTTGTGGGTACTTCGGTTCTTCCCTTCCTGCAACTTAAGGCTAGAGCTCTTGAAAGTTTGGTTACAAGTGAGGTTCTTTCTATCTATTATTTCGAGATTCATTTTTTGTTTTGGCTTCTAAGGATTTTTCAAATTTTGTATCTGCTGATTTGGGTTTTTCACATTTTTTCTTGAAATTGATTTCTGTCTATTTGATTAAACATGATTTTTTATTTTGGAATGCAATGTTTGTGCACGTAATAGTTAAGTTTGTTGACATATAACATGGAGGATTATTAATTACAGTGTGTGAATTTTGAGTGGGAGATATGGGGATGATAAGAAATTGTACCTTAAAAAGTATAAACTTGCATAAGAGACAATTTAGCCTTTGCTTGGGGTTAATGGTAATTGGCTTACTCAATTCTTGTACAACTAAACCCATCTATCTTAGCTTCCAAGTATCGAAAATAGAAGACTATTGCCACTGATTTTGGAATTCACGTTTTCAATATCTTTCATTTTAAAAATTTACAATGAATTAACAACATGCACATAGTTATTCCTAAATATCCATAACATCATTAATTAATTGATTTATTTAATTTAATTTAATTTAATTACAGTAATAACAAAACTATCGCTTCATCATATTGATGATAGAAAAACCCACAATTATAATTCATAAATTACACTGACAATTTCTAAGTCTTTACTTTGAAGAGTCTATATTTGAAAATCTATTCTATTTGCAATCATTTATTTTATTTACATGTCATTATAGAAGGTGAAAAACTTTTAACGTTAACAAATTTTTGAACGTGAAAGAAAAAGAAATAGCTTACGATACTAGAAAAAAGCAAAAGAAATCAATTATGTTGACTATTTCTTCCAATAGATATAATTGAATTTATATGGTGGGTTGGGATGCATAAGCAATTACTAATGAAAACGAGTCTTATAATTTTATATTAGTTGTTTCCAGCTTGGAAATAATAAATTTATATTGTTTTTTTTCCGCCTAATTAATATTGCCGTAGAGTAGAGACTTACATGATCTCTGCTTAGTTAGCAGTAAATGTTTTTTATGTGTTTAAATCTCAAACCATTGCCTAAGTGAAGCTGCCTCTTTACTTGCAACTTGTAGTCAAATATATATATGGTAACATTTCAGTGTGCTTGACAATTAAAGCATATTCAAAATGGTTTTATGCTGCATCAAATAAATTACCTCTGTTGCCTTCAATAATGAGAACTCTCATGCAAGGAATGGTGACATTGGAAGATTTTACAGCTACTGCAACAGTGACATTTAGACTTGCCTATGACGGTACGTAATTTCTAGCTTATTTCTTTTCTCTTTAGCAGCATTAGAAAAAATCTATTAGATTTCAGCATTAGAAAAAAGCTCTTTTTAGATGCTGAGAGATATCTGGTGACATTAATTTTTCTTGGAACTTTGGGAATGCATTAGGATGCTGCTATTGTCACTTGCTTTGGGTTTTTTTTATCTTTTTGGTTGTTTTTGTCTAGGAGATGTTGTTTTGTATGAGTGATTTGAACTATCAATTACTTTATTGGGCTTTTTATCCTTTTGGTTTTATTTGGTTGGGCGCTATTCTTTATTTTTCATTACTTTTCAAGTTGTAATATTTTTTTTCTTTCATCTTCTCAAGTGTTTATTTTCTATTTTTATTAAGTAATTCTTTTTTTTGTTTTTTATGCAGTCGACCCTTAAGTAATTAGGTCATTATGTGTAAAATAAAATTTATAATGCACGCCTGCATCTTAATTGTTAACAGGTACACTTGTCAAAAGATAAAGTCTATATAAACCATTGGTAGACACATAATTCTATAAAATAGATTTGATAAAAAAAGGAAATTCACTTTCTTTCATTATTAAAACTTAGTTCCGTAGCCTAAATATATGGGACTAATCATCATTTACATATACCAACACAAACTTCATATGCTGCCTTGTCAATTTGTTTAATATTTTCCCTATCTCCCAAAAACTTTGGTAGCTGCGTGGAAGATTCTCTCCTGTCAGTCGGTGCTTACTTTTTCAGTCCTGAGTTAGTACTGAAGGTCAATTGAAATTTCTGGAAATAGTTTATTAAAACTATAACTAGTTTATTTTATTTACTTATTTTTCTGTCAATAGAAATAAGAGTTATGTGCTTTGGGGTATTGTTGCGTTGAAAAGAGAAGGGGTTTATGGTTTCTAATTTTGCACCTGTATGGCTCTAAGCTTGAAAATAGCTTAAGCCCCTTCTAAGAGTAAAAGATTGCCTTAATGCTTATGCAATAATAGTGTTATTAAAGGCTGAAGGCAATGCAGGCAATGAAGGCAATGCAATAATAGTTTAGCTTAATTTGTGATTTAATTCTGCTTATTATTCTTGTGGCTAATCGATTTGATAAAATGTTTAATAGTGAGTTTGTGTCTGTGCTTTGTGTTCCTCACTGTGATAGTAGTTTGTTTGTCTTAGTTGTTCTGTGTCTTGTTGTTGTGCCTCTGCATGATAACAAAGAAGCCATTGTTGATTACTGATATTCTTGTTGTAATATTTTTATTTAGGTATTGGAGACCCTCAGCAAAAACTGTGGCAGCAATTTTTCCAGCAGATGATTGAGCGTGGCATCCTACACGATATGGTTAAAATAGTGAAAATGAAGGTAGCAATTCTCCCCTCAACTGTACAGAGATTTTTGCATAAATTTTGTGTGAAAATCAACAATAATTTAGCGACGGAATAGCGACGATACTTCCATTGCAATTTTTTATAATACGGGCTGAATTTAGCAACGGAATTTCTATTCGGTTGCTAAATATAGCAACAAAAATGGATTTCGGTTGGTAAATATAGCAACGGAAATATTAATTCCGTTGGTAAAAATAGCAACGGAAATTAAAATCCGTTGTTAAATTTACCAACGAAAAAACTTTTCGTTGCAAAAAATACCAACCGTCAAATTTGCAACTGAATGTTACTTTGCTATTTTCCGTTGCTAATTTTTAATAGCAACTGAAATTCAACAAATTCGGTTGCTAATTTTCGCTGCTATTTGCTAATTTTCTTGTAGTGTATTATAATGACTTTAAAGTGAGCTTAAATTTAATACACGTTTGTTATTTCTTAATTTTTGTGTTGAATTCTATCTTTCATTGTGATTTGATTGATGTTAAATGTTTTGAATAGATAATTGAATGTTATTTTAATTCTTAATCAATGATATGCATGTTTTTAACCTATTATTCTCATGTCAATTTATTATTGTGTTCTGCAAACTGAGACAGGAGTTTGTTGTTCATGAGTTGATCATATTTAAGAATTAGAATTAAGAATAAGCTGAGGTTAGGTGTTTTGAAAGAGGATTGAATCAAAGTTTAGGAGTTTAAAAACCGAATTTGCATGCTAGGTATTAGATTGTTCTAAAACATATGATTTAATATTCTAGAATGATATTTTGAACAAGATATATGTCTCTAACTGGTTTTCATAACAAGTTATGTTATTTTAGAATTAAGTCATTATTAATAAAAGGTGAGGTAGATAGTCACTTAGCAGAAGTGCTTAGTTATTGATTTTTATCATCATTTGAATTTTGTTTTGCATTTAATTTATTTTATTCTTGTTTTTGTTTTTGATTTGCTCGTTTGTTAATTTAGCTTAGTCCAATTTATAATCACTTTAAAAAACTTGGGAAATTCTTTCACACATCTTTTATTCTAAAATTTGAAATACACAATCTCTTGGGTATGATATTAAAGGATGTTAATCTTATTTCCCTATATTATTAGTTGATCTAGTACACTTACTAGACACCGATCAAGTTTTTGGTGCCTTTGCCAAGGATCGGCATTTATTTTAGATTTTACAATGAATTGTGTGTGTTACTCTTCTTATCTTTATTATTTTTTATTATTTTATTTATTTATTCTTTTATCCTTTTTAAGTTTTAATAGTGTATGGTAAGAGATAACCCAATATTACCTATTGACCTTGAGATTGAAAGGACGTTGCGTAGAAGAAGGCAAAAATAATGAGACAACATGAATCCGCAGGATATGCCATGTGATGATCCACCTCTCACTAACCAACCACCTTTACTAGGATGGCAATTCATTAAAAATTAGCTACAATACAACCCAAATCAAGTCCAAGGGAATGGAATGAGACCAAGGACTCCTAGGGACTATGCCACTCCTAGGTGGAATAAGGAGCATAGGACTATCATGCTACCTCAAAATAATCACTTTGAGCTGAAACCTGCCACCATCACAATGGTACAAAACAATCAGTCTTCATGATTAAAAATTGAAGATTTGGCTCAGCATTTAGATAGCTTTCTAGAGATAAGTGATATTATGCAAATTCCAAATGTGTCTATAAAGGATATCCGACTGAAGTTATTCCAATACACACTCATCGACAAGGTAGGGGACTAGTTGAAAATGTTGCCAAGCCAATCTGTAAGGTCCTGGGAGCAAGATATAAGAGAAGTTTTTAGTGATATTTTCCTATAACTAAGACGGCTACCATTAGGAATAATATTTATAATTTGCAACATCTTTATGAGGAAACATTTTATAAGGCTTTAGAGAGGTTTAGGAGACTCTTGAAGAGTTGCCTTCACTATGAGATTGCTATACATCAACTGATTTCTACTTTTTATACAGGTGTCAATCAATCAACATGATCTCTCCTAAATGAATGCTCGAGTGGAAGTTTCATGAACAAGATTTCAAAGCAAGCTTTCTTACTCTTAAACGAGATGGCCACAAATGAAGTTCAATAGGCCAATACAAAAAATACACAGAAAAACCAAGGAGCTCATAGTGTAGATGAGTTGGCAATGATGAGGGCTCAAATGAATCTATTAAAGAAGGAATTAAGTGTATTGAAGGTATAAAATGTTACAGCCCTATCTCAAAGATGTGATACTTATATAAGTGGGCATGTTATATCGAAAAGTAAGGTTAGGGATGCTAGAGATTCAATGGTTGAGGATGTTAATGATGTAAACCCATATAATAAGAGCTCAAATCTTGGTTAGAGGAATCATCCAAACTTCTCTTGGAGAGAAGGTAATCATGCATCCACTTCCAACAACCAACTTAGAGCTCCTTTTAACCCAAACACAGCCTACCACACTAATAACTACCAAGCCTATCAAGCACTAATCCCAACACACTTTCTATCAACTTACCAAGCTTTATATCAAAACCAACCTCCCCTCTTACCAACCACCTAGATTTCAACTAAAACCTTAACCTCTATAAGATAAAAAAACCTAGTTTAGAGGAGATGTTTGCTAATTTTATGACCACTCAGTCCCCTTTTATTGCAAGTTAAGATGCCAAATGGAAATCTCAAGATGTGTGGATAAGAAATCAAGATGCCTTGATCAGAAATTTGGAAACTCAAGTTGGACAACTTGCTAATTTACTCTCTAATAGAACTCTCAGTATATTTCCATTTAATTTGGATTGCAATCTTAAGGAAAAGGCAAAAGCTATCACATTAACGAGTGGAAATGAGGTAAAAAAAGATGAAAAAGGTCAATTTTCTTCAAAAGTGGTAGAACTGATAATGAAGGTAAGTATTTCTGAACCTAATATTATTAGTGATGTACCTAATACGATTGAAAAGGTAAAGGTGTGAAAAACCTGGTTTGACTAGTGTTGATGAATATAAGTTACCTTACCCTTTTCTAATTAGGAAAGATAAGCAAAATGAATAAATAGTTGAATTTCTTGACATGTTTAAAAAGTTTCATGTAAATTTACCCTTTGTTGAAGCTTTATTGCACATGCCAAAATATGCTAAATTTGTGAAAGAGCTTTGTTCAAGAAAAAGTTAAAGGGTAAACTCCAATATGGTGATATAATTACCGGTGCTGAAATTAACTTTTGTTTCAACAAATTGAGAGCTTACAAACACTCATCATCAAATTCAAATGTAACATCTTTAAACAATAAATTGGAAAGCAATTTTGTGATCTTAGAAAAATACTTAATGAACTGGTGATAAAATTCAGCATGAGTAAGGAAACTCCTAAAGTAGGAGGAGAAAGTTTATCAATAAATCCACCTTAGCTTTATCAACCTTGATTCCCTTTTAAAAAATTTTATGTCTTAGGACTATACCTTCTCTCACCATCAAATGACACTTTTCCTAATTGAGAACAAGGTTAATGTCTTCACATCTCTCTAATACTAAAGCAAAATTGGCTAAAAAACTCTTAAAATCATGCCCATACAAGGTGAAATCATCCATGTAAACTTTCATGAATTTTTCAATAAAATCATGAAAAATGGCCATTATACACCTTTGGAATATGGCAGACGCATTATAAAGACTAAAAGGAATTCGTCTATAAGCAAAAGTACCATATGGACATGTGAAAGTGGTTTTTTCTTGGTCTTCCAAGGCTATAGGTATTTGCATGTAACCCGAATAACCATATAAAAAATAGTATAATCTATTTACTGCCAACCTTTCTAGCACTTGGTCAATAAAGGGTAAACAAAAATGGTATTTTCTTGTAGCATTATTTAAACTCCTATAGTCAATACACACTCTTTATCCTATCACTATACATATGGGAATAAGTTTATTGTTCTCATTAGTCACTATAATCGTACCCTCCTTTTTCAGTGCACATTGAACTAAACTAACCCAACTACTATCAGAAATAGGATAAATGATACTTGTATCAAGCAATTTTAGTACCTCTTTTTTCACAAACTCTTGCATGGCTAGGTTTAATCGTCATTGGGGTTGTACCACTGGTTTAAAATTGCTTTCCATAGGAATCTGAACTGGGGATGATTCCTTTGAGGTCTGAGGTTTCCTATCTAATGGCTCTCTTGTGTTTCCTTAACACTTCAATAAGCATCTCTTCCTCCAAACCTATCAAATCAGAAGAAATAATTATAAGTTTTACATTATCCAAATACATATTTCAAATAAGATGGTAGAGTTTTAAGTTCTGAATTCTTTTCTTCTTTAGGAGGGGAAGATTTTTTCTTTTTTACTCCTCCATCTTCATACTCTTTATCTAGCTCATTCAATAGCTCTTCCTCCTTCTCACTTATAATTTTCATGTCCTTAAAATGCATCAAACATCCATGAAGCATATCTCCTAAAATGATCTCCTTTTGAGTCTCCTCCACACATTCTTAAACACCGTTAATGAAGCATATGGATTCTTCAAAGTCATATGAGGAATGTTGCATCACTTTATTGACATTGAATACCATCTCCTTATTATTAAATTTCAAAGATAACTGTTTGTCCATGAACATCTATCAATGCCTTCATAGTGTTCAAAAATGGTCGTCTAACAATCAATGACACTTTTCTATCTTCTTCCATATCCATCACAACAAAATCTACCAGGAAGATGATATTTCCCACCTTAAACAATAGGTCCTCAATTATGCCCTTGGGTCTCTTTATAGACCTATTTGCCAATTGCAGTGTCATTTGAGTCTCTTTGATGTCTCCCAAATTTAATTTCCTGTAAATAGAGTAAGACATCAAATTTATGCTAGCACCCAAATGACACAAAGTATGACCAACAAAATTCTCTAACTCATATGGTAAAGTGAAACTACCTAAATCTTCTAGTTTTTTAGGAATTTTATTAATCAAAATTGTACTATAATTTTTAGACAATTGCACTGTACCCTTACCGTCTAACTTTTTCTTTTTAGGATAAAACTCTTTCATAAATTTAGAATATTTTGGCACATACAATAAAACTTCAGCAAAAGGTAAATTCATATGCATGTCAAGAAATCTAGTTAATTATTCATTTTGTTTATCTTTCCTAGCTACAGAAGGGTAAGGTAACTTAGACTCATCAATATTAGTTACACTAAGTTTTTCCTTACCTTTACCTTTTTTTAACTACATTAGGTACATCACTAATAAGATTGGGCTTAGAGATACTTACTCCATTGTCGGTTCTATTATTTTTGAAGAAAGTTTACCTTTTTTAGCTTTTGTTACCTCTTTCCCACTCCTCAAAGTGATAGCTTTTGCCTCTTTCTTAGGATTGTAGTCCACATTAGATGGAAATGTACCATGAGTTCAGTTAGATAGTGATTTGGCCAGCTATCCCACTTGAGTTTCCAAGTTTCTAATTAAAGCATCTTGATTTGTCATCCACACATCTTGAGATTTCCATCTAGCATTTTGACTTGCCATAAAGGTGGATTGGGTGGTCATGAAATTGGAAAACATCTCCTCTAAACTAGGTTTCTTATCTTGTGGAAGTTAAGGCCTTGGCTAGAATCCAAGTGGTTGGTAAGGTAGAGCTTGGTAGGTAGATGGAAAGTATGTTTGGGCTACTGATTAATAGGGTTGGCAATTATTGGTATCGTGGGTAGTGTTTTGGTTGAAGGGAGCTCTAGGTTGGGTGTTAGAAGTAGAAGCATTATACCCCTCTCTTTAAGAAAAGTTGGGGCGATTTCTCCAACTAGGATTGTAGGTATTACTATATGGGATGACAGTATTGACATCTGATGCGAGCATTATAGCTTATATTAATGTAGTGTTTTATATTTATAATTGTTTTGTAAGTATTTAATTTTTAGTTATTTATCTGTGAAATATGGTATCTTTTATGCTTTTATGTTTCTTGTGTTTGTTTAGGAGTAAAGTGAAGAAATAATGAAGAAAAAGGCTGCAATTGAGCAAGAAAGTAGAGTTCCTATCGCGGGCGCGGTAGAGTTACGAGTGCGACAAAGCAAGGAAGAAGAAAATAAAAGTCAAACCAGAAAAAAGTCAACATTTAAAGCTCCGTGTCTTGTCCCGAGTGCGACAGGTGTCACAGGCGCGACAGATAAGGACATTAGGCAGTTATTTTTTAAAAGGCACTTTAAAGGGACACCACTCTTCACCAAATGATGTTTACTTCTAGAGGGGTACTTAAAGAGTTATATTGCTATGGAAGGGTGCTTGAAGGGTCACAATACTTGACAAGGAAGTTATAAATATAAATGGTGGTTATGCAATTCAAATTTCAAATCAAATTTTAAGGAGGCATGACTTTTCACCAAGGGTTGTGTACCTCTAGAAGGATGTTTGAAGAGAGACAATGTTTGTCAAGGAGCCTATAAATACAATAAAGATAAGAAAGGAAAAAAGGAGAGTTGGGAAAAAATTCTTGATGATAGATGATAGATAGAGAGTGATTAATTTTGTCTTTTGAAGGGAAGACAAAGATCAAAGAAGGAGAAGAAATCATTTATGAGTAAAAGGATTGAGAGATCATCTTTTTATTTATATTTTAATTGTCTATTCTTCTTTACAACTCTTTGAATGATGTCTTTTAGAATCTTAAACAACTTTGTTAATATTTGCTTATTCTTATTATTACTAGTAATCTTTAGTGCATGTAGAATTTCTTAATAGTATTTTTTGCATTTAAGTAATTGAATGTTCATTATAAGTGAGGGTATAGTTCGAGAGAAATATTCATATTTACATCTATTAGGAATTCATTATGAAAACTTCGATGGAGAGATCGGAATGTTAAGATAGTTGTTATAGGTTGGTGTTTGTTCTTAAAGTTTGTAAGTATGACAATCTAATTCACTAATGAGAGTTAAGGGTTAGAAGTTATATTTGCATGTTTTAGGCATTCTATTTCAGTTCAAGAGAATGATTTAGAACCTTATTCTAACTTGGCTTGCATTATAAAAGTTGCTTTTCAATCAAAAGAATAATATCAAATTTCATATTGTTAATTTTTACATCATTATTTATATTTGTCTTCTTTGACCATCATTAACTTAAGATTAATTAATAATTTAGTATAACATTATTAGTTTAATTTAACAATAAAATTAATGATTTATTGTAAACAAGATTAAAATCAAGTAGAAGTGTGTGATAACCAATCTAATCCTTATGGGAATGATATCTTAAGCACTATAATCGGTGAACCGTGCGCTTGCAGATTTAGCACTAACAAGTTTTTGGTGCCTTTGTCGGGGAATCATGATTTGTGTTTATTGCCATTATTATGCTTGATTTGAAATTTTGGATTACATTACTTAATTAGAGTGTGTTTGTTTGTTTTTTTATAGATTTGATAGTTCGATCTTATATTTCAATTTCTATTTATTTGTGCTATTTAATTTTATGTTCTTACTTGGTTTTATTGTTACTAATAAAGTTTGTATTTGTTCCATAGGATTTGTTTGTGTTTTTGATAGTTATCATCATTGCGTTTTGTTGAAAATTTAAAGTATTTTTCATATTTTGCTCTCTGTCGCGAGCGCGATTAGAG
The DNA here is from genome assembly GCA_037975025.1 of Excoecaria agallocha. Classification (NCBI taxonomy): domain Eukaryota; kingdom Viridiplantae; phylum Streptophyta; class Magnoliopsida; order Malpighiales; family Euphorbiaceae; genus Excoecaria; species Excoecaria agallocha. The sequence continues at coordinate 36,379,013 of CM075807.1, read as the reverse complement.
TAGCGGGTGCGACCCTTTCCTCATCAATTTTTTTTGGATTTTGAAATTTTAAAGGTTTTTAAATGGTACAATTATTAAAATATTTTTTAAGTTTGAATTTTTATTTGTCTTTTCATTTTCTTTCTTAAATTTCCAAATTTTCTTTTCCCCCATAAATGATTTCTTTTTATTTCTTTCTTTCTTTTTACAATATTTTGTTTTTCTCTTTCCTTTTTTGCTATTTGTTTTCTTTGTGGGTTCTTGATATTTTATTGTAGTGTTAATCATGGTTCATTTGAAGAATATGGAGGCCTAAATTCAAGATTTGAGTAGAAGCCATAAAGGTATGACTCGCATGTTGATGTCATTTTTCCATAAGCAAAATATCGAGTTCAGTCCTTATCCACTTGCCTCTCCAAGTGAACATTCTTAAGGGTAGTCTCCTTTACTCTGATTATTTTTATATTTATTTATTTTGTTATTTTTGTGTTTTTAGATTGTATATTTCTTACACAATGAGGATATTATGTCCTTTAAGTGTGGGGAAGCTAGGGTGTTGTTTTTAGGTTGTATGTAGTTTGTGTGTTTATAAAGCATTTATATTTTGTGATATTTGGGAACATTTTTTTTTGGTTTAGAATTTCTTTCATTTTGTAATTATTAGTGTAGTTCATGAAATTCTCTGGCAATATTGTTGGATTACTTGCTTTAGTATATTGTGTGCATCTTTGAAGGGTTATGTTTAGGCAAAGTGCTTTGGTATAGGTTCTTTTTTAGTTATTTTTCTTTATACATGTATCTTTGATTGAGTTAATGAAGCATTGCTTAGAGTGACTTCGAACTTTTCCATTGTGAGATTTTAAGCCCAAATGATGACATAATTTCTTGTGAGAGTATCCTTTTATACCATATACTCTAGAACTTGTTGTGGTAAGTTTTGATATTGCATTTAGTATAAGTTATGCATGAAAAATGATAAGGGCAATAGAATAACCAATTTTGACTTGCTTAAATAGACCAACCTTTTTACTTTAAGTAGCCAATTTTGAGCCATGAGCCATTTCTTTGTTGGAAAAGTGCAATTATTAGACTTAATCCATTTTTTTATTTTTTAAACATTAAACCTTTCTTTTGGCACCATTTTTATGGGAGGATTAGTTTTATTTTGTCAATTGAGATAAATTTGATTTAGTTAGTACATGATACTAGTTTTAAACTCATTTATGTACAAGTCAAATAAAAAAAAGAACAAGAATGAAAGAACAAATAAGTCTAAAAGAAGAAGAAGAAGAAGAAGAAGAAGAAGAAGAAGAAAAAGAAGAAGAAGAAGAAGAAAGTAAAGTTTTGGACATGAAAGGAAAGAAAAGGGGATTTAAGGTAAAGAATAACCCTTAATGTGCAAATATATCATGTATCATGTTATCTTGATAAATTGTAAGTCTCATATGATGTAGTAATTTCTTTTCTTCTCCACATTTTGAGCTACTTAATCAAATTTATCCTACCTATTGCCTAAACCAAGTTACAACCTTTAGTAAAGCCCTTCGATTTTGTGCATAAACTTTGTGCTAGTAGTGGAGATTTTTACTTGTTATAAGCTTATGGTATATAATGGTATATTAGGGAGTAGAGAGTAAACACTAGCTACTACTTATTGGAGTGATGTGAAGACAAGTGTTTTCTTAAGAGAGATAGTTACTCAAGGAAATACGACATTTGCCATGATTGGTGCATGTTACTAGAAATTTGATTTTTAAGGTGCTTATACTCTTATACTTTGCATTCTCATGATTCTTTAATTAGGTGTTTATGGATGTTAAAGCTTGAATATTCATGATATCGATTGGGAATTTGTTGACATAGACTAATGGATTGTAAAATGGAAGTTGTTTCATTTGTTACCAAGTATATATAAGGTATAAAGCTCCATGTTGTTTTTCGTTGTTAAAGTGTTTTGTGTTCTTGCATTTTAAGTTTTTGCTTGAGGACAAGCAAAGGTTTAAGTGTGGGGAATGCTCAACCACTGAACCTCTACAATCTCTAACCTTTTTTTAGGTATAGCATGTCCACCTCCATAAGTCTCACATCCTTGAGACAAGGTTCCATTTGTGCCCTAAGCATCGCCACCTCATCTACACGTGTACTCCTTACTTTTTGTGTAGTTCTTGTATTTGCCAATTGAGCTTCATTTGTGGCCATCTCATCTAGGAGTAGGAAAGCTTCCTTTGGTATCTTGTTCATAAAACTTCCATCCATGTTTACTGATTTGACACCTATATAAAAAGTAGACATCAGTTGATGCATAAAAATTTCATAGTGAGGGAAACTCTTTAAGAGTCTCCTAAACCTCTCCCAAGCCTTATGAAATGGTTCCTTATAAAGCTGCTGGAAATTATAGATATTATTCCTAATGGTAACTATCTTGGTTGGTGGAAAAAATCTCACTAGGAACTTTTCTTACATCTGCCTTAGGACCTTATAGATTGGTTTGACAACATTTACAACTAGTCTCGTGCCTTACCAATGAGGGTGAATAGGAATAACTTCGATCAAATAGCATCTATAGACACATTTGCAATTTGCACAATATTGCTTATCTTTAAAAAAAATCTAAATGTTGAGCTGGATCTTCAATTTCTGAACCTGAGAACTGATTCTTTTAGATCATTGTGATGGTCGCGGATTTCATCTCAAAATGATTATTCTAAGGTAGTATAATAGTCTTGTGCTCCTCATTCAACCTAGGAGTGGCATAGTCCCTAATAGTTCCTTAGTCTCATCCTATTCCCTTGGACTTGATCTTTATTGTGTTGTAGTTGATTTTAAATGACTTGCCCTCTGAGCAAAGGTGGTTAATTGTTGAGAAATGGGTCATCACATGGTACATCGTATAGATTCATGTTGTCTCATTGTTGTCACCTCCTTCTACGCAATGTCCTCTCAGTCTCGAGGTCAATAAGTAAAATAGGGTCATCTCTTACCAAGCACTATTGGCAACTGAAAAGAATAAAAGAATGAATAAATAAAAGAATAAAGAATAAGAAAGAGAGGAAAAGTAGCAAATCCCCAGCAATAGCACTAAAACTTGATCGGTGTCTAGCAGGTATGCTAGATCGGCTAGTAATATAGGAAAATAAGATTAAGACCCTTTAATATCGCACCCTAGGGATTGTTTATTTTAGATTTTATAATAAATTATGTGTGAAATAATTTCCCAAGTTTATAGAGTGATTGTGAATTGACTAAGCTAAATTAACAACTAAACAATTCAAAAACTAAAACAAACTAAAGTAAATTAAATGCAGAACAAAAATTAAATGATGTTAAAAATCAATAACTAAAACACTCTGCTAAGGATCTCTCCACCTCAGCTTTTATTAATAAGGATTCAATTCTAGATAACACAAGTTGTTATGGAAAACCAGTTAAAAATAGACATCTTATTTAGAATATCATTTTAGAGTATTAAATTCTCTATTCAATAACAGTCTAATACCTAGCATGCAAATCCGGTTTTAAACTCCTAAACTTTTGTTAAATTCTCTTTCGAGAAACCTAGCTCCAGCTTATTCTCAATTTAGATTCTTAAATCTAATCAACTTATAAACAATAAATTTCTGTCTCAATTTTCAAAATACAATAATACATTGCCATGAATAAAATAAGTAAAGAACATGCATACCATTGATCAAAGACTAAACTAACATTTAATCTTCCATTCGAAAAATTAAACATCAGTTCAACCATAACCAAAGATAGAATTTAGCACAGGAATTGAGAAATAACAAACTTTTATTAAAATTAAGCACAATTCAGAGTCATTACAATAAAAGAATAAGGGCTCAAGTTTTCCTTAGCAAAAGTAAAGAGTTACTCACTATTCATGATTGAAACAAGTGAAAAATTAAAATAATTGAACACTATACTTATAAAGCTTCAAACATGCTCTTTATGTCTTCAGGAATAGCAAAAGAAAGCTTGAAAACCCTAAGAGAATTAAACTCCCTAAATTTGAAAAGTAAAGAAAACTAGGTCTCATTTTAATGTAAAACTAACTAACCCCCTAAATTCTCACTTTAGAATGCTTAAATACCTTAATTTCTAGGAATCTAGCCGACACCCGACTTTTTAAAATAGAAGAAAACTTCCTTAATCGTAAATCTACACAAAGCACTCGATGGAAATGACAAGTTATCTTTATCGAGTTGTATGGAAAAGGTTAAGAACATAGAGTGACTTGGTAGGGATGATTGTCTTCCCTACCGAGTTGATTTTTTTATCAAGGAATGATGAATGACTTAGTAGGGATGACTTCTTGCCCCTGTTGAATTGTTTTCCTTTGCCTAGAATGCAACAAGCAATCGGTGGGGATGATTTCCTTCCCAATCGAGTTGTTTGCTTCTAGAACAACTTGGAATTTACCATAAGCAACCCGGTGGGGAACTCCTTCATCCTTGCCAGGTTGATTTAAATCTTTTTCAACATAAGCACTATAAAATCACACAAAACAAACTTAAACACACTTAACTTAAAACACTAACATTTCAAACATAAAATCAAACATTTTAATAAAAAAACGATCGAACAAACCTAAAAACAAACTAAAAAATATAGTTGCAATTCAAAACTATCACTAATGAAGAAATTTTCACACCTTTAAGTGCTCTAGCAGGTCTTCTTTACTCTTTAACAGCCTCTTTCACCCCTTCGTACTTGATTCTCCTTCTGTAATATACAATTCTCCCTTTTAAGTCCCCATACTTTACACTCAAGTTAGTTTACAAGAATTGAAAATTAAGAGGAGAAGAAGGAGCAGAAAAAAAGAGCAAACTTACCTTTGCTGCTCACTTCTTTAACCCCTAAACTCTTTCTTTAACCAACCAAATTCATAAGCTTTAAAAAAGATGAAATAGGAAGGGAGTAGTAGAAATTCAAGGGAATAATTTCCTGGAAGTGTCCTTTAATGGGCGGTTGCTTCCTACTCCCTCCAAATCTACTTTTAAACATCTTCTAGAATTGGCTAAGTGGCTCTCTTCTATTGGCCCACTTGTGGCCTTTAGAAGAAATCTCACTTAAGTCACTCATTTAATTTATATTTTCAATCCTTTACCTAACTTATTAATTAGTTCAATTAAATCCTTACTTTAGACCTCTTAATCATACATATACATGCCAAATTTCCAAATTACTAAATTATCCCCACCTTTCTTTGTAATACCCTCCAAGTCCTTTTTCTTGCTTCTTTGCCACTTCGAAGATACCATTTACATGCATTCCCTCATAGGGTACATGTTGGGGCCTCACAATATTTATCACTCTAATTTTTTCAATTCTTAACAAACCAAATGATTTTTTTTATATGATAGAATTCTTGGGTCAATGTGTTTATAATGCTCATCCCCACTACTCCTCCTTGTTTTCAACACTTTCCTTTCAACCTTTTAGTATAAATTAAATAGTTCAAATAAAAAAAATAATTATTAACCTTTAATATTTTAAAAACGTTACTAAATTATTTCATATTTCAATAAATTGATGTCTCCCTTGAAGTGTAATAACTCCCCATTAATAGGACCCAAGTTAATTCATGCAACTCCTAGATGATAAAGATATATGTCGAAACCTACATATAATTTCACATTATATGCAAACTATTTTATAATATTTTTTAAATTTCATATTATAATTCCCCATACTAGCTATATGTTACTAGGATATTAAATAAAATTTACATAACTTTACATTGAAAAAAAAATTATGGCATAAAATCCAATTAAATATTTCAAGTTCTATAATATATTGATTAATTATAGAAATATATAATTATTTATGATTTTATATTCTCCATCAATATATTATTATTGTAACTTTTATATCAATATTGTATTGTCCTTAAAAAATTATTACGAAATAGAAATTTAAATTATGATAAAACTTTATTAAATGATCAACCATACTAATTGCTTAAAAAACACTTATACAAAAATAAAATGCAAATTGTTACATAAAATATATTTACATGTAGGCTTATAATTTTTTATTATGTTCTAATGAACATAATATTTAGTAGGCCTAAGCCAGGGAAACTGTCTTTGTCATGAGTCATGCAGGGTGTCACGAGTCATGCCATATTGGTCTCTATCACGAGTCATGCAGGGTGACATAAGTCGTGTAGGGTGACACGACTCACCCCTCTTCCCTTTTCTTATTTTCTCTTTTAACTTCTTTCCTTGATGGAATTAAAGGGTTTGATCAATTTAACCATAAACAATCAACTTATAATATAATATAAGATGCATGGAAGCCTAAAGGGGGGTGTGTGTGTGTGTGTGTGTGTATATACCTAATTTAAAAAGAACACAAATATAAAGAAAGCATGAGTATATGGAGTGTTTATGCTATTAGTTGGACTAACATCAACTTTATACATGTGACCAATGGAATTAGAATACAGGAGACAAAAGAAGACCTATAAGCCAAATGTGTGTGTGTGTGTGTACATAGGTGCATAATATTAATAAGTTATGGAGCTTGTATAATAAATAATAGAACATTAAGGGGTGTTATAAGGAAATTGGGACACATAAGTTAAATTCAAGAAATTACCGAGCTCATATCCCAAATTGTATGTTGTAAACCAATATGATTAGAATATATAAATATCAATAAGGGCATAAATATGTATACTTAAAGATGCATATGTATATAAGTGTATATAGGGATATATAAGACTAATGTTACTCTAATTTGGTAAAGTGGACATTATAGATATACAAAGGTGTTTATATTTTTAGCTATAGGAATTTGTGCTCCAACCACATTATTGTAGACAAGTACAACTATTGATATATGTATATGTATGTGTATGTATAATATATATATGATGCATTAGACATAATATAATAGGTTCAAATATAAGTATGAATAGTATATACATAAGACAAATCATACAGGTATATGTGCATTCATATATATATATAGTCTCTATATGGATGTAACTCTTATGAACATACCATATAGTCATGGTAATGATCATACACGACTAAAGATGTTACAAGTTGAGCATGTGAACTATATAAACGCTTGAGATTATACATAGATTCTCTAAGCTATGCTGCTATGATTTCAAAAGGATGTCAATATATGTTCATATGTATATGAAGGTGACTTGATTATAATAACAAACAGAAATGTGTGAACCTATATATGATACTATGCTAAAAGATATGTTGTAATTGAGTTAAAGGCATATAAGACGATAAGAAAGAAGTAAAGATAATTAAAGTAAACAGTTACAGTGCCTACGTCTGTGTCTAGGTCATGGATAGATAGGCATGCCTATAAGGGTATCTTGCAGTTGCTATAGTACAAAATTGGCCCTATTTGGGTCTATGATATAGAATTGGCGCTATATGGGTCCACGATATAGAATTGGCCCTATTTGGGTCCACAATACAGAATTAGCCCTATTAGGTCCACGATACAGATTTGGCCCATTTAGGTCTATAAGATAGATTGATCTCGATTGGATCATAACAACCCCATTTAGGTTGTAGCCGACCTCATTTAGGTCCGCTTGACCGGTCAGACAGTACATTTTTGTACCTTCGGGGGCTATAGTTAACCCATTATCCACACTCTTAGAGAAAAGTGTAGGCTTATTATAGGATATAAGAAAAACAATATAAAAAGTAATTTAATAAGAGGATATGCTAATTTACACCATGATCTGATTTCTAGTATCATTATTTATAAATGGACTCATGTATAGCATAAGAAGAATATGAAAAAGAATATAGCTATATTTATGATACATGCATATAGTATGTTTGAGATACATGTAAGGTACTATAGAAATACATATACATAATCATCACCATGAATGCCTAATGTTTTCATTGTTTAAGACTATTGTATTTACATGCTTGTCTACATGCACCGATGAGCACATATAATAAATTACTGGTTGTCATTAATTCCATTATAAAATTGTCATCTTTGTAAGAAAGTCTTATATTATTATTATACAAATTTTATATTGTGACTCCATACTGTATTTGATTAATATTTTACCTATTTGTGTAAACTTTTGGTAACTACGGTAAGAGATTATTTTCAAATATTTTTCCTTGTTCCCTACTAAGCTAGTAAGCTTAGTAAACGTATTTATTTGTATAGGTACTTGAAGTTAGATTTCTTCCTAGTGGGATAAGATCTGCTTTAGCAAGGCCAACACTAGGGATAGAAAGAGTCTAAGTATATAGTTTTATTTTTGTTGTCTATGTAATCATTATCTTGTCTTATGTAATATGAAGAATAGGATAAGAGCCAGTGTAAAGTATCCTAAAGATTTCTTTGTAGATCTTTCCTATGTATTGATGTATGTTATATAATGTATGATGGTAGGTATTAGTGGAGTTTAGAATAGTCTTTACATCATATGTTTTGAGCAACCACTATCAAGATACCATTTGTTGTTCTCATTGCTTTTAAGACAAACCTGCAAGATAATTATTTCTTCTTAGGTGTCTAATTCATTTTGGGTCCTTTGGGGTTAGATTTTCTAGCATTTGTTCCATTATCATTAACTTCCTTTGCCTTATCCTTTTTCTTGTCAAGACACTTATTTGCAACATGTCCATTTTTACCATAATAGGTACACAAAATTCTTGAAGAATGAACAGCCATATTACCAACCTCTTTGATATTTTCTTCTTTATTTTTCTCTTCGACAATTTCTATATTAACTTTTTCTTTCTTCAAATTTTTAATGATATTATTAAGTTCATCAATTTTTAATTCAAGCTTCACACATTCACATGTCTTGATATTAAGCTCATTTTCAAGATTATTAATATCATCAAGCAATTCAATATAGCTTTTTCGTTCTCTATGAGAATAAAGCAACAATTTTGCAATGTTTTTTCATATTTTCATGTGATTCTTGTGAGCTCAAATGATCTTATTCAAGCCCATGATAATTGTCTAAAATGTCATAATTTCTTTTCTTTAATTTTTCATACTTCAAGCATAATTCATCAAAAATCATTTTGATCTCCTCAAGGTTATTAATATTAGAATCACTTACTTTATTTTTGTCTTCATCAGTTCGGATTTCATCAAGATTAATTAAATCAAAATTTTATTCAGCTTTATTATCCAAAATTGCCATCAGTCCAACATCATCTAAACTTTGTTTCAATTCGAAATTTCTGGTTGAATCATCACAATTGCTTCACATTGCTACCATTGCTTTCTTTTTAAATTTCTTGTCCTTCTTTTTCAAGAGTGGACATTTGGATATCATATGTCTAGATTTGTTGCAATGATAACATATCATATCACTAGAATTCAATTGAGAATTTTTAACTTTGGGATTACATCCCTTTCTTGGAAATTTTCTATGCTTCATTTCTCTTTTGTAAAACTTATGAAATTTTCTTGTGATCATTGCTAGTTATTCATTTAAAAAATTTTCTCCAGAATCAATACCTAGGGTAACTCTTTTTTTATTCTTTTAACTTTGCATAACAAGCCTACAAGATAGTAATGAACCAATTAGATCATCATAGGAAAAATTATGCAAATCTCTATCAAGGAGAACAATAACTTTTTCTCTACAATTTGAGTTCAAGGATCTAATCAATTTCTTGATTTTCTCCTCCGCACTCATAATTTTTCCAAGCCCTTTTATCGAACTAGTTATCTTGACAAACCTGTCACTCATTTCAGAAATAGTTTAATTAGGTGTTGGTTAATCTATTTTGTTAGATAGTTTGTAATTAAGGGTAGAATAGTAATTTCTTCTTTTTTTATTTGTATACCTATATATACACCCTTGTATCATTGTTTTAAAAAAACTTTGAGATAATAGAAAATCTTGAGTTCCACAAATCTACATGGTATCAGAGCCACTGTCGTTTCGAATGTCGAGTTAACTTCCTTCCGCAATTGGTCATTTTTTCGATAACCCTTTTTTTCGGTGAGTCTAGAAGGTCATGTTTTCGTCCTTCTCTTTCGACATCACCCCTATAGAAAGATAGATCGGGTTAAGTTCGGCCTGTGTCTAGATTTTTGGCACCATCAGAAGCCGCGCGTGAGTACACGCGCTGCCCATCACTTGCTGCCCTTTCTCCATGCGCTAGCGCGTGGCTCTACCTCTGGCCATTTTTTTGCTGCCCTTTTTCTTTCAATATGCTCGCCACCCTTTTCTGTCTCTGACCCACTGATCTCCAATGACTTTTGACTTCCTTGGTTTCTGGGTCACACGTGAACAAGTTCTATTTTTTTCTGGGTTATTTTTTCCTGATGTTTTTCTGATCCTTTTTGGCTTTTCCATTATGGCAAATATTAAGGATGATCATAAGGAAATTGAGAAACATTATCCCATTAATGATAGTCCCTATTCTCAAATTAGTCCAGTTAAACTTAAGGGGGGCAGTACTTATTTAGCTTGGTCTAGATCATGTTTATTGTCGATCAAGGCTAAAAGGTTGCAGGCTTATATTGATGGAAGTAAAAAATTGCCATCTATCACCGATCCTAATTTTAATCAATGGGACTCAGATAACTCACGATTATGTCTTGGCTCCTGAATTCTATGCATACTAAAATTTCTAGACAGTATTTATTGCTTGACACTACAGAGAAGATATTGAAAGCTGCAAAAACCACCTATTCTCGAATGGAAAATGATGCTCGTATCTTTGAGCTCAGGAACAAAGTTCATGGTACGAAACAAGGTGAGTTTACTGTTTCAGATTATTTCTCTAAGATGGGTAATTTATGGTAGGAACTGGATTATTATCAGGATTTTCAAGCAAAATGTGTTGATGATGTGGTGCTGATTCAAAAGATGATTGAAAAGGAAAGGGTTTATGATTTTTTGGCTGGTTTAAATCCTGAATTTGATCAAGTGCGAGTTCAAGTTATTGGAAGAACTCATTTTCCTTCACTTGAGGAGGCACATTCTTTAATCCAGCAGGAAGAGACCAAAAGAAGTGTTATGCTTTACACTATACCTATTGACAAGTTGGGTTTGACTACCCATACCTCTCTTGAGCAACCAAAAGGTATTATTTCTGATAAAGATCACTTGCACTGTGATTACTGTGGTAAGCCAAGGCACACTAAAGATACTTGCTGAAAATTGCATGGGAGACCTAGTAGGGGCCGTGGGGGAAAACGAGTTAATCTAACAAGGGCTCAAGCACATGTGTTAGAAATAGTAGAATCATCTAAGGAGTTGGTTTCAGTTGAGAGTCTCTCTTCTGATGAGATTTTGCATTTCAGGAGTCTTCTATCTCAGCTTACTCCTTCATCCAATGTTACCTCTAATTTAGTCAAGTCAGGTACTACTTTTTCTCATCATAACTCATGGATTATTGATTCTGGTATGAATAGACATATGATAGGCATTTCTAAAGGCTTTATTAACTACTCTCCTTGTTTAAAAAGGGATGGTGTCAGGGTCACTAATGGGTCTTTAACCCCTATTTTTGGGACAAATTCTATTGTTTGTACTCTTAATATTAAATTATCTTATGTTCCTCAATTCCCTATCAATCTTTTATATATCAGTGCTATCACTAAAACTTTTAACTGTAAGGTTGAATTTTTTCCTAATTTTTGTATCTTTCAGGATCTTCAAACAAGGAAGAGAATTGGCAATGGTAGAGAGCATGATGGCTTATATATGTTGGAAGACAGTCAAGAGTTGGCTCTTTTTAGAGGGTATCAGGATGTCAACTAGGAGATCATTCAATGGCATAGACGATTATAGCATCCGTCATTTTTTGTTTTAGAAAAATTATATCCTAGTTTATTTGCTAGAAGTCGATTTGATTCTTTATCTTGTGATGCTTGTGAGTATGCTAAACATACTAAAAACTCTTATCCTTTGAGTGATACTAAAGCCAGTGAGCCATTTATAATTGTTCATTCTGATATTTAGGGACCTACACAAGTTGCCTCTTTGTTTGGAAATCGATGGTTTGATACTTTCATTGATTGTTGCACTAGAATGACTTGGGTGTATTTGATTAAGGCAAAGAGTGATGTTTTCTCTTATTTTCAATTTTTTCATAAAATGGTTCACACCCAATTTGATGCTAAAATAAAAGTTTCACGGTCTGATAATGGGACATAATATATGGATAGTAGGTTTGGTACTTATTTAGAGTCACATGGGATTATTCACCAAACTAGTTGTCCTTATACTAGTGCTCAAAATGGTGTAGCTGAAAGAAAAAAATAGGCATTTGTTAGAAGTTGCTAGATCTCTTATGTTTACTATGCATGTTCCAAAGTCATATTGGGCGATGTTGTACTAGCGGCTGCCTATCTTATTAATCGAATGCCTCTCAAAGATTTAACTTTAGGACTCCTGTAAAAGCCTTAACCAAAAAAACTGGCTATATTGTTCCACCAAAGATTTTTGGATGTGTTTGCTTTGTTCATACTAAGAATGTTGGGAAATTAGATCCGAGAGCACTGAGATGTGTGTTCATTGGATATTCTCTAACTCAAAAGGGATATAAGTGCTATCATCCTCTATCTAGAAAATTCTTTGTGAGTATGGATGCTACCTTTCGGGAGACTGAACCTTATTTTGGCACTACACAATCACCTCTTCAGGGGAAGAATAGTGAAGAAGTGGTGATGAATGTACCCATGCTACCTCATGAACTAGTTCAAAGGGAAAATGAAGAGATTGTTGTTTAGGAGAAAAATGGTGTTGATTTTTAGAGGGAGCAGAATGTTGATTTTCAGGGGGAGAAAAATGAGAATGTTGTTGGTCATTTAAATAGACCTAATTTGTTGAGATACTCGAGGAAGAATAGGTCTGAAGAAGCCATCATGCATTCTATACTGCTAGAATCCTCGGGAGAGTCACTTCTTGATTCTGATCTATTTTTTGATTCTGATTTAAATTTGCCCATTGCTCAAAGAAAATGAGTCAGGTCGTGTACAAAACATTCCATCTCTAACTTTGTTTCTTATGATTCTTTTTCTCCTTCCTATAGAGCCTTTGCCTTGTCTCTTTCTTCTATGTCTATTCCACAAGATTAGAGAGAAGCTATCAAGGATCCAAAGTGGCGAGAAGCTATGGTTGAAGAAATGAAAGCTCTCTCTAAAAATGAAACTTGGGAACTAGTTGCATCTCCAGAAAAGAAGTTAGTTGGTTGTAAGTGGGTGTTCACAATAAAACACAAAGCTGATGGTTCAATTGAGAGATTTAAAGATAGATTAGTGGCAAAAGGATTCACCCAAACTTATGGAGTTGACTATTAGGAGACATTTGCACCAGTTGCTAAAATGAATACGATTAGAATCTTGTTATCCTGTACAGCTAACTTTGATTGGGATTTACTGCAATTTGATGTGAAGAATGCATTTCGCCATGGGGACCTGGAAGAAGAGGTTTATATGGACATTCCTCTTGGTTTTGATGATGAGATAACTCAAAGGAAGGTGTGTAAACTGAAGAAAGCCTTGTATGGATTGAAACAATCTCCGAGAGCTTGGTTTGACAGATTCAGCAAAGCTATAATATCTTTTGGTTATCAACAAAGTAATGCTGATCATACCCTCTTTATAAGGCACTCTAAGGGTAAGATCACTTTTTTCATTGTTTATGTTGATGACATAGTGATGATAGGGGATGATAAAGAAGAAATGGTTCGACTGAAGAAGCTCTTAATTCAGGAGTTTGAAATCAAGGATCTTGGGAAGCTATAATATTTCTTGGGAATTAAGTTGCCAGATCAACCAAAGGGATCTTCATTTCTCAAAGAAATTATGTTCTGGAGCTTTTGGATGAAACTGGTATGTTGGGATGCAAACCAGCAGATACACCCATTGAAAGTAACCATAAGTTACAAACAGCAAATGAAGGATCAGTTGATAAGGGCAAATATCAAAGATTGATCGGTAGACTTATCTATCTATCTCACACCTGACCAGATATTGCTTATGCAATTAGCTTGGTGAGTCAGTTTATGCATGATCCTAGAGAATCTCATCAATAGGCTGTTTTTCGCATTTTGTGGTATTTAAAATACACTCCAAGAAGAGATATTCTTTTTTCAAAAAATGATCATCTATGAATTGAAGCCTTCACAGATGCAGATTGGGTTGAATCTTTAGATGATAGAAGATCCACTTCTGTTTATTTTACATTTGTGGGAGGTAATTTAGTCACTTGGAGAAGCAAGAAATAGAGTGTAGTTGCAAGATCGAGTGCATAAGTAGAATATAGAGCTATGACTCAAGGTGTTTGTGAGTTGTTATGGTTGCAGAAGTTATTAGCAAAGTTGAATTTGGCTAAAAAGGACCAATTATTTTTGTATTGTGACAACAAAACTGCAATCAGTATTGCTCATAATCCAATTCAACATGACAGGACAACAAATTTCGAAATTGATCGACACTTCATCAAAGAAAAATTATCTGATGGTGTTTTAAGCCTATTTCATGTAAATCGAACAGAAAATTAGCTGATATTTTCACAAAAAGACTTGGTAGTCGAGCTTTCCATGCCATAGTTTGCAAGTTGGGCATGTGTAATATATTTATACCAACTTGAGGGGGAGTGTCGGTTAATCTATTTTGTTAGATAGTTTGTAATCAAGGGTAGAATAGTAATTTCTTCTTTTTCTATTTGTATACCTATAAATACACCCTTGTATCATTATTTTAGAAAAACTTTGAGATAATAGAAAATCTTGAGTTCCACAAATCTACATTAGGTTTCTTCTTAAATGATTTATAATCACACTTTAATACATGTAATCTTGAATCTATTACTTGATTTGTTCTTTCGTAAGTTGCCACTAGTTTGTCCCAAATTTCCTTAGCTATGTTACAAGCTAAAATTTTGTTAAATTTATTTAAATCCAAAGAGCAATATAATAAACTCATAGCTTTAGAATTTCTTTGAATATTTATAATATCAATATCATTGTACTCAATTTCACTTTTAGGAACTTCATTCCCAACTTTAGTCTTGGTTAGATGTCGGTATCCATTGACTACCTTTTTTCAACTTTTCATATCTTGCATTTGAATGAAGTGTCTCATCCTTACTTTTCAAAAGAAAAAGTTTTGTCCACAAAACATTGGAGAACGAGTTGAGGAATATCTTTCAGCAATGATTGTGTTTGTTTTAGCCATCTTTTGGATCTCTGTAGATTGTTAAACATGAAATAGAAAAAGAGACTTGCCCTATACCAATTATGAGTCCAAATATACTCTGAAGGGAGGTGAATAGAGTATTAAAATTACTTTTAGGTGTAGGTGGAACAAAATAATTATTTCAAGTGCATATATATAGAGTTTAAAGTAAATTTAAACTATAAGAGTAACTCAATATATTTTATTCAACCTTTTTCACATAAAACATAAGTGTATGGACAATACATAATGTAATTAATGAGCAGCTAAAACAAAGTTAATATTATGCCAATATTCAAAATAATTTATATGATAAGAATCAATATTCAGATTATGTTCTGCAATAGATAGAGCATAAAAACATGCATATAATATGAAATAGAGCATGAATATAAAAAGAGCTAGAGATAGAGATCTAGACATAGCGATTTATAGAAGTTCAGTCATTGCCTACATCCTCTCCTTAAGATAATTTGTCTTATGAGTTTCTCCCTTTTAAGGTAACTCTATTTACGGGTAAGAGTCAAAAGCCTTTACATAATAGCTATCCAAGTTTTTATCCCAAGTGAAAAACTCCAAAACTCTTAATCCGTTTTTTCCAAGTAAAAAGATCCAAACATTTAGTTAAGTAAAAGAACCCAAATGCTTACTAGCTTCGTTTCCTAGGCCCTAGCAACCATACCTCACTTATATCTCACATGATTTGATAAGCCTCATTATATATGATTACAATTATAAACTATAATCATTTGAGGATATGTGATTAATGCTCATGATGAATTGAAACTTACAGCAATATAATGTTCAAAACAAAATGAGTTTCACTCGCATTTTACACTTGAAAACAACATTATATATAGGAAATATAATATAGTTGTTAGGTGTAAACAAATATTTAAAAAAAAAAGGTTTCCGATTTAATTTTAAGAGACAAATTTTAAGCTTACCTTAAATCAAGGTAACGATTAGGAATAATTGCCTAGAAAAATATTTCCTCAAATCAATTTTTGATAGCTGAAAATATTAACACAATTTTTCTTTCCTTTTTCAAAGAGATATTTAAGAAAAGAATAATTATTTTTAGGAAAGAATCAAATTGAATGTGGGATGATTTAAAAAATTGATTTTATGCAAATAATGAGTGTGGGTGTGTGAATCCTCAAAAAATGATTTTACAAACATTTTCCTAAAAAGTCTTGATCTTCATAAAGAGTTGAGCAATCAGGTCTGATGATAAAAGTTCAAGTTTTTGTCCTGCTCTACTTCTAATAGAACTCGTGACACTAGATTACTTCATGGACCTGCACAAACTTCTTTAAAAGGCCTAAATACATTAGTTTGTTTTATTAATTATCAAAATTCATTAGTTTGTTTTGTTAATTATCAAAATTCATATAGGCCTTGAGCCGACAATGTCTTTCAGATGAACACTAACCATACTCCGACTTCAAGGACAAAAAGAAAAATAAAAAGCGCGCACACACACACCCACACCCACACAAACATAATAGCTCTAATGAATTTAGCATCGTAATAAACACCAACAATAATTTTGTTCGTATGAACTAACCATTTTCAACAAGAATAATCAAATAAGCACCCAAACTATATAAACAATTGTAATGGTTAGTCTAACAAAGAGTTGAATAAGCTTCAACAACACTAACATTAACAAGTAACAATACAAAATGCGAATCCTAAAGGTGTAATTATGAAAGGACCTGGAGTCAGTGGAGAGATGCCAACGGACATCGAAGCTTTGAGCAGCGATAGAGAGAGAGAAAATTGATAACCAAAATAGGATCAAGCAAGTAACATCCATGGCTAAATTCATTTCCTTTGTCTATACGAAGAACTAGAAAATTTTGATGAAGCTCTGCACTTTCCAGGAATCGGGAAGACTTATAGTCATCGCTTTCCAATAAGAAAATGCAAAGTGTTGATTTTGCTATGGTGCCAAATGTGTGGACCTACATGCATATACATAACTACAAAAAAATTAATGTTTTCATAAGCATATCAATATCGACTCGGCCTGCCAATCAAGACATTAAATTAATAATACCACTATAATTTAATTATGTGGTACTTATTCATTTTCACATCTTCTATTTATTGGTTCAAAATTAAGTATAAACTCATTAATTACCAAATATTACATGCTTTCAAGCAAATACAGGTAATTAATAGCCTTGTTTTTAATAAGTTTACAATCATGAGATAAAATATTGTTATTTGCTTTAATATTGAATACTTAATTAGAAAAAGAGATAATGGATAGAAAAAAAAGAATTTAAGAAATCCAAAAAATAATTAATAAAGATATATAAAAAATCCGCCATTAAACTTTTAAAAGTGACATAATTATGAGAAAAAATTTTGAGAAGAAAGTCTTTAATATTACTCTTACTTTAAAAATTTAACAATATACTTATTATTATTATAGTATAACATGTCGCTATCCATGATTGATTTTGCCTATATTAAGGCTTTTCCAAAAATTTAGAATTAATTTAATTCATGGTCATACAATAATTGCCATTATAATGCAGTAGTCACGATTTTTTAGATTCAAATCTATTTTTTTCATTCTTTTCGATTTTTTTTAGTTTCAGCCATTTTTACCGGTTTAACCCCATTCATAATGGGTCCTTTTAGTTTTTATCAATTTGATTTTTATCCAGTAAACCAATCGAACTTACTGGTAGTTTACAGTTAAATCAGTCCAATTTTAATAACATTGCTCAAAAGAAAGGAAAAGCACTATTGTATTCTCGAGGGTTAGTTAGTGTATGCCCTATGCAAATAGTAACTATGGAAGATATCTGCACACATAAAAATAACATCATAAAAAATCACCATTGGAGTCAAGCTTAAAGCTCTCAATAGCAAAGCCAACAAACCAAGTTCACTCCCACAATAATTGCTAATCCTAATGACAATAGGAAATATTAATCAAGGTAGAAATTCAATTATGCTTTACCATGGTTAATAAAGGCATGGTGACCTAAAGACCAAAGCTTATAAATGGGAAAGTATTTTAAAGAGTTCATACTCTTATACACAACTTAAATCCACTACAACAAAAAAAAAAGTACTAGAGACCATATTTTTGTAACCAGCCAATCTTTTGGCCCTTAAAAGTATATTAATAAGGACTGGTTTTTTATCTGGTCCCTAATTATCAATATCCTAATTTTAATAGTGAAAAGATTTTAACCGATCCTTAATTTAGATAAAATTCGGTAGTGGGACAAAAATACGCCAAAAAAAGGTTGTGAGTTTCATTCTCTTTTTCATAAACCACTTGAAACCTAAACCTAAAAAATTCCCATTTTGTTTTCTCTCTCCTTCGCCATCAATATCTTAGATAACTTATGAAGAAAAGACAGTGAATTTCTGGTGATAAGTCGATTTCTCATCCCTATTTTGATTTTCTTCTTCGTGCTTATCATCTGAGTTGCTGTACAAGATTCACCCATCTATTCGTGAAATCGTGATTCGAACTGGTCTGTGTTAATTTTTGTTTTTTTATTTATTTTTATCACTTTTTTAATATCTATTTGGCTCGTCTTTTATCACCAACCTATTTTGAGTTTTGCTCGTGTGTGTTTTGCTTGTGATTCAAACCCTTAGCTTTGGTATTTCCCAAAGATAGAAACTGGAACTCTTTCAAGTACAATGTGTTTAATGGGTCTGACAGCCATGGTAGCTACGACAAAAAGAAGCAATTCCGTCGAAGACTAGCAATTTTTGCGGTGGTTTTACGAGGCTTGGCCTTGCCTATAGGCTTTTAGAGGCAGTGCTTTTGTGGTTTTGTTGGTATTTCCTTTTACACTGCCCTTTTATTTGCTTACGTTAATTTTCATGTAGAGATGTGATTTGGGATTTTGTGAATGGCATTTTCTTATTTTACTATCACTACTTTTCTCTCTTCTTAAGTCCGGGGAAATTTTTGTCAAAAGTAATATATTAGTCTTGACTGCTAAAATTTGATGCTGTTGGAACTTTTTTTTTTCGAGATATTAGAAAATTGTTAACAGTGGCTTTTAGAGGCAGTACTTTTAATTGAGAATAAAGAATGCATAAATAGTATTTTTTATGATTTACACTATCTATTTTGATTTTGAGAATATAATGCTAGATTTTAAAGGTTTTGTGTAATTTACTTCAAAAATATTTCCCATCATTCTATATTTGATTAATTTTTTGTTCCTGTCTTTGTTGATTTTATGACTTGTGTGCGCGCGCGCCAATCCCTGTATATTGGTTCTAGTATCTTCATTCTTTGATGAATGACTTAAGAGATAATTGCTTGGTTTTCAATTAGGAGAGCTTTTTAATAAAACATTATAAAAAAATTCCATTATTACTCTTGAATGCTCCATCGAAATTATAGGAAACTGAAATGATTTTCTTCACTACTTGCTCAACCATGAATCCCATTTTCAGATGCCTTGCACAATCCATAGTTACAAAATTTCGCTAGTTCGGCTAAATGTCAAATCCTTACTATTATGAGTATTTTATGTGAAGCTTAGCGATCACATGTTTTATCTAGTTTAATATGTCAAACATTTCTCACTCTTTAATGACCTTGTATTGTCTCCTCTAATGAAGGTTGTTGATATCCAACTCGGGATGGCAATTGATAGTGTCCAAGCCACTCTAAGGTGAAGCGGAGGCTTAAATGCAAAATGGTTAAGTATTGGCAGTAGGTATAAAGGCATTAATTACGCATCATAATTGTTTGATATAATCACATTAAATTAAAATTAAAATTCTTAAAGCCTTGTGCAAAGATGGAATAACATTATAGATAAAAATGTTAAACCTCATGTGCCATATGTCATTACCATGTGAAAGAGAAATAGTAGAGGTTTAATATTTAGTAGAGTGGAATACCTGCTTGAATCTGATAACTATATTTACGCTAAGTGGCCTGTGCTATTAATCATCAGATGCAATTTGCACGTGTGTGTGTGTGTGTTTTTCCCTTTTCATTTCATGTAGTTGGTCAGGGATGAAAAGTATCAAATTCAGGTTAGCAGCTTCGCTGTGTTTCCTAATCATTGAAGTTGTTGTAAGATGCTTCTATACTTACCTTTGTGGCATTTAGTCCTGGATAGTAATGTAACATCTTTTTCATGTCGCTTTTTCCTATTTATGGGTATTTGGTCTGTGATTCTATTGCTCTTCCATTAGGTATGATGCAATGACTTTTAAAGCTCTTTCAACAATAAAAGATGTGATATTAGCGCTATTGTTAGTTTCATTGCGAAAAGATGGATAATTCTCATAATATTCGATGCATTTTTTGTTTGCACTGCACTTGAATGTCTTAGCTTGTAAACTCCATTTTCATGAGCCTGTCAGACCTAGAGATTGAATTTATAAATGAGACACGTGCATAACTTAATTAATGAGATTTACCATGAAGTTTTTACTTATTAGCACTGCATCACAACTAAATATGAATTTGCATATTCTAAAATGTTGCCACGTAGGGCACAAATGGCAATGTAATTGGTAGTTGCTTCACATTGATGAAATTTTGTCCAACAAATGCACACATGAATATGTTTTTTAACTACGGCCTTAATTGGAACCTAATGATGATCATATTATAAGAAATTTGAGATTAATATTGACTTGTTGCAGTTATAATTGTGAGAAGATAATGACCTAAATGAGGATTAGTAATGGGAAAATTATATTTGATTGGAAATGCTAACCACTTCTTTTGGCTAACTATAAATAAAAACATCCATTTGGGTCAGTTTTGTAGGGCTATTTGATATACTTTCCTTAGCTTAAATTATTGTTCCCCACTGCTCATCAATTGCCACTAAAATTATTTGTTTCTTATCTAAATTAATCAGTTAATGATATATATGTATATGAAGAAAATCTGTCAATTCTAAGAAACCATTATCACCAATTGGATTTTGTTTTTGTTTTTGTTTTTGATTTTCTTTTTCGACTACAAATTAACTTCAAATTATGATTGTTGGCTTTTAAAGGCTACAACTCAACTATTTGATTTTAATGATAAACATTATAATATGTTAGGATTAAATCCTAACAGTAGGTTTAGTAGAGATTTCTGAACTTTTAACCCAGAGATATGATTAGGAATAAAGAAGGAGAAGGAGAAAAAGAAGGTAGAGTTAACAAAAGAGAGATTTGGGTGAGAGAAAAGTGAAAGAGGAAATAGATGAATAATTCTGAATTTTAATGATGATCCTGTGGTCCCAAAAAGATGTACATATAAAGCAAAAAGGAGAGGGATTACAGCTATAGTAAAGGCAGCTTCACATGCAAACCTCACCCATATAATCCCATATAACAAAATTCTGTTAAGCAACAGAATTCTGGAATCCAACTAACAAAACAACAATTTTAACTAACTTAATAGAAATTCAATTTACAACTTTACCCCTCTTTTTGTACCTAACAATACCCTCTCCTTGAGAAACTTCTTGTCCCTAAGAAGTAAAGAAATCTGAAAACTGGTGCCGGATGTAGTGGGCATCTTCCCAAGTGGAATTAATGGAAGGGAGGCCTTACCATTTGATGAGAAGCTGCCTGACATGGGTTCCACCGGTGAAGATGGTTCTAGTATTCAGGACTTTTTTGGGATGGAGGGAGAATTCACCATCAATAAGGGGTGGTAGTGAGGGTAAGGGGTGGAGGTTATCTCCAAGTTTCTTTTTAAGGAGAGAAACATGGAAGATAGGGTGAATTCTGCAGGTGGGGGGTAATTCCAGTTTGTAAGCAATAGGGCCAATTCTAGTTAATACCTTGAAGGGCCCATAGTACTTTGTTATCAGCATAAAGGACTTTCGAACAGCTAAAGTAATCTACCTGTAGGGTTAGATTTTTAGGTATACCGTGTCCCCCAATTGAAACTCCCTCTCACTCCTGCCCTTATCAGCATGCTTCTTCGTCTTGTTCTTGGAGATTGCTAGTTGTTCTTTTAGGAAGGAATTCATAGACTCTCTAGACTATAGGTATTCTTTTACTACTGCTACTAAGGCTGGAAGATAGGGTACAACAATTATGGTAGGGGGATGTCCATAAACTGCTTGGTAGGAACTCATTTTAATGGTTGTATGAAAACTGGTGTTGTACCAGTATTCAGCTAAGCTTATTCATTTGAGCCATTTGCTTGGCTTCTAGAAGGTCATGAACCTTAAGTAGCATTCCAAGCTCTTGTTGAGCCTCTTTGTCTAACCATCTGTTTGGGGATGGTAGGTAGTAGTGAATTGTAACTTGACCCCCAATAACTTTATTAATTCTTGCCAAAAACACCCAGTAAATAATTTGTCCCTGTCGGATACAATAGTAGCTGGCATCCTATATAGCTTGAAGATGTTACCTAGAAAGGCTTGGGCAATAGTGGCAGCATTGAAAGGAAGAGCTAAGGGTATAAAATGACCTATTTTAGAGAACCGATCAACTATTACTAGTATGGTATCATACCCCCTGATCTAGGCAATCTCTTAATAAAATCCATAGAAATGTCAACCCAAACCTGGCTAGGAATTGGTAGGGGCTGAAGCAATCTAGGGGTTGTTACAGATTTTGTCTTGCACCATTGACAAGTGTCACATTTAGAGACACATTCCACAACTTGTTTCTGCATAACTCGCCAATAAAAATTATGCTCGAGCCTTGTTAAAGTGCCTCTAATTCCAGAGTGCCCCCCAAAGGGAAAGTCATGGCAAATAGTGAGTAGTTGTTGCCTTAGTGTGGTACTGGAACCAGCATACAGCCTGCCTTTATACCGAAGGAGGCCTCCATGTAGGGTGTAATTATGAATACTTATAGGGGAAATGGCCAGCTGTTTGGTAAGGTCTTGAACCTTTTCATCAGCAGCATATGAATGAATGATTTCCTCAATCTAGCTAGGGGTGAATGTAGAGATAGCATGGAGTTGTGGAAGGGGTTGGTCCTCAAATTGCCTAAAGAGTGCATCAGCTACCTTGTTGTGAATGCCCCTCTTGTATTGAATGATGTAGTCAAGGCCTAGCAGATTGGTAATGCCCTTCATCTGAACATAGTTGTGTAGCCTTTGTTCTAGTAGGTGCTTAATACTCTCATGATCTATCTTAATAATGAAAGGGCCTTGCTCCAAGTAGTGTCTCCATTTTATGACAGCAAAAATGATGGCCAATAGCTCTCTCTCATAAGCAGAGAGCTACTGATTCTTTGGGCTGAGAGGCTAAGAAATAAATGCTACTGGCTTATTTTGTTGTAGGAGGATAGCACCTAATCCAATGCTGCTGGCATCACATTTCAGGGTGAAAGGCTCTTGGAAATTAGGTAGTGCCAGAATTGGTACTTGGGTCATCAGCTTTTTGAGTTGGTCAAAGGCAAACTGGGCTTCAAGCCCCTAGTGGAAATTATCCTTCTTGAGCAGGGCAGTCAGGGGCTGACTCACTACCCCATACCCTTGAATAAACCTCTGGTAGTAACCAGTGAGGCTTAAGAATCCTCTAAGCCCTTTTAGGGTTGTTGGGACTAGCCAATTGCTCATATCCTCTACCTTGCTAGGGTCAATAGCTACTCCAGCAGCTGAAATGATGTGCTCCAAGTAGGAAACTTGCCTCTGCCCTATCTCACATTTAGACTCCTTAGCATAAAGCTTATGGCTTCTTAACAGGTCGAGGACAAGTTGTAGGTGCTATAAATGGAGTGATCCATTAGGGTTGTAGATGAGTATGTATCAAAGAAGACAAGGAAAAATTTTCTAAGATGGGGTTTAAAGATAGAGTTCATGAGGGATTGAAGGTGGCTAAAGCATTGGTGAGCCCAAAAGTTATAACCAAGAACTCATAATGGCCAGAGTGGGTTTTAAAGGTGTTTTGAAGACATTAGAGTCATACATTCTGATTTGGTAGTAGCCGGACCTCAAATCCAACTTAGTGAAGCAGGTTGCCCCATTTAATTTATCCAGTACATCTTCAACTAGTGGGATAGGGTATTTATCTTTGATTATGGCCTTGTTTAACTCCCTGTAATCAATACAGAACCTCCAAGTGCCATGTTTCTTTTTAACCAATAAAACAGGAGAGAAGAAAGGGCTGGAACTAGGCTGAATAACACTACAAGAAAATTAACAAATAGCAACGGAAATTAGCAACTGAATTTGTTGAATTTCCATTGCTAAAAACAATTAGCAATAAAAAATAGCAACGGAACATTCGGTTGCTATTCTGATGGTTGATACTTTTAGCAACGGATTTCAAATTCCGTTGCTATATTTAGCAACCGAATAATAATTCCGTTACTATATTTAGCAATCAAATTGAAATTTCGTTGTTATTTATAGCAACTGAAATCAATTTCCGTTGCTAAATTCAGCCAGTTTTATAAAAACAATTACGACGAAATTATTGTCGCTATTCCATCACTAAATTATTGTTGATTTTTTACACAACATTTATGCAAAAGCCTATATTTGCCTATAATTAGTAGACACCAACAGCAGTGTATCTACATTACAATAACCAAGTTCAGTAAGCTTATATGATGCAATCATAAAAAATCTACTAGTAAAAATAAAATGCATAGTGAATTTTGTATGATTTTACTACACCATTGCAGTTCCATTCATGCCTATTACTGATGTCTTTTGAAACAAATATCAATCAGCTTCAAGAAAAATCAAACAAGTAACTAAGAAATAGAATTAGTATAACGCCATAAGTTTTAGCAGAATTGTAACTAAGAAATGTGAAGTATGGTACCCATTGAATTAGATGCATTTTGCGACCATTGATTTCATCTATTGCTCAGTATCCAGTAATTAGGTCTAAAAATAGAACTCCAAATGTGTAGACGTTAGTCTTATGAGTCAATCTCCTCGGTGAGGCATATTTAAGAGCACAATAACCATATGTACCTATGACCCTGGTGGAGAAACTAAATGGAAAAAATCAAACAAAAGAAGAGGATAAAGAAAAGGAGAAACTAAAATTTAAATTCAAAAACATTCTCTCTTTATGCTTAATGGGTTGCACTTTCACTAGAATAGTAATGAAACTAAGCATATTCACAAAAAAAAAAAAAAAGGAAACATGTAGGCTATAATCCCCTGTATTTACTAGAATGGCAGCCATGTTTCGAATTGCTCAAAATTCTCAAGCTAAAGGCATTTGCTTTATGGGGTCAGCATACAACGGCAACTGACACAGGTAACTTTTTGTTTAGCAAACTCTAGAGATGTAATTTAAATTCATAATGACAATCTCAATGACTTTAGCAGCCCAATTAGCTAATTGTCAAAGCTGCAAGGACTATAAGCTAATGAAAACAACATTCACTGCATATCAGGCAATATACACCCTGGGATAGGAAATCTAGTCCATGGAGTTGAACAAATTAACTGCCCCATTCCTCAATCCATTGGCAAACTTACAAATTTACAATCTTTGATCCTAGCTGCAAAATAACCTTTTGGGAAGAATCCTGTTTCTATTGGCAGACTTAACCTGGATTGATTCACAAATCAGACTTAAAAGAATTTCAACACAACAATTCACTTTCGATGTCAGAATACAAAATCGACACTCTTCCTCATGCACAACTACTTTACGAGGCATCTGCATAATATAGTCATATCTCAAATCAGAGTTTTATAATACCAACAGATTTCCATTTCATATAAGTCTCAGTAAAGAGATCAAACACTCTCAATCTAAGCATTTCTTGCCATATTACGTGAGCATCATGATAAAAGAAATTTCAGTAGAAGTTCAGTTTAGAAAGACTCTCCAAGACCTTGATTTTCGGGTGCAAACTGGAATCAGATTTGTGAAATTATAAGTGCAGCTGCTTTCCTATCTATGACTCACTCGCTTATTCTAATTCAACAGGCAGATTATTATTGGGTTTATAGTTCTTTATCTTTGTCCAGCATAACAAAGAGGAGAAAAAAAATTGTGGACTCAACAACAAGAACAAGCAAACATCTTTTATCGAATGAAACTATATTATAAATCAAAATTGTGGACTCACCTTTTTACACTTGATTTTATTATCATGCCGAACGAATTGCAAAAGCTGCCTCACTTTCAAGCTGCAGCATCAGAGATTTAGAATACAAGTTAAATTATAAATCAAAATGTAACTACTCTTGAAATATCCATGATGAGTGTAAATATTAAACCAGAGGATATTATAAGCCAGAACTCCAAGTAGGATTGTCTCGTTTGCATGCCATCCCTTTTTAAATAAAAAATCAAATTTAAAATAAAAAAAAGTTGCATCACAAATTTATTTGACCCTGTTGCAAAAACTAGATTGAAGACCCACTACTAAAATGGTCCCGTTATTGCACTTTTTTAATGGCAATGAAATAGGAAAGGCAGTTTTTAACTTCTATAGCTAGCCAAATTTACCATGGCTTCACCAAGGATGCTAGATCTGACTGATCCCTACAAGAATAATATCAGTTCAATCAAATGAAAGAGTAAACAAATTGAAATAATTGTAAGTAAGCTTTAGTTATAAACGATACACATATAATCACATCACACCATGGAAACAACAAGCTTAAAAAGACATTCTTGAAGCTCATTAGAAGCATCATGTTGGGTTCATTAGAAGCTCATTAGTATGCTTGAGAATTATATAAATTTCGGTTCATAGAAAAATTTATTATATCTTTTTCTTGCACTTTCTAGTTATTAACTTTCATTGCAATAACAGTGAACACTGATGCTGTTTCTTCCCAAAAATAAATAAATTCTAAGCATACAAATCCTACATTTTCACTTTGAGCTATCCAATATTATTCTAGTACACAATAAACATTGATTATAAAATAAATTTGCAGATCACAAGCACAAGCACTTGAATAACTATGGAGTATTAATTAAACTAATTTATAAAGGAAGATTAAGAAAGAGCTATGATATGATTAGAAAGGGAATGAAGTGCAACGTCAACAACATCTTTAAACCCGAAAGAATTTCATTTCATAGATTGGCTGAGTATATAGCTTAATAATTTTTTTATAAGCCAAGATCTTTGACTTTGCAAAACTAGTTGGATGAATTTTGTTTCCAGAAGCATCGTAAACGTCTGTCCAAGATTAGCCCAAACAGAGTACTCATAGCCCAAACAGAGTACTCATACCAAGACAAATTGAAAAATATTGAAATGCTTCACTGGCCAACCAATATATACCTATTGAGTGCTCAAAACGAGAATGTACAGCTCCCGGATAAACCATATATTAAACCTGTGTTCAGTAGCAATGCTCTTACCATTAGTAGCTAATAATCTTCCTCAATATAATAATCTATTTCTTGCTTCTCATAGTAGCAATGCTTAAATTTCTCATTAATATCATTCAGACATGCAACATCAACAGAATGGTTATATATGAAATACCTCACAATCTGTTGAAGATGAAACTTCAAACAAATTTTATAGGTTTGATTACGTGAAAAGATTAATCCTACCTGTTGAAGATGCTTTCTAGAGCAATTCTAAAAGCGCCCATTCCAAGACGTTAAGAAGGAAATGTAGCCTATTTTAATAATAAGCTGATTAGTAATTATCAAGTTTTCAGACTTGCAAGCAATTAAAGAAAATAATTGAATATAATGGTTACTCTTCCTATAAGTCAGCAGAAAACTACTTAAGCTAATACTAACAAAAAGTATTGCCCATCACAATATCGAAATCGAACAAATATCACAAAGAACCTGATGTGACTTATCTGTCAGTTTATAAACTTTCAAAGACTACAAATGCAGGATATCACAGTTGTAACCAAAAAAAAGTGTATCGCAGAGAAAAAATTTGGACGAGTCAAAGAAGAATCATGTGATATTTGTGGTCTAAGGTGTTCAAAAGGTGGGGTCCTTTGTTTTCAGACTCGTAAAATGTAGACATTTCAAGGAAAAGAATAATGTTGTTGATAAATATTTTGTATTTTATCCTGAGTAGAGATTTCTACTGATGGACCAATTTGCACTGATTCATGATTAAACATGTACATTTTTTGGCAGAATACTTACACTTGGACAATAACATTTTTTTGTACTGTCATTCACTCAGACTTTCATTACTAATTTTCTTCATTATGCATAAATATCGATAGCAACAACTTTGGATTTACTCATATATATATATATATATATATATAATTTTGAATGAATGCAATCTTCATTGCCAGATATGACAAAAGCCTCATTAATCATATTTAATTATGGTATCTGAGTATATCTACCAACGTAATGTAGATATATAAATATTATACATGCTTGGATTTCTTTATTTTATTTTTTGGCGGAGGTTGAGTTAGAAATTTGAAATCATTAGGGTTGTTCTTTACATTTGACCTAATAAATGATGACGGTGATTAAATAAAATAAAATGTTATCTGGAACTGAAATGAGTGGAAATAACTTAGAGTGTCAGAATGGCAAGTAAAGAAAGAAAATGGAACAGACATGAGGGATTGAAGAGAAAAGGTACACATCTGATAGGCAGAAATTGGAACAGCTGGGTATAATTATCTGGTGTAAGGAACAAGAATAATTTTTATAATTTTAATATTTATTTATTTTGGTTCTGCCTTTAAATGTTAATTTAACTACTACTCCTACTACTTGATAGTTGATTCCCATATCAAAAGCTTTCCTAAACCTATTGACTTTTAAAAGAACCATACAAATTCAAATAATTTTTTTCTAAGAAAAACAAAAAGAAATTATTTTCAATCCAATAATAGTTCCCATCCCATTTGATTAGTGTGATAATCTAGTTAATGATGATTAAACTAAAATCACCACCATCCAATTGGGTCCCACTCTCATTCTATGCACCTAATTAATCATGCCATGATATTCATTTTTCTTTTTTATTATAAAAAAAATCCCTATCCCCCACAATAGTCCTATTTCACAATATAATATCATGCCCACTAAGCACCATTATGACTAAACATTACTTTCTCCCAAAAATATTTCAGAAATTCTTAATTGGGATCGCTGTATTGTGTCACAGCTCACTAATTCTCAACTCAATTTTAACTAAATGAAAAGTTTAGCTTAACCAAACTATGATATTTTACTAAACCAAATTTCCAAATTAACTTTTCCTTTTTTATTATCTCAGAAAATCCCAGAAACCATACCACATTACCTACAAGAGTAACTGTATCATATAGACTAAAATACAAAAAAGTACCATTATCGCCATACAATCTCTTCAAAGCATGAGAAGAACCACCAATAGGAACACGGCCTCGAAAAATAACGCCATCAATGTCAAAGGCAATTCCAAAAGAAAAGCTGCAATCACCAGAAAAACCCAATTCTAACCTCCTCCCATTTGCAGAATAAAATTCAAAATTAAGCATGAAAGATAAGTAATCGATGAATGAAAGTGAAAAAAAATGAGAAGCGAGAAGAATCAAAGAGACCATTTCTGTTGCTGTTGCTTTGATTGAAGCTGGCAGAAGTAACGTGAAGCTTGAGATTGAAACTGAAATGGCGGTGTATTATTGAATTGATAAACCTTTCTGGGCATCTTGAATTTCTTACTGGTCATCCTCACCGACGGTGTATTATTGATTTAAGAAACGGAAATGAGTTGTGCCTCCGATTTCTTTATTAGAGAGAGAGAGAGGGGGGCAGCGGTGACTGTGAGAGAGGAAAAGAGGCAAATGGGTAGGCTTAGGATTTTTTCATTTTATAGTTCTAACAAACGTAAAAATTACTTAAATACCCTTATTTACTAATGGAATTCATATTTCATTGCTATTTTTGCAACCAAAAATTTTTTCGATTGCTATTTAGCAACGGAAATTATTTCATAACAACTGAAATTAAATTTTGTTGCTATTTTAGCAACCGAATATAAATTTAGTTGCTATTTTTCATTGAAAATGAAATTTAGCAACGAAATTCTATTTCGGTTAATTCCGGTTGCTATTTAGCAACGAAAATATTTTTCGGTTGCTATTTTAGCAATCAAAATTTAATTCCGTTGCTATTTAGCAATGGAATAATATTTCGTTGCTAAAATAGCAACGAAAATTACATTCTGTTGCTAAATTAGCAACAAAAATCATATTTCGTTGCTATTTTTTGTCCCAAATTTTATTTGCCATTTGTTGCTGCCTTAATTAGCAATGGAATACTAATTTCGTTGCTAAATAATGGCACCAAAAATTTCCCCCACTTTTAGCAACGGAAGATAACCAAATATTTTTTCGTTGCTAACCAATTTTAGCAATGGAAACTATTTTTCGTTGCTAATTTAACAACGAAATCAATTCCGTTGCTATTTCCAAATTTTCTTGTAGTGTAATAGAGTTTGCTAACATCTCTTCAATCATCCTCTCAATTTAATTTTTTTAGTGATGAGAGTATCGATAGGGTCTGACATCAATGGGTTGTGTGTTAGGTTTTAGTGGAATTGAGTGGTCATGAGATCTTTTTGGTGGTAGGGTGATTGTTAGGTTGAATACATCTTGGTATTGTCCAAGAAAGTTCTGTATAGGTGGTGGAGGGTGATTTCCAGGGGTTGCAGGAGTTGTTGGTTAGTTGCTGGTGGCAGTGATGTAAAAAAGTTTGGAGGTGAAACCCTGCCACCCATTTTGCATCAATTTTCCCTTGAATTTAGCAGTTTACATCTTTAGGGAGGCCTGTTCAGTGAGTCGCTTCAGAACTAAGGGCTTTCCATCCTTAATGATTGTCAAGGCTGGTTTGGCAAAGTCAAATGTGATTGGATTATAGCCTTTCATCCAGTCAACACATAGGATGATGTCATAGTCTCCTAGCTCAAAGACCCTGAAGCTGAATTGGAATTGGTAGCCTTGCATTTGCCAAGTGCAGTGGTTGCACTTGTCTTGTACTGTCATTCTTTTGCCATCAGCCATAGAGACTGTAACAGGGGTTACTTTAGTGATGGTTAACTTCAAGTCTCTCACCAATTTGGAGTCCACAAAGCTGTGGGTGCTCCCGCTATCAATCAACATCATAATTAGCCTTCCTTGTAGCTGGCCTCTAATCTTGATGGTGTTGTCACTCAACCCTCCTTCTACTGATGTATAGAGAGTCTAAATTGCTCCAATGATTGCTCTTGTTCATTTTCTGGTTACTTTTCTACCTCCTGCCATTCTTCTTATTCTATTTCTATGCCTACTGCCTCTATAGCGTGTAAGGCTAATAGCTTCTTCTCACTGCATCTATGTCCTGGACAGTACTTTTCCCCAAACTTATAGCAACTGCCAGGGGTTCTTCTAGAGTTGAAGCCTTAATTATTGCCTTTGGAAGGTATGTTTAAGGAAGGGTTAGTGGTTTTAGGGCTGTGTTAGCTAGCTGTTGGGCTGTGTGTGTTGTAAGTTTAGTTATGGATGAATGGTTTAGGAAATGCTTTAGGTTTAGTGGCTTCAAGGTGTTTCTCTTGTAGTTTGGCTTGTGAAATGGTAGTGTACAAGTCTCTAAGGCTAAACATCATCACTACACTTTTAATTTCCTCCTTCAATCCACCAATGAAGCTACTGACATAGTAAAGGTGAGTATGCTGAGGGAAAATCTTCCCCATCTTCAATTTTAGTTCCTCAAATCTGTCTTGATAAGCCTCTACAGTGGAGGTTTTTCTCAACTTTTGAAATTCTTTTACTACATCCAGATATGCCCCTTCTCTAAACCTGTTATGTAAGGCCCTAGCAAACTTTTCCTAAGTCACCTTTCCTGGTTCCTTCCCTAGTTTAGATACCATGCTTCAGCCTTCCCTACTAAAAAGAGGCTGATAAGATCTACTTGTTTATTAGCTTACACCTCATAGATCTGAAAATATTTTCGACATTTGCTGATCCAAGAATCAGTATCCCCTCCTTCAAAGGTGAGTAAGTCACATTTAGGGAGGAGCTTATTGAAATAAGGCCTCCCTACTACCAATAATTCAATACCTTCTCTATCTACTGGTCTAAGCAATAAGCCTTTTCCTACATCTGAGGTTATAGTTTGGGTTTCTTTTCCCCTTGTGCTACTGCTAACAGGAGATGGATGTTGAATGGGAGAAGTGGAGTTTGGTGTGTTACCTTGAATCAGTTGAGCTAGGTAAGCTACAGACCTCTAGTCCTCAAGTCTGAGCTCTTCATACTAGTTCTGGCACTTTTGTTGTTCAGCTCTCAGGTTGATATGCTTTTGCTGCATCTCTCGGAGCTTAGAGCCTAGAGTCCCAAACATAGCCCCCTGCTCTTCCAGTTTAGAACTCAAGAATCACAGGTGTTCTTCCATTTCTTCCACTATAACTGCAAGTTCTTCGGTTGCTCCTCCTTTGGCCATCTTGGCAACAGTGTTCTTGTTCATATTTCCTGATGGCTCGTGCTAGGCTCTAATCCAGTTGTTAGGATTAAATCCTAATAGTAGGTTTAGTAGAGATTTCTGAGTGTTTAACCCAAAGATCTGGTTAGGAATGGAGAAAAAGAAGGTAAAGTAAGATAAAACTAAGATTTGGGTGAGAGAAAAGTGAAAAAGGAAAGCGAAGAATAATTCTTAATTTCAATGATGATCCTATGGTCCCAAAAGAATGTACATATAAAGCAAAAAAAAAGGAAAGGGATTACAGCTGTACTAGAGGTAGCTGCACATGCAAACCTCACCCATATAATCCCACATAACAGAATTCTGTTAAGCAATAGAATTTTGGAATCCAACTAATAAAACAACAATTTTAACTAACTTAACAGAAATTAAATTTACAACTTTACCCCTCTTGTTGTACCTCACATAATACTTAAAATATTTTTTGTGCTTTAATATGTTTTATGCATGGCTGATTCTTATGGAAAGATACTGATGAAGTTCTGATTCAACTGGAACTGGACTAGAACTATCAATTGCCCAGACCTATTGCAGGCATACATCTCTACATTTTGTGGTATGCAGCTTGTTCATTATCTTTATATCTGGATGGATGCCTTCACACTTAGATTTCTATGGAATTATTGATTTATTAATTGCAAGTAAAATGGATTTATTGATTGCTACTCTTGTATGCTTCAGATTCTTATATAAATACTGAGTGCCCTGTATCATCTTTAATTCATCTTTTTTTCCCATTTTTATAACTACAGATATATAGACATTTTCATGATTTTCTCTATACCCAGCAATTAGTAATAAATAATATCCAAAATATAATTTTTTGGAACTTATTTGGACTTTGTTTAGGCTTAAGTTTTGGAGTGTAGGTATTGTTATGAAGTTCTCTTCTAGTTAAAATGTTACCATCAGATATCTAATCTTTTTTTCATTTTTTAATTTGTTGCCAAGAGTTTGCTACGTTGCTGTATTATTTTGTAGAAGCCAATTCATATTTGTGCTTTTTGAATGATATCTTAAAGTAATATCTATTGAACACATCACTTGCTATTTTCTGTATCTTCATTTATTGAGTTTAAAACTTATTGTCAAGTCAAATTTTATGAATATGAAATGTAAAAGACGCCATCTTTCAGATTGTCATCTTTGCTCCCCTTGTAGTCTTAAACCGGAATCAGTTATTCACATGTTGAGAGATTTTTTTCCTTTATTTTATGGAAGAAATTCCTTACGAATTCTAATTGGGATTCTTTGTTTGGCTGAGTTTATAAATTATAGATCACCTTTATAAACTGTGGTTATTAAGTTTTATAAATTCACATTCTAATTTTAAGTTATGGAGCAATAATTATGTACTATCACTTGTATTTTAAATTGAAAAAATAAAAATATTGTGAATTATATTATGAGCTAGATAACTTGCACTTAGGAAAAAAAACTGTAACTTTAGAGTAATATGTCATGTTAACCATTAGAAATAAATTAAATTCTTTTGATATTTGATTTACTATCTTTGAGCATGAATATTAATTATAAATTTATGATTTAAATTTTATAAGTCTTCAAAACAATGCACAATGAAGGTTTGAGGTCCATAATGCATTTTTTGAAAATTCTACATAGATAGATATTAGTATAGAAAATTCTAAACAAACTTGTATGTGACAAAAAAAAAGTGTCAAACAATTTCAAAATATTGGAATATTTTGTAACGAGCCTTTTGCATTTTATAAAAGGACTATTTATTATATTTTTGGATATATATATGTCTAAATAATGTTTATAGGTAATATTCAAATAAAATTATTTATATTAATAATCAGATTTACTTTTAGCAAAGGGAAATCGGGTTGCTAAAATGAGGCTGGACGACTAGAATTTCTCTTCGTTGAATTCTGGTCCTTAAAACTTTTAAGTTGATCGTAAAAAGTTTCAAGGATTGATTAATTTTGGTCCTTAAATATTTTTAGGGACCAATTTTTTGTCGGTCCTTAAAATTTTTAAGAACCATAAATACACCCTTTAAGGACCACATTTTTGGTTCTTAATAACTTAATTGGCTGCCTGGCATACATTATTAAGGATGAAAAAACTGGCCCTTAATACTTTTTAGGGGCTGAATTTCTGATCGGTCGTTAAAAATTTTAAGGACCGGTTCTGGTCGGTTGTTAAAACTTTTATGGACCGGTTGGATGTTGGTGCTTTTTAATCATTAGTGGCAGAGTCTATAACGATTGGATGGCAACTAAATTTTTCAGTCCTTATTGACTTTCAGGGACCAATTTGGTACTTTTTGTTAGTGGTTGTGCCCTAGGCCAAACATTAGGGCCTTTATGTAATGTTAAATTTCATTTTATAAAATTGGGTTTTCTTTATGTTATTGTATTGTAGGCATGTTACATTATAATAATATTTGTAAATAACAATTTAATGTTATTTTGACTATCCCTAGTTATTTATTGTTAAATGATTGATGATAAATAAAGACTAGTATAAGTTTAATTGATGATCATGTGATGATTATATATGATGATATGAATTAATCTTATAAGTACTTGTTAGGGAACAAAGTACTGGATAAACCCGCAATGAGACACTACATGGGTCAATGTCATTAGTGATCTCACAATAGTTATGTTATTGATCCTTAGACCTGAGATTATCATAGTATCCTACATGACGAACATTATGTTTTGACACAATCAAACATTATCTTTAATCGGATAATTATAAAGATTATGATTGGACATAATGAGAATCATGTAGAGGATAGTGAATAATCAAGAAGGAATTTGTCCCTCTCTTATGAGAGAGATATCTGTCGGGCCCCTCGATAAGTAGGACTGAGAAATGCATGGCCGTGCTCAAATGAATTGATGGAGTGATCAATATCATTTGATATTATCAG
The DNA here is from genome assembly GCA_037975025.1 of Excoecaria agallocha. Classification (NCBI taxonomy): domain Eukaryota; kingdom Viridiplantae; phylum Streptophyta; class Magnoliopsida; order Malpighiales; family Euphorbiaceae; genus Excoecaria; species Excoecaria agallocha. Next base: position 36,343,592 of record CM075807.1, on the reverse strand, counting down.
TCTACTTAGTGATCGGGAAATTATATGTTTGGACTATATAAGTTTGACATGGACCATGACTTATGTTCAAACAAGATATCGTGTGACAAAGGAATTATAACATGTTCTATTAGGTTAAAATCGAATTATCGATATTCATATTATTTGGGTAGTCATAATGTCTTGCTAGAGGCCACTTATGACTTGTGGGCCCGTGATGGGATTGAGACCCACTGCCAATATAATATGAACCTATTGGGTCGCACACATAGAATGTAATGAATAGACTAAGGGTTAATTCGGGCATTTCGAATTTTATTTTGTGAAAAATTAAAATTCGAAATAAACAAAAAAAAAATGATGATAATGATAATATTTAAGATAAATATTATCATTACATTATTATTATTATTTTTTTAAGATAAGAAATAAGGTATTTCTTATTTTAAAATGGAATGATGATAATAATAATATTTAAGATAAATATTATTATTATTATTATAATTATCGTTTTAGGTAAGAAATAAGATTTTTCTTATTTTAAAACGAGCCCTACGTTTTCTCTCTCTTAATTAGGGTTAGGTTAGTTGTATATATATATATGGTATGTATATATAAAACCCGAATTAAGCAAAAAGTACCTAGCCGCCACTTAAGAGAAAAGCAAAAAGAAAATCGTTTTCTTGTGTGATTCTAGAGAGAGAATAACAAAAACCATAGCCGCCAGGAAGGGAGCTAGCACCCCGGGCGATTCTGTTCGTTGCTTTCGCGTGTGGATACTGGTAGAGGGTGTCATTTCGCGTGAGATCGCACCTACAATTCGATTTATCTGCGCTACAAGAGGTTGGTAATCGTTACACTTCTCCTTTCATTGAATCAATTGGATCGCTTGGATCCGTGGTGGGTTTCCATTGTTCCGCTGCGATATTTTATTTACTATTTCGAAACCCAACACTTTTAGTGATCAGATTTCCTGTCATGGCCTTTTTTTCTTTTAGTGCTCATTGGACTTTTGGAGTGCTCATCCTTAGTGAACTCTTAAGGCATTTTATCCTTTTTTTAGAAGTTGAGGAGTTAGATCCAATTGCTTAGACCATTCAGCTCATTCCAATCGGATCATTCTTATCATTCAACAACATTCGATCTAATCAATATCTTTTTTTATTGTTTGCATTAATTGTAATTTTAAATCATTCTAACGTCCTTTTTTTCATCAACATAAAATTTAGAGGAAAATAAAAACATTATTATTGTTCTTAATAGGATGTGTCAGAATGAAATGGTAAGATATCTGCTTGTGCTTATATACTCTAAAGTATTATAATCAGAAATGCATTTTTTGATAAACTATATAGTTTAATCAATTTAGAAGAAGGTATAATAATAAAATAAGTTATAATTTTGAAAGCTAAATCATTTTTGGTGGTATCAAAAAAGGTTTTCGAAAGAAATTCTAGAGGATTGTATTTATATTTTTTTGTTAACGAAAAAATATTGAAAATTAGTAGATAATTCAAATTTACTTTTGTGAATGAGAGCATCAATTTTTTTTAATGTGTATTTTGATTTCTCACCATGAGAGAGATTGTAAAGGAAAGGAAATTACAAATGGAATTGTCTAGGCAAGTGGAAGATGAGTGTTGTTTGAAAGAATAAATTTGGAGCAGAAAAAAAGAATTAGATAGCGCAAAATACATATATATATGTGTGTGTGTGTGTTTAAAAGAACATAAGGGGCTTATCATCATATGCCAAGAAAAGCAAAGAAGAGATGTTTTGATAACACACAGATAAGCAATAACACAAATACTCAATCACAAGAGCAACACACATAGCAACAGTAGAGGAAATAAACTCACGTCTATCGATTAGTAATATCTGGTTACAAGAGGAATGGTTCCTATCAACCTCACTGGTGAAATATTACAATCAACAGATTAAAAGACAGCAAAAGCAAAATAACTAGGGCCAATATACAAGAAGAAGAGCACCTATCTCCCCTTGTTCCCTCCTTCACTTCAAAAAGTGAAGACAATAATCACAGCCAAAAAGCATGACCTCTCCCCCTTCCTTACACTTATTTATACTTAATGTTATAATGCCCCTCCACACGCCGAGAAGACTCTATCCAACTTAGCAGCCACGCTCTTTCTGTTTCTTCTTGTATATACTCTCCAAACCATGGGCTTTTGGGCCTGAGTATGTTGTCCTGGATCACAATCTGTATCATTGTCGATGGGTGGGGAGCATGTCTTATCCTCAAGACTGAGATGAGGAAACTAATTCTGAATGGTGAACACATCCTCCCATGTTGCATTGTCGCTTCCCCCTTCCTACCATTGAACTAGCCACTATGGTATTGTCTCTCTATGCTTGGTGATGGTGCGATGAGCTAGTATACAGATAGGAATTGCAGTATTTACCTCATTCAGTTCTAAGCCAGCTGGTAAAGAAGAAGAGGACGGAGTTGCTCCCATGGCTTTCTTTAGCAAAGAGACATGGAACACGTGATGTATCTTTGCTCCTAATGGTAGTTCCAGCTTATATGCAACCAGCTCAATCCTTTGAACAATCGAAAATGGCCCATAAAAACGAGGAGCAAGTTTAGGGTGAATCCGAGAAGTGACGGATTGCTGGAAATGAGGCACAACTTCACATAAACTAGATCGCCAACATTGAATTCTACTGAGCGACGATGTTGATCTGCTTGAGACTTCATCTTGGACTGTGCTCGAGATAGATGTATTTTCAGTTGACACAATGCTTCATCATGGTCCATGAGCTCTTTTCCTACTACTGGCACTTGTACTTCTCCTGGGACATGCTAAAATATAGTAGGAGCTTTACGACCATAGACTATCTCAAATGGAGTAGTGTTAATGGAATCATGATATGTAGAATTGTACCAAAACTCTGCCCAAGACAGCCAATGGGACCATGTTTTCGATTGATCAGTCGCAAAACAATGCAAATACATTTCGAGACATCGGTTAACCACTTCTGTTTGTCCATCGGTTTGTGGATGGTATGCTGAGCTAAGGTTCAATTTGGTGCTCTGCAGCCAAAAAATCTCTTGCCAAAACCGACTTACAAATAAGGGGTCCCGATTACTCAATATGGATTTAGGCAACCCATGAAGATGAACAACCTCTCAAAGGAAAACTTCAGCTAGAAAGCGAGCTGTATAAGGATGTTTTAGAGGTATAAAGTGTCCATACTTGGATCTACTGCTACCCACACAGTTTCAAATCCCTTGGAACGGGGCAGTCCCATTATGAAGTCCATGGAAACTTCTTCCCAAACCTGTTCAGGAATTGGCAGGGGTTGTAACAAACCTCCCGGTGCCAATGTAGATGTCTTGTACCGCTAGCAAGTATCATATGACTGTACAAACTGTTGGACTGCTTTGGTCATACCGAACCGGTAATGAAGGGAAGCCAGCCTTCGGTAAGTCCAGTAGTAACTGGAGTGACCCCCTAAAGGGCTAGTGTGGAACTCCTTCAGCAATTTGGGAATCCACGAAGATGAAGCTGGAATTACTAACTTGGATTTATAGTACAAGTGTCCTTAGTGTTTAGCAAATCCAGGATGAGAAGTGGGGTTGACTCTCAAGTCTTACAGAATCTGTTGGATTTGTGAGTCTTCGTTCACCCCTTTTAATAGCTCCTGTCCTCCTACCTACTATGGACTCACAACACAGGTGTTCATCTCTCCTTTAATGTTGGTTACTCTAGACAGAGCATCGGCTGTACTATTTTCTTTCCCTGGTTTATACCGGATCTCGAACTTGTAACCCATCAACTTTACTAACCAATTTTGTTGGTCTATAGCTGTAATTCGTTGATGCAACAATCGTCGAATACTTTGTTAATCGGTGTGGATGATAAAAGGTCGTCCCAAGAGATATGGCTGCCAATGCAACACTGTTAAAACGATGGTCATAACCTCTTTTTCATAAGCAGACTTGGTCAAGTTCTTGGGAGATAATGCTTTGCTGAAATAAGCAATTGGCCTTCTATCTAGCATGAGGATTGCCCCTATCCCACAACCCGAAGCATCACACTCCACCTCAAAAGGTTTTGAGAAATCCGGCAACACCAAGAGATAAGCAAAAATAAGCTTTTGTTTCAAGAGTTCAAATGCCTTCTGGGCTGCCTCATTCCACATAAAATTATTCTTCTTTGTCAATTCTGTTAGTGGCCTTGCTATTTTTTTGTACCCCTTAATGAACTTCCTGTAATAACCGATGAGACCCAAAAAACCCCTTATCCCTTTTACTGTGGAAGGAATTGGCCACTCCTGAACCACTTTTGTCTTGCTGGGATCTACTCGAACTCTTGCCCCATTAATTATATGGCTTAAATACTCAACCAATGACCAATATATCGTCAAAAAACAACAGGACATACATGCGAAGCAATGGCTGAAAGATCTCATTCATGGCTGACTGGAAGGTAGCTGGAGCATTCATCAGTTCGAAGGGCATAACCAAGAACTCGTAGTGCCCATCATGAGTCTAGAAAGTAGTCTTCTCAATGTCCCCTCTCGAAGTCTAATTTGGTGGTAAGCTGCCTTGAGGTCCAGCTTAGTGAAGAACTTAGCTCCATACAATTCATCAAATAATTCTTCTATCACCGGAATAGGATACTTATCAGAAATCGTTACTTTATTCAATGCTCGATAATCCACACAGATATGGCAGGAACTGTCCTTCTTTTTTATTAGAATAATCAGGCTTGAAAAAGGACTTTGGCTGTGTCGGATGATGCCTTTGTTTAGCATCTCTTGCACTTGTCTCTGGATCTCAGTCTTGTGGTGGTATGGATACGTGTAAGGGCGGACACACATTGGCCCCTATCCTAGTTGAAGGAAAATAGCATGTTCAACAGTCCTCCATGGAGGTAACCCCTCCTTCTCATGGAAAATGGAAGGATATTGAGTGAGGACTTGAACCAGTTACTAGCATTTGTCTTCGTCCAAATGGCTCACCATTCCCCTTGGCAAATCTATCGTGCTCTCTCCATCCCCCTCCAATTGAGTGAGATTACTATCTACCCACTTAGTCAATGTCAGGTCTTGTCCTTGCCCACTAAACACTCCTTGTAGCTCTACCCATTTCCCATCTTCTTTGAATTTTAGCCATCCCGTAGCCTAGTTGGCAGTGATATCCCCTAACTTTTTCAACCACTCAACTCCTAAAATAACATCTAAACTTCCCAAATTGGTTACCAAAGCATCAACCGTGCCTTGGTAATTAGTCATTAGGAGCTCTAATCCTACACATTTCTGCTCAATTCCAATTACATACCCATCCCCCAATCTGATTCCCAAAGGTTTAGTAGGACATACCAGGATTTCCAACATGGTCACCAAACGACTAGATACAAAATTGTGGGTTGCACCACTGTCTACCAGCATCAGGGATGGAACGCCATTAAGGTATAAAAATAAAATATATTTTAAAGTATTATTTTATATAAATATGAGAGAAATAGAAAAAAATTGAAGATATATATATATATATATATATATATATATATATATATATATATATATATATATATATATATAAACCAGTTAACCGTGGACTAATGGTTAATCGATACTTAAAAATATAAAGCGTAACCATTAACAAAAAATGTAAAAATTAAAAATCGTAATCGAGTCAATCGGATCAATTAATCATAAAAATCTATTTGATTTCAGACCGATTTTGTGGTTAACTAAATTTTCGATTTTTTTCTCACCCCTAGCCATAATAGCTTTCTCCATTGAATGAAGAACATCTTTAAGCAGTGGCACTCCCATTCGATAGTTTAATGAATTACCATAACCCTTCAACATGAACACCTTCAAGTCATCGATCCATTCTAGCAAAGCCACCTAAATACAGAGAGAATAGGCTTGATTTGTTATATCCAACAAGGATGCTTCCTACCAAATGGGAAGCCAAAGTTCAATAGGGAGAAAATATAATAAAAAACAATCCAAAGGCAAAGTGAAATATGAGGAAAATTATTAAAAGACAACCCAAAGCCAAAATTGAAACAACTCAGAATCATAATAAAAGGAAAATGTTTAATGGATAAAATTACAAGTAATTCACAAATACTAAATTATCACCTGCGTGCAGAGAAATCAAAGAGAACTGGTACCCTCTCTTGTAAAATTAAGTCCATAGTGGCTTACTAATGCAGATGTAATATCATTCAATATAGGGTTACTAAGCTTAGTAAAATTTCATTCTTGTTGAAAATTAGCCACAAAATTAATTATAGTTGAAACATTTGACAACCAAATGTTGAATTGATCAAATATTTCTAGAATGTTGGGCAAGAATGTTGAATTAAAGAATTTATGGCCATTTTTGTTGATTTTCTTATCACCCATAGCCATTTTTGTTGATTTTCTCATCACCCATATGCCTATAAATAGCAAGGCATATTTTGTTTCAAGATCATCTTATTTTGTGTGATTATACAACACTTAAGAGAATTCTTTTAAGGAATTTTGTAATATTTTTTGTGTTGTATATTTGTGAGATTATTTGGTGTAATTGGGTTTTAGGTTGAGAGTTAGACACTAATTTGTAGTCTCCATCCTTTTTGTTCGGAAACTACTTCTCTAGCCTTTATCTGTTGACGTAGGCAAAATTGCCGAACCACGTTAATATTTGTGTCTCGTTATTTCTCATTATTTTGTCATTATTACTCCCAAATAAATATTCTTCAGCAATTAAAATTCCTAACAAGTGGTATCACAACCAAGGTTACTTCTTAGTATGCTCTGTGGTTGCAACATACACTGATCTTTCACATTAGAATAAATTTTTTCTCGGGTACTATTCACGTATATGGTCACTATTTACCTATACGATTACTATTTACGTGTATGATTACTATTCACGTTGAATAGTGGGAGCTTTTTTTTATCAAAGAAGTTCGTGATAGAAGTCATGGCAAAGACAAAATTTGATATTGAGAAATTCGATCGTTCTATGAGTTTCACTATGTGGCAAGTAAAGATGCGCACAATCTTGATTCAAAACGGTCTGCATCAGGCACTATTGGGTAGAGATAAATTACCCACTACTATGGATGAGGTAAAGAAGCAGGAGATGGATGATAAAGCCCTTGCTACTATTCAACTATGCTTGTTAAATAAAGTCTTGCGAGAAGTTCTGTAGGAGAAGACTACCAAAGACTTATGGAATAAGCTTGAGTCTTTGTATGTTACAAAGAATTTGACCACCAAACTGGTAGCTAAACACCGACTGTACACACTTAGTATGGCTAAAAGTATGCCCATCAAAACTCATATTGATTAATTCTATACTATCCTAGTGGATTTAGAAAATATGGAGATATCTTATGGAACAAGTACTTGTTAGAGGAAGGTCTACAAATAAAGGTTTTTCAAGTGGCCAGAAACCAAGATTTAGATCTAAATCTAGATACAAGAATCTTATTTGTAATTATTGCAAAAAAAGGGGCATATTAAGTCAGACTACTATAAATTGAAGAATAAGCAGCAGATTGAAGATCAAAAAAATAAAGAAAAGCCTATTGAAGTTAGTGTTGTTGAAGAATGAACTTGTGATGTTCTCTTAGTAACTGGAGATGGTGCCCAACCTACACAAAGGTGGATTTTGGATTCTATTTGGTTCTCTACCTGTGAACCTATTCATGGTAGAGTTATTTTGATGGCTAATGACTACCCTTGTGAGATTACTGGAATTGGCATAGTCAAAATTAGAATGCATGATGGCATGGTGAGAATGTTGACAGAAGTTCGACATGTTCTCGACTTAAAGAAAAATCTTATTTCTTTAAGTGCATTGGAAGATTTTGGTTGTGAATTTATTGGTAAAAATAATGTTCTGAGAGTTCTAAAATGTACTCTTATTGTGATGAAGGGTTTGAGACAAGCCGGTAGATTATATATTTTGCAAGGATTTGTTGTTACAGGCTCAACTGCTGTAGCTTCATCTTTTATGTCAGATTCTGATGTCACTAAATTGTGGCAAATGAGGCTCGATCACATGAGTCAAAGAGGTTTGGATATTTTGAGCAAGAAGGGTTTTTTAAGTGGTTAGAGTACAACAAAGTTAGATCTCTATAAGCACTGCATTTTTGGCAAGTAGAAAAGAGTTAGTTTTAGTATTGCAGTCCATAAGACTAAAAGTACTCTGGATTATGTTCATTCAGATCTCTAGGGGCCTGCTCATGTTCCTTCTATAGGTGGTGCTCATTATATGCTTACTTTCATTGATGACTACTCCTGAAAGGTTTGGTTGTATTTTTTAAAGCACAAGAATGATGTGTTTCCTACCTTTAAGCAGTGAAAGGCTCTGGTGGAAAACCAAACAAATAAGAAAATAAAATATCTTTGCACTGATAATGTGCTGGAGTTCTGCGATAGTGAATTTAATAAATTTTGCAAAGATGAAGGTATTATGAGACATCTCATAGTTCGAGGGACCCTACAACAAAATGGTGTAGCTGAGCGCATGAATAGAACTTTGCTAGAAAAATTTTGCTGCATGCTATCTAATTTAGGCCTATCAAAAGATTTTTGGGCAATGGCAGCTTCTATAACCTGTTACTTGGTGTATCGTTCTCCATCAATAGCTATTAATTGTAAGACTTCTAAAGAATTCTGGTCTGAAAAACCTACTGATTACTTTGATTTAAGGATATTTGGATGCCCAATCTATGTTGATGTTAATAATGGTAAATTGGAGCCCTGATCTAAAAAGGGCATTTTCATTGGCTATCCTCATGGCATAAAGGGATATAAAGTTTGGCTTTCTAATCCCAAGACATCCAAAGTAGTAATCAGTAGGGATGTTGTATTTGATGAGTCTGTTATGATTTACCCAAGAGATGACAAGTCTAGCTCTTCTGACACTGGTGTGAAGAATTTTAAAAGGCCTATAGAGGTTAAGGTGGAGAATTTTCCTTTAGATGATGCTTCTTAGCATGACCAAGTTCAGTTGCCTGCTCATATGGAGATCCAACAATAGGAGCATTCTATTGCTACACATAGGCCAATAAGAGAGAGAAAAATGCCTCAAAGATTGGTTGATATAAATTATGTTGTATACGCTTTGGCAGTGGCACAATAAATTAATGATGTTGGTGAACCTTCCTCGTATTCAGAAGCTATTTCTTGTGATGATTCAGCTAAGTGGCTAAGCGCTATACAGGAAGAGGTGGTGTCTCTCCATAAAAACAAAACTTGGGATTTAGTCAAGCCACCAAAAGACAAGAAGATAGTTGGTTGCAAATGAGTCTTTAAGAAGAAAGATGGCATTCCAGGTGTTGAAAATGAAACATACAAGGCACATTTAGCTGTTAAAGGCTATAGTCAGGTATATGGACTTGACTTTAATGATGTATTTTCACTTGTTGTTAAACATAGCTCTATTTGTGTCTTGCTTGCTTTGGTTACTATGTATAATTTGGAGTTAGAACAACTGGATGTTAAGACTGCCTTCTTGCATGGAGAACTTGAGGAGAAATTTACATGTAACAACCTGAGGGTTTTGAGATTGAAGGCAAGGAAGACCATGTTTGTTTGTTAAAGAAATCATTGTATGGTTTGAAATAGTCTTATCGAAAGTGGTACAAGTGGTTTGATTCCTTCATGGTTAATCACGGCTATTTTAGGAGCCAATATGATAGTTGTGTTTATTTTAGAAAACTTAAAGATGGCTCATTTGTATACTTGTTGCTTAATATTGATGATATGCTTATTACAGCTAAGAATATGTATGAAATCAAGAAATTAAAGTCAGAATTAAGTGGTGAATTTGAGATGAAAGATTTAGGAGCTGTGAAGAAAATTCTAGGTATGGAGATTTGAAGAGATAGAGCTACTGGAAACTTTACCTTTCTCAAAAGACTTTTGTTGAAAAGGTTTTGGAGCGTTACAGAATGAAAAATGCTAAACTTATAAGTACTTCACTTGCTGCTCATTTTAGACTTTTTGCTGGTATATCACCACAATCAGATGATGAAATTAAGAATATGTCACATGTTTCATACTCTAATGTTGTTCGTAGTCTTATTTATGCTTTGGTGTGCACTCCTTCTGATATTTCACATGCAGTTAGTGTTGTTAGTAGATATATGTCTAATTTTGGTAAAGAGCACTGGCAAGCAGTGAAATAGATTTTGAGATATTTACAAGGTATAACTAATTCTTGTTTGGAATTTAGAAGGAGTATGGGTACTATGGTTGGTTATGTTGACTCAGATTATGCAGGTGATCTTGATAAAAGAAGATATATCATAGACTGTATTTACTTCGATGATACTGCTATTAGTTGGAAAGCTACTTTGCAGTCTACAGTAGCTCTGTCCACTACATAAGTGGAATACATGACAGTTATTGAGGCTATAAAAGAAACCATTTGGTTAAGAGGTTTGCTTGGAGAGCTCAATTCGGACAAAAAGGTGAATAAAGATCAAATGTTTCATGAAAGGAAGAAACATATTGATGTAAAGTACCGTTTTGTTCATGATATTATTTTTGAAGGTTCTATTTCTATAAAGAAAATTGGTACTATAGATAATTCCACTAATATGCTAGCAAAGACTCTCCCTACTACTAAGTTCAAGCATTGCTTGAACTTAATTGGTGTCTATCAAAATTGAAGATCACTTAGGAGCATTATGGGGAAGGTGGGGAAGTGTTAAAGGGTTAATTAATTTTGAGCCAAGGTGGAGATTGTTGAAAATTGGCCACAAAATTAATTATAGTTGAAACATTTGACAAAAAAAAATGTTGAATTGAACAAATATTTCTATAATGTTGGGCAAGAATGTTGAATTGAAGAATTTATGGCCATTTTTGTTAATTTTCTCATCACCCATAGCCATTTTTGTTGATTTTCTCATCACCCATATGTCTATAAATACCAAGGCATATTTTTTTCAAGATCATCTCATTTTGTGTGATTATACAATACTTAAGAGAATTCCTTTTAGGAATTTTTTAATAGTTATTGTGTTGTATATTTGTGAGATTATTGGGTGTAATTGGATTTTGGATTGAGAGTTAAACACCAATTTGTATTCTCCATCCTTTTTGTTCATAAACTACTTATCTAGCCTTTGCCCGTGGATGTAGCCAAAATTGCCGAACCACATTAATATTTGTGTCTCATTTTTTCTCATTATTATGTCATTATTATTCCCAAATAAATATTATTCCGCAATTAAAATTCCTAACAGTTCTTGATCCTCCTTAGAAGACTGCAAATGCATGAAAGTAGAAAGGAAAAGGAAACAAATTCACAGTACTCTGAGCAAAATCCATATATTGGGCAAGCCAATTTCATAAAGTTCTCTAATCTATCTCCCTTCAATATCTCAAAATAAATAAATCATATAAGCACCAATGTAAGAAAAAACACTTCAAATAAAATCTCCTCCCACCACCACACAAATACACCCACCCACTGGGAAAAAAATATAAATAAATAAAAGAAGACAACTAAAAAGAAAACCTTGTTCCCTAACCATTATTCTATATCAAACAAACCAGTATGTAACAATTCGAACAAGAGAGGAAAATGTCATCCAAGGTGATTCTTTACAAATTTCAAGCAATATTATAAACAACCACAATAGGTGTCACAACACTCTACTTTAAGTTAAGAGTTCCAGAAGGACAAAAAGAACTGCAAAACAAACACGCTCATATCAGTAATTAAGGAAATCATAACTAGTAGTAAAAGCAAGATATTAGCTATTAACTGCCATATTATAAGTTTATCACCGGGTTCCATGCAAAGAACAAATATGATAAAGAAAAGGTTTTTTTTTGGCTCAGAGATAATTGTGAAAATTTTAAACCTAACTAATAGCCATTCTCTTCATTAGATTTCATAGATACTTTAAGCAATGAGTCATAGACGCTACCAACTTCAAATATAAGAGATGTGTGCCTCAATCTAGGAAAAATCAAGGATAACTAAACACCAAAATCACATTCATACCATATTATTATACTTATCACAGCTTTTAAAAAACCTAAGCACTGTATCATTGTCACGGCTTTCACTGCTAACAGCAAAAGCTCTATGATGCTAGTCCAAGACTTCCATTTCCACTAAACAGCCCCATGCCAAAAGCCATAGCACTTGCTGATGCTTGATGAACCTATCACATTAGAGCAAAGCATTACAAACTAATTCTTGACAAAAAAAATGAAAAAAAAGAAAAGAAAATAAAGATTAAGATAGTTCTTAAACATAAAAATTATACTACAAATAAATAAAATGGTAGAGTAACTGCTATGTTATAAACTCAAAAAGATCATTAAACCACAAGGCATCAAATGTAACTAGAAGATAACGATAGTATGTCTCAATTTAAGACAAAACTCACATAAGCAGCCTTTAAAGCATAAACATCAAGGTGATATTCCTCCTTGAATAAGTCTGGAAATTTTTCTCTAGTCCTGACTCCAAGATCATATAATTCTTCTTCTCCTTTGTTGACTAACTCTCCACCCGTTTTCCTTTTCCAAGTATAAATCCAACCTTGCAACCAAGAAGGAAATTTTGGCAAAGACAAGTTATGTTCTTTGGCATCGGTTATAAGTTTTTTCAAATGAGATGACAATGCGTTTAATTCTTTGATATGTTTTTCAGTAGGAGAACTGGTTCCATGTCTTACCTGCAAGAAAAATGCAGATCAATTCTTCTTTCTATTTCAAATTTAATTTTAATAGCAGAGTTTTGAACTCTTCTGCCATATGTGATGACGTGAGGTATTGAAAAAGTTCTCATAGGAAAAACCCATAATAAATAACTTAAAAATTGAACCGAAGGAGCCTCAAAAGGTGATCTAGAAAATTAAATAGCCAAGCAGAGTGAGGATATATAGAAATCAAAATTAACAATTCGAATGAAGTTATCAAAAAACTCCTCTGTTTACATCTGTTTTCTATACAATATATATAGGATATGTACAACCTATTGTATGCCCTGATTCTCTCCATTATATCCTTAAACTATAGCAGAAATATCAAACTAAAAGAGGAAAAATTCTCAACATTAGTTACAGCAATAAATTACAAAAATCGTTGACTACAATTGCCAACTACCGCTGATGTGCGCACCCATGTACTTCCCTCTGTGGCCCAACACACGTCAGTGCATCTTCTGTGTCGCAACACTCGACAGCGCACCTTTCCTTTGTATGAAGTGCTTGGTCGAGTGCTCCCTTGGTGTTTCTTTGCACGGCAGCGCATCTTCTCTTGGTGTGAAGTGAGCGGTCATATGTTGACATCCCCCCTCAAATTGATGGTGGTGAATCAAGCAACATCAATTTGTTAACAAAGAACTGATGCCGAGCAGAAGGAAGAGCTTTAGTGAAAATATCTATAATTTCTTGATGTGTGGAGACATGGGGTAGAGAGCTAGTGGCATTTTCGAAGGATTGGTGAATGTAATGACAATTTAATTTGATATGTTTAGTTCGCTCATGGTAGACAGGATTGGCAATAATTTGAATTGCACTGGTATTGTCAGCATGTAAAGGAGTAGGGACAGATTGGGAGTATCCCAACTCAGATAGCAAACCACGCAACCAAGCTATTTCGAAACAAGTGGAGGACATAGCCCTATATTCAGCCTCGATGGAGGACTTGGAGACTCTGTCTTGTTTCTTGCATTTCCAAAAAATCAAAGCATCACCCAAATAGACACACCAACCAGTTGTAGAACGTCTTGTATCAGGATAGCCAGCCTAATCCGAATCACTGTAAGCAACAAGATTAAGTGGTAAAGATGTAGGAAAGAAAATGCCACGGCCAGGAGTGCCAAAAAGGCAATGAATAATCCATTTAATAGCTGCCATATGTAAATGACGTGGTGAAGTCATAAATTGACTCATCAAATTTACAGCAAAAGAGATATCTAGCCTAGTAATGGTCAAGTAAATTAAGCTATCGACAACACGTCTGTATAGAGTGGGATTAGGAAGAAGGGCACCTTCATCTTTTCTTAATTTGACATTAAGTTCCATGGGATTATGAATAGGAGAAGAAGACTGCAGGCCAGCCAACTAAACAATATCATTGAGATACTGGTGTTGATTGACAAAGATGCCTTTGTTGCTTCGATGAATTTCAAGGCCTAAGAAATAAGCAAGGGAGCCAAGATCTTTCATGTGAAAGGTAGCATGAAAAGAGTCTTTTAGAGTTTGTCGTTCACCAATATCAGTACGTGTAATAAGGATATCATCTACGTAGACAAGTAAGATGACAATACCTATAGAGGTCTTCCTATAAAACAAAGAAGAATTATGTTGAATTTGCACAAAGGACAACGAAAGAAGAGTTCTGCAGAGTTTATCAAACCAAGCACGAGGTGCTTGTTTCAGGCGATATAAAGAGCGCTTCAATTTGTAAACATTGGTGGCAGCAGTAGGCAAACCTGGAGGAGGTTTCATATAAATTTCTTCGTTGAGATCCCATGAAGATAGGCATTTTTAACATCCATTTGATGGATCACCCAGTCTAGAGAAGCTGCAATAGCCAAGATTGTACGAACTGTTGTCATCTTTACTACTGGTGCAAAGGTTTCATCATAATTAACCCCATATTGCTGGTAATTTCCAAGAGCCACCAAGCGAGCCTTGCAGTGATCAAAGGACCCATCAAATTTATGTTTGACAGAGAATACCCACTTGTAACCAATTAGGGTTATTGAAGGTGGGCATGGTCCAATATCCCACGTGTTATTGATCTATAAAGCATGAAGTTCCTCTTGTACAGCTTGTAGCCAACAATTATATTTCAGTGCTTTAAAATATGTTTTAGGAATCTCAACAGTGGATAAGGTTGCAGCTAAAGATGTGTGGAATCCAAATCGGTCTGGAGAGTATGCGTACCTGTCAGGTGGTTTGGTTGTGCAAGTTGATCTCCTAAATTGTGGTTGTTCTATGGCAGGAAGAGATGGAGAAGGTAGTTCTGGAGCAATATGTAGTAACTCAGTAGGGTGAGCAGGTGAAGGAAGGGACATTCCTATTCTAAGGAGGATTATGAGGACAGATTTCATTCCTATTCTGTCTTATGTAAACCAAATGAGGCTAAAATCGAGGGGCACGTGCTGTAGAATTGGAAAAAGAAGGGGTGGACTCAGGTTAAAAGCCAGGCAAAAAAGAGTGAGTAGGAGGATCAAAACTGGTTACACAGGAAGGAAAAAATAGTGGTGTTCTAAGAAGACAACATTATGGGAAACTCTTATTCGACTGGTAGAGGGATCAAAACACATGTAACCTTTTTGTTGAGGGGCATAGCCAAGGAATGCACATTTGACAGATTGGAGAGAGAATTTATGTCTTTTATGGGTGGGAAGAAAAACAAAACAGACACAACCAAATGGATGTAAATGATTGTATGCAGGTTGTCGACCATGTAACAAATAATATGGTGTTTGGTGATCAATAGTGGGTGATGGAAGATGGTTGATGAGATGAACAACTATAGTGAATGCTTCGACCCAAAATTTTAAGGGTACTGAAGAATGAATGAGTAAGGAATGAACCATATCAAGAAGATGGCAATTTTTCTCTCCGCCATTCCATTTTGTTGTGGGATGTAAGGGCAAGTACATTGGGAAATGATTCCTTTTTCTTGTAGAAATTCTTGGAATGGTTTTAACATGTATTCCCCACCCGAATTTGTGCGAAAAATTTTGATGCTTTTGGAAAATTGATTGACAACCAAGGCATAAATTTTACGAAAGGCATAAAAAACTTCTGATTTGTGGCGTAAAAAATATATCTAGGTATAGCGACTATGATCATCAATAAAAGTAATAAAATATTTGTACTGTGCATGAGATATAACAAGAGAGATTCCCCAAACATCACTATGAATTAAATCAAAATATTGAGAGGAATGAGTCTCACTAGTAGGAAAAGGAAGAGTTTTGTTTTTACCCATTTTGCAAGTATAACAATCAGAAATAACGTCTTGATAAGAAACAAAAGTTTTATTGCCTAATACCCCAGACTTTAACATAGAAGAGAGAAGTCGATCATTAGGATGACCTAGCTTAATATGCCAAAGTTTGAAATCTGACATAATAGAATTAGAATGAAAAGAACAATGAAAGATAGGCTTGATTGGTCTCGGGATTTGGAGAGGAAATAGTCTGCCCATTTTAGGTCCCTCTATAATTGTCTTCCTCGACACCAGCTCCTGCACAATACAACCAGAAAGAGAAAAAACAACTTTGCAATTATTATCAACCGATTGACCAATAGACAGCAAATTAGTGGATAATCTAGGAGCAACAAATGCATGTTTCAACAAAGGGAAAAAAGAGATATCACCAGTTGCAGTGATAGGAATAAGATTACCATTAGAAGTCTCAATTTGCAAGTCTCCATCATATTTTTTGAGATTAATCAGATTATCAATAAAAGGAGTCATGTGATTAGAAGCTGCTGAATCAGAAAACCAATTTCGAGAAAGAGAGGAAATGTTACCAGTAAGGCCCAATGCAGAAAGAGCTGATATAATCATTTGCTGAACATTTTCTTGAGTAAGGGAAGAAGCCAGTGATTGAGATAGAGAATTTTTTGTAGAAGATGCAGTAGCCGAATTAATTATAGAAGTATTGAAAGCACTAGGATTATGTTTTTGTGGACGCTTCCTGCATTCCGAAATAATATGTCCCTTAGTTTTGCAATAGTTGCAAAATTTTTTAGAACATTGATTTGCAATATGGCCAAACCCCTTGCAGCTGTAACATTGAATGTTACTCATGTATTTAGCTGGTTTTCCTTGAGCAGCATAAGCTACATCTAGGACATTGAATTTCCCTTGTTCCAAGATAGCATGGGTCAAATGGCGCTATTCTTCCCCAAGAAGTTCATTAAAGCAGATGTCCAAGGTTGGATAAGGTGTTCGTAACAACAAATTGGATCGGACAGATTTAAATTCTGGTTTGAGTTTTATCAAGAATTGATCCTGTTGACTTGTTTGATGAAGGAGCTCAACAGTTTCTAAAGAAGCAGCTGGTAGAGAGGCATAAACAATATTAGTATATTCAGTCCATAAAGCAATAAAACCTATATAATAATCCTGGATGGATAGATTCCCTTGACTGTAATTGGAAATCTCATATTCCAATTGAAATCTAAGAGCCGAGCTATTTTAATCATAAACTTTCTTGAGATATTCCCACATAGCCTTGGCTGTCTTATAAGGTCGCAGATTAACAACAATGGAAGGATCCATAGTCTGCAACAACCAGCTCTTGACACGAGCATCCTTGGCTGTCCAGTCATCAATTTTAGTCTAATCCTCTAGCATAGGTTCTGAACCATTAATGAAACCCCACAATTCTTTGCCTTGAACATAAATTTGAAATTGAAATTCCCAAGCAAAATAATTCTTTCCCAATGAACTTAGTGCAAGCAATATCTGATTTTTCCATGATGGCAAAGCAAGAGAAAAAAGAAAAAAATCCAAGAATCTTTGAACCAAGAAAAAAAATGAGAAGAGAACTCAAAAAATTAGCAAGAACCCTTAGATGGCTCTGATACCATAACAATTCGAATGAAGTTATCAAAAAACTCCTCTGTTTACATCTATTTTCTATACAATATATATATAGGATATGTACAACCTATTGTATGCCCTGATTCTCTCCATTATATCCCTAAACTATAGCAAAAATATCAAACTAAAAGAGGAAAGATTCTCAACATTAGTTACAGCAATAAATTACAAAAATCGTTGACTACAATTGCCAACTACCATTGATGAGCGCGCCCACATACTGCCCTTTGTGGCCCAACAAACGGCAATGCATCTTCTGTGTCTCAACACTGGGCAGCGCACCTTCCCTTTGTATAAAGTGCTCGGTCGAGTGCTCCCTCAGTGTTCCTTTGCATGGCAGCGCATCTTCTCTTGGTATGAAGTGCACGGTCATGTGTTGACAAAAATGATATCAAAGATACCAATGTCAGACAGAAAAACAAATCTAAATTCTAGGCATATCTAAGCAATAAAATTCATGTGCTAGTTTATTTTCAACATTAAAGCATGACAATACATTATTTGTAATCAACTTTCTTGCTCAACAATGATCTCAAATTGGACATCTGCATTATGACACTAATGATTCGTAACTAATCTTAAATTCAAAGAAAAAAAATTAGTCAATCCAAAATCCTTAGAATCAATAATGTTAAAAATGAAGGAACTTCTCCATATTATATATTTTACTATTATTAAATCTTTTTATTATTAAACTAATCTATTATTAGTTTAACTATTAAATTTGTGATTAATATTGTTATTAATTATGAGGTAAATATTCTTCTGCCTTAAGTATAAATAAGGCTTATATCATGTTTCAAAAATATATCTTAATTCAATATCATTTTATCACATCAATAGTATCTTTTATTTAATTCTTTTAGCACTACAAGTACAATTAGTAAAAAATATTCCAACAAGTAGTGTTAGAGCCTATAATGATCAAGAAGGCACTAGCCCAATTTCCACATTATTATAAATATCAAGATGGCTTTCCTCAATACAAATCATCAAGCTATTCCTTTATTTAATGGAGAAAACTATAGATATTGGAGCTTCAAGAAGAAGACAATTCTCTGTGTAACTCAACACTTATGGGATGTTGTGGAGAATGGCATACCTCAAAATGAGGATAACGCAAATCCACAAACATCAGTGCAAGTTGATTGGTCACAAAAGGATGTAGAAGCATTAGCCAAAATTCATCTTGTGTTACAGGTATAATCTTCCTAAGCATTATTAATGCTATTTCAGCAAAAGAAGCTTGGGACATCCTGAAGAATGAATTTGAAGGAAACAAAAAGATCATAAATATCAAGCTTCAATCTCTTAGACGAGAATTTGAGAACTTGAAGATAAAGGATGGCGAAACCATTAAAGAATACTCTTCACGAGTATTAAAATTGGTGAACGAGTTTAAATCAAATGGAGAAAAAATAACTGATCAACGAGTAGTAGAAAAAATATTGGTTAGTTTATCAAAAAGATTTGATACAGGCGTAACTGTGATAGAAAAATCAAAAGATCTCACAAAACTAACAATCTCAGAATTAATTGGTTCTCTACAGGTTCATAAAGAAATAATGTCTCAAAAAACTGAAGCATTCCTTGAAGGAGCTTTTCAATCAAGGCATAGATCTTCATCCTTCAAAAGAAATAAAAGAGGAGGAGGATCTAGACAAAACAATTCTAATTGTACGAAAGAAGTAGAAAAGAAGGATAAATTTCCTCCTTGTATAATTTGTAAGAAAAGATTACTGGCATAAGGGAAAATCTAAATGAACTTTTGCAAGAAGTTTAACCATACAGAAAATGTATGTAGACTTAAAAAGCAGCAAGTAAGCATATTAGAGATCGTGGAGGAAGAAAATCAATTGTTTTATGCTTGTCAAAATATTTCTTATCAAAAGGATGCTTAGCTTATTGACAGTGAATGTACTAATCACATGACCAAATATTCTTATGTGTTCACTAACTTATACTCCTCTGTCAAAGTTCCAGTAAGAATGGGAAATAGAGCTATGCTAAAATCTGAGGGCAAAGGTACTGTCACTGTTCAAACTAGACAAGGAATTAACAACTGTGATAAAAGACGTCCTTTATGTTCTTAGTTTGGATCAAAATTTACTCAATGTTCTACAAATGATGCAAAATGGGTATTCTGTATATTTTAAGGATAACATTTGTGCTATTTATGATCCAAAAGGAAATAACACTGCTTGTGTGAAAATACAATGAAAATGTTTTCCTATTCGATGGTCATATGATATACAAGAAAAGTCAATGCAAGCCCAAACAAATGAGCTTACATGGTTATGGCATAAGCGCTTTGGGCATAGTAATTTTCAAAGCTTAAACCTGCTTCACATAATAATATGGTGAAAGGTCTTCCTACTATTTTGGATATTATTGGCATGTGGAATGGGTGTTAGGAAAAATGTCTAGAAAATCATTTCTTACTGAACATGCATGGAGAACTTTAAAGAAGCTTGAGCTTGTACACACAGATGTATGTGGGCCTAAGAGAATTGCTTCACCTGATAATAACAGGTACTTTATCTTATTTATCAATGATTACTCTTGAATGACATGGGTCAACTTCATGAAAGAATGATCTGAAGTATTTAAAATTTTTAGTAAGTTCAAGAGTCGTGTAGAAAAAGAGAGTGTTTGTCTAATTAAGAACCTTAGAAGTGACAATGGGAAGGAATATACCTCCTCAAAATTCAACAAGTTCTGTAACATGGAAAGTGTACATCATTAGCTCACTATTCCATACACACCACAACAAAATGGCATATCTGAAAGAAAAATAGAACTATAATGGAGATGGCAAGATCAATGCTGAAAGATAAAGGTTTACCTGATAAGTTTTGTGCAGAAGCGGTCAACACCGTAATATATCTTCAAAATCAATTATCCATAAAAGCAGTTAAAGGAAGAACACCTCTTGAAGCATGGTATGGACATACACCATCTATGAGTCACTTAAGAGTATTCGGATGTATCTATTACGTGTATATACCTAGTGAGAAGTGGCACAAACTAGATGACAAAGCGAACAAAGGAATCTTTCTCGGCTATAGCTCACAATCTAAGGGATACAGAGTATACAACCAGCAAATAAACAAAATTCAAAGTTAGTAGGGATGTTGTCTTCAACGAAAATGCTTCTTAGGACTGGGAGCAAAATGATATCAACAAGAGATATGTGGTGACTCAATTGTTCCAAACATAACCAACTTCACTACCAACACCAGCAATAATTAATCCACCTGATCAACATTTCCAGGAGGAGCTTGGCAATAATTTTTGGATTGACCAACTATGAAGACTAGAAAACTGTCAGATATATATGATGCTACTCAAACAATTCCTAATTTAAATCTCAAACAATGTGAGTTTCGTTGCTTTACTATACATGAAACAAATAGTTATGATCAAGTATCTCAGCACGAGAAATGAAGAACTGCTATGAAAGAAGAAATCCATATGATCGAGAAAAACTAGACATGGGAATTAGCAGACAAGCCATCACATAAGGATGATATTGGCGTAAAATGGGTATTTAAGACAAAACTTAATCCAGATGGTTCAATCCAAAAGTACTAGGCCAAACTAGTAGCAAAAGGTTACTTGCAACAATTTAGTATTAATTATAATAAGACTTTTGTCCCTGTCTCATGACAAGATACAATTAGAACAATTTTCGCTCTTGCAACACAACATAGATGGAGGATTGCCTAGCTTGATGTAAAATCTGCTTTTTCTGAATGGATTTATCGAAGAAGAGAAATATATTGAGCAACCACCTGGATTTTTTATTACATGAAAGGAAGATAAAGTTTTAAGATAAAAAAAGCATTGTATGGACTTAAACAAGTTCCATGAGCATGGTACAGTCAAATTAACGGATAATTCATCCAACAAGGGTTCAAAAGGAGTCCAAATGAGGCTACATTATATATGATATTTTAGTTCTTTCTCTTTATGTTGATGAACTCATTGTTACAGGAAGCAGTCCACCAATGATAGCTCAATTCAAGCAACAAATGATTGGCGAGTTTGATATGACTATACTTGGTATGATAAATTACATTCTTGGCATAGAGGTTGATCAAACAAAAGAAGGGATCTTCATTTGCTAGACAAAATATGCTACTAGTATCTTAAAAAAGTTCAACATGGAAGGATGCAAACCTATTTCAACTCCTCTTGCTCAGAATGAAAAATTGGGTAAGGATGATGACTCTGGAGAAGCTAATGTTAAGAAGTATCGAAGCATGATAGGTAGCTTATTATATTTAACTATTACCAGGCCAGACTTAATCTATGCCACAAGTGTCTTATCCAGGTTTATGCAGAGACCAATCCAAGTACACATGAAAGATGTTATACGAGTTCTTCACTATGTAAAAGGTACCTCAGATTATGGAATCTGGTTTAGATCTACAGAGACAAGGACTGATTGGTTATACAAATAGTAATTGGGCTGGATCTATAGATGACATGAAAAACACTTCAGGTTACGTGTTCTCTCTTGGTAACGGTGTATTTTCTTGGCTCAGTCAGAAACAAGATACAATTGCTCAATTAACAGCAGAAGTTGAGTACATCACAGTATATGCAATAGCTAATCAAGTAATTTGGATTATAAAGATTTTAAAAGAAATGGGTGAAACTCAAAAGTTGCCAACTAAGTTATATTGTAACAGTAAGTTAGCTATTGCTATTAGAAAGAATCCAGTGCAACATAGAAAATCAAAGCATATCAAATTAAACTATCATTTTGTTTGAGAAGTTGAAAGTAGTGGAAAAATCAGCCGAGTTTATTACAGTACAAAAGAACAACTAGCTGATATTTTTACAAGGCCTAATGTGTAATTTTGCCCCTTATGTTTCCATAAGAGAGCAATTTTGCTTCTAGAGTTTAATTTCATGCAATGTAACCTTTGATGTTTCAAAAAATGTGCAATGTAGCCTTTAATGTTTCAAAAAATGTCCAATATAGCCTCTACCCTAATGTTTTCGTCAATTTAACTAAAAATCGTTAGTTAACCACCTACGTGAACACACATCAGCATAAAATGACACGTCATATGACCACATTAGCCAACACGTGGCATAAGCATGCCACATCCGCTGACATGTGGCAAACATATGCCTTGCACATGACCCCTAAAAACACCCCATTCCAATCCCATTTCCTTTACCCTTATTTTTCTGGATTTCATCTTCATCTTATTCCTCCTTCCCATCCAAATTTTCTTTTATTGTCTCTTATATTTATTTTTATACCATATCTTTTATTTTTACCCAATAATATCTTTCACATTCCTTTTCCCCATCTATATGTCAAAATAAAATAAAAAAAACTAAATTCCTAACTTCAACTTTCTTCCAAATCCCTAAGTTCAAATTCTCACAAATCAAAATCGTAAAATGGCCAGAGTTCCTGTTACAAAAATCAAGCAGTCGTTGTTGCCGCTTTTGCTATCTGCAGTCACTAGTCTTTTCTGAAAGAAATCGAGCACCATCTCCAGATCAAGAGAAATAAGGTCTTTTTTTTTGTTATGACTTAAAGTAAATTTAAAATTTCATTGTAAGTAATTTAATTTTTTATATTTTTTCCATCTTTTTTTCTGTAATTTTTATGGGTTCATGTTTTGTTTGTTCTCTGTATGTGAATTGAGGTAAGGGTTGTAATTTGTAACCAGAAATCATGAAGTTCCTCTTTGCTTATTTTCAATAATCTTCGTCTTTTTCTCCTTGCTAATGCATCAAATATACACAAGGAAAATTCCTTTGAATCCACCATTCTTATAAACAAAATAATAAATCAAATATACACATGGCAAATCATTTTGAGTCCACCATTCCTATAAACCAAAGAACAAACTTCAAAAAGTTCCCTTTAAACTAATATAATTTAAATTTTTTTTAAAACAATTAAAGTAAAAGATGTGAGTGACTCGGTTATCTATGCATTCCCTAAAGTCTTCTCTAGCAAGCAATCCGTCCTTGGCTAACGAGTCGAATCACGACTCAACTCATCTCTACAACTCATTCCCGTCGATTGCTCCTGTAGTTTTACTATTAAACCTCAGTCTTTTAAGCGCTCTTTACGCTTCTGATCTATTCCGTTGAAGTTTTGCTCTGATTTTCCTCGGATCACTTGTCGAAATTGATTTATCGTCAATATCCGATGAACTCGTTCCCGATGATCTGGACCTCACCCACTTGAAAAGAGAGAATAAGAGACAATAAAAGAAAATGTGGACGGGTAGGAGGGAGAAGATAAAGATGAAACCAAGGAACAAGGGAAAGGGAAACGAGATGGGCACGGGGGTGTTTTTAGGAGTCATGTGCAAGGCACATGTTTGCCACGTTTCAGTTGATGTGACACATAACATGTTATTATATGTTCACGTGTCAACTTACATATGTTCACGTAATCAGTCAAATGATAATTTTTTGTTAAATTAACGGAAACATTAATATATGGTTTAAATTGCACATATTTTAAAACATCAAGGACAACATTGCATGAAAGTAAAATTTAAGAATAAATTACACTTTTTGAAAAACATCAAGTGACAAAATTGTACATTAAGCCTTTTTACAATATCACTTCCAAAGGCAAAGTTTGAATTTCTCAAAAACAAACTTTGCATACAAAGGAAGTTTTTCAAAGAGTGTTAAAAATGAAGGAACTTCATATTATACATTTTACTATCATTATATCTTCTTATTATTAAATTAATCTATCATTAGTTTAACTATTAAATCTGTGATTAATATTGTTATTAATTGTGAGGTAAATATTCTTCTGCCTTAAGTATAAATAAGGCTTGTATCATGTTTCAAAAGTATATCTTAATTTAATATCATTTTGTCATTTCAATAGCTTCTTTTATTTAATTTTTTTAGCACTACAAGCACCAAATATTCCAACAAATAATTACCACAAGGTTTAAGTGGATAGGACTGCACCACTGAGGAATACTATATAAACAATTGCAATGGTCAATCTAACACACACGCAACCACACAAACAATAATTTTGTTTGTATGAACTAACCATTTTCAACAAGAATAATCAAAGAAGCACACGAACTATATAAACAATTTCAACGGTCAATTAATAAGGAGCTGAATAAACTTCAACAGGACTAATATTAACAAGTACCAATACAGAATGCCAATCTTAAAGGCGTCTTTGTGAGAGGAGGACCTGGAGACGGTGGAGAGATGCCGGCGGATGTCGAAGCTTTGATTAACGATAGAGAGAGAGAAATTTGATAACCAGAACAGGATCAAGCAAGTAATATCCATGGATAAATTTATTTCCTTTGTCTATAGGAAGAAATAGAAAAATTTGCTGAAGCTCTACGCTTTCCAGGAACAGAAAGACTTATAGTCTTACGTTAATTTTTCTATTTTTCTGGGAAATGAGATTCTTGGTGCCTTATTAATGGCTGCCTTGTTGAGATTTATTTTTTGTTTAACAGTGGGTTAATATCATAAAATATAAGAAATTATGCTAAATTTTTTTGCAAATCATAAATAGTTTACCTATTTTCTATGCAGAAAAAGTCTACAGGCCAAAAGCCTACATTGCGACATATCTTTGTGCATACTCACACCAAAAAGCATGATGGTATAGCATTCATCAACGAATAATGTAGGCAATTAAATGTATGTAAAGTATATATTTCAATATTGATTTTATACATAATATTAGTTTAAAACTATCACTAACTAGTTACAGGAGGAGGTACAACGACAGTCACAGGATAACCCCAATATTGATGACAATCAGACGTATCTATAGGTAGTTGGTGGTAGGGACGGTCGAGGTAGGATTTTTGGCCTTGGATCTTTTGCAAATACATAATATACGCATGCCTTCACATCCAGTACACCTGCCTCCAGTAGACAAGCTGCATCGAATTAGCAGGTTGTTGCACTTCAAAATACAGTTAGTCTGTTGGCAAGTCAATTGCGCGAGACTATGGAATATGTAGACGAGCTCCGTAATTAGATAAAAGAAGTAAGGAGAGGAGGTGATATATCACAGCATCCAGATGATCCACCCACGCCGACATCGTAGGGCTTTAAATTTTATGTTAATAGTGGCTGCAACTTGGAACTTGGTGGATTTATAGATATTTTTTGGGACTTGTAACAATAACTGCAAATGTGGAACTTGGTGGGACTTGATGTTTTTTAGGACTTGTGAACTTGGTGGATTTGTTGATATTTTTTGGGATAATATTTATGATTTATGAACTTTAGAAAATGATTTTATGTGTTATTGAATATTATAAATTTTATATTATAATATGAATTAGGCATCTATTAATTTATTACTATAAATTATATATTTTATATTATATTATTGATGACGATTACACTATATATGAAAAAAAAAGAAAAAAATTGATATTTAGTATTTCATGACGGAAATTTAGAAAATCGTCGCTAAAAATATAGATGGCATTTAACAACGGAAATAATTTCGTCGCTAATTTTGCCTACATAATACAATATACCATAGGTAAAATTGCCTACAGTGTGGTTATTTTCATCGGTAAATTTACCTACAGATTTTCAAATCCGTCAGCAAATTTGCATGTGGAGTACTTTTTTCCGTCGGCAAATTTATCTACGGAACCGTTGGTAATTTTTTCAAATTACGACAATTTCTTGGCTTGCACTTTTCGATGGACTTACCAATGGAAGGTATTTTCCATTACGGACGAAAAAATTTCCGTCGGCAAATGTATTAACCAACGATACTGCTTCGTCTTTTTTCATCGCTAAATTCCATCGGTATTTTTGTTTTTCTACGAAAATTCACTCATTTCGGTCTGAAATTTCCGTCGGGAAACTAAATTTTTCTTGTAGTATTTGGGGAGAGGTGGTGGCTCTGGGATGGTTACTTGAAATGGGTATTTTACAGAGGAGTGTAGTGGAAAGACCGGGTGGGTGAAGTATCAGGTATGGTGTGCATGGGATAGGAGGGGTGGAGATCGATATTTTGGCGAGAGCGACCGGTGGCAGAGGGAGACTGGAGAGAAAAGCCATGTGAAGAGATAAAAGACACATATCACTTTTAAAAATAAAAAATGGTATTTTTAAAAATAAAAAATAAAAAAACTGTATTTTTAAACCTTTTTAAGAGATGGGTGCATTTTTAAAAACTAAGGTTAAAAAAGTAGTACCTTATGCAATTTCCTCTTTATTATATAATATTGAGAGCAAATTAGCTACTGGATCAACGCCATGAATCCAGATGGAACTTCACTAATAAGACGATTATGTGTGTGTATATATATATATATATATATATATATTCAAAATGAAATGCATCGGATGCCTATTTGAAGAAAATATATGAATCCCATTTCAAAGAAAATTACATTTATGGATTAAAAGGCATACCACAACTACATTTCTGCTAGTACATAATCTAGAGTACCGGTTAAAGCTCTATTATGGGCTGAAAAAGTTGATTATGAAGCCATTTATTATATCATATTGAGAGCAAACTAGCTACTGGATCAAACTATAGTGCTGGATCAATGCCATGAATCCAGATGGAACTTCACTAATAGGACGAGCTGGCCTTAGCTAAGAGCAAACTAGCTACAATTCCGCTTCTGAAGGTTTTGTATCATCTCTTGCCACTGGAAAGACCCAACGGAATAGTTTTAATAAGTTGCTCGGTTCGGGTTGCTCCTCCTGTGGTTTTTCCTTCATGGTGCATATTGCACTAAAATTATGCTTTAAATGAGGACTAATTATCTTTTCATGAACAAAACCATAAATTGAAGCTATAATGAACTCAAGAATAGTAGTTAACAAAATAAACTCCATTTACTCTTCAGTCGAATGATGCAAATACCTTAAACACTTCAAATGGACAGAAATCAGAATTATTGCAGCCCTATTCACAAAAATACAAAAGATTAATGCCCAAATATACTGTCATTATGGATCAGAAATCAGAATTACTAACCAATAATTGTCAAGTGAACAAGAAAAACATACCGGCATTGGAACGGGGTGCTCATTATGAAGCACTTGAACAAAGTACTTGCTTGAAGAGTTTGATGGACAGCTGTGGAGTACCAGCATGTTGTTGCCAGCAAAAGATGCTAAAAAGCTACCCTGCCAATTTCTACTCTGGGGAGGCCTTGGAATTTCCAAAGGTTCTTCCTTTTGTATTTTCTGGAATTCTGAAAGAACTCCAAGGATTACCTCACGTTCAGCAAACGTAATCCAAGAATTAACACGTATGGCGAAATTGAGAGTTGAAGGACGAAAAGCACTCACCAGAACTTTCAAGAAAAAGACCCAGCAGGCATACAAAAGGAACCACAGTCTCTGCATGTGCAAACCGTAGTCTTGCCTTTTCATAAGTTCCAGGAGCATGTTTTGCTGATACATCACAATTCAGAAAAGTCGATGCTTAGTTTAAAAGTAACATAGAATGCTTCTAAGATCAGACCAGCCCCATATAGAGAAGAAAAGAGGTATTCTTTACATTCCCCCTATCTCAAAACTAGCCATTTACAAGTCTTTAGCCAACATGAGCATAGGCTTCTTTTCTTTTATTTATTTATTTATTTGTTATTATTGTTTTGAAAAAAAAAAACACTATATGGATATCCGGAAAGATAACAATAATTTATGATGAAAAATGCTTTTCTTGTTTAATTAGATAAGGTCAAATGAAAGTTGATGCCAGTGAAAATTTTGACCTAGTTTACAAGTTATGGATTATGTATCGAAGGCCTACGTGTCAAAATTGGCCTGCTTCAAGGAAATACAGAAGGTAACAACTATCTTAATTCTATTTCTCATCAGGTTCTTCATAAGATCCAAAATAAAATTTCAGGCCTTCTCCATCCGGAAAAGATACGCAACAACATGAATCGTGTGAACATCAAACAAAAGAAGAGAAAACAAAAAATGACAAAACAAAAAAATAAGAAGAAGAAGAAGACTGCAGATTCAATAATCTGATGCCTTAATATTACCTTCTTGTGCCACAATAGCTTTCTTCATTGAATCAAAAACATCTTCAAGCAGCGGCACTCCCATTCGATAGTTTAAAGAATTACCATAACCCTTCAACATGAACATTCAAGTCATCGGTCCACTCCAGCAAAGCCACCTAAATACAGTGCATATAGTTTGCAAGTTAACATCCATTATGTAAAATATAATAACAGAACAAGCTCAACAAACTTTCCTTTTTTTTTCACAATAGTAAAGAATTTGATTTATCAGCATGATCCATGCACAAACAAGGACCAAATATTAGTAAAATCATGGATTAGTTGAACCTTAGACTACCTCATCAGGAGTAAAAAGAGCACAGGCTTGATCTGTTATATCCAACAAGGATGCTTGCTGCCAAATGGGAAGCCAAAGTGCAATAGGGAGAAAAAATAATAAAAGACAACCCAAAGGCAAAGTGAAATATGAGGAAAATTAGTAAAAGACAACCCAAAGCCAAAATTGAAACAATTCAAAATCATAATAAAAGGAAATTATTTAATGGATAAAATTGCAAGTAATTCACAAATACTAAATTATCACCTGCTTGCAGAGAAACCAGAGAGAACTAGTATCCTCTCTTGTAAAATTAAGTCCACAGCGGCTTACTAATCCAGCTGTAATTTCATTCAATACAGTTTCGTTAAGCTCATCAACAGCTGGTTCTCGACGTTTCTTATAAGACTGCAAATGCGCGAAAGTAGAAATGAGAAGGAAAAAAATTAGTTCACAGTAATCTGGCCAAGTCAATTTCATAAAGTCCTCTAATCTATCTCCCTTCAATATAAATAAATCATATAAGCACCAATGTAAGGAAACCACTTCAAATAAACTCGCCTCCCACAACCACACAAATACGCCGACCCACTGGGAAGAAAATCTAAATAAATAAAAGAAGTCATCTGAAAAGAAAACCATGTTCCCTAACCATTATTCTATATCAAACAAACCAGTATGCAGCAATTTGAACAAGAGAGGAAAATGTCATCCAAGATGTTTCTTTACAAATTTCAAGCAATATTATAAACAACCACAACAAGAGTAACAGCACTCTAATTCAAGTTAAGAGTTCCAGAAGGACCAAAGGAAGTGCAAAACAAACACTCTTAGATCGGTAAGGAAATCATATCTAGTAGTAATAGCATGATATATATTAGCTAGTAATTGCCAACTTATAAGTTATGACTGGGTTCTATGCAAAGAACAAATATGATAAAGAAAAGGTTTTTTTGTCTCAGAGAAAACGATGAAAAAATTGAACCTAACTAATGGCTATTCTCTTCTTCAGATTTCATGGATACTTCAAGCAATGAGTCATAGACGCAACCAACTTCAAATATAAGATATGTGTGCTTCAATCCAGGAAAAATCAATGACAACTAAAAACAAAAATCCCATACATACCTTATAGTTTTCACAGCTTTTAAAAAACCGAAGCACTATATCACTGTCTCGGCTTTCACTGCTAATAGCAAAAGCTCTATGACGCCCTGGTCCAAGACTTCCTTTCTCACTAAACAGCCCCATGCCAAATGCCACAGCACTAGCTGATGCCCGATGAACCTATCACATTGGAGCAAAGCATTATGAACTGATTCTTGAAAAAAATAAATGAAAAAAAGAAAAGAAATTAAAGTTCAAGATAGTTCTCAAACATAAAAATTATACTACAAATAAATAGTGGCAAACTGCTATGTTATAAACTCGATAAAATCATCAAACCACATGGCATCTCGTGTAACTAGAAGATAATGATAATACGTCTCAATTTAAGACGAAGCTCACATGAGTAGCCTTTATTGTAT
Source organism: Excoecaria agallocha (assembly GCA_037975025.1). Taxonomy (NCBI): domain Eukaryota; kingdom Viridiplantae; phylum Streptophyta; class Magnoliopsida; order Malpighiales; family Euphorbiaceae; genus Excoecaria; species Excoecaria agallocha. The sequence continues at coordinate 36,313,164 of CM075807.1, read as the reverse complement.
AAACGTCAGGGTGATATTCCTCCTTGAACAAGTCTGGAAATTTTTCTCTAGTCCTGACTCCAAGATCATATAATTCTTCTTCTCCTTTGCTAACTAACTCTCCACCCTTTTTCCCTCTCCAAGGAGAAATCCAACCTTGCAACCAATAAGAAACTTTCTGCAAAGACAAGTTATGTTCTTTGGCATCGGTTATAAGTTCTTCCAAATGAGATGACAACGTGTCTAACTCCTTGATATATTTTTCAGTAGGAGAACGGGTTCCATGTCTTGCCTGCAAGAAAAAAGCAGATCAATTCTTCTTTCTATTTCAAATTTAATTTTAATAGCAGAGTTCTGAACTCTTCTCCCGTATGTGATGACGTGAGGTATTGAAAGAGTTCTCATAGGAAAAACCCATAATAAATAACGTAAAATTGAACCGAAGGAGCCTCAAAAGGTGATGTAGAAAATTAAATAGCCAAGCAGAGTGATGGATATATAGAAATGAGAATGATATCAATGAGAATTGTTCAGCTTGTAAGGCATATCTAAGTAATAAAATTGATGTGATAGTTTATATTCCACCTGTTTCACACATTAAAGCATGACAATATATTATTTGTAATTAATTTTCCCGCTCAACAGCGACCTCAAATTGGACATCTGCATTATGACACTAATGATTCGTAACTAATCTCAAAATCAAGAGAAAAAAAAAAAACAGAAAGAAAGAAAGAAAAAAGAGTAGCCAATCCAAAATCCTTAGAATCAAAAATTGCCACAAGGTTTAAGTGGATAGGATTGCACCCCCGAGGAATACTAGACTGTTTATATGAATTAAAATCCACGTGTTTCATAACACCGTATCTGCAAAAACAGGGGATAAATCAGCTTAACTAACAGTGTCTTTCAGATTAACTCTAACCATACTCCGACTTCAAGGACAAAAAGAAAAACAGAGGAAAGCACACAGGCAGCAACACAAATATAACAGCTCTAATGAATTTGAACAATAATTTTGTTTGTATGAACTAACCATTTTCAACAAGAATAATCAAAGAAGCACACGAACTATATAAACAATTGCAACGGTCAATCTAACAAGGAGCTGAATAAGCTTCAACAGGACTAATATTAACAAGTATCAATACAGAATGCCAATTTTAAAGGCGTGTTTGCGAGAGGAGGACCTGGAGACGGTGGAGAGATGCCGGCGGACGTCGAAGCTTTGATCAGCGATAGAGAGAGAGAAAATTGATAACCAGAACAGGATCAAGCAAGTAATATCCATGGCTAAATTCATTTCCTTTGTCTATAGGAAGAACTAGAAAAATTTGCTGAAGCTCTGCGCTTCCCAGGAATCGGGAAGACTTATAGTCATCGCTTTCCAATAAGAAAATACAAAGTGCTGATTTTGCTATGGTGCCAAACACGTGGACCTGTATGCATATAAGTACTGTATAAAAATCAATGTTTTCATAAGTCGGACATCGACTTAATCTGCCAACTGCATGTAATTAATAATACCTCTATAATTTAATTATGTGGTACTTAATCATTTTCACATCTATTTCTTCGTTCAAAATTAAATATAAACTCATTAATTTCCTTTCCCATACAATCTCTCTCGTGGTGAGAAATCAAAATGCACATTAAAAAAAAATTGGATACTCATTCACAAAAGTAAATTTGCAGTCCTTATATATATATATATATATATATATATATATATATATATATATATATATATATATATATATATATATTCAAAATGAAATGCATAGGATGCATATTTGAAGAAAATATATGAATCCCATTTCAAAGAAGATTACATTTATGGATTAAAAGGCATACCACAACTACATTTCTGCTAGTACATAATCTAGAGTACCGGTTAAAGCTCTATTATGGGCTGAAAAAGTTATGAAGTCATTTATTCAGTGGCGAAGTCAGGATTTGTAACACTACAAGAAAAAAGGTTATTAGGGACCACGACTTTGTAACCAGTCAAAATTTTGGTCCTTAAAAGTATACATATAAGAACCACTTTTGCTTCTTTTCATTAATTCCCAATTTTTCAATTTTAATAGGAAAAAGATATAAACTGATCCTTAATTCATTGAAATTCTGGTCCTTGATGCATCTTATTAGCAGGAAGTTTTGGCACCAATCAATTCACTAAATTGACCGAGAAATAAAAAGAAGAAATAAATAAAATAAAATAATGGGTTTTAAGTTATTCATTCTTTTTTCCTAAACATTTTGAAAACCTAAATCTAAACATTGCTCTCTTTTTTTCCTATCTCCATTGCCCTCCATGGGCATCGAGCAGCAAGATATTGAAAGAACGATCCTTTAATTTCTTGAACAACTAGCTTGTTGCTTTGATTCTTGTTCGGTTACGAAGAAAGAAGCGAGAGAGGTTTTCAACAACTCCAAACGAACGAATAGTGAGGAACTTCAAACTAGTATGTGTTAAAGTCTTATATTTTTTTTGATGGGAGACCTTTTTCTCCATGATTATACCTTCCGTTTATGAATCTGAAGTTTGCTTGGAGGAATAGTTGTTGAATGTGGTTTGAGAACTGTTATCGCCTTCTTTGGGTACTGTACTATTGTTTTGTATTTTTGTTATGAGAGGCGGGTAGAACTTCATCTCAAATTTTGCTGTTGGTTGATTGGAAAGTTGTTTTGGGGGTTTTAGGCCCTTTGCTTCGCATGAAATGCTGCTTGTCTGATTCTTAGGTTTTTCTGGTTTTCATTTTACGTTTTTTGGGGTTGTAACGGGTCCTTTTTTCTAGGTTGTTTGCTGTAGCAATTTTTTTTGGGCATAGTCTATGATTCTGTGTTCTATGTTCCTTGTAGTGTTAGTCATTGTCTTGTTCTTGATGGAGCTGCTAGTTCCCTGTTTTTGAATTCTTTTTGCCTTAGACATGAGATGTTATTATTGGAAACTTGATTTTGGCGTACTATGCTCAAAATGGCCATTCTGATTTTGTCAATGACCGTAAAGTACACTCAACTTCTTTTATTTTTTTTTGTTGCACTTTTCTAAAATCTTATGTTCAATATATGTTGTCATAAATTTATAAGTGAGGACCACATAATCTTATGTGTTGCTTCTTGCATTATTTTAGTTTAAAATATTAACATCTAGTTGCAGTATGGCCATCATACATTAGCAGAGTTTGGTAGTACGCACAAGAATAATAATTCAATAGGCAACTGAATTAGATGATATCTTAAAATAAAATGGCTCCATTTATTAGTATATTACTAATAGTAACATCTTAAATAGCTGAATGAACACCATGTAATTAAATATCAGTATTAAAACCTGAACAAACTCAAACTTTATAGATATTAATTCCCATGACACCCAAAGATCATGATGAGATAATAGCTAAAAATGCCATAATTGAGATTTGAGGTTTAATTATGGTAATGTAATAGAGTGGAATAAGGAGAAGGAGGAGCAGTTGCAGGTGAAGAAGAAGCATGAACATATTCATGGAAAGTTTTAGTGATTTTGTATTAATGTGATTAAGTAACTATATAGGTTGGCTGATTGGTGTGTGCGTGTGTGTATGTATTCAATTTCTTGGCTGCTGCAGGTTCTTTCTTTTTCTTTTGTTTTGAATCTTTTTGTTTTCCAGTTATACTTTGATGTAAAGTTGGATAGTTTTCTCTGGTTTCGGTAATTGATTAATTTTCTGCAGTGAAATTTTGATTATACAAGATAAAAAGTCATTAATAAGGACTTTAATGGAGGCAACATAATAGCTAATAAGTTGTAATCAGCTTGTTGTCATTTAGTGAGTCTAGTGGCAGATGCACTTTATGTTCAAACTAATAAAACATAGCTTCTGTGACTTCCATTTTCTTGGGTGGAAATTGAGCGTGATTAAATAGTTTTAAGACAACATATTATGTCTATTCCCAGAAAGAAACCATGACTGACATGAGCTAAGGAAATTGGAAAGAAAAACCCTACATTATTGGGACCAAAATTTTCTTGTCCTTAATAACTTTTAAGGACCAGATTTTAAATCTGGTCCTTATTAGTCATTACCGGCGGAGCCTTTAAAGACCAAAAATTTGATCCTTATTGACCTTTAAGAACAAGTTTTTCACCTTTAAGGACCAGATTTCTGGTCCATAAAGGTCATTTTTTTGTAGTGTAATCAAGGGGGAAAAAAACTAAAAACAGCCAGATCTGTGAACAAAACTATAAAACAAGTCTCAACCCGATTGTTAGAATATTCTTAAAGGAAGGTTAATTGACGACAAAACTATAAATCAAGCAAAAATGTCTATATTAAAAAATGACCATAAAGTATTATGGAGAAAGTCATGACCATAAAGTATTATGCAGGGCACAAAATATGTATTATTTATACAACCTAATAAAGCCAAAAAAGCAACTATTGATACTATACAATTTATTTATTAGTCACGTGTTTTTTATTTGTTTAGTTAGTTTTGTTAGCTTTATTGTTTTAGTATAAACAGCTAGCTGTTTTATTAGTTTTGTTGTTTTAGTATAAATAGCTTGCTGTCATTTTTCATATATCTGAAAGAAGAATACAACCTACTTTTTATAATAAAACAACATGTTGTTTACGCTAAAGCTAACAAAACTAATAAAATAGCTAGCTGTTTATACTAAAACAACAAAACTAACTAAACAAATGAAAAACACATGACTAATAAATAAATTGTATATATGCGACAACCCAATTAAGCTAAAATAGAAAGTACTATAAAAAACCAAGGAACTGAGCCTCAAATATAATGGAAAAATGAAACTTCTGCTACACACATGGAACTTTAAACTAGCATAACTATAATCAATCCATTATCAAACAGTTAAGAGCATAAGAAATTAGAATGAAATCAAGAAGAACAGATTTTAAACAACGAAATCATTAATCAAGAAGAATATATTTTAAGCAAAAATCTAAAATTGTAAAAACTAAATTACTAACCTTTAAGAGATATAAAAGCAAATATATATATATATATATATATATATATATATAAAATTAAATTACCAACCTTAAATTAAAGATAAATCTTTTCAATAGTGCTTAGTTTTCTTCTCAAATTTATTTGATTTTTCTTTAAAATTTTGAAAAGATAAGAATAGATTTTTGTATTTTTTGTTTCAATAAAAGTGAGAATACTAAAGGATTAATTAATTAAAAACTTAAGAAACAAGTTAATGATAAATGGATAAAAATAAAATTTTATGGGGGGGTAAGATGATCTATTTAATATATATGTATCATATATATATATATATATATATATATATATATATATATATATATATATATATATATATATATATATATATATATATATATATATATATATATATATATATATATAATTAATTTTTTTTCAAAAATTAAGGGGGGCAATTGCCCCCTTCCCTTTCAAGTGGCATCGCCGCTGCATTTATTATATCATATTGAGAGCAAACTAGCTACTGGATCAAACTATAGTGTTGGATCAATGCCATGAATCTAGATGGAACTTCACTAATAGGACGAGCTGGCCTTAGTTGAGAGAAAACTAACTACAATTCTGCTTTTGAAGGTTTTGTATCATCTCTTCCCATCGGAAAGACCTAGCGGACTAGTTTTAATAACTTGCTCGGTTCGGGTTGCTCCTCTTGTGGTTTTTCCTTCATGGTGCATATTGCACTAAAATTATGCTTTAAATGAGGACTAATTATCTTTTCCTGAACAAAACCATAAATTGAAGCTTTAATGAACTCAAGAATAGTAATTAACAAAATAAACTCCATTTACTCTTCAGTCAAATGATGCAAATACCTTAAACACTTCAAATGGACAAAAATCAGAATTATTACAGCCCTATTCACAAAAATACAAAAGATTAATGCCCAAATATACTATCATTATGGATCAGAAATCAGAATTACTATCCAATAATTATCAAGTGAACAAGAAAAACATATCGGCATTGGAACGTGGTGTTCATTATGAAGCACTTGGACAAAGTACTTGCTTGAAGAGTTTGATGGACAGCTGTGGAGTACCAGCATTTTTTGCCAGCAAAAAATGCTAAAAAGCTACCTGATGGCAGGTCGAATGCGAAGCAAGTTTCTTGCGATCACCTGCAAAAAGTAAATAAGGACCGATGGATTTTCGACAAGGGAGTCTCCGACAGTCAAGTCAGGATTTCTGTGTAAAAGAGTAAAAATTTATGGCAAAGGATTAAGTAGTCATTTCATACTTGTTTTTTCTCTTTTTATAGGAGAAACCAACACCTTTGCAGGAGATAATGGGAGGAGTTTTTCGTTATTCTTGGTCACTAACCCATTTTCGGTGATTCTCGGAGAAAACGTGAATTAGTGGTAACTGTCTGTACATTGTGGTGGAACTATTTTCGGAACATGTTCTTAACCGAGTTGTTGCCCGGTTAGAGAGCTCGGGTAGCTTGAACCTTTGGTCGGTTTATGGGTCCTCATGGAGCTATGTGCTCAGTTAATAATTGATCATTGAGCCGGTCTATGAGTTCGGTTGTTATCATAAGTCCCCCCAATTTGCGACATTTATGTCAGCAGTTGGCAGATGAGTGATTAATGGACATATTCAATATTGTGAGATCGGAGTTCGCGGTGACTGAGCCGAGTGAGCTAGTGCCTACCGAGCTCTAGCTTAGAGTTCGGTATCAAAAGCCATCTAAAATCATATCGTTTTGGTGCAGGAGAGACCTTCCTTTAACTCCACCTGTTCGTCTGCGAGTTAGAGAGATGATGTCAGCTTTTATGTGAGCGCATTTGTTGGAGGTCATTATGGCTTCCTATTTTACCGTGCATAATGGCTAAAAGTGCTTCAATTATGGTGCACTGCCTTTAATGCGCTATCCCACGCTCAGATCTGCTGCCACATGTGTGGTCCGAATCCATCTTACTTTTCCTATATAAACCTTCTCCTAATCTCCATTTCCCTTTCGCTATTCACTTTCTTGATTTTCATTTTGTTTCTTCTTTCCTCTGCATCTATCGTCTTTGAATCCGTTGCTTGGAGCTTCAAAGTTTTTGTTCTTTTCTGCTAATCTTCCTTTTGCTTTCACCCATATTCATCAGGTTTGTCCTCTCTCTCCTTTCTTCATCCTTCTTTCCTTTCTTTCTTTTTTGTTTAACTCTTTCGTCATAAGCTCGACAACTGCTTCGAGTGGAGGAGTGGGGGTCAGTGGAAATGTCCCTTCGGGTAGTGTTCCTGGTATGAGCAAGGGATCGACTTCGGAAAAAGGGAGCCGGCCCTTTGACTTTGGCCAGTCGGCTACCTCCTCCAAAAAGAAGGCTCTATGCCAATTGCTGGGAGTGGGCAATATAAGTTCAATGGTCAAAGAGGAGGAGTTTGATTCACTCCTTGCCCAAATGACCTCTGAACCGGATTATTTTACCAACAAGCCCAGTACCTCACAAAGGGCAAACACAGAGTTCACCATAAGAGAAAGATTGTCATACACAAGGCACAATTGGAGGCTGGTATCCGCTTGCCCCTGATGAGCTTTGAAGTGAGTGTGCTGAGGTACTTCGACATGGCAATAGGATAGCCCCACCCCAATGACTGAAGGACCCTTACTGCTTTTCAGATTTGGGCTGTGGAACAGGGCATTGAATTGACCTTAAACCTGTTTTGATCAACCCATGTGGTCGGTCTTCGAGCTGGTACTGAAGACCACAATTACATACAAGCTCAGTCTGGCTATAGGGTGTCAACTGGGAATCCAAAGCCCTTGAAGAAGTGGAAAGATCGATTCTTATAGTTTGAAAGAGTGCGGGCTGATTTTCCAGTTCGGACAACTTGGGGGAGGTTTGTGAATCGAAATGATAGCAACTTGTGGCTATCCGATGAAGAGGAGCTCATCTTCGCCCACTGGAGAGAACTGGCCATGGATAAATGGGACTTGAGGAATCTATTAGATCCCTATAGCTCGAGACTGCTTCCTCGAAAAAGATAAGGTAACATATTATATTTCCTTGTCTGATGATACTAATTTTCTGTTTTAATTTACTTTCTCCTTGCAGTTATGAGGAAGATGAGCTGAGCTATCGAGATCATGAGGGCAAAGAGACAAAAGCTTATCGAAGGTTCTTCGAGTATGCCTCCCATCTTTGAGGAAGTGGTGGCTACTCCCCCTCCCGAGGTTCAGCCAATGCCAATGGCTGCTAAAGTCGCTGGGACTCTAGTTGCCGAGGCCAAGCTTACTTCACCCTCTGAGCCCCAAGGCCAGACCGAGAGGGAACCAAAGGATCTCCGCTCGCTGCTCACGGAGATCCATGAGTTTTGTAAAGCAAAGGGGGACAAATATTCCTCTAGTGACCCGAACTTCAGCACGTTCATGCATGCCGAATGATGTCGGTCCTTTCTCATCGTTGAGCTGCGACAACTTGACCAATCATTTGAAGAGGCACCAAACCAAAGTAAGTTGTTTGAATTATTATATGGTTTTGGTTCTCCAACTGTTGCTTGACTTTAATGTGTTTGGCAGGGGTCCCAGTTGCTCGGTGCAACGATCGCGAAGATGAACGATCTCATAGCTAAGCACAGGCGTGCTGACTAAAATTTTGGGGCTCTTTGATCAAAGATGTTTGAGACTGAGGAGAGAGCTCGGAAGGCCCTAGAGCAAGCCGAGGAAGCTGCAAGGAAGGCTACTGAGTTGGAGGTCACTCTAGGCCGAGAGAAAGAGTCCAACTCTACTCTTAAGGCTGAAATCGAGCAACTAAAGCTTAAGGAGGTTGAATGGGAGAAACGAGAAGCCAAGCGAGATGAGAAGGAGGCTGAGGCACTGGCTGAGAAGTGCATGGCATTTAGCACTAAAATATCTATTGTTGTAAAAGGAAAATATCCCAAACTCAATCTGTCCTTCCTGGATGATGTGTATCCAGATGAGGATTAGCCTTTTGTAACAGTCTATCAACTTTAATAAAAAAAATTTAAACTATTTTCATATCTGCTTGTGTTCAAGTTTGTCATTGTGTTCAGCTTATCCTCCTAAAAATAATTGAAAAATCAACCTGTTCATGTGTGGTGAGGTAAGTGATCAAAAGCTTAACCGAACAACCTACAATTTTTTAACCGAACAGCCTATAATTTCCAAATCAAGTTTCATAGAAAAAGGAAAATATCCTAGAAAAAGAGGATGCAAATAATAAGAATGACATGGTGCATACCTTGCATTTGGTATACCGATCCTAAGGCTTCGTAAATGCCGAGCTTGAGTTTGCCGAAAGACTATTGGGATAAGATACTTAGAGTAAAGTGAGGACCTAAGCTCGAGGATGTTGTATATCCATTCTAGGCAAGGTTGGATAATTTATCGACCACAAACTTATTTTTCATAGACTGAGAGTTGTGTGGCAGCACTTGGTGAACTCTTTTTCCGACATGAATCGAGCAATTTCTACTAGGTTTTGTTGGCTTACTAAGTTCGCACGTTATACGATGATACACCTTAAACTTGCTTGAATGATAGTGTGATTATGGAGATGATGCCAAGTACTTGACCATAGGCATAGTTATCCTTAAATGTTAGCAAGTTTTACGGCGAGATATACCGAACTTACTGAAATGATCGGGCATTTTTGGCGATAATGCCGAGCCCTTACACATAGGCATAGCTAGCCTTACATGTTGGCAAGTTTTGCGGCGAGGTGTGCCAAACTTACTTAAATGATCAGGCAATTTTGGTGATAATGCCGAGCCCTTAGTCATAGGCGTAGTTACCCTTACATGTTAGCAAGTTTCGCGGCGAGATGCGCCGAACTTACTAAAATGATCGGGTGATTTTGGCGATAATGTCGAGCCCTTACACATAGGCGTAGCTAGCCTTACATGTTGGCAAGTTTTGCGGCGAGGTGTGCCAAACTTACTTAAATGATCGAGCGATTTTGGCAATAATGCCAAGCCCTTGTCATAGGCGTAGTTACCCTTACATGTTAGCAAGTTTTATGGTGAGATTTGCTGAACTTACTAAAATGATCAAGCAATTTTGGCAATAATGCTGAGCCCTTACACATAGGCGTAGCTAGCCTTACATGTCGACAAGTTTTGCAGCGAGGTGTGCCGAACTTACTTAAATGACCGGACGATTTTAGCGATAATGTCGAGCCCTTGACCAGACATATCATGATATAAATTTTCTAATTACTTTGCATATAATACGTCATTCCTTAAAATTTTGTCCGGCAGGTAAAAACATCTGCAGGACTTACATTTAGACCAAAATGCCATGGTGACAACTTGCGATAAGAAATGGAGAAACAACGATAATAACAAACAAAAATTAAAGATGATAAAATTAGAATCAGTACAAGGTTTGTTATGGCATGAAGAATGCCAAGCCATTGATAGTACAACTTGTGGTTGAGTCCATTCTAGGAGTACGGGAGCCATTTTCCTGTGACATCTTCTAGCCTGTATGCTCCGTTCCGGCTTACTTCCCGAATTAGGTACGGTCCTTCCCAGTTGGGATCCAATTTGCCAACTCCTACTGCTGTTTGAGCAGATACCACTTTTTTTAGTACTAACTGTTCGATCCGACGGTCGTGGTAAGCTGCCATGCACTGCTTGTATGCTATGGACTGTATCTGGGTGAGCTCCCTGCTTTCTTTGAGCCGATCTAAGTTATACAAGAGACCGACACTGCTATCTGCATCAGGAGAAGATGTTTAGATGCCTTGTACTCCTATCTCACAGGGGATGACCACTTCAGTACCATATGTAAGTGCAAAAGGTGTTAACCCTGTTACTGCACGAGGTGATGCCCGGTGCGCCCATAACACATTATTAAGTTCTTCGGTCCATAAGCCTTTGGCATCTTCGAGCTGCTTCTTGAGTCCAAATAGGATAGTTCTGTTTGTCACTTCAGTCATTCAATTGAATTACGAATGATAGACTGAAGTGAAGTTCAACTGGATCTTCAGCTTTGAGCAAAAATTCTTGAAAGCCTGACAATCAAATTGTTTGCCATTGTCGGTTATAATTGAGTGGGGGATACCGAACATCGCGATGATATTTTTATTCAAGAACTTAATGATGTTTGTCGGTGTGATGGTTGCAAGTGGCTCGACTTCCACCCACTTGGTAAAGTGGTCTACCCCCACTAACAAAAATTATCGTTGCCTCTTCGCTCGAGGAAAATGACCCAATATGTCAATCTCCTAATGGGCAAAAGCCCACAGGCTGTGGATCAGCTTTTGCTTTGTCGAGCTCTGATGTGGAATGTTAGCAAACCTTTGGTATTTATTGCTTTTTTGCACTAGGGTTTTTACATCAGCCTCCATGGTTGGCCAATAATACCCCTGTAAGAGAGCTTTTCTGAACTATGGCCTGTGCACCTTCGTGAGCTCCATAGATTCCTTCATGGATCTCTCTGAGGATATAATCTCCTTCATTATTGCTCACACATAAAGCCCATAGATTGGAGAAAGATCGCCTATAAAGCTTGCCATCCATCACTGCATATAAGCTTGATTTTCAAACTACCTTCCGAGCTTAGGCTTGTTCTTCTGGCAGGGTTCCTGACATCAAGTATTGGTAAAGAGGTAAGCTCCAACCCTCCATCGGCTCCTATACTTGAACCTGAAAAGTTTCATAAGTTGGACGCGAAATGATTATGGAAGTGATGTCCGTATTATCAACTGGGCTGTTGAGACAAGATCTCTTAATGAGAGTATCTGCCTCCACATTCTCTGCCTAGGGTACCTAAGTGATCGACCAAGTTCCCCCTTTCTCCTCCAACCTGGCTAGCAAGGCAGAAGTCAGTTCTTTATAGCAGATTATGGAACGATCTTTAGCTTTGAAGTTTTCTTTCAGTTGATTGACCACCAGTTACGAATATGAGAATATTTCTAAGATGTTCGGCCTTACTTCTATTGCCAACTGCAACCCATAGCATAGGACTTCATATTTTGCTACATTGTTGGAAGCTTAAAAGGTCAGGCATGCCATAGCTCGGATTCGAACTATCATCGGGCTTATTAGAAATACTCTGGCCCCCGCTCCATCCGAACTTGAGGCCCCATCAACATATAAATTCCATGATACTTTCGCCGGCTTGGGAACTGGTTCATGTAGCTCAGCCACAAAGTCTGCCAATATCTGTGCCTTCATGGATGTTCGTGGCTCATACCGAACATCGAATTCCCTCAGGCAAGCGGCCCACTCTGTCACAACCCGAGCATTTTGGCCTCTGTAACACCTTCCTCAAGTTTGAGTTTGTACGCACTGCAATTGTGTTCGCCTGAAAGTACGGATGGAGCTTAATTATTGCTGTGATGAGTGTAAGGGCTAGCTGCTCTAAGACTGGATAATTGAGTTCGACACCTCGAAGTACTTTACTCATGTAGTAAATAGGAAACTGTTGGCCCTCCTCTTCTCTGACCAAAACGGAACCTACCACGCCAGCTGAGACAAATAAGTAGATGTACAAAACCTCCCCAGCCAGTGGCTTGCTGAGCAACGACGGATTGAGAGAAGCTGCTTCAAGGCTTGGAATGCTTGCTGGCATTCTTTTGTCCATGTAAAGTTTTTGAGGTTCCTGATTGCTCGGTAGAACAGCAAGCATCGTTTGGCCAAGCAAGATATGAATCTGCCCAAAGTTGTGATCCTTCTATTCAATCTCTGAACTTCCTGGACTGTTTTAGGCGGATCACAACTTTACCACAATCCAGTCTAGGAAGTTTAGAGATTGAATAGAAGGACCATAGAGAAAATGGTTATAATTGCCTTGATTTTCTCTGAATTTACCACAATCCCCTGTTTCGATATCGTAAAGTCAAGAAATTTTTCGGACTGGACCCCAAAGGTGTATTTTTTAGGGTTCAGTTTCAAGCCTGAATCCCAGAGTCTCTAGAAGGTCTCCTTCAGTTCGGTACACATGTCTACTGATGTTCAGCTCTTGACGATCATATCGTCCATATAGATCTCCATGTTTCTCCCTAACTATTCGGCAAACAGCTGATTCATTAGCCTTTGATAAGTGGGCCCTGCATTCTTCAATCCAAAGGGCATGACCCGATAACAATAAGTTCCTCTGTGAGTGATGAATGTTGTTTTCTCTTCATTTGTTGAGGCCATTAGAATCTGATGATAGCCCACTAAGGCATCGAGGAAGGCGTACTCTTTGAATCCTACCGTGGAATCCACCAGTGTGTTAATGTTCGGTAGCGAATAGCAGTCCTTCGGGGCAAGCTTTGTTTAAATTGGTGAAATCAACACACATTCTCCATCTATCATTGCTCTTCCTGACAAGCACCACGTTGGCTAGCCAGTCCAGATAGAATATCTCCCTAATGAAACCGCTCTCCAGTAAAGTTGCGATCTCCTGCTCGATGGTCAATTGTCTTTCGGGGGCATGGTTTCGCTTCTTTTGTTTTACTGGCTTACATTTTTGCTGAACATTCAACGAGTGAACTATTAAGTCCTTTTTAACCCCTTGAATGTCTGAAGTTTGCCAGGAAAAAACATCGACGAACTCACGAAGCATTGAGAGCAGAGCTTCTTTCTTTACCCCGATCTTTCCAGCCAATATCTGAACATTCTTCTCCGACTCCAGTTCGACTACTTGTAACACTTCTGTCAATTTTGCCCTTTGTTATTCTTTCTCAGGTACATCCATTATGTCCAAAGGCAGGCCTTGATTAGCCCCTCTGAGCATGGTCAAGTATGTCTCCCGAGCAGTCTTCTAATTCCTTCTCAAAATGGCCACTCCCTCGTCAGTGGGGATTTTGAGCACAAGATTTTTCATGGAGATACAGGCATCCATCTCGGATAGTAGAGGTCGGCCGAATATCACATTGTAAGACAATGGAATATCAACCACTATGAAATCTGCTCGGCAAGCACATACCATTGAATCATCTCCAAGCTGTACAGATAGAGTTACCAGACCCTCTACGCTGACAGGCCTGCCGGACAAACCAATGAAAGGGATGTTGACTTCCTCAAGTCTATGGTCTGACATCCCCAATACTCTGTATGCTTGGGCCATTATGAGATTAATTGCACTTCCTGTGTCAACCAATATTCGCTGGACCAAGAAGTCTTGAATGACTGCTTCAATAACTAAAGCGTCTGTGTGTGGGTGTCGAACATGTGCCCCATCCGCTACTAAAAACTGAATCATATTTGGGGATGAGCTCGTCCCCCGCCCAACGGACATGACCTCTTTGGCCTTCCTCTTCCGGGAATGATCTCATTGCTCGCCTCCGGCAATCACATGTATGACCTCTACGGGTGTCTGCCTGCCACCATTGGCTTTATTCTATTCAGTTGGGGAGAAGGTGCCCTCTGCCTCTTCCCTTTTTCATCTGGCTTGGCAAATTGAGCTATTGTACCTTTCCAAACCAGGTGCTCAATCTCCCGCTTGAGTTGCTTGCACTCCTCAGTCTCATGGCCCTTGTCTCTGTGAAAAGCACAATAAAGGCCTTGAATCCTGTTCGGGTCTTCCCTTATGGGTCTCGGCTAATTAACTTGTCCACTCTATTTTAGCCAATCTAGTATATGTTCACGAGAGGCTGTTAGGGGCGTGAATCTTTCATCCCTTCATTTGTCCAAGCGGGAAGTGGTAATTGCATATGATCGGTTATGCTAGTTGCCCCCCTAGTATTTCTTCGGGTCTGTCTTGCTGGGATTTCCCCCTTCCCGAGCTGCTCTTGCACTTTCACCCCCATTCCTTCTTAGATGCCCATTCTCTATGGGAGGCATGGTGAAGATGCCAAGCCTCATCCATGCGGATGTACTTGTGTGCTCGTGACATGAGCTCGGTAAAGTCATTTAGTGGTTTCTTGCTCAAGGAGTTGCAGAAATCTTGACACCTCATGTTTCAGATAAGGGCATTAATGGCGACCTCTAGGTTCAGATTCTGTATATCCATGGCCACATCATTAAACTTATCCATATAGGCCCACAATGATTTGCCCTTTTCTTGTTGCACCAGGTTCAAGTCTGTGGATACTTTGTTCGAGCGAATGGCAGCCACAAACTTTGCGACAAACATGTCACTAAACTGCTCGAAATTCTTAATACAATGCGATGGCAGGTTCCAGAACCAGATCTGAGCTTAGTTTGCCAAGGTATGTGGGAATATCTTGCACAAGGCGGAGTCGTCCGCTGTGAGCACCAGCATTGTATGTTGGAACTAGTCAATATGAGCTCGGGGAATGGTGTTGCCACTGTAGGTTTTGAGGTGAGGAAGGCGAATGTTGGGAAATGGGGCAGCTAATATTTTTTGAGAGAGGGGTGATTGAAAAATGCCCTGATACTGCAGGATAGTTCAGTTTTGTTGCCTTTGGATTTGGACATCCAAGAGGCGGTTAAATTGTTCGGTAGTCAGGGTAATGGTGGAGTTGGATTTTAGGGTAGTGCTAGTGAGTAGGGCTCCCAGATAGGAGGCTATAAAGCCCGAGGTAGCTTGGTGTTTTGTGGGGGTAAGAGTTAGGGTTGAGCTTGAGCGACGATGGCTGATAGTGCAGCAATGAGGGATTGGGCAGTCTGAAGGGTAATGCTGGGAGTAATGTTTGGGATTGCCATGGCTAGGAAAACAGAGGTAGTGTCATATAGTTGAGGGAGAAATTGTTGTGTTCCAGGTGGGGTGGGGTTGGATGTTTGATTTTCTTGTTGGGAAGTGTTTAGGTTAAGGTCTGGAAAGAGGTCCATGTTCCACGCTCACCGCACCAAATGATGGCAGGTCGAATGCAAAGCAAGTTCCTTGCGATCACCTGCAAAAAGTAAACAAGGACCGGTGGGTTTCCGATAAGGGAGTCTCTGACGGTCAAGTCAGGATTTCTATGTAAAAGAGTAAGAATTTATGGCAAAAGATTAAGTAGTCGTTTCATACCTATTTTTCCTCTTTTTATAGGAGAAACCAGCACCTTTGCAGAAGATAATAGGAGGAGTTTCCCGTTATTTTTAGCCACTAACCCATTTTCGGCGATTTTCGAGGAAAACATGGGTTAGTGGTAACTATCTGTATATCGTGGTGGAACTATTTTTGGACCACATTCTTAACCGAGCTGTTGCCCGGATAGCTCAAACCTTTGGTCGGTTTATGGGTTCTCATGGAGCTATGTGGTCGGTTAATATTGGACCGTTGAGCCGGTCTATGAGTTCGATTGTTATCTCTACCCTGCCAATTTCTACTTTGGGGAGGCCTTGGAATTTCTAAAGGTTCTTCCTTTTGTATTTTCTAGAATTCTGAAAGAACTCCAAGGATTACCTCACGTTCAGCAAACGTAAGCCAAAAATTAATATGTATGGCGAAATTGGGAGTTGAAGGACGAAAAGCACTCACCAGAACTTTCAAGAAAAAGACCCAGCAGGCATACAAAAGGAACCACAGTCTCTGCATGTGCAAACTGTAGTCTTGCCTTTTCATAAGTTGCAGGAGCATGTTTTGCTGATACATCACAATTCAGAAAAGTCGATGCTCGGTTTAAAAGTAATATAGAATTCTTCTAAGATCAGACTAGCCCAATATAGAGAAGAAAAGAGGTATTCTTTACATTCCCCCTATCTCAAAACTGGCCATTTTCAAGTCTTTAGCCAACATGAGCATAGGCTTCTTTTCTTTTATTTATTAATTTATCTTTTGAAAAAACCCTATATGATATCCGAAAAGATAACAATAATATATAATGAAAAATGCTTTTCTTGTTTAATTAGATAAGGTCAAATGAAAGTTGATGCCAGTGAACATTTTGACCTCGTATCGAAGGCCTGCTTCAAGGAAATACAGAAGGCAACAGCTATCTTAATTATGTTTAGGGGTGTTCAAATTTGGGGTAATCCATTTAACCAATTTAATCTAACCCACTTAATTCAATTCTTTTATAATTATAGTGAATTATTATAAATCATATAATCAATTTTAATATTTTAAAAATATACATGTGGGTTATGGGTTATTATATAACCCAATCAATTAACCTACATTACACTCTTCTTCAAATACACTTTCACTTACACTTTGTTTTTTTACTCATCTATTTTCAATTTCTATTATTTCATTTAAATATTGTTCAAAATTTATAAAATTTCTTCAAAAATATTTCTAACGAAGCTCTAATATTATTCAAATCATTCTAACCATTCAATAACTGAAATTTTATATTATTCATATATTTTCGATTTTATTCATTTTTTTGGCTGTTGAACCACATCATTATACAATTTCATTTATTCATTTTTTTTTTATTTTCCCTTTGAAAATCATGAAGCCTTCAATTCTAAATTAACGGATTTTTTTATGATTAAATATTTAATTAGAAATCAAAATACTCTAATCCTAACTAAGCTAACAAAACCATGTATTTCACAATGTATCCTCTTCTCACTTAACCCTCCTCTCCCACTGTTTCCGTTAATTAACTCCTCAATAGAAATCATAATTAATTGTCTCAAATTCTTTAGGATATACAATTATAATATTTAGTGAAAATATTAAATTGTAATTTTGTATTAGAAAATTGATCCTAGCCATAAAGTATTGGGAAAGGTACAAAGGCAAATTTATATTAAATTTTATAAAAGTACATTGACAATAATTTTAATAGATTAGATTAAGAAGAATGTTTTTAACTAAAAAGGGCAATTGTTATATAAAAGAAAAAAGAAAAGAAAGGGCAAATTTATAGTAAATTTTATAAAAGTACATTGACAATAATTTTAATAGATTAGATTAAGAAGAATGTTTTTAACTAAAAAGGGCAATTGTTCTATACAAGTAACAATTATAATGCATGTCATTAACTTGGCTAATTCACCACATCCGTCCAAATATAGCCGGCAAAATAATTGTAATTGCCCACTCCCATTTTACACTTAACTTTTAACCTTTTACGATTATATATTTTTATTCTATTAATTATCTTTTTTCTCTGATAAATTTATCTATTTTCTATATATATACGAAAAAAAAATAAAAAATATTTAATTAATAGTTTTAAATTTTTAATTTATCATTCTGAATGTAATAAAAAGCTATTAAAAATTATCGAGTTGAATAAAACAACAGTACTTATTACAAGCAGCAATAATTTTTTCATATAAAAAGCATTCATTAATTAATCGGTTTTTATGGTAATGTTTTTCAACTAATCCATCACATTAATTATTAAAAGGGCTAAAACGACATTACCCAACTAGAATTAGGATAAATTCGTCATTAATGGTAAACAGCCTATGTATTCTTTTCTCTTGACACAACGTATGTTTTCTTATTAACTATCAACATTATTAGTGTAATTTTATCTCTCTGTATTTCAATAAGAAAACAATTAGTACAAGAATTAATATAGAAATTATTATCCAATTCAAATTCTAAGATATTTAGTTAATCTTGAATGCCGTCTTTGGATCATACTATTCATTATCGAATACGAATTATATGAAATGTTCTTTCCGATAAAAAAATAGCTATATATATATATATATATATATTTGAAAAAATGGATAAAACTCCAATTATTCCAAGATCAATCGGTTCTTATGCGTAAGACAAAAGAAAATTTTCTTATTCTTTTAGCAATTATCCTTCAATTTTTTTACCATAATTTGCAATAATTAGTAAGATTTTACATTTTTTTAATTATAATTAAATCAATTATCTCGAGTGAAAAATAATTGAAATGGAAAAAATAATTATTAATTAATTAACATTGCTACTCTCTAATTTAAAATAAAATTAATTCTTTATATTTAAAAATATATAAATATGAATAATTTATATGTTTATAATATAATATAAAAAAATTAACATAACCCATATAACTCACATAAACCAATCAATCCAACACAAAAATTTTAATACATAATCCACCTGGTTTGAGATGAACCCAAACTATTTAACAATTTAGGTGGGTTAGAGAAAAAACCAATTGTAACCCACCCAACTCACATTTGAATATCCCTAATTATGTTTCTCCATTTAGAAAAGATACGAGACAACATGAATCATATGAAAATGATTCAGAGAACAAATATGATAAAGAAAAGGTTTTTTGGCTCAGAGAAAATGATGAAAAATTTGAACCTCATTAATGGCTATTCTCTTCTTCAGATTTCATGGATACTTCAAGCAATGAGTCATAGACACTACCAACTTCAAATATAAGATATATGTGCCTCAACCCAGGAAAAATCAATGACAACTAAAAACCAAAATCACTTGCATACCTTATTGTAGTTATCGCAGGATTCAAAAAACCGAAGCAATGTATCATTGTCCTGGCTTTCACTGCTAACAGCAAAAGCTCTATGATGCCCTGGTCCAAGACTTCCATTCCCACTAAACAGTCCCATGCCAAAAGCCACAGCACTTGCTGCTGCCCGATGAACCTATCACATTGGAGCAAAGCATTACAAACTGATTCTTGAAAAAAAAACGAAAAAAAGAAAAGAAATTAAAGATCAAGATAGTTCTCAAACATAAAAATTATACTACAAAATAAATAAAGTGGTAGAGTAACTGCTATGTTATAAACTCAAAAAGATCATTATACCACAAGGCATCACATGTAACTAGAAGATAACGATAGTACGTCTCAATTTAAGACAAAACTCACATGAGTAGCCTTTATTGGATAAACATCAGGGTGATATTCCTCCTTGAACAAGTCTAGAAAATTTTCTCTAGTCCTGACTCCAAGATCATATAATTCTTCTTCTCCTTTGCTGACTAACTCTTCACCCTTTTTCCCTTTCCAAGGAGAAATCCAACCTTGCGACCAAGAAGGAAATTTTGGCAAAGACAAGTTATGTTCTTTGGCATCGGTTATAAGTTCTTTCAAATGAGATGACAACGTGTCTAACTCCTTGATATGTTTTTCAGTAGGAGATTGGGTTCCATGTCTTACCTGCAAGAAAAAAGCAGATCAATTCTTCTTTCTGTTTCAAATTTAATTTTAATAGCAGAGTTTTGAACTCTTCTCCCGTATGTGATGACTTGAGGTATTGAAAGAGTTCTCATAGGAAAAACCCATAATAAATAACTTAAAAATTGAAACGAAGGAGCCTCAAAAAGTGATACAGAAAATTAAATAGCCAAGCAGACTGATGATATACAGAAATGAGAATGATACCAAAGATACCAATGTCAGACAGAAAAATAAGAAAAAAAAAAAGAAAACTAAATGCTAGAATTGTTCAGCATGTAAGGCACATCTAAGCAATAAAATTGATGTGATAGTTTATTTTCCACATTAAAGCATGAAAATACATTATTTGTAATTAATACATTATGACACTAATGATTCATAACTAATCTTAAAATCAAGAAAAAAAAAAGTAGCCAATCCAAAATCCTTTGAATCAATAATGTTAAAAACGAAGGAACTTCTCCACATTGTATATTTTACTATTATTATATCTTCTTATTATTAAACTAATCTATTATTAATTTAACTATTAAATTAGTGATTAATATTGTTATTAATTGCGAGGTAAATATACTTTTTCCTTAAGTATAAATAAGGCTTGTATCATGTTTCAAAAATATATCTTAATGCAATATCATTTTATCATTTCAATAGTTTCTTTTATTTAATTATTTTAGCACTACAAGGACAATTAGCACAAAATATTCCAACAAGTGGTATCAGACCCTCTAATGATCAAAAAGGCACTAGCCCAATTTTTCGTATTATTATAAATATCAAGATGGCTTTCCCCAGTACAAATCAACAAGTTATTCCTCTCTTTAATGGAGAAAACTATAGATATTGGAGCATCACGATGAAGGCTATTCTACATGCAACTCAACACTTGTGGTTTGTTGTCGAGAATGGCATACCTGAAAATGGGGATACTACAAATCCATAAACATTAGTGCAAGTTGATTGGTCATAAAAGGATACAGAAGCATTGGCCAAAATTCATCTTGCTGTTACAGATATAATCTTCCCAAGAATTATGAAAGCTATTTCAGCAAAGGAAGCTTGGGCCATCTTGATGAATGAATTTGGAGGAAATGAAAAGACCATAAAAATCAAACTTCAATCTCTTAGAATAGAATTTGAGAACTTGAAGATGAAGGATGGCAAAACCATTAAAGATTACTCTTCATGAGTAATAAAAGAGGAGGAGGAGGATCTAGACAAAACAATTCTAATTGTACGAAAGAAGTAGAAAGCAAGGATAAATTTCCTCGTTGTACAATTTGTAAGAGAACTAATCAAGTAGAAAAGAATCGCTGGCATAAGGGAAAATCTCAGTGCAACTTTTGCAAGAAGTTTAACCGCACAGAAAATGAATGTAGAATTAAAAAGCAGCAAGTAAGCATATAAGAGATCGTAGAGGAAGAAAATCAATTGCTTTATGCTTGTCAAAATATTTTTGATAAGAAGGATGGTTGGCTTATTGACAGTGGATGTACTAATCACATGAACAAACATTCTCATGTGTTCATTAACTTAAACTCCTCTATCAAAGTTCTAGTAAGAATGGGAAATGAAGCTGTGGTAAAATATGAAGGCAAAGGTATTGTCACTGTTCAAACTAGACAAGGAACAACTATGATAAAAGACATCCTTTATGTTCCTAGTTTGGATCAAAATTTACTCAGTGTTCCACAAATACTGATGCAGAATGGGTATTATATATATTTTAAGGATAACATTTTTGCTATTTATGATCCAAAAAGAAACAACATTGCTTGTTTGAAAATGCAACGAAAATGTTTTCCTATTTAGTGGTCATATGATATACAAGAAAATTCAATGCAGGCCCAAACAAATGAGCTTGAATGGTTATGGCATAAGCGCTTTGGGCATAGTAATTTTCAAGGCTTAAAGTTGCTTTCACATAATAATATGGTGAATGGTCTTCCTATTATTTTGGATACTATTGGTGTGTGCAATAGGTATCGGTTAGGAAAAATGTCTAGAAAATCATTTCCTACCGAACATTTATGGAGAGCTTCAAAGAAGTTTGAGCTTGTACACATAGATATATGCGGGCCTATGAGAACTGCTTCACTTGATAATAGTAGGTACTTTATCTTATTTATCGATGATTACTCTTGAATGACATGGGTCTACTTCATGAAATAAGGATCCAAAGCATTTAAAATTTTGAGTAAGTTCAGGAGTTATGTAGAAAAAGAAAGTGTTTGTCTAATTAAAAACCTTAGATGTTACAATAGGAAGGAATATAACTCCTCAGAATTCAACAAGTTCTGTGACATGGAAGGTATATATCATCAGCTCACTGTTCCATACACTCCACAACAAAATGGCATATCGAAAAGAAAAAATAGAACTGTTATGGAGATGGCAAGATCAATGTTGAAAGATAAAGGAAAAATAGAATTGTTATAGAGATGGCAAGATCAATGTTGAAAGATAAAGGCTTGCCTGATAAGTTTTAGGCAAAAGCGGTCTATACTACAATATATCTTCAAAATCGATTATCCACAAAAGCAATTGAAGGAAGAACACCTCTTGAAGCATGGTCCGGACATACACCATCTGTGAGTCACTTAAGAGTATTCGGATGTATCTATTACATGTACATACCTAGTGAGAAGCGACACAAGCTAGATGATAAATTGCAGAAAGGAATCTTTCTTAGCTATAGCTCACAATCTAAGGGATACAGAGTATACAACTTGCAAACAAATAAAATTCAAGTTAGTAGGGGTGTTGTCTTCGACGAAAATGCTTCTTAGGACTGGCAAAAAAATGATATCAACAAGAGATATGTGGTTACTCAATTGTTCCAAACAAAACCAACTTCACTACCAACACCAGCAATAATTGATCCACCTGATCAACATTTCCAAGAGGAGTTTAGCAATAGTTCAGATAATCCAGACTCACCTAGGTATGAGTATGATAGTTTTTTAGATTCACCACCTATGAAGACTAGACAATTGTTAGATACATATGATGCTACTCAAAGAATTCCTGATTTAAATCCCAACCAATGTGAGTTTTGTTGCTTTACTATACATGAACCAAATAGTTATGAGCAAGCATCTCAACATGAAGAATGGGGAACTACTATGAAAAAAGAAATCCATATGATTGAGAAAAACCAGACATGGGAATTAGAAGACAAGCCATCACATAAGGATGTTATTGGCGTAAAATGGTTATTTAAGACAAAACTTAATCTAGATGGTTCAATCCAAAAGCATAAGGCTAGACTAGTAGCAAAAGGTTACTCACAACAATTCGATGTTGATTATAATGAAACTTTTGCCCTTGTCTGACGACAAGATATAATCAAGACAATTTTAGCTTTTGCAACACAACATAGATGGAGGATTTACCTAGTTTGATGTAAAATTTGCTTTTCTATATGGATTTCTCAAAGAAAAGATATATATTTAGCAACCACCAGGATTTGTGATTGTAAGAAAGGAAGATAAAGTCTTAAGATTAAAAGAAGCCATTGTATAGACTTAAGCAAGCTCCACGAGCATGGTATAGTTGAATTGACGGATACTTCATCCAACAAGGGTTTAAAAGGAGTGTAGATGAGGCTACGTTATATATAAAGATGGAAGGATACGATATTTTGATTCTCTCTCTTCATGTTGATAACCTTATTGTTACAAGAAGTAGTCCATTAATGATAGCTCAATTCAAGTAACTAATGATGAGCGAGTTTGAGATGACTGATCTTGGTATGATGAATTAGTTTCTTGGCATAAAGGTTGATCAAACAAAAGAAGGGATCTTCATTTGTTAGAAAAAATATTCTACTAGTATCTTAAAAGATTTCAACATGGAAGGATACAAACCTATTTCAACTCCTTTTGCTTAGAATGAGAAATTGAGTAAGGATGATGACTCTAGAGAAGCTGATGTTAAGAAGTATAGAAGCTTGATTGGAAGCTTATTATATTTAATTGTTACCATACTAGACTTAATGTATGCCACAAGTATACTATCTAGGTTTGTGCATAAACCAACCCAAGTACACATGAAAGCTATTAAGCGAGTTCTTCGCTATGTAAAAGGTACCTTAATTAGACTATGGAATCTAGTTTAGATCTTCAGAGACACTAGAACTGATTGATTATACATATAGTGATTGAGCTGGATCCATAGATGACATGAAGAGTACTTTGGGTTATGTTTGCTACTTGGTAATAGTTTATTTTCATGGCTCAATCAAAATAAGATACAATTGCTCGATCAACAACAGTAGCTGAGTACATCGCAGCATGTGCAGCAGCTAATCAAGTAATTTGGCTTAGAAGGATTTTAAAGGAAATGGGTGAAACTCAACAGTCACCAATTAAGTTATATTGTGACTTCTTAAAAAAAATTATATTGTGACAATAAGTTAGCTATTGCTATTGGAAAAAATCCAATGCAACATAGAATATCAAAGCGTATCAAATTAAATTATCGTTTTGTTTGAGAAGGTTAAAGTAGAGGAAAAATCAGCCTAGTTTATTGCAATACAGAAGAACAACTAGCTGATATTTTTACAATACCACTTTCAAAGGCAAAGTTTGAATTTCTTAAAAACAAACTCGGCATACAAAGGAAGTTCTTCAAGGAGGAGTGTTAAAAATGAAGGAACTTCTCCACATTATATATTTTACTATTATTATATATTCTTATTATTAAACTAATCTATTATTAGTTTAACTATTAAATTTGTGATTAATATTGTTATTAATTATGAGGTAAATATTCTTCTGCTTAAAGTATAAATAAGGCTTGTATCATGCTTCAAAAATATATCTTAATTCAATATCATTTTATCATTTCAATAGTTACTTTTATTTAATTTTTTACCACCACAAGCACAATTAGCACAAAATATTCCAACAAATAATTACCACAAGGTTTAAATGGATAGGATTGCACCTCTGAGGATTACTAGACTGTGATGGGATATGACATGGCATTTATATGATGATCACGTAGTGTAAAAATAATAAAATCGATCATACATGCCACTCAATCCATAAACAAGAATCGAAAATATGCAATTTTAGGGTTTTAAAAACATACAACTTTAGATGCACTTTAAGATTTGATTTTGATGATGACCAGCAACCAAGAAGGATTTATTTGCCTTAGATCTTCACCACCAATGCCAAAGGAACAGCCTTTACGCCACTCCTCTCTATGTTCACACACACAATTACAATAAAGCCTTAAAATCAAGAGTGCTAGCTCTATATTTAAGTATTGTGTAATGGTAATGGATTGAAGCTACAAGATTTGATGTTGTACTTCCTTTTAATTGTTATTATTGCCCAAGAACACAAGAGAATAAGGAAGAATCATTTCTCCTTATGAAAATCGGCCAAGAGTATAAGAGAGAGAGTTTCACGCCTTAGGGTATTTATTTTTTTCACCAAATATATATATATATGTCATTTATTTTGACATACATTAAATCAAACTCTTTCAAATTTTAAATTCAAATTAATTTGAAATAATCATAAGACATTTAATCAAATAATATCACTTAATAAGGATATTTGCATGTGCCAAAATTCACAAGGAATTTGTCTTTGAATTTCGGCAACTCCATTTCCTATTTAAGTGTTTTACTTTGATTTAAATTATATTAGGCTTTAATACTCAATTAACTTAATTAATCCAAGATAATTAATTAATTTAAATTAAACCTTGTGGGCCGAATCTCGCTCTCTAATGGATCAAGATCCATTTAATAATTTTAATACCCATTACATACATTAATTTGACTTTAATTAAAAGCCCAAATTAATGCCCAATATTTTATTTAAATATTTTAAGCCCAATGCTTTATGTGCGATCCTATAGGTCCATTTAATATTTGCAATGAATTAATGAATTAATTCAAAGGCTATATATATTCTCTAGCAAGATATTATAGCATTCCAAATTAAATGAAAATGCAAATGGCATTTAGTGACTTAATGCAATTTTGCATAGTCCCTTACCCATAAATATCAAAATTAATATAAGGTATGAAATCAGTCATCCTTATATATACTAATTCATTTCTTGATATTCCAGTGACACTAAACTCTCAGATAAATAATGATTACTCATTATTTCATCTCGGTATGACCATACACTTCTTAGTTCACTGATCAAGTGGCCGATGATATTTTCTCTCTTATCGAGAGGGGTAATCCCTTCACTTCTCTCATGCTCTCTAACATGGATTAGTGCATACCCAAGCATACCCATACTTGTCACTCTGTTACGAGTACGTTAGGTGTATGCCAAAGTACACAGTAATTTATAAAGAGTTTCATATAGATTTTAGGTCTAAGAACTTTGATGCAAAACTTGCACATGAGAAACACTTATGACTTATACCATGTAGTGTTCTCATGAAAGAATTGAATCCACATACCATGTTCTAAAAATGTATCTATGATCTTTGATTGACACTCTTGTCCTTATGATCTGTAAGACAGAACTCATCTTATTAGAGAGAGCATACTAGTCTTAATTCATTTGTTATTCCTATAACAATGATTGACTAGGGATATTTAGAATGAAGTCTCATTTGTTTCAAGTTCTTACAACCATATGCCTCACACATGATAACTTAAACTGAAACAACGTTCTTGGATAGTTCTATCAATTGATATGCACAGGAATACAATAGATAAAACAAATGCCTCATTTATTAACTAAAGTATTTTATAACAATACATTGGGGCTAGGGCTTACACTAACAATCTCCCACTAGCACTAGTCCCAATTGGACATAGCCCTAAGACCGAATGCTCTTAAATGAGCTTCGTGCAAATTTGGATGCAACCGTTTCGTCAAAGGATCTGCTACATTGTCTTCACTTGCTATCTTGCTAACCTTGACATCCCCACGATCAATGATCTCTCTGATTAGGTGGTACCTCCTGAGTATGTGTTTGGATTTTTGGTGTGACCGAGGCTCTTTGGCCTGTGCAATGGCCCTGTTGTTGTCACAAAAAAATTTCTAATGGATCTAGGATGCTTGGGACCACTCTTAATCCAAAAATGAAATTTCTAATCCAAATAGCCTCTTTTGCAGCCTCGCTCACTGCAATATACTCAGATTCTGTAGTTGAGTCGACAACGGTCTCTTGCTTCGAGCTTCTCCAACAGCACCACCATTCAAAATAAAAACAAACCCAGATTGCGATCTTAAATCCTGAGTGCTGGCCTGAAAAGCAGCATCGGCATAATCTTGTATGACGAGCTCTTCTTGACCACCATATACCAAGAAGTGATCCTTAGTCCTTTGCAGGTACTTTAGAATCCCCTTTACAGCAGACCAATGCTTCTCACTAGGGTCTTGCTGAAACCTACTGGTTATACTCAGTATATGAGCAACATCCAACCTAGTACATAACATAGCGTACATGATAAATCCAATAGCAGATACATATGGGATTCTACTCATGCTATTCCTTTCTTCTTTTGTTTTAGGGCACTATTCTTTAGCTAAAGGAACTCCCAAAGCCAAAGGTATGTACCCTTTCTTTGAGTCTTCCATACTAAAATGCTTTAGTACTTTGTCTATGTACTTTTCTTGACTTAGTCCCAAAAGCCGATTCGATCTATCTCTATAGATCCGAATACCAAGTATTGTCTCGGCTTCACCTAAGTCTTTCATTGAGAAAAACTTCCCCAACCATTACTTAACCCTTTGCAATGTTGGAATGTCATTCCCAATGAGAAGGATGTCGTCCACATATAGGGACTAGAAATACTATTATGCTCCCACTAACCTTCTTGTACACACAAGGCTCATCTTCATTCTTGATGAAGTCAAATTCTTTAACTGCCTCATCAAAATGAAGATTCCAACTTCGGAACGCTTGCTTTAATCCATAAATGGATTTGTGAAGCTTACAAACCTTCTTAGGATGCTTGGGATTGACAAAACCCTCAGGCTGTGTCATTACACATCCTCAAGTAAATTTCCATTGAGCAAAGCAGTTTTGACATCCATTTGCCATATCTCATAATCATGATATGTAGCTATGGCAAGAAAGATCCTAATGGACTTGAGCATGACTACAGGTGAAAATGTCTCATTATAGTCTACACCATGAGTTTGTCGAAAACCTTTTGCTACTAGTCTACCTTTGTAGGTCTTATCAGCTTTGAGTTTAAATAGCCACTTGCATTCAATTATCTTAGCACCTTCTGGTGGATCAACCAAGGTCCAAACCTGGTTATCGTACATTGATTGCACCTCAAATTTCATGGCTTCAAGCCAATTTTTCGAGTCTGGGCTTTCAATAAATTCTCGATAGGTAGTAGGATCCTCACGATCTACTAACTCAATAGTATCACTGTCAGTGATTAGAAATCCATATCTCTCAATCTCCTGACGTACCCTACCAGACCTTCTAGGTTCTTGTGTAATGGGTTCTTATTCCACAACCGGTTGTGAACTTCATCCCATTTCCAACTCATCCTCTATAGGAGTTTGTAGCGCTTGAATTTCTCTAAGTTTTACTTTACTCCCACTATCTTTCTTGAGAAGGAACTCCTTTTCCAAGAAAATAGCCTTGCGAGCAACAAATACTTTGTTCTCGGCTTGTGAGCAAAAGTAGTATCGCTTTGTTTCTTTAGGATAACCCACAAACAAGCAGAACTGGATTTGGACTCTAGTTTGTCAGATGTTAATTTCTTAACATATGCTTCACAGCCCTAAATCCTAAGAAATGACATATTGGATTCTTTCCCAGTCTATAGTGTCTTCTCAACTGCTTTAGTTGGAGTACGGTTTAGTAGAAACATAGCAGTTTCTAATGCATAACCCCAAAAAGAGACAGGAAGATTTGCTTGACTCATCATTGATCGAACCATGTCTAACAAAGTTTGATTT
Organism: Excoecaria agallocha; assembly: GCA_037975025.1. Lineage (NCBI taxonomy): Eukaryota > Viridiplantae > Streptophyta > Magnoliopsida > Malpighiales > Euphorbiaceae > Excoecaria > Excoecaria agallocha. The sequence continues at coordinate 36,284,348 of CM075807.1, read as the reverse complement.
CTCCTTTCGAACACACTATTCCATTGTGGTGTTCCAGGAGGAGTGAGCTGTGAAATAATACAACTCCTTCAGATGACTGTCAAACTCTTGGCTTAAGTATTCGCCAACTCGATCTGATCGAATGGCTTTTATACTTTTGCCAAGTTATTTTTCTACTTCGTTCTTAAACTCTTTGAATTTCTCAAAAGTTTCAGACTTGTACTTCATTAGATAGACGTAGTCATATCTACTGAAGTCATCTGCGAACGTCACGAAGTAGCTAAAACCACCTCTATTGTGTACCTTAATGGTCCACATACATTGGTATGTATTAGATCAATAAGTCATTAGTCCTCTCACCTTTCTTGTTAAAAGGACTCTTTGTCATTTTTCCATGCAAAACATGGCTTGCATGTGTCATAAGACTCTAAGTTGAATGACCCAGGCACTCCAGATTTGTGGAGTCTTGAAATGCATTTTTCATTTGCATGCCTTAAATGACAATGCCAGAAGTAAGTAGGGTTCAATTCGTTTGATTTAACCCTCTTTGCCATTAATGTTATATATGGACTCTTTATTTTGTAGATCAAGGATATAAAGGCCATTTTGCAACATGGCATTGCCATATGAAATGCCTTGGCGACGAATATGAGCATTGCCATTTTTAATAACAAAATCAAATTCATCCAAATCCAACAAGAACTGAAATAATGTTTCTGCTCATAGCAAGCACATAATAACAAATTTTCAAAACTAAACAAAGTCCGAAAGGTAAAGTGAGTTGATAGTCGCCTATCTCCATGGCAGCAACTCGTGCTCCATTCCCCACACGGAGGTCCACTTCATTCTTCCCAAGTAACTGCCTATTTCTTATCCCCTTTACATTTGAACAAATGTGAGAACCACAACCGGTATCTAATACCCAAGTGGTAGAAATAGAAAGGTTAATTTCAACAACAAAATACCAGAAACTAGACGCCTTAGCTCCATTCTTCTTTTGTTTTTCCTTGAAGAGAGTGTAATTCTTCCTCCAATGCCCTATCTTATTACAATGAAAGCATATGCTATCGCTCTCCTTGAGCTTTTGCGCCTTGGGCTATGATTGGACCTGAGGTGCACTCCTATTTGACTTGAACCGAGCCAGATCATCTTGGTTTTGCCTTTTTCTTTCCTTTTCCCTTAGTGGGTCCCTTCTTAATGCCCCCTTGAACCATCAGTATGGGATTGGTCTTTCGAATGTTCTCTTCAGCATTCTTAAACATCCTATGAAGCTCGGTGACTGACTTGTTCATTGCATGCATGTTATAATTCATCACAAATGGATCATAATCATCAGTCAATGATCCTAAGATCAAATCAGTGGCCAATTCCTTTGGGACTAGTACCTCAAGCTTCTTAAGAGTATTAAGATACCCTTTCATCTTGAGTACTGGGTACTAACAAGAGTACTCGCAGCCATCTTACAAGAAATTAAGGCCTTTGTTGTCACAACCTATCGTGACGAGCTTGCTCTTGGAACATCTCTTTGAGGTGCACCATGATTTCATAAGCCTTTTGGTCCATGAATTGCTTTTGCAAGTCAAGCACTATAGTGGGCCAGCATCAAACAGGTCACATCATTGGAGTCACTCTTTTTGGTCTCAAAAGTTTCCTTTTGAACCGCAGAGGCGTTCCTACCAGGTTCTTTCGGGCAAGGGTGCATCCAAAACATACGACTTTTTCTCTAGCTTAAGAACTATTCTTAAGTTTCGAGACCGGTCTATGAAGTTGGTGCCATTCAGTTTGTCCTTTTCCAAGACCGATCGCAATGAAAAGTTATTGTTTGAAGAAACCATTTTCAATCTACAATAAAACTTAGCAAGATTAAATGAGGTCTTATTTATAATCCCACAAACTGAATTAATATCCTTTTAAATAATTCGCGTTAGTGATTTAATGTGGGCCAAGATCCACTTTTCACAACAACTTATTAGTTAAGCTGGGCTTGTACACCTAATAAGTTAAGTTACTTAGGTAGGAAAACTCCAATCATGTCTCGTACATGACTCTTGTATCAAATGGGCTAACATCTTAAGATGTTATAGCACAAATCCATTTATTAGTTGCGTAGGTTCGGGCATCCCTTTCCATGTTAAGTCCAACCTACATTCACAACCCAGACCTCACAAAGATAATCGGGGGCATCTAGGACTCCTAGTCTACGTGACCGATGATCGATGCCTTGACATGTTTCGAATTAGGAAGGCAACTTTGTGACTTACTATTTTAGGAATTCATATTATTAAGGCTTACATGGCATATGCTTTTTCATCCATTCATAGCATGCATATACATATAATTGCATAAAATAAAGCATGACCAACATGGGCCCAAAAACCTACAACTAAGATTCTATATTATTACATAAGAATCTTCGAGTTGGGCTTCTCCATTCCGGTGGGCTTCGTCCTGATTTATAAAGTCTTTAAATAAATTTTATTTTATTAAATAAATGAACTTTTACAATAATACATGATGGCTCGCAGGCCATATTTAATTACAAAAACCTAGGGCCCATGAATGCACCATGCATATCCATTGATCACACCAACAAGCAAATAAATATACATAACATTCATGGATAAAACAAAGTCCAATTTTAATTAATTTAGCCAAGCCCATTAATGGAACTTATGTACTTGAACTTTTAAGAGAAGACCCCATGATGGGCCTGGGCTGAAGCCCAATGGACTAAATCCTCTTATTGACTAAGTTCTCTTAAAAACCCAAAACACTAACTAGTTAGATTTGTGCCATAAATCAACTCTAGTATAATTTTCAATTTTGTCATTTTTTTAATTTTATGTCATACATCCCATAAACATTAAAAATACATATAATATGTACCAACATGAATTAAAACATAAAATCATGAAGAATATATACAATACACGGCATTCATACAAAAACAAATAAACAACAATGAAACTAGGTATTTAATGCTTATATGATGCCTCAAAAATGCACAAACACTTAAATCAATTTTATGAGTCATTTAATAATTTAAATAAGGTCATAAATATTGAGTTAATGTTCTGTAATAATCTGATCTAAATGTGTTAATCAAAACAAAACAAACAATATTGATTAAACATGTAACAAACACAAACTAGTCATAGTTTTAAGTGATTTTAAAATTAATCAATTAAATTATCATGGACCAGAATTAAAAAAAATTTAAAATATGTCCAGACCTGATATTTAATCTTTAAAAATCACTTACAAATATGCCAAAATCGTTTTTACATTTAATTTTGAAAACTAGTTGTTAAACAAACACTTAACATGCCAACTAGCACCTAGTTTCAAGATTAACATGTACCCTCAGGTATTAACAATTAAATCCAACCATTAACAGCTCTAAGAACATCTTAGGACAGTATATTAACATGTCATATTAATTATAATACCTATCTAATCATTTAAAATCATTTTTACACCAAAACAATGCAAAAAGCTCAAAACAGAAAAATTTAGCATTGCATGTTTATATACGAACGATTTTTGAATAATTATTTCATGCATCTAAAGAACTAAAATAAGCATGTTTAGGCTCTGATACCACTGATGGGATATGACATGGCATTTATATGATGATCATGTATCAAAAAAATAATAAAATCGATCATACATGCCACTCAATCCATAAACAAGAATCGAAAACATGAAATTTTAGGGTTTTAAAAACTTACAACTTTAGATGCACTTCAAGATTTGATTTTGATGATGACCAACAACCAAGAAGGATTTATTTGCCTTAGATATTCACCACCAATGCCAAAGAAACAGCCTTTATGCCACTCCTCTCTATGTTCACACACACAATTGCAATGACACCTTAAAATCAAGAGTGCTAGCTCTATATTTAAGTATTGTGCAATGTTAATGGATTGAAGCTACAAGATTTGATCTTGTACTTCCTTTTAATTGTTATTGCTTCCCAAGAATATAAGAGAATAAGGAAGAATCCTTTCTCCTTGTGAAAATCGGCCAAGAGTATGAGAGAGAGAGTTTCACACCTTAGGGTTTTTATTTTTTTCACCAAATATATATGTCATTTATTTTGAAGTGTTAATTCCGAAATTAACTATCTAAAAGATAGTTAATTCATCCTCCATCACCTCCTAAAATTAAGTGACATACATTAAATCAAACTCTTTCAAATTTTAAATTCAAATTAATTTGAAATAATCATAAGACATTTAATCAAATAATATCACTTAATAAGGATATTTGCATGTGCCGAAATTCACAAGGAATTTGTCTTTGAATTTTGGCCACTCCATTTCCTATTTAAGTGTTTTACTTTGATTTAAATTCTATTGGGCTTTAATACTCAATTAACTTAATTAATCCAAGATAATTAATTAATTGAAATTAAACCTTGTGGGCCGAATCTCTCTCTCTAATGGATCAAGGTCCATTTAGCAATTTTAATACCCATTACATACAATAATTTGACTTTAATTAAAATCCCAAATTAATGTCCAATACTTTATTTAAATATTTTAAGCCCAATACTTTGTGTGCGATCCTATAGGTCCATTTAATATTGGCAATAAATTAATGAATTAATTCAAAGGCTATATATATTCTCTAGCAAGATATTATAGCATTCCAAATTAAATGAAAATGCAAATGGCATTTAGTGACCTAATGCAATTTTGCATAGTCCCTTACCCATAAATATCAGAATTAATATAAGGCATGAAACCAGTCATCCTTATATATACTAATTCCTTTCTTGATATTCCAGTGACACTAAACTCTCAGATAAATAATGATTACTCATTATTTCATCTCGGTATGGCCATACACTTCTTAGTTCACTGATCAAGTGGCCGATGATATTTTCTCTCTTATCGAGAGGGGTAATCCCTTCACTTCTCTCATGCTCTCTAACATGGATTAGTGCATACCCAAGCATACCCATACTTGTCACCCTGTTATGAGCACATTAGGTGTATGCCAAAGTACACAGTAATTCATAAAGAGTTTTATAGAGATTTTAGGTCTAAGAACTCCGATGCAAAACTTGCACATGAGAAACACTTATGACTTATACCATGTAGTGTTTTCATGAATGGATCGAATCCAGATACCATGTTCTAAACATGTATCTATAATCTCTTATTGACACTTTTGTCCTTATGATCCGTAAGACAGAACTCATCTTATCAGAGTGAGCATACTAATCTTAATTTATTTATTATTTCCATAACAATGACTGACTAGGGATATTTAGAATGAAGTCTCATTTGTTTCAAGGTCTTACAACCATGTGCCTCACACATGATAACTTAAACTGAAACAACATTCTTGGATAGTTCTATCAATTCATATGCACAGGAATACAATAGATAAAACAAATGCCTCATTTATTAACTAAAGTGTTTTATAACAATGCATTGGGGCTAGGGCTTATACTAATAGACTTTTCAAATGAATTAAAATCCATATGTTTCACAACACCATATCTACAAAAAATAGGGATAAATCAACTAAACTAACAATGTCTTTCAAATTAACACTAACCATACTCCGACTTCAAGGACAAAAATAAAAACAGAAGAAAGAATACATGCACCCACACAAACATAACAGGTCTAATGAATTTAGCACCGCGATAAACACGAACAATAATTTTGTTTGTATAAGCTAACAATTTTCAACAAGAATAATCAAAGAAGCACCCAAACTATATAAACAATTGCAATATTCAATCTAACAAGGAGCTAAATAAGCTTCAACAGGACTAACATTATCAAGTAACAATACAAAAAGCGAATCTCAATGGTGTATTTGCCAGAAAAGACCTGGTGATGGTGGAGAGATGCCTACGGACATCAAAGCTTTGATCAGCGATAGGGAGAGAGAAAATTGATAACCAGAATAGTATCAAGCAAGTAATATACATGGCTAATTTCATTTCCTTTGTATGTAGGAAGAACTAGAAAAATTTGCTGAATCTCTGCGCTTTCCAGGAATCGGGAAGAGTTGCAGAACGCTTTCCAATAAGAAAATGCGAAGTGCTGATTTTGCTTTGGCAACTCTCTATGGACTCAACTAATTTTTTAGAACTTCATTTTTCCTTTGAGAAAGTTAAACTACAATCTGGTCTTGTGATAGCTCTAAATTCCCTAGCTGAATGGTTTTAATTTTGCCTTTATCAAGGCTACATGGGATTTTATTACTGTAGATATTTATAAAATTACTGAAGAATTCCTTGAAAAGGGTTCTCTTCCCCTAGGTGTGTCGTCCTCTTTTATCTCTTTAATTCCAAAAATTGAGGGGGTTGTGTGTCTGAAGAATTTCCATCGCATTAGCCTAATTAGAAGTCTGTATGAGATCATTGCTAAGCTGCTTGCTAATAGACTAAAAAAAGTAGTAGCTCAGGTAATGTTTGATGAACAATGTGCTTTTATTTGGGGTAAGCAAATTCTTGATGGTGTTTTAGTTGCAAATGAAAGATGGAGTCTTCTAATAGAAGTGAGGTTCTTTTCAAAGTGAATTTTCATAAGGCTTTTAACTCGATGAATTGGCAATACTTACATGCAGTTCTAGAACAAATGAACTTTAGTAGTAAATAGAGGCTTTGGATTCAAAAATGTGTTAGTTTAGCTAAAGTTTCTTTTTTAGTCAATGGCTCCCCCACTCCTGAAATTCATCTCTTTCATGAGTTAAGGCAAGGTGATCATTTGTTCCTATTTTTATTTATTATTGTTGCGGAGGGGTTATCTGTTTTTATAAAAAAGGTGATGAATGTGAACCTTTTTAAAGGAATTAACTCTCTACCCAGTCCCTCTTCGGTGCTCACAGTCTCTCATATTCAATATGCAGATGATACCATTGTTTTTTGGAGCCATATATTAAGAACATTATTAAGTTTAAAAGAATCCTTAAAGTCTTTGATCTTATTTCTGGGCTATCTGTGAATTTTCATAAGAGATCTTTTGTTGGAATTAATGTGAGGAATGATTGGATTATGGATTGTGCAGAGGCTGTTAGGTGTAAAAATCAACAATTGCCATGCTCTTATCTCAATCTTCCCCTAGGAGCCAACCCTAGAAAAAAGCGATATGGCTTTCTGTTATCCAAAACTTTAAATGTAAATCGGCTGGATGGAAAGGGAAAACATCTTTCTTTTGCTGGTTGTCTTACACTCATCAAGGCTACGTTAATGGGTCTTTCGATTTATTTCATGTCCCTCTTTAAAATGCCAATCGCAATCATAAAGACACTTAATACGATTATATGAAACTTCTTTTGATGTGGTTTAGAAAATAGGAAGGCCTTCAACCAGATTCGATAGAGTACTATGGTCCTACCTAAGAAGATTGAAGGTTTGGGTGTTGGCTTGCTTGCCCATAGGAACCAAAGCCTCATGTTTAAATGGTTTTAGAGATTAAATCCCTATAATAATGTTCTATGGTAGAACCTAATCTTTTCAAAATACGGGATTAAAAAGAACTTGATTCCAGATATCATCTCAAATTAAAAAGCCTCTATTATATGGAAGGACATTGACAAAATCATATATTTTCCCTATTTTTCTAAAAGTATTGCTATTGATGTGGGCAATGAGAACCTTTGTCTTTTTTTTGCATGATAGATGGATTTCAGATGATCCATTGAAAGAAAGATTTGCTAGATTATTCTTTATTTCTCTTCAAAAAGATCCCATGTACGAGTGATTGTGGTTTCTGGTCAAGAGGGCTATGGTGCTGGAATCTTAAATGGAGAAGAGATCTTTTGATGTGGGAAAAGGCTTTGCTAGAAAATTTAATGGTTATCCTTAACACTTTCTCTCTCTCCTTCAGTCAAGTTGACAGGAAAGTTAGGGTTCATGATCTGCAAGGCAAATTTATAGTTAGGTCTGCCTGTGATTGGTTAAATTAGTTGTTAGTTTCGAAAGTGGCTCACTTTCAACCTTTCTCTTTTATCTTTTGGAAAAATCTTGCTCCTCTTAAGGTAGAAATTTTCTTTTGGATGTGTATGCTAGGGAAAATAAGCACAAAGGCATTTCTGGTTAAGAGGGTTATTATTGTAGTTGACTGTATTAGATGTCCCTTATGTTTAGTTTCGGATGAAAACCTTGGATCACATTTTTGTTGGATATTCTTTATCCTCCAGCCTAGGGTATAAAATTATTAAGTGGTGGTGTTATATTTTCTATCTTCCAAGTGACCTTAAAGCTTTGGTATTATAGTGGCAAGGGTTGGCTTATGGTTCAATCCAACTAAAAGTTTTGAGTATTATTTTTTTGGCTTGCTTGTGGATTATTTGGCTAGAAAGAAATGCCATAGTCTTTGGAAATAGGAGTTGGAACTTAGACGAGTTAATTTCACTGGTGGTCACTAAAGTTTTGCAGTTGTAACGATGTGGTCACTTAACTTCGATTTGTAACCAAAAAATCACTTAGATTTTATTTTGTAACATAAAAGTCAAAATGACCAGTAATTTCCAAAGCAGGCCATTGGAGAGTTTAATGCACGCGTGATATTTTGACACATTAGCAAACAATGACACCTCAACATATGAGTAAGCAAAAAATGACACCTCACCATATGAGTCAACATATAATTAAAAAAAAATCAAACGCTCAGCAAAGCCCCTTTCTTTCTCCTCTACCCCTCACTCTCTCCTGGCCCATTGTGATCAACAGTCTCTTGGTTGTTGTTCATCTCCAGCCGCTCCTTGTCTCTGTCGATCTCCAGCTGCTTGAATTCTTGGAAAAAAGGTTGATGAAGGATGGGCTTAGGACCCACATGATCGCAAGTTTTGCGGTGGGATTCCTGGTGGAGGTGGCATCGAACCTGGTGGATGTGATAAAGATGAGAGTGATGAACATAAAGGTGAAGGCAGGGAGTCGCTATCGTATAGGGAGGTTGGATTGCACAATGAAGATGGTGAAGGAGGAGGACCGATGGCTCTGTGTAAGGGGTTTTTACCGACGATTTCAAGGGAAGGTCCATTCATGATTGTGTTATTCGTGACCCTTGAACATGTGAGGAAGCTCCTTAAGGACTTCTGATCCTTTGATTATGATGATGACGAAACCCAAATTTAGCTTTGTTTTTTCTTTATTATTTTCATTTTGGTGCTTATATTCTTATACCTAATTCCTATTACAATATTTATTCAGTTTTGTTGTTTATTCCCTTGCCAAATTACCAATCCTTAATGCCTTGAATTAATGCTGCAAGTTATTATTTTTTCACAAAACATTTGTAGTCAAAAATTTAAAAGAAAAAGGCAGTGAGTTCGAGCGATTGGAGATCGACAGGGACCAGGAGACTGTTGATCGCGATGGGCCAGGAGAGAGCGAGGGGTAGAGGAGAAAGAAATAGGCTTTGATGAGTGTTTGATTTTTTTAATTATATGCTAACTCATATGGTGAGGTGTCATTTTTTGCTGACTCATATGGTGAGATGTCAATGTTTGCTGATGTGTCAAAATATCACGCGTGCATTACACGCTCCGATGGCCTGCTTTGAAAATTTTTGGTTATTTTGACTTTTATGTTACAAAATAAAACTTAAGTGATTTTTTGATTACAAATCGAAGTTAAGTGACCACATCATTACAACTGCAAAACTTTAGTGACCACCGGTGAAATTAACTCGAACTTAGACACTATGTATCACCTTTGCATAGCTCGGGCATCTTTTAGGATAAAAAATCATAAACCTCTGAGCTTCATAAAGGGGAAAAATGTGATCATAGTTGCTGATGGATTTAAAAATCCACATTCTGCTAGTAGGGCTAGACCCAGGGCAATTTGGTCTCCTCTTCCATTGGGTGTGGTTATGTGAAATACGGATGGTTTGTCCTTTGGTAATCTTAGGCCAATAGGGATTGGAGGTGTCTTTAAGAAATTCTTCAAGGGCAGTGAGTTGTCTGTTTTTCTGTAATATTGGGATAGCTAATTCTATCTTAGCAGAGGTGTAGGCTATTCTTAAAGATTTGCAAATCTCCGTTGATTTTCTCTTTCAACTTAATCTAGAAGTGATTTTTAACTAGATTTCTAAACGTAGTGTCTTGGCTACAAGATCCTATGGGTACTAGGCCATGGAAACTAGGTGCTATTTCTAATGATATTTGTAATCTTATGTCCAAAATTAGTAAGTTTATTTTTATCCATAAAAGGAGAGGATATAATTTATTTGCATATAACTTGGTTAAAAAAGGGGTCTCACGCGAATCCGATTTTATTGCTTAGCTTAATTAACTAGAGGTTCTTTGCTAATTGGTCTGGACATCTTTGGACATAGATTAGCAGGTGTTCTTGCTGCTCTCTTCCTATCTTGTCGGATGGCCCTTTTGCTAATTTGATGGCGATTGAAGTTTTTGATTATAAGGCTTTGTTTGGTTCATGGTATGATATGATCTATTAATGTATTATTCTCTAAAGTATAATTTTTGTGAGCATAATTCTTTTCATGGTATTGTACTCCATGGTTTTGATCTATGATTTTTAAATCATGATTTTGCCTAATTTTAAGAATTACTAATTTGGTGATCCTCCATAATTCTCATTATTTATTTTTACTATTCTAATTTTATTATTTTTATGTTTTACTATAATTAATTTTGCTAATATTTATTATGATAATTTAGAACTAATATTTATTAGTATGTTATATGTGATAATTTAGAACTAATATTATAAAATTACATACTATCATACAGTTTTTTCAAACATCGTATCGTTAAAATTATACTGTATCATACTATACTATACTGTACAGTATATTAATGAATCACAGATTACCATCAACCAAACTGATCATAAGAAGGGCATGTGATGTTATTTATGATTGTGGTCGGTGGTTATTTTACAGAGGCTCTGGTTGATTTCTTCTAATTTTGGGGTCTGTATTAGTTTCTCTTTGGGCTATTTGTTGTGGATGTTTTGTTCTCAGGATGAGGCCACGCTTTTACATTTTTTGTTGATTTTCCTCTGAGTTTTGTTGCCTTTTGCTTCGGAACAGTCTCTGTTCTTTGGAGTGTGCGCTGTAATTCTTCATGTTAGGGGGTTTTCTTGAGTTGCAGGTTCTGTTTTCCTGATGTTGGCCCTCTATCTTATTGCTGGGGAAGCTAATTTCAGCTCATAGTGTTTTGTTCATTTAATAAAGATTTGCAGCTTATAAAAAAAAGGGTGCTTATCATCTTATGCCAAGAAATGCAAAGAAGAGATGTCTACATTTTTTTCAGCATCAGTCTGTGTTTTGTGTGCGGCAAATTAAGAAGGCTATTCCCTCCATTGCAAACAGAAATGCTCATTCCTCGAATTCAAAATGAAAATGCATCGAATGCATATTTGAAGAGTATATGAATCCCATTTCAAAGAAAACTACATTTATGGATTAAAAGACATACCACAACTACATTTATGCTAGTACATAATCTAGAGTACCGGTTAAAGCTCTATTACGGGCTGAACAAGTCGATCATAAAGCCATTTATTATAGGGAGTTTCACAAAAATACCCAGAAAAAAGGAGCTTCCCTCAAAAATACCGCCTTCTTTTTTTTCCTTTTAAAATTACTTTTTTTTTAAAATTTTCATTTTTAAAAATACCTTTTTTTTAATACAACATTTAACTCAAACCCTTCCTTTCCTCTCCTTCTCCAACATCAAAGAGTGCTGAATTTATATTTTTCCTCCATTTCTTTGCAAATGGATGAATCAGTTGCCTACGTTGGATTTGATTTCTGCTGATTGTGCATTACATTCCAAACAGGCAGCTCACATAAAGGATAGGTATGCGATTGATTGCAATCAGTTCGAAATTGAAACTTTGACTAGTGAAATGAAATGATCAGATAATGATTTTCATAGAATGTTGATGCTCACTGTTAAGGTTTTCTTTGATAAATTCTAATAGCAGTTATTACCACTAAACATTACTCGGAACATTTCCTTTTTTTGTGATAATTCGTATTATTTATTCTTTCATAATAATAATAATGGTTATTTTGCTGCCAATATTCTATTAGAACTGCAATTTAAAAAAATAATCAAAGCTTGGAGGGTTTGATTTATTGTTTTTAAATATTTTTTTATTTGAAAATTGTACCATTAAAATCATATAAAAATTTAAATTATGAGGACAACAGCATGATAAAGAAAAAATATATTTTGAATTGCAACAAGACAATTCATTATTATGACTATGAAACTAGAGAAAAGACAATCACTTTTAGTAAACTCTATTGTTGTCTTCTTTATATATATATATATATATATATATATATATGAATAACAAAATTATAAAGGTTAATTAATTAATTAATCACTACGATTGATGGAATAAGTTTGAAGTGATAGTGGGGAACTAAAAAGGAAAGATTGTTGCCTGCAAGTAATGCTTCATTTCATATTCAAGAAAATGATGTCAAACTCAGCCTCCAACTAATTTATTTTATTCAGAATATGATCAAAATACAGACGAATCGAGATATCATACACACACGTAAATATATGTAACATTTAGTTCTGGATGAATCTTTTTTGCTTAAATTATTCTTTAATGTTCAATTTAATATATTAAAATACAGAATATAATATTAAATTTAATATTTTAAAATGTAGAATATAATATCAAATTTTTGAAATATGGTATACCAGCTAGTATATCAGATATGCCATAAGGTTGATCAAAAAATATGAGAGTATTTCAATTTTGAAACTTACAAGGTATACTATTGGGTACACAAAAAAAAATAGAGATGAGCATGGACTGGTTAACCGATCCATTAATAATTTTCTTAAAACAGTTCATTACCATCGATTAACCGCTATATCGATTTTGATTTTTAACTCGATTTTTAGGATTTGTTTATTGATTAACCACTAAAAAATTTTAATATATAAATTTATTAAATTATACAATTTATAATATTATTTTTAATAGTTAAAAATACTTTAAAAATGAAAAAATACTAATTAAATACAATATCCATTAAAATAATCAAAATAAAAATAAAACTTCCATAATTAATTATAAAAATTAAAAATATTCAATATAAAACTAATAACAAAACGCTAATTATGCACATAATTTTAATATTTATTTACTAAAAATATATATTTTACAAAATTATATATCATAATATCTATAAATTACATAAAAATTGAAAAATATAAGTGTAAAATTTAAAATATAATTCATAAAATATATAAATATTCGGTTTCGATTTCTGATCGGTTAACCACCGATTTTTAAAGTAAAAAACATAAACTTATAATTTTGATTTGGTTAATCTAAAAATCGATTTGGTTTCAGATCGATTTTTTGGTTAACCAAATTTTCAGTTAACCATGCTCATCTCTATAAATAGATCAGGCAAAATTGATCGAAACTTATGGATCGACCCAAATTGACCAAAAAAAATTGATCCAAATCCAATTCAATCCACATAAATATCCATTGGATCAACCTAAAATAGATCCATTTTATTTTTTAATCCAATCCAATCCAATCCAATATCCAATGGGTTAACTCAAAATTAATTTATCTCACTTTTCAATCCATTTGGTATTAACCCAATAGGTATTTTCAAGATTCAAAGATCTTGATCCATTGAGTATTAACCCAACTTCTTCACAAAACGACTAGAGCTAGAGGAAAAAAAAACTACGCAATATATCATAAAAGCTAATCGAAATCAGAATATTCAGATCAAAATTAAAATCCAAAAGTTACAATTTTTTTTAATTTCGATGCATTTTCTGTGCGACCAATCAAGGCCCAGCTGTTATGAAGTTAGTAGATATGAAAGACATACATTAAGGTGTGGGATCCCCTTCTGAGCTTATGGGTCGAGCTTCTCAGTTCTCAGTCCTCTCCTCAAGTCTACAAGTAGAAATTGGAATGCAAACTAATGATCTAAAGGTAATTCGGTGAATACGATGTCGTTGCGCTCTTAATTATTTTTTTAATAGCAAACGGTTACGCCTAAAATAATGGAAATCTATTTGAAACAAGAATTGGGCCAAATGGGCCCAGTTGAAATACCCATCAAAATAACGAAGCATTTTTTTTGTTTGTTGCAGAAACAAGAAGCTTGCTGTCAGTTACAGCTTACAACTGAGTTGAAATATATATAGACTATACTAATGAGGAAGGCCCTCCCACTTGTGCTTTGGACTTTTACTATCGCAGTTAATGTGATAGACCATGTATATATATATATATATATATATATATATATATATATATATATATATATATATAGATATATATAAGATTTTGAATAACATAACCAGAATGAGAATATGCTACTAATTATTATTATATAATACAAAAGAGGAGTTTTACACGTCAGTGGCGATACTCTCTAAAGATTTGGAAAATACATAGTGGTTGGCATTTAGCATGTGGTGGTGCACCGTCGATTTATATATACATATGTGGGTGAGGGAGAGATGGGCACAACAAAAGCTGTAATGGGAGAATGCCATTCATGGATCGACCCAAATCAAGCTAACTCATTAATGACTCATATTTTTTGACCCATTAATAACCCAATCCATTAATGATCCAATTAAAACCCATTCAACCCGCCCATTTACCACATCTACCTACAAAAAAACATGAGAATATTTCAATTTTAGATTTTGGTATACCAGGCTGGTATACTAAAAAACAAAAGAAAAAGTCGATTCTGGATTTTGGTATACCATCTTGTATACCAAAAAATAAAAGATAAATTCAATTATAAATTTTGGTATACTAGAAGGTATACCAGATATACCATCTGGTATACTAAAAAATAGAATATAAATTTAATTTTAAATTTTGGTATACTAGACAGTATACCAGATATATCAAATTTCAAAATATATTTTGTATTTTGGAATTTATTATACCTATCAGTATACCTAATATATCGTCTGGTATACCAAATTTCAGAATATGTTTGTATTCTGGATTTTGGTATAATACTGTTCGGTATACCAAATTTCAAAACATATTTAAATTCTAAAATTTGGTATACCGGATGGTATACCAAACTCCAGAACATGTTTAAAATCTAAAATTTAGTATACCAACCAGTATACCTAGTATACTAGCTGGTATACCAAATTTTAGAATGAAAATTATCTTCTAAAATTTGGTATACCGGCTAGTATACCGGGTATACCATCCAGTATACCAACTGGGATACCTAGTATACCATTTGGTATACCAAATTTTAAAACATAATTTGTATTCTGAAATTTGCTATACCGAATGGTATACCAAGTATACCAACCACTATACCAAAGAATATAATAAAATTTAAATATAAAATTTTAATTTTAGTATATTTTTTTGTATTTAAACTCCAAAATCATTGCATGACAAATTTATCATCAACAATAATAATTTTAATATGCCTTTTTTTCTCGAGTGGTTCTCTTCGATCGAAATAAAATTATATCAAAGTGATGATAAATAATAATAAAGAAATGCACTTTATTTAGTAGAATGGAATAGACAAAATAACAGGATTCCTCTTCTGTCTTATTCATTACCACTGCAATTAAGAAACATAATGTTTAGGTTATATTCAAAGCATACATGTCTCTATCATCTAAATTCTAATAACAAGCTTGAATTTGAAGGGCTAATTGGTAAATGTACCTTAAAGCTTTTGGAGAAGCGATGTAGGAGAATATGACCAAAAAAATTGCTAAAAAATGCTTCAGATTTGATGTGAACATAGTTCAACTCCTGTATTTCATATGCGTCTTCTTCTATTATCAATATTGTTGGCATATCATTATTTTCCTTCAGACTTATAGCTCAATATAATGACAATACTAGGGTTTGAACAAATACTCCAGTCATGGACACAATATAGCAGTCATTTCAGTCAACCTAGAGGCAATAACCCAAGGTACATTTGATTAAGTTACATAATTTCTTAAGTTAATGGTGTGAGAAGAAACAAGTGGGGAGATTTTTCACCTGTTTTCTAGGTTCAATATTCTATTCTCTTCCTATTAACTACCAACTACTAATCATACTAATGCAGCATACTAGTCCAAAAACAAAAGCATCAAAAGGACTTCCTATTCAAGGAAAGTACTAAATTTCGTGTCTATAGCTTTAATTCATAGCTTCACTTCCACGTTATCTCAAGTTACATGCAAATTTTTGAATACATGTCAATATTTGATTGCATCCAAGTTATCCACCTAAAAGATGACTAGCATTGAAAATACCTTATTAAATACCATAAATAACAAAACAGCATGAACAAGTGACACTTAAAAAAAAAGAGGGCCGGGTGGGAATTTACCTTTGCGCAAATATCAACTACTTTATCAAGATCATCACCAAATGTTCCCTTCTCCTTTGACAATTTCTTCAATAGCTTAGCCCTAAACTTCAAGGTCTCGTACACTAACCGAATCTCAATAATGCGTAGGCGAAATATATAGATATGAATGCAAATAGTGAAAGCACTTACCGATTGAGCAAATTTTGGGATGGGGTCAGGGTAAACATACTTTTCACTACAAGAAAAATCCCAAATTCCAACGAAAAATTACTGATGGAAAATATTTTGTTGGTAATTACCGATGAAAAAATGATTTCGTAGGTAATTACCAACAGAAAAATATGTCCGTAGGCAAAATTGTATGTGAACAATGTGTATTGTGATGAAATAACAAATCCATCATAAATAATAGAGGAAAATTTTCCATCAAACATTACCAACGGAATCAAAGAATCTGTCGTTAAATTGACGCCAATTTTTCACGGCTAAAATAAGACATGAAATTTACCGACGAAATTATGTTTTCGTAGGTAAATTTCCTATGGAATGACATTTTCGTTGGTAAATTACCGATAGAAAAAAATTCCATCGCTAATTTGCCTACTGAAAGATAATTTCGTAGATAAATTACCTACGAAAACATGATTCTGTCAACAAATTACCTACGGAATTATCTTTCCGTAGGTAAGTACCTATGGAAATAGGATCCTGTAGGTAATTTACCTACGAAAAAATAATTTCGTTGGTAAATTACCAACGGTTTTATTTTTCGTATTTATTTTCTCTACGGAATGGAATTTCCATAGGTAATTTGCCAACAAAATCATATTTTCGTATGTAAATTTCCTACCGAAATTTTATTTTGTAAGAAAATTTAAATAAATTTTAATTGGCTTTGATTCTTATTTTTTTGGTCAATAGATGCTTTTATCACTCAAGGGAAATTCATTTTCATTTGTAATCACATCATTGAATGTTTATATTTATATTATGCGGATCACATAATAAATTGAGCCACTTTATGGATAAAATGAACTAGACTATTGAAGAATGAATTTGAATTGCATGTTGATGGACAAATTAAATTCAAATCAATTTTAAATTTTGCCACATCTAAGTCTTATGATTTTATTTAGTAAGGATTAAAAAATTTGGTAGGAAAAACAACACTTGTATATAAAAAATACATACGTATTTACCTTTTTCATTATTTTGTTCCACATTTTGCTAGTGAACATTTCCTTGGCGTTATAGAATTATTACCTCTATACAAAGACTACTTTGGAGAGCAATGATAGACATTATGTGTTAATGTTCCACTGGAAATCAAAATTTTCACTTGAAATTTAAATTTCATTTTTCTTCATTTACGTCAGTGATAACCAAACTGAGCCATCACAAGCATTAATTGCTAGGCTATTTCAATTAAAATATTATAAAAAAATCTCTTTAATAATTTAAAGTTTATTATTTAATTGTCAGATGTTGATATTCCAATTTAAACACGTGCCCATCCAACCAGTTAAAACTAAAAAAAGTGAAGATTGCAAATTTGTTTACTGAACAGCCATAACGAAATGAGTAATATTTTTTTGTTACAAAGTAAAAAATGAGAAAGAAAAAAGTAAAATATTGGGTATAATTTATTTATCTCAATTAGTAAAACCATAATGGAGAGTTTCTTAATTTAATCCGATTTGCAATAATATCGCTTTATTTAAAACTCATCGTATATATATATATATATATATATATATATATCCTTACCTAAGTTACCTTACACCTTACAAAAAGCCCTAATTTCCAGCCGCCTCCTCTTTCTTTGTCTTCTTTTTTTTAATTTTCTTTGGTTCCTCTTCTTTGATTCTTCTGGCAAAACTGCAATTCGATTCTTTTCTTTTTGTGTCCGGTCAGAAGAAGATTAGTGGAAAGGTTGGCTTTTAAAGGGATCTCGGAGCTCGTAACTTGTGGGGATAGGAATTAGGGGTGCTACGCTAAGCTCTACTCTATTAATAGCAGAATCTTCACTTGGCTTCTACCCACAATTGCTCTTTCATCAGAACAACTGGAATTTGCATTTCTGCTTCTGAGGTGATTTTTCTTGTTCTAATGCCGTCAAATCAATTTAATAACCTTGCTTAATGTAGGCAATTTGCTGATGATCAGTCTATTTTTTATGTTTAAAGTTAAACCTAAAACTAAAACTTCCCTACCTAAAATCGAAATCCTAGCAGCCACCTCTTCTCTTCCATTCTCTTCTCGATTCTTCATTTTGGTTCTTCAGATGAAATATCAACATATTGATGGTTAGAATTTTGATTTACAATTAACTGATGATAGCAATTAATTGGTGTAAGTAATTTAATATTATATGACTACATTTATTATTATATCAATATATTGTTACATATATTTAATTAATATTGTTCTAACATGGAATAATTAAATTCATATATTTCAGATTCAAAGATATGCCACCAAAGAGAAAAAAGGGCATGTTGTCGCCAAGACTCAGGTTTCCATTGAGGGGAGCATCCAGTGCACAACCATACGAGGAATCACCTTCTCCACCAATAATCCCTACAGATTCACTTACCTTCCAGTGTACCACACCATTTGAAACCCCTACAGCATTTACACCATCACTATCTATAGGTGAAATGTCTACTCCCACACCTAATAATGAATTTGTACCAATTGAGCAATTAGGATCACCCACTGAGGATGAAGGCGAAAGCATGCAGCCCGGAACAAAAGGAGTTGATAGACAGATATATATTACCATTCTCAATAATATGTGAGTGAAAAGCACAAATTATGTTGTACATTATTACACTAATATTTTATACAATTGTTGTAGTATTTAATTTGAAAATTATCTTAAATTGAATATCTATTATAGGTTGGTTTCGTCTAGACTGTGCTCTCGTAAGATCTAATCCAAATTCAAGGAGAAAATAAAATTTGATGGTTATATGTGGAAAAATCTCTCACAGAAAATAAAAGATCTCTATTACCAAGAGTTTGAGGCACATTTAAATAACATCTTTTTACTTTAATTAGATTAGTATTGTTCTTTATAAACACTTACAAACTTTTATTTTTATTTTTTCAGAAAGAATTTTTTTTTGGGATTCGAAATTTGATGTTATCATTTACGATGTATGGAAGAGTCGACCTCGTGTACATTACAAATATTTTGTTAGTTCCCATAAAATTAGTGGTGTATGACCTCCTTTTATATCTAAAGAAATATGGAATAATTGGCATAAGTACTAGACAATGCCCGAGGCAAAATCTATTTTTGAGCAAAATTTGAGTAACAGATGGCAGAAGTACTAGTCTACCTATACACACTGGTGGATCTATGACCCACCAGGAGCATGCAGAGCGCATTGTAAGTATTATAGCTTGACATTTATATTTTGAATTATGTACTTTTGATGGAACCTGCCATTCTTTTATAAACATTTGGAACTTGGTGGATTTGTTGATGTTTTTAACTTATTTCCATCTATATTTATACCGTGGATAATACTTTTCATCAGTTTTCATCTTTAATTTGATGTATTATAGTTTTTGACCATGTAAAAGCTTTTTCTTAATCGTTGGGATTTGTATAAGTTTGATTATTCTCTGATTATTTTTAAATGTCTTTTAGGTAGTTTATTCCATATAAATGGTAGAAATTAAAATAGAGTATGGTTGTTTGGCTCGTTTTATATGTCAGACAATGTTAATTTCTTTGCTATTTGAGATTTATAAATGCGAAAGTTGATAGATGGTTTGGATTTTCTTCTTTGATGGTTGATTATTGTTGTTGAATAAATGTCTTATGTTAATTTTTCTATTTTTCTGGGAAATGAGATTTTTGGTGCCTTATTAATGGCTGCCTTGTTGAGATTTATTTTTTATTTAATAGGGGGTTAATATCATAAAAATATAAGAAATTATGCTAAAATTTTTGCAAATCATAAATAGTTTACCTATTTTCTATGCAGGAAAAGTCTACCGGCCAAAAGCCTACATCGGGACATGTCTTTGTGCATACTCACACCAAAAAGCATGATGGTATAGCATTCATCAACGAACGATGCAAGCAATTAAATGTATGTAAACTATATATTTCAATATTGATTTTATACATAATATTAGTTTAAAACTATCACTAACTAGTTACAGGAGGAGGTACAACGGTAGTCACAGGATAACCCCAATATTAATGACAATCAGACGTATCTATAAGTAGTTGGTGGTAGGGATGGTCGAGGCAGGATTTTTGGCCTTGGATCTTTTACAAATACATAATATACGCATGCCTCCATATCCAATATAGCTGGCTCCAGTAGATAAGCTACATCGAATTAGCAGGTTGTTGCACTTCAAAATACAGTTAGTCTGTTGGCAAGTCAATTGCACGAGACTATGGAATATGTAGATGAGCTTCGTAATCAGATAAAAGAAGTAAGGGGAGGAGGCGACATATCGCAGCATCCAGAAGATCCACCCGCGCCGAAAGTATAGGGCTTTAAATTTTATGTTAACAGTGACTGCAACTTGGACTTGGTGGATTTATAAATATTTTTTGGGACTTGTAATAGTAACTACAAATGTGGAACTTGGTGGGACTTGATGTTTTTTAGGACTTGTGAACTTGGTAGATTTGTTGATATTTTTTGGGATAATATTTATGATTTATGAACTTTAGAAAATGATTTGATGTGTTATTGAATATTATAAATTTTATATTATAATATGAATTAGGCATCTATTAATTTATTACTGTAAATTATATATTTTATATTATATTATTGATGACGATTACACTATATATGAAAAAAAAGAAAAAAATTGATATTTAATATTTCATGACAGAATTTAGCAAATCGTCGCTAAAAATATAAACGACATTTAACAATGAAAATAATTCCATCGCTAATTTTGCCTACAGAATACAATATACCGTAGGTAAAATTACCTACGGTGTGGTTATTTTCGTCAGTAAATTTACCTACAGATTTTTAAATCCATCGGCAAATTTGCATACGGAGTACTTTTTTTCGTCGGTAAATTTATCTACGGAATTTTAATTCCATTGGTAATTTTTTCAAATTAAAATAATTTGTTGGTTTGCACTTTCCGACGGACTTACCGATGAAAGGTGTTTTCCATTACAGACGAAAAAAATTTCGTCGGCAAATGTACTAACCAACGATACTACTTCATCTTTTTTCATCGCTAAATTCCGTCAATATTTTGGTTTTCCTACGAAAATTCACTCATTTCGGTCGGGAATTTCCAAAATAAAAGTTCAGGCCTTATCAATCCAGAAAAGATATGCAACAACATGTTTAATAATCTGATGCTTTAATATTACCTTCTTGTGCCATAATAGCTTTCTTCATTGAATCAAAAACATCTTCAAGCAGTGGCACTCCCATTCGATAGTTTAATGAATTACCATAACCCTTCAACATGAACACATTCAAGTCATCGGTCTACTCCAGCAAAGCCACCTAAATACAGTGCATATAGTTTGCAAGTTAACATCCATTATGTAGAATATAATAACAAAACAAGCTCAACAAACTTTCCTTTTTTTTCACAATAGTAAAGAAATTGATTTATCAACATGATCCATGCACAAACAAGGACCAACAATTAGTAAAATCATGGATTAGTTAAACCTTGTACTACCTCATCAGAAGTAAAAAGAGCACAGGCTTGATCTGTTATATCCAACAAGGATGCTTCCTGCCAAATGGGAAGCCAAAGTGCAACAGGGAGAAAAAATAATAAAAGACAACCCAAAGGCAAAGTGAAATATAAGGAAAATTAGTAAAAGACAACCCAAAGCAAAAATTGAAACAATTCAGATTCATAATAAAAGGAAATTGTTTAATGGATAAAATTGCAAGTAATTCACAAATACTAAATTATCACCTGCTTGTAGAGAAACCAGAGAGAACTAGTATCCTATCTTGTAAAATTAAGTCCATAGCGGCTAACTAATGCGGCTATAATTTCATTCAATACAGGTTCGTTAAACTCATCAACAGATGATTCTCGACGTTTCTTATAAGAATGCAAATGCACGAAAGTAGAAATGAGAAGGAAACAAATTACTTCACAGTACTCTGGCTAAGCCAATTTCATAAAGTCCTCTAATCTATCTCCCTTCAATATAAATAAATCATATAAGCACCAATGTAAGGAAAACCACTTCAAATAAACTCTCCTCCCACAACCACACAAATACGCCGAGCCACTGGGAAGAAAATCTAAATAAATAAAAGAAGACATCTGAAAAGAAAACCATGTTCCCTAACCATTATTCTATATAAAAAAAACCAGTATACAACAATTTGAACAAAAGATGAAAATGTCATCCAATATGTTTCTTTACAAATTTCAAGCAATATTATAAACAACCACAACAGGAGTAACAACACTCTAATTCAAGTTAAGAATTCCAAAAGGACCAAAGGAAGTGCAAAACAAACACTCATAGATCGGTAAGGAAATCATATCTAGTAGTAATAGCATGATATATATGAGCTAGTAATTGCCAACTTATATGTTATGACTGGGTTCTATGCAAAGAACAAATATGATAAAGAAAAGGTTTTTTTTTTGTCTATGAGAAAATGATGAAAAATTTGAACCTAACTAATGGCTATTCTCTTCTTCAGATTTCATGGATACTTCAAGCAATGAGTCATAGACGCTACCAACTTCAAATATAAGATATGTGTGCTTCAATCCAGGAAAAATCAATGACAACTAAAAACCAAAATCCCATGCATACCTTATAGTTTTCACAGCTTTTAAAAAACCGAAGCATTATATCAATGTCTCGACTTTCACTGCTAATAGTAAAAGCTCTATGACGCCCTAGTCCAAGACTTCCTTTCTCACTAAACAGCCCCATGCCAAATGCCATAATACTAGCTTATGCCCGATGAACCTATCACATTAGAGCAAAGCATTATGAACTGATTCTTGGAAAAAAAATGAAAAAAAAGAAAAGAAATTAAAGTTCAAGATAGTTCTCAAACATAAAAATTATACTACAAATAAATAGTGGTAAACTGCTATGTTATAAACTCGATAAAATCATTAAACCACAAGGCATCTCGTGTAACTAGAAGATAATGATAATACATCTCAATTTAAGACGAAGCTCACATGAGTAGCCTTTATTGTATAAACGTCAGGGTGATACTCCTCCTTGAACAAGTCTGGAAATTTTTCTCTAGTCCTGACTCCAAGATCATATAATTCTTCTTCTCCTTTTCTAAGTAACTCTCCACCCTTTTTCCCTCTCCAAGGAGAAATCCAACCTTGCAACCAAGAAGGAACTTTCTACAAAGACAAGTTATGTTCTTTGGCATCTCTTATAAGTTCTCCCAAATGTGATGTTATGATTAAGATAAATGAGGAAGATGATAAGGAGCTTATTGAGAAGAATAAAAATGGCATTGGAAGTAAAGGAGACACACAAACTAGGAATGAAGAAGATGATGGGCTGAAGAAGAAAGGCACCAATGGGCTGAGGAAAAATGGCACCAAAGATGAAGAACAAAATGGGCTTAAGGAGACTGAACTAGAGGTTATAAAAGATGGCTTTAAGGAGGAAGGCCCAACAACCAACATCGTTTGAAGAAAACTTTGCTGCAGTTACTATTTGAGTTGTTAGAAATTATGTTATTTCCTATTTCATTCTGTTATTTTCCTTGTTATTTCATTCTGTTAGTTCAAGAGGGAATCTATACTCTCTAGCTGAATTTTCGCTAATTAGTTGAAGAGAGAAAAGAAACGGACAGCTCTACTTAAATGGCTTGTATATCATTTTACAGGCATGCAAATTGCTGCAGTTACTATTTGAGTTGTTACAAAGAAGAGTGGCAGGACTCTGCTTCAGATGTGTTGAAAGGTTCAGCCTTAGTCACCATTGTAGGGGTCGACCCCTATTGGCTATAAAGGCAGATGAGCTTGAGGAGGAAGTGGAGGAAAAGGAGGAAGAAGAAATATTAGATGGTGAGCTATCTATATCGGCATTGACTGGCCAGCTTTCACCCAGTACATTGAAAATCAAAGAAAAAGTAAACAACACTTCCTTGGTGATCTTGTTGGATAGTGGGAGCACTCATAGCTTCATAGACTCGAAGGTGGCGAACAAGCTGCCTTTAACACTCACAATAGTTGCTCCATTGTCTGTATGTACTGCTACTGGACAACGTGTGGTGAGTAGGTCTAAATGTACTGGATTTCAATGGGAAATGCAAGGACACAAATTCAAAGCAGACCTCAGACTCTTGGAGTTAGGAGGATATGATGTAGTTTTGGGAGTAGATTGGATGAAGAGGTATAATCATGTGCTATTTGATTTTGATTAGATGCAACTGACTTTTCACAAAGATGGGGTCCAAGTGGTGCTTAAGGGAATTAGAGATGAGGGTACTCTGCATCTCTTGACTGGAAAAAGCATTAAAAAACTGTTAACACCTGTTGATTCCCAGCTCTTTTCACTTCTAGTAGTCCCATAGAAGGTGAATATCCAGCAACTTCTACTTGATCCTCTAGCCTAGCTTTATCAACTATTAGAAATGTATGAGGATGTATTCCAGGCTCCGGATACCTTGCCACCCCTAAAAACACATGACCGTGCTATCAATCTATTACCAGATGCCATACCTATCAATGTTAGACCTTACAGGTACAACTACTACCAAAAAATGAAATAGAGAAACAAGTTCATGAGATGTTAAAGGTTGGGTTTATACAACCTAGCCACAGTCCCTTCGCTTCCCCGGTTCTACTAGTTAAAAAGAAAGATGGAACCTGGAGGTTTTGTGTAGACTATAGACAGCTTAACGATCTCACAATTAAGAACAAGTTCCCTATTACCATTATAGATGACTTGTTGGATGAACTAAATGGGGTGAAATTCTTTTCTAAGATTGATTTGAAGGCTGGTTATCATCAAATACGAGTGAGAGTATAGGATGTTCACAAAACAACATTTCAAACTCATCATGGCCATTACGAGTTTAGAGTTATGCCCTTCGGCTTAACCAATGCCCCAGTAAATTTTCAAGCTCTCATGAATCAAGTATTTGGCTCTTACTTATGTAAATTCATATTGGTATTCTTTGATGATATTTTAATCTACAGCAAAACAGAGGCAGAACATCTTCAACATCTGGCAACCATGCTTTAACTCTTGTGAGATCATAAGTTTTACGCCAAGCTCACCAAATGTTCTTTTTGTCAATGAAAAATAGAATACCTGGGTCATATTATTAATGAGTAAGGAGTCCCACACTGATCCAACAAAGATTGAAGCCATGGTGTCCTGGCCAACACCGAGTACTCTCAAAAGCTTATGTGGCTTCTTGGGATTAACAAGTTATTATTGCAAATTTGTCCATCATTATAGCACCATTGCTAGACCATTAACGAACTTATTGAAAAAGGATTCGTTCCACTGGTCTGATGAAGCACAACAGGCCTTCCATGTTCTTGAGACTGCTATGTCGACAGCTCCAGTTTTGACACTTCCCAACTTTAATAAGCCTTTTGTGCTAGAGACGGATGCTAGCAATAAGGGGATAGGAGCAGTTTTAATGCTGGAACAACAACCACTAGCCTTCCTTAGTAAGCCGTTGAGTAAAAAAAGCCAAGGTTTGTCAATTTATGAGAAGGAACTATTGGCAATCATTGTCGCTGTTTCAAAATGGTGCCATTATTTGGAACAAGCTGAGTTCTTCATTAAGACTGACCAAGAGGCGATTAAACACTTGTTAACATAAATACTACACACTTACATACAGCAGAAAGGCATTACCAAACTGTTGGGGCTCACCTATATGATTCTCTATAAGAAGGGGAGTGAGAATAAAGTTTGTAATGCTCTCTCTCAAAGGGATGCTCCTGAAGTAGAGTTGAGATACATAATTACGGCAACAATACCCTTATGGATTCAAGAGGTGATAGATAGTTATGCACAGGATCCAATAGTCCAGCCATTGATCTCAGCCAAGATGGTGAACCCAACAGCACACCCACACCTGTCATTGCATGAAGGCCTCTTAATCCACAAAAACATAATCTATATGGGTGACAGTTCTAAACTTAAGGAAACTTTGTTGCAGGAAGTTCACAACTTAGCTGTGGGAGGACACTCTGGAATCTCGGGTACACAAAAGAGATTATCAGCTCACTTCTTTTTGCCAAATATGTATGCTGATGTTAAGCAGTGGGTTTCCAAATGTGCTTTTTGCCAACAATGTAAGGGAGAACAAGTTCCTTATCCAGGCTTACTCCAACCATTTCCAATTCCCTTTTTTGTATGGACCCATATCTCCCTGGATTTCACTGATCAGTTGCCTAAGTCCAACAAAAAAGATATGGTTTTGGTAATTATTGATAGATTCACCAAATATGCCCACTTCTTGGCTTTGCAGCATCCATTCACTGCCACTTCAGTAGCTCAATTATTCTTTGATAATGTCTTTAAATTGCATGGCCTGCCTCTTACTATTGTGTCGGATAGAGATAGGATCTTTACTAGCCTCTTCTAGCAAGAACTCTTCAAGCTATTGGACACCAAGTTGCACTTGTCCACAGCTTACCAACCACAAACTGATGGGCAAATAGAAAGAGTGAATCGGTGTTTGGAGAATTACCTACGTTGTATGTGTTTTCATAAGCTAGTATCCTGGTATAAATGGCTAAGTTTACCAGAATGGTGGTACAACAGTAACTACCACACCAGTTTGCAAATGTCCCCTTTCCAAGCTTTGTATGGCTACAAACCTCCTTCTTTCCATTATTTACCTGTGATAGAAATGACAGTGGCAAGTGTGGAAGATTTCTTAAAGGATAGAAAACAAATGGCTTCTCTTCTCTGTGATCATCTTCAGTCTACTCAGAATCGCATGAAGCAATTAGCAGATAAACATAGAACTGACAGAGTTTTTGAGGTAGGAGATTAGGTGTACTTGAAGCTTCAGCCATATAGGCAACATAAAATGGCTATAAGAAACCACTTGAAGCTTTCAGCAAAATACTATAGACCATTCCAGGTAATTGCTAAAGTTAGACCCGTGGCCTATCAGCTCCAGCTGCCAGAAACTAGTGTTATTCACAATGTATGCCATGTCTAACTATTGAAGCGGGCTTTAGGACACAACAATCTCACTTCAGATCTGCCTTTATGTACTAATGAGGGAGTACCTAAAGTGGAACCATTGGCAATCTTACAACAACGAGTTATTACTCGACAAGGGAAGCAAATGCAGCAAGTTCTTATTCAATAGACAAACCTACATTCAGAAGAAACCACGTGGGAAGATCTGCCTTTCCTCGCTTCTCAGTTTCCTCATCCCCACCTGGAGGACAAGGTGACTCAATTGGGAGGGGGTAATGTTATGATTAAGATAAATGAGAAGACGATAAGGAGCTCTTTGAGAAGAATAAAGATGGCACTAGAAGTAAAGGAGACACACAGACTAGGAATGAAGAAGAGGATGGGCTGAAGAAGAAAGGCACCAATGGGCTGAGGAAAAATGGCACCAAAGATGAAGAACAAAGTGGGCTTAAGGAGACTGAACTAAAGGTTATAAAAGATGGCCTTAAGAAGGCCTAGCAACCAACATTGTTTGAAGAAAACTTTGCTGCAGTTACTATTCGAGTTGTTAGCAATTATGTTATTTCCTATTTCATTTTGTTATTTTCCTTGTTATTTCATTCTGTTAGTTCAAGAGGGAATCTATACTCTCTAGCTAAATTTTTGCTAATTAGTTGAGGAGAGAAAAGAAAAGTACAACTCTACTTAAATGGCTTGTATATCATTTTACAGGCATGCAAATTAAATGAATACAATTTCTCTCTAAACCTTCTCTGTTCTTCCTCTTTTCTATCTCTATTCTACTTCTCATCTTATTCTCTTTCTCTAATTCATAACAGATGACAACCTGTCTAACTCCTCTATATTTTTTGTAGTAGGAGAATGGGTTCCGTGTCTTGCCTCCAAGAAAAAAGCAAATCAATTCTTCTTTCTGTTTCAAATTTAATTTTAATAGTAGAGTTCTGAACTCTTCTCCCATATGTGATGATGTGAGGTATTGAAAGAGTTCTCATAGGAAAAATCCATAATAAATAACTTAAAATTGAACCAAAGGAGCCTCAAAAGGTGATGTAGAAAATTAAATAGCCAAGCAGAGTGATGGATATATAGAAATGAGACTGATATCAATGAGAATTGTTTAGCTTGTAAGGCGTATCTAAGTAATAAAATTGATGTGATAGTTTATTTTCCACTTGTTTCACACGTTAAAGCATGACAATACATTATTTGTAATTAATTTTCCTGCTCAACAATGACCTTAAATTGGACATCTTCATTATGACACTAATGATTCGTAACTAATCTCAAAATCAAGAGAAAAAAAATAGAAAGAAAGAAAGAAAAAAGAGTAGCCAATCCAAAATCCTTAGAATCAATAATTACCACAAAGTTTAAGTGGATAGGATTGCACCCTCGAGGAATACTATACTGTTTAAATGAATTAAAATCCATGTGTTTCACAACACCATATCTGCAAAAATAGGGGATAAATCAGCTTAACTAACAGTGTCTTTTAGATTAACTCTAACCATACTTCAACTTCAAGGACAAAAAGAAAAACAGAGGAAAGCACACAGGCAGCAACACAAACATAACGGCTTTAATGAATTTAGCACTACGATAAACTCGTACAATAATTTTGTTTGTATGAACTAACCAATGTTAGTAAAATCGGACCGAATAAAGAACCGAGAAGGCTGGGGGTTCATGGTTCGACCGAGTTTTTTTCTATTTTTAAAAATACTATTAATTAGTATAATTTTTATAAGTACTACTATATAAACACTAATAAAAATTATCCATCAAAACATTTAACATATGTCACAAATATCCTAATAATAGGTTACAAAATATATTAAATATTCATCAAACGTAAGTTTTAAACATTCAAACAAATTCATTCAAACAAAGTCATCTTCATC
Source organism: Excoecaria agallocha (assembly GCA_037975025.1). Lineage (NCBI taxonomy): Eukaryota > Viridiplantae > Streptophyta > Magnoliopsida > Malpighiales > Euphorbiaceae > Excoecaria > Excoecaria agallocha. The sequence goes on along the minus strand of CM075807.1, from coordinate 36,254,997 downwards.
ACTCGTCATCATCGTCATTATCATCATCATTGTCGTCGTCTCCATCACTACTACCAATACCACTCCCTTGAGATTCTTTTGCACTATACTCATGCTGCTCAAAATCTAAAAAAAAAAAGAGAACATACAATTTGATTAAATTTTACACATTCATTCAACATTTTAAATTAAAAGCATATAATAAAATATAACTAATATTAAAAATTATATAAAACTACAAACCAGTCATAGTTGAATCTGCAACATTCTTTGAAAATTCTACTAGCATATTCTCAATCTCATCATAATCAAGTTCTCCTTCTTTTTCTATGATCCAAAATTCAGTTTTATCAATTGAGTTGTAATCAATCGGATCAAAAGATTTATTGGACAATAACCTAATAATTATGAATGATAACAAATTTACTTTGATGTAAAGAATATTTAAATATAATTAAATATAATAATTATAAATAACATGCCTATTTTTCAATTGCAAATTATAATGAATATAAACCAGGTCATTTAATCACTCATGCTCCAATCTATTTCTCTTCTTTGTATGGATACATTCAAACACATTCCAATTACGTTCACATCCAGAAGAAGAAGCAGTTTGACCAAGAATTCTGTTGCCAACTTTTTTAAATTTGGAACATCATAACCAAATAATCTCCACCAATCATCTTTCATTGAATATGAAAAGCAAAATAATATAATTTAAATTAGATACAAAAAAATTTAAAGTAAAAATAATAATAGCAGTAATAAGAGAATGATTCTTTTTCGGTTGAGTGATTTTACTGCAAGCAATCACTTTAGGGAGACAAAAGCCCGTTTGACGCTTTCGAAAGATTTTTAACTCATCTAACATTGATATACCAATCGACTCATCCACAATCTTATCCACCAAGTTCAACATGCCACGCATAATTTCAGACTCCAAACAAAATGTAGATTGATCATATTGAAATGCAGGGTTCAAGTAATATGCTACTGCATGAAGATCTTGTCGCAACATGCGATCCCATCTACTGTCTATGATATCAATGTAGGACTTGTACAATTTCTTCTTATTCTTGAAAATATTCATAATTCCCAAACGTACCCTATGCATGCCCTCATAAATATAACCCAAAAATGGCTTTTTATCAGCGTCACAAACTCGTAACAAGAGTATTATCGGAGTCATAACCCTCACAATCATCAAACAATTATTCCAAAAATTCTCATCCAACACAATTTATTTCACTTCTTTACCTTTTTGCTTCTTCAATAATTTTTTTATATTCAGCACTAATAACTAATGCTTGCAAATCATCTTTATGTTCATACAAGCTCTACAAAGCAATATAGGTAGCAGCAAAAGGAGTTACACTAGAGAGAATAATTTCTCACCAACTAGGTCTATTTCTTAGCCAATTCAAAGTCACCTTATGATTATACACAAAAACAGTAACTTAAGAAGCAAGAATAACAAGACTCTGAATTGTGGGCATATCTCCAACATCTTTCAATATCAAATTAATACAATGAGCTGCACATGGTGACCAATAAATAAAAGGGTATTTCTCCATAAGTTTAAAACCTGCAGCTTTATAATTAGCCCCATTATCTGTTACCATATGAATAAACATTGCGAGGACCAACCCATTCCACTATTTCACTAAACAGATTACACAAATTTTCTGCATTTGTGCAAATATCAGAAGCATCAACAAATTTAACAAACAAAATTCCCTTTGGACTATAAACTAAAAAATTGATTAAAGACCTCTGCCTATTATTAGTCCACCCATCTCCCATTATAGTGCAACCAGTGTCAGTCCAAGTATTTCTAATTTGATCAACAAGCAAGCTTACATGCATCTTAGCATTATTCAATAAAGTCATTTGCAAAGCATGAAATAAAGGATGCTTATATCCATGACCCATGCTAATCATTTTATCAATAGCAAGTTGCAAATATGGTGAATCAACAACATTAAAGGGAATGCAAGCATCATAAAACCATAAGGCAAGTGTCAAGTCAGTATCTTTCGATTTTTCTGTACTTTGCATACATGCCTTAATAAAAGGTTGAGAAGGATCACTTACACCTTTTTAAAAATAGGATTCAATTTCAGCAACAGCTTTTCTCTTTCCCTTCGTGACATCATTAAGAGATTGACCACTCTCATCTTCAACCATTGTCAAATCCTCAATTAATCCCCTTTTTTCCTTAGCTTTCTGTAAATTGGCATCTAATATGTTTTTGGCTTCATACTTAACATCTGCAGGAGTTTTTTTGCATGGATCAATGTTGCCTTTAATCCCAACAAGGTGTTGCTTCACCCTATTTATCCCTCCACCACAAATAACCTTTTGACAAAATGAACAAATATATATCTTTCTACCTTGTGCATTTGTTCCCTCAGTGACATATTTCCATGCAACATCCCTTTTTTGCCTAATTGAACGTTCTGAAGGAGTTGCAGAAGTTTGTGTTCCAATTCCAGTTGAAGGTGTATTCAAATCAGCCATTGTTTCCTATAATAACATTATAAATAAAAAATTATAAAAAACATGTCGACATAAAAAATAGATCCCAATTTCAAATAAAAAAATAATAAAACAGAAATTGAACTTTATTTAATCCCAATTGTGCATGATCTGCTACGTATATGAAGAAAGTGAATAACCATCATGTGAAAGAACTGATCAAATTGTCTTTAATTTATTGCACAAACTAATAAATAAATAAATCAAAATAATGAAGTCCCATCAAACAGTAAAACTGCTCAGGCAACTAATGTTAACAAACTGAAAAAAGTTCAGCTTCATACTAGTTTTGTATTTCTTATTTTCTATGAACTAAAGACAAATCATCTCACCTTGACTAACACATCGAGGAGCAGAAAAAATATAATCATATATTCTGCAAACAAACAAAATAGCTACAACAAATAACTTTTACTATTAATAGGCATCAAAATAACTTTTTAATAATTAGAGCTTTTCCTTTTAAATTGTTGTTTATATTGATTAGCAAGCTAAAAAAAACAATGTAGTAAAAAGATTATGCACTAATTTAATAACCTACAAGATTAAATACATCTTTACATCAAATAATAAGATAAATAAGCATAAATAAATAAAAATTATTGAAGCTTGGTTAAAAATTTAGATCAAGAAAAAATAGCAAGTATAATGTTTATTAAACTGTAGAAGAGAGAAAAGAACATATACCCAACAGCCCAAGTGAGAAGAAAAAGAAAGAAAACTCCATGGCTAGATTTGGTACGGAAGTAAAAGGTAAAGCACTTAAGATAATCCTCAACTACAAATTAATGACTTTAATTAACTAAACCTGCAGTAAAGACAAATAACAAGAGAACAATACCTTACACCAAAGTTTATGAAGCTCGATCAGAGGGAAGATCTTTAGAGTGCACAAAATCCAAACTATGCAAAAACAATACCCCTTTCTCGATTTAGTCCATGGAAAATAAGAAATACAAAACTAGTATGCCAAAATCTGACAAACCTAGGAGATCATTTCCAAAAATGGGAAAACATCATCAGATCTGCTATTTTTAGTTTTTTTTACCAACAATGCAAGATAAAGATATAATAAGTCCAGCTTATAGGTACTCCTACCAACATTAAAGGCAAATAAATAAAAAAATAAACAAGTTACTGACCTGAATAGGAAAGCAGTGGAGGAATTCGGTGGTCAGAGATGCAAGCAGCGGCGTTTAGATGTGGAGTTGCAGCGGCGGCACAGTAACGAGAGGAAGTGAATACTAAAGAGTTAAAAAAGGTAGATGAGAGTTTACATATAATTTGTAAAATGAAAACCTACTTCCTTTTTTTTATATATACACTAAATGATGCCGTCTTGATAAAATAGGAAATAACCCGGTTCTTCTCGATTTCCTGACTTTTTTCGGTTTTTTCGGTCTAATTAGGTTTTTGGCCAATTTGGTTTTTACTAGTTGAACCAACTGATCAGGCTATCAATTCACAGTTAAACAGGTTCAATTGGCTAGTTTGGTTTGATTTCAATAACATTGGAACTAACCATTTTCAACAAGAATAATCAAAGAAGCACATGAACTATATAAACAATTACAACGGTCAATCTAACAAGGAGCTGAATAAGCTTCAACAGCAAGTACCAATACAGAATACCAATCTTAAAGTCATGTTTATGAGAGGACCTGGAGATGGTAGAGAGATGTCGACGGACGTCGAAGCTTTGAGCAGCGATAGAGAGAGAGAAAATTGATAACCAGAACAGGATCAAGCAAGTAATATCCATGGCTAAATTCATTTCCTTTGTCTATAGGAAGAAATAGAAAAATTTGCTGAAGCTCTGCGCTTTCCAGGTACAAGAAGACTTATAGTCGTCGCTCTCTAATAAGAAAATACAAAGTGCTGATTTTGATATGGTGTTTGACTCTATTAAACGCCAAATACGTGGACCCGCATGCATATACGTAACTAACGTAAAAACATAATGCATGTTAGTTATATATATATATATATATATAGTGAATTATTATTATTATTATTTTATTTATTTGAACAAATTAGTTAATTTAAAATGATATTCTAATTGAGTTTTCTTCAAAATATATGCTCATGATATTCTTTTAGTAATATTTATGAATTTATTAATATTATTATTTTGGAAAATTTAAAAATTCTGTATCATTTTCAAACCTTAGGTATTTTAAAAATTAAGTGTTGTTATTATTTTTAAAATTTAGTACAATTAGAAATAGTTTTTTCCAAATTTTGGATAGTTCATTTCAATTTTTTGATTTTTTCGGTACTGGTGACAGGTAGAATTCCGTCAGTCAGGATGACCTGCAAAATAATTGAAAGGACTAAAGGGATTTCCAACAAGGAAATCTCCAATGGTTAAGTTAGAGAGTATTTTGGTATTAAAGAGAACTTTTTTGACTAGAGTTCAAGATGGATCTGAACCATACCTGGTTTTTCTTTTATATACTCTTAGGTTACCTTCGTGGGTAGTGGGTGAATTTCCACTTCTTTTGGTTATCTTTCCCACTTCTCCTATTCCTAAGGAAACATGGGGAGAAGGGGAAGTTACTGCTAGACATGGTGGGATTCGTTGATAGTTCAGCATTTCGGGATCTTTCCGAGCTCTTTGAGCACCTGACGTGACCTGGCTCTTAAGGGCGCTCGATTGTTCGGCTCTGCTAGATGTCCTTTTGAAATCTCAGCTCAGCGAGATGGAGATAGCTCGTGCTTATCTCCTAGGCTCGTTTACAGGTTGGGACGAGCTATGGGTTAGACTATGTCATCATAAGTCCCCCAAGGTATGGACATTTATGCCCGTTCGTGATTACTTGCTCTACCACACTAGTTTGGGGCGTCTCTTCAGTTCTGATCAGGCATTAAAGGTAGGCCTTAATTACCTCTTCTTTTATCGTGTACCGGCTGCTATTTATTGTAGCAGCTCTTCGTTATTTGCACCCTATCATAATGATAGGACCATTACCGCAGATCGTCCGCCATGTGTACGGTAGGTGATGCACTCTAGTTCCTATACAAGCCTTCTTCCACCTCCGTTTCTCATTTCTGCATTTTGTCTGCATTAGCTTTCTCTGTAGAGATTTCAACATGTGAGGGTCTTCTATTTTTGTAATTTGTCGCTTCTTGCCCTTTTTTTCTCGGTGATCCATCCACTTGAACTAGGTTTATCCCTTTTCTCCTCTTTTTCTTCCCTTCTGTTCGACGATGAGTGCTTCTGAGGAGTTCGGTGAGGGAGAGGGAGCAAGAGTTTTGATTGAAAATGCTCATAGCATCAGGGGGGTCTGCTTCTGGTGAAGCCCTGTCGTTCAAATTTGGTTAGTCTGTAACCTCATCTTCTTCGAGAAAGAATCCCCATCATTTACCCGAAGTGGGTAGTGTATGTTCATCAGTGAGGGAGGACGAGGTCCCTGTCTTGCTCGGTAAAGTGACGTCTTTAAAGCAGTACTTTGCTAGTGTACCAAGCTCTTCCCAGCGGGCGAACATCTCGTTTACCAACAAACATAAGCTGTCGATCTACGAGGTGTAATTAGAGGCCGGGGTGCATCTCCCCCTAACTCATTTTGAGGTGGAGTTGGGCAACTTTACCCAAACTCCTGGTGCATTCTCTCCGCTTTGCAGATTTAGGCTGTGGAGCACGGTATTACCTAACACTGAGGCTGTTTCGGGCTACTCATGTGGTTGGGTTGTGAGATGGAGTAGAGGATCATAACTATATTCAGGCCCGAGCAGGTTATGGTGCTTTCTGTGGTAATTCGAACAACCTCAAGAAATGGAAGGACCAATATTTCCTTGTGGAGAATCTATGTAAGGACTTCCCTGTCCGCACTACTTAAGGCCATTTCATGAACCGTAATGATAGCAACCTCTGGTTGGATGATGAGGAAGAGTTGATTCTAGTTCGGTAGAGGGGACTAGTTAGGGAGAGGTGGAACCTCCGAAATCTGCTCGACCCCTATGATTCTGGGTCCATGCCAAGGAAAATGATGAAAAGTAGCTTTTTATTTACCTTGCTAGGCATCACCAATCGGACTCTTAATTTCTTTCTTTTTTACATCCATGAAGAGATAAGGTAAGCCCACAGCGGCCGAGCTCATGTGGGCCAAGAGGCAGAAAGTTACCGTCTGCTGTGCTCGAGCTTGTCTCCAGCCCGATGGCAGAAGTTGCTCTTGATCGAGCTATAGTTGAGATTGTTGATGAGTAACAATCAGGAGGAGTTCAGCCTAAGGGGCTCAGTGAGAGTACTTTTCCCTCCAGGGGAGCATGCTGTGGTTTTCGAGGTGGACGACTTTAGTGGTGGGGGGCCCGACAATAAAGAGTCATTTGAGAAGGATGTTTGGATGTTAATGTCTGATATTATAGAGTTATAGGAGAAGCAGGGGAGCACTTATTCTTTAAAAAGCGATGCCTTTAATACTTTTGCGTACATGGTGTCTTGTGTGCCAAAATAAGTGATACCTATTTACGGTTTGAACTTTGAGCAGCTATCCACCGTGATAAAGAGACATTAAGTAGAGGTGAATTTGTAGCACCTTTTTAGCCTATTTATTTGTCTTGTAACTGTCTGCATTTTCTCATTCTTTTGACATACTTTGTAGGGATCGATGATTGTGGGCACGATCATCGCTAAGCTAAACACTTTCATCGACAAGTGGAGGCGAGCTGAGTTGACCTCTGTCGATCTCTGATTTAAACTGAACGAGTCTCTCCTCAAGACTTCGATGGCTAAAACAAAGGTTGATGAGGCTATAAAGAGGTCTGCCGAGCTGGAGGTAACTACTTCATAGGAGAAAGAGAATGCTCGAGCTCCTACTGCTGAACTTGAGAAGATGAAGAAAGAGAAGGCAGAGTTGGAGAAGAAGTGTTCGAAGCTGGAGGGTCAGCTATCGACCCAGGAAGAAAAGAAAGTGGAGCGAGTGGCCGAGAAGTGCTTGGCCTACAGTAATAAACTTTCAAAGGCTGTAAAGGAAAAGTATCCTAAGCTGGACTTGTCCTGGATGGATGAAGTGTATCCGGACGAGGAATAGCTCATTTTTGTACTTTATGAATTTTAATGAAAACTCGCTTCTTTTTGCTGTTTTTCTTCTTCTTCTTCTTCTTTCCTTTTTGAATGTTGGGGCCAATGTCCCTTGAAGCCTGAAAAATTTTGCTCGATCAGCGCCGAGCTATAGGTTTGATGAATAACTTGGTTGATTCTTGCCTAAAATAAATAAGTGAATAGTCATTTTTTTGAACTATAGTAAAGTTTAAGCGTAGAGCTTGAAAGTAAAATATCATTGGCTTAGTAAAATATCGGATGATGGTGTTCGTCAATGGGCCCATACAAAAGCACAACTGCCAGGATTAAAATGGAGATGGCAACAATGTCGAGCTCAGCTGATAAATAGTTTGACGGGTGATTCTGCCTAGAATAGTGATTTTACCAAACTGTATTGAAGCATAAAGAATGAAAGTCAGAGTATCATTTGTTTGATGATTTAAACAATTTTCATTGAATGTGCTCGGATGGCGGTGTTTGTCGATGAGCTCAAAAAGTAAAACTGCTAAAACTTAAATGACAATAAAGCTGAATTGATGTGAAAAACAAAATAAGCTGGCACTTTTAGGCTATTGATAATAGAGCTTGAGGCTCGATACATTCCATGAGTGTGGCAGGAGTTTGCCGGTCGAGTCTTTTAGTCTGTATGCATCGGCCTTTGTGATTTCACGGATGATGTATGGCCCTTCCCAGTTTGAATTGAGTTTGCCGACCCTTACTGCTATCTGAGGAGATATCACTTTCTTCAAGACCAGTTATCCTATGCGAAATAACTTTGGTTTTGCCCTCTTATCATGAAATGATGCCATGCACTGTTTATAGGCAGCAAACTGTATTTGGGTGAGCTCCCTCTATTCTTCTAGCCGATCCACCTGGTAAAGTAAATTGGCTTCATTTGTATCATCATGATGAGAGGTTCGTGGGCTCGAAACACTTATTGCACATGGAATGACTGCTTCTGTTCCATAGGTCAAAGAGAAGGGCATTGCTTCAATTGCTATCCGAGGTGATGTTCGGTAGGCCCAAAGCACGTTGTTAAGCTCGTCTGCCTAGAGTCCTTTAGCTTCTTCCAAATGCTTTTTTAGCCCAGATAGGACAGTTTTATTGGTGACCTCGGTCATCTCATTGGATTGAGGATGGTAGACTGATGTGAAGCATAACTGGATGTTCAACTTCCAGCAGAAGGTCTTGAAAGCATGACAATCAAACTGCTTACCATTGCCTGAGATGATGGAGTGCGGTATCCCGAACCTTGTGATCACATTCTTCTGCTTGAACTTTATGATGCTGGCGGGGGTGATTGTGGTGAGAGGTTTGGCCTCAACCCATTTGGTAAAATGGTCAATGCTACAACAAGGAATTTCCTTTGTTTGGTTGTTGGAGGAAAGGTTCCCAGTATGTCGATTCCCTATTGGGTGAAGGGCCACGGGCTATGGATCGGTGTCTACATCACCGAGCTACTATGTGTGATGTTGGCGAATCTTTGGCATTTGTTGTATTTCTGGACTAACGCCTTGGCATCAGCCTCCATCAAGGGCCAGTAATATCCCTGTAAGAGTGCTTTTCGAGCAATAGCTTGTGCTATTTCATGAGCTCCGTAAATCACTAAGTGGATTTCTTTTAGGATGTATTCTCCTTCTTTCGTACTTACACACAAGATCTAAGGACTTGAGAAAGATCGTTTGTACAGCTTTTTATTGAGCATGGCATGTAAGCTCGCCTTTTGCACTATCTTTCGGACTTATGTACGGTCTGCCGGTAGAGTCCCTGCTGTCAGGTACTGATAAATGGGGAGGTGCCACCCTTTTATTGGCTCTTGCACTCGAACTTGGTAGGTTTCATAAGCTGGTTGCAATGCTGTCAGATAAATAATGTTAGTGTTCTGTATTGAGCTATTGAGGGAAGCTCATTTTGCCAGGTTATCTGCCTCTTGGTTCTCTACCCGGGGTATCTACGTGATTGACCAAGTACTTCCCGCAGCTTCAAGTTTGGCCAGGAGGGCAGTTGTCAATGCCTTATACCGAACCATACAACTCTCCTTGCCTTCAAATATTCCTTTTAGCTGGATGACAATTAGCAGTGAGTCAGAGAAAATTTCTAGTATGTCAAGCTTTACCTCTATTGCCAGTTGTAGTCCAACGTATAGGGCTTCATACTCCGCCACGTTGTTGGTAGCCGAGAAAGTTAGATATGCCATTGCCCTGATATAGATTATGCCTGGACTCATCAACAGGACCCCAGCTCCAGCTCCTCCCGAGCATACAACCCCATCCACATGTAAGCTTGAGGCCCACTCTCCTTAGAGTGAGGAAAGTCTCTCTTAGTTCAGATGGCAGATCCACGGAGGTCTTACTCTTAACAATCATGTCGTCCACGTATATTTCCATGTTTCTTCCTAGCTGGTTGGTGAAGAGCTTGAAGGGATATCACATGGCATATCAATGATGATCACACAGCGAAAAAATAAAAATATTGATCATACATACCACGCAATCCACAATAAGAATCGAAAACATGCAATTTTAGGGTTTTGAAACTTACAATTTTAGATGCACTTCATATCTTGATTTTAATGATGACCAACAAATAGAATGAACTTATATGCTTTAGATCTGGAACACCAATGCCAAAGGAGCAGACTTTGTGCCGCACCACTCTATACTCATACACACACTTGCAAAGATAGCTTAAAATCAAGAGTGCTAGCTCTATGATTGTGTATTTGGCAATGGGAATGGTTTAAAGCCATAAGATCTGATCTTGTTATTTCTTTAGGTTGCTATTGCTGCCCAAGAACACAAGAAATGAAGAAAGAATTCTTTCTTTTGAGAGTGGCGGTACTAAAAGAGAGAATTATCACCTAGGTCAAAAATAGAATTAATTAATTTATATCATTAATCTAGGAAAAGATAGGTAACACCGAAATTCATTAGAATTAGGAATATTTTCAGCCTCCATCACTTCATAATTAAGTGATTGAAATTAATTCAAACTCTATTAGGTTTCAAATTTAAATGGCATTAGTTATTTAATCAAAATAAACTTACTTATTTTGGAATTAATTAGTTGGCGAATTCAACTAGGAGTTCTAGCTTGAATTTTGGCCACATTAATTCCCTCTCAAGTATTATATTTTGGTTAAATACAATTTAGGATTTAATACTCAATTAACTTAATTATACATAGATAATTAATTAATTGAAATTAAAACTAGCACATGCCAATAAATTTCTCTCTCGTAACAACTGTTAATAGATTTGCCTAAAACAGCAAGTTGTTTAAGGCAAAAAACCTTGTTTGACAAATTTGCCTTAAACAGCAAAATCGGAGCTGAACAGATTTGCCTAAAATAGCTAGCTATTTTAGGCAAAATAACAGCTTAACAGATTTGTCTGAAACAACAAGCTATTTTAGGCAAAAAATATGTTTAACATATTTGCCTAAAATAGCAAGCTATTTTAGGCAAAAATCTGTTTATCCATTGCATACATTAATTTGACTTTAAATAAAAGCCCAAATTAATTTCCAATACACTATTTAAATATTTTAAGCCCAATGCTTTGTGTGCAATCCTATAGGTCCATTTAATATTGGCAATAAATTAATAAATTAATTTAAAGGCTATATATATATATTCTCTAGCAAGATATTATAGCATTCCAGATTAAATGAAAATGCAAATGGCATTTAGTGACCTAATGCAAATTTACATAGTCCCTTACCCTTAAATATCAGAATTAATATAAGGCATAGAACTAGTCATCCTTATATATACTAATTCCTTTCTTGATATTTCAGTGACACTAAACTCTCAGATAAATAATGATTACTCATTATTTCATCTCGGTATGGCCATACACTTCTTAGTTCACTGATCAAGTGCCCGATGATATTTTCTCTCTTATCGAGAGGGGTAATCCCTTTACTTCTCTTATGCTCTCTAACATGGATCAGTGCATACCCAAGCATACCCATACTTGTCACCCTGTTATGAGCACGTTAGGTGTATGTCAAAGTATACAGTAATTCAAAAAGAGTTTCATAGAGATTTTAGGTCTAAGAACTTTGATGCAAAACTTGCACATAAGAAACACTTATGACTTGTACCATATAGTGTTTTGATGAACGGATCAAATCTAGATACCATGTTCTAAAACATGTATCTATGATCTTTGATTGACACTCCAGTCCTTATGATCTGTAAGACAGAACTCAAATTATCAGAGAGAGCATACTAGTCTTAATTCATTTGTTATTCCCATAACAATGATTGACTAGGGATATTTAGAATGAAGTCACATTTGTTTCAAGGTCTTACAACCATGTGCCTCACACATGATAACTTAAACTGAAACAACATTCTTGTATAGTTCTATCAATTGATATGCACGAGAATACAATAGATAAAACAAATGCCTCATTTATTAACTTAAGTGTTTTATAATAATGCGTTGGGGCTAGGGCTTACACTAATAGAGCTGGTTCATCAATCTTTGATATGTAGTACCTATATTTTTTAGTCCAAAAGGCATAATTCGGTAACAATAAATACCTCGATGGGTGATGAAAGCCATTTTTTGCTCATCTACTAGATTCATTGGGATTTAATGGTAGCCCGCTGATGCATCGAGGAAGGCATACTCCTCAAATCCAGCTATGGAGTCCATCAGGAAATCTATGTTTGGCAAGGGGTAGCTATCTTTTGGACATGCTTTATTAACTTTGGTAAAATCCACACACATGCCCCACTTTTCGGTAGCCTTCTTAACCAACACTACATTGGCTAGCCAGTTTGGATAGAGGACCTCTCTGATGAATCTGTTCTCTAACAAGGTTTTTTGTCTCCCGCTCCACAACCAACTGTCTTTTTTGGGGCGTAGTTCCTCTTTTTTTGCTTGACTAGTTTGCATTCTAGCTGAGTGTTCAGGGAGTGAGTTATCATATCTTTTGATATGCCCTTAATGTCGGAGGGCTGCCAAGCAAATACGTCCAGGGATTCCCTAAGCACGGAGAGGAGTGCCTCTCTGTCCAAACCGTCCTTATTGGCTGATATTTGAACACTCTTCCCAGGAGCTAGCTTGACTACTTACAACCCTTCCCTTGGTTTGGCCTTCCAATCCCCTGTGTTTGGTGTGTCCATTGTGTCAAGGGGGAGAGCTTGGTTGGCCCCCTTCAGCATGGTCATGTATGTCTCTCGAGCTGGTTTTTGGTTTTCTCTTAGTATTGCTGGCCCCTCTTCCATTGGAATCTTGAGCACTAGACTCTACATGGACATATAAGCATCGACTGTGGCCAATAGAGGTCGGCCGAAGATTACATTGTATAACAAAGGAATATTAACTACCATAAAATTTGCACTATACATCCGAACTATAGCATCATCTCCTAGCTAGACCAGTAAATTTTCTAGTCCTTCCACCTTGACAGGCTGTCTGAAAAGGCTAATGAGGGGGGTGCTAACCTCCTCGAAGTGATTCTTCGACACTCTTAGGACCTTGTATGCTCGTAAAGTGATCAAGTTAACCGCACTCCCTATATCGATCAATATTCTTTGGACTAGGAAATCTCGAATGATTGCTTCTACCACCAGTGCATCGCTGTGTGGATGCTTAACATGGGACCCGTCAGTTGCAGTGAACTGGACTACCTGAACCAGAGCATGAATGCTTCTTTTTACGGCCAACACTTCTTTGGCCTTTCTTTTTCTGGATTCATAATACTGTCCTCCCCTTGCTATTACATAAATTATCTCGGCTGGTGCCTTTTTGCCCGGATCAGCTTGGTTCCTACTTGATGGGGGTGTCTGGGATCTGTGCCTCTTAGCTCTATCACCCTATTTCACAAACTATGCTAGGGTCATTCTCCTTAGTACCAAGTGCTCTATCTCTCCTTTTAGTTGTCTGCATTCATCGATCATGTGCCCTCTGTCCCTGTAAAAGGTGTAGTAGAGGTTCTGATCTCTATTAGGGTCTTTCCTTGTCGGACTGAGCCATGTAACTTTCTATTTTGTTGCATCCAGGCCAAGATATCTTCCCTGCTTGCATTAATAGATCGCTAGCTTGATGCTGGGAAACTGTGTAAGTGCGATTGGACGAACTACCTCCTTTATATGCCCAAAATTCGTGTTAACTGTTTCTTCCCTGGTCCCGAGCTAACCTTTCAAACTCCTCTCCTTTTCTCCCCATACTCGAGCTACCATATGACCTGAGGCATATGCATTGGGCTTCAACTATCTGGATGTATTTATGAGCCCGAGACATGAGCTCGATGAAGTCATTTGGGGGCTTCTTGCTCAGGGAGTCGCTGAAGTCCTGGCACCTCGTATTTTGGATGAGAGCCGTGATGGCCACCTCCAGGTTGAGGTTCTATATGTCCATTACCTCCATGTTGAATCTCTCTACATAGGCCTGTAGGGATTCTCCTTTCTCTTGTATTACCCAATTTAGATCGACGGATACCTTATTTGGTCTGATTGCTGCCACAAACTTCATGATGAATATATCACTGAACTGTTCAAAGCTTTTAATGGAGTGCTCGAAAAGGTTGTGGAACAAGATCTGAGCCAAATCCATCAGAGTTTGCGAAAAGATCTTATATAATGTGGCATCATCTGCAGTCAGGACCAGTATGGTGTGTTGGAATTGATCGAAATGTGCTTGAGGGTCGGCATTGCCATTGTACCTCGACAAATTTGAAAGGCGAATTTTGGGGAAGGGAGCGACTAGGGTTTCCCGGAAAGTAGGGAGCGAAAGCTGTTGTGGTATTGTAAGGTGTTCCAATTATGGTATTTGGTCATTCGATCTTTAATGAGCCCTAGAATTGCTTAGTTGTTAGGGTAATAGTAAATCCCTGAGCTGGTGGGACCGCTGGTGAGAAAGGAACTTGTTCAATGGTTGGGAGGGCCGAGCAGGTGGGATAGGCTGAGCTGGTTGGGAGGAAGGGTTGGCTTGGGCAACTATGGCTGAAAGTTGGGCTAGTAGGTCCTGTACTGCCTGTGGGGTGAGACTTGATGCATCGAGAATGGCTACAGTGGGGGATGCTGAGGTTACGACATTATTAAGGGGGATGAGTTATTGTGTTTCAGGATGAGTGGTGAAAGTCTTCTTGGGTTTCTAAAGATGCAGGGTTCAAGTTGAGGTCTGGAAAGAGGTCCATATTCCACGCTCACCGCACCAAATAGTGACAAGTAAAATTTCGCCAGTTAGGATGACCTACAAAACAGCTGAAAGGACCAAAGGGATTTTCGACAAGGGAATCTCCGATGATTAAGTCAGAGAGTATTTTGATGTTAAAGAGAACTGTTTCGACTAGAGTTCAATATGGATCTGAATCATACATGGTTCTTTCTTTATATACTCCTAGGTTACCTTCGTGGGTAGTGGGTGAATTCCCACTTCTTTCGGTTATCTTCCCCACTTCTCCTATTCCTGAGGAAACATGGGGAGAAGGGGAAGTTACTTCCAGACATGGCAGGATTCGCTGATAGTTCGGCATTATGGGATCTTTTCGAGCTCTTCGAGTGCCTAACGTGACCTGGCTCTTAAGGGCGCCCGATTGGTTAGCTCTGCTGGATGTCATTTCGAACTCTCAGCTTAGCGAGATGGAGATAGATCATGCCTGGCTCCTAGGCTCGTTTACAGGGTGGGGCGAGCTATAGGCCAGACTATGTTATTAGGTACTAAACAATATAGTATCAAACAATTTAGTATTTTGAATAATTTAATATTTTTAAAAATTTTCAAAATAAATAAATATACACAATAATAAATACAAATACAATTAAAATATTTCAATAAATACAATTAAAATTTAAGTAAAAATACAAAATTTGAAAATTGATATTATATCATCTTTCCCTGATTATATTTGCACAAATTTGAGAATCTTGAGCGATATTTAAAAATAGATAACAAACAAATTAGATAATTAGACTATGAAAAATTATAAACATTAAATACATAATTTCAAAATTTATGCGAATTTAATAATTATCTGATTCAAACTTTTCAAGTTTTTGACTGATAACTCTAAAGCCAAAAGTGTACCGATTTCAATCAATTTTGGCAACAAGTAAAAGTTTCAATTGTAATTGGGGTTGAAAAGTTTTTAAACTTGTCTAAAGTTCTCAGCTTACCAATAAATATTTTTTAATTTTTTACCTCAAAAAATTTATTTTTTAATATTTTTAAAAAATATTAATTCCTTAAATTTAATTTTAAATTCCCTCCTACAACTTACAAAAAAATATTCACTCCTAAAAACTTTCAAGTTTAGTTTTTAATTCTTTTTAAAAAAATTCATTTTTTCTGTGAGGCTCTAACATGTACTTCAAAAGAATATGCATATACTTAACTGGTATTAGAGTTAAAACAAATATTGTTAATTAATAAATTGTAGGATGAGATATAGAGCGAATTACTTTTAAAGATGAGGGCACTATGGTAATTTCATTAAAGGTATGCATATGCATAATTAGTGATGCATGGTGTAGGAATTAAATTGATGAGAGAAAAGAGAATTTAAGTGAATTGATAACTAAAAGTGTAAAGAGGGATTAAAAGAAAATTTTACAAGGAAAACATTAAAACCAATAAAATGGTGACAAGTGGATGCAATTTTGGCAATGTATATGATTGAGTGACTTGCATACTTACTCCTATAGGGTGTGATTCATTCGGTCACTCATTGACTCAATCACTCTCATGAGGTGTGACTCACTTGGTCACTCATTGACTCAATCACTCACAAGGAGTGGGAGTGAGTGAGTGGAAAAAAGTAGCTAATTGATGACAGTTAGACTTCTTGATTAAATCATAGCCGTCTAATCAGGTATATATAAGGATAAATATCTTGGAATGTTCAAGAAAATACACGTTTCTTCATTTTCTTTCTTTGGCCAAATTGATGTCTCCATTTCTACTCCATCATTTTCATCTTTCTAACCCAATCTTCATCTAAATTTCACCCTAACTCTTATTATACACTAAATTAGGATAGCTATCTCACCTTAGTTCAAGGAACAAAAGCACAAGCTTTGTAAGGTATGGGAGTTTTGCATATACGTGTGTGTTTGCTTGGTTTAAATTGTTGAAATGTATAATTGATGTTGAAGTGTTATATAAGTGTGAATTTGATAGAACAGTGTACAAAAATGAAGAAAAAATACAGAAAGAAGTGAGTAGTGGAATCCTGGTTTAAGACCCGTGTGACCAGTAGTGAGTATTTTGCCCATGAGTTGAGTTATAGAGCTCCAAATAGGTTGATTCTTCTTCCTCTAAGATCATTAGAATTTTGTCCAAATTTGGATGATAGCTGTTGCCCTGTCAACTGGAATAGTTTATAGTATTTTTTATAAATATCTCTTGTTGTAGATGTCCAAATGACTTGTTTTTTATTTCATTAGACACTGAAGACATAGATTAACATTTGGTTAGAAGATCATATTTCAAAAAACCATATCCAGCCACCCAAAAAACCAACACAAGTTGACCTAAGCTTGCTGCCCCACCAAAAACAACATGCTGTCCCACTTTTTCCCATTTCATTTTATACCTTATTTTTGCATGCTTTACCCCAAACATAATTGAAACCTATCCAAACCTTCACTAATGTTTCTAAAACTTTGCCAATACCCAGAAATAAATGAAATATGATTTACCATATATTAATTGGGTGATTAAACTTAAACATAAGAATTTAAAAGCGTATGATATAGTTTATGTACATATTAAATTTACATATTAATTCTACATACATATGACAACATAAATAGACTATAAGAGTATGTCATCTATTTAAAATTGATTTAGTACAAATATTAAGAAAGTATTTAGTACAAATATTAAGAAAGTAAGCCTAATGGAATGCAAATATGAACTCGTATATGAGCTATATAAACAAAAGTGAGTATAAAAATATTATGTTATGGTAATAGGTTCGTGTAATAGATAGATACATATTAAGGTTAGCCATGAGTAAAATTAATATTATATTATTACATGTGTAAAGGAAAAAAGAATAAGCCCATGCAATGGCTATGAGCATATAGCCTAAATATATACGAGTATACATACTTGCTACATGGCCTTAATTTATTGTATTTTAATGTGTTAATTGATTTGAATGGAGTGATTGAGTTTCAGCTGGTACATTACATGTTTATATATGGTTGAGATTTAATTGATTGATGGAATATTGAAATATATGGATGTATACATTATGTACATAGTGAAGCATATATATATATATATATATATATATATATATATATATATATATATATATATATATATATATATATATATATATATATATATATATATATATATATATATATATATATATATATATGAGTATCACTACAAGAAAAAGATTCATTTAACAACGGAAATTAACAAAGAAAATTGTTGATTTTCTGTTGCTAATCAAAATTAGCAACGATTAGCAACAGAATGAGTGGTCGTAGATTCAACCATTGCTATTTTTTAGCAATGGAAATTACAATTTCCGTTGTTAAATTCACCTACCGATAAAAAAAATTCACGACGGTGCCATCTATCGCTATAAATTATTACAACTTTTTAATTATTATTTTCTAACTATCCATGAACAACCATTAAGCAAGCACAAATAACCAAATTTCACAAACTATTATATTTCCATCTATAAGTTTCAAAAACAAATAACAACAATAAGTTAAAAGTTGGCAATGTTTAAAATTTAAGATAAGAACCATAATTATCAAAAACTATCACACTCCTTTCTAGATTTGTTTTGTGACGGAATTAGCGACGAAATTACCGTCGCTAATTTTTAAAATTTTTTATTTTGAAAATGAGTACTAGAAAATTTAGCGACGAATATTTAGTCGCTAATTTTTGAGGGAAAATACCGTGCCACTTTTTGCGACGATTTAGCGACGAAAATATTTGTCACTAATTGTAATAGATTTCAGATAAAAATATTAGCGACGAAACTATGTGGTCGCTAATCCGTTGCAAATAAAATAAAAAATAGTTGTTACTATTTCATGTATTTTTGATATAGATCATATGAAATTGATATTTTATTTTGAAACAAAAATTTTTAAATTATATTATAATTTGGTAATAATTTTTTTATCAATTATTTCAAAA
This sequence comes from Excoecaria agallocha, assembly GCA_037975025.1. Taxonomy (NCBI): domain Eukaryota; kingdom Viridiplantae; phylum Streptophyta; class Magnoliopsida; order Malpighiales; family Euphorbiaceae; genus Excoecaria; species Excoecaria agallocha. The sequence goes on along the minus strand of CM075807.1, from coordinate 36,236,301 downwards.
TTTAAATTATTTATTTAGTAAATTTATATTTTTGATAATAATAAACTACTTGTTATAATTATTATATTATCACATTATGAAAATTAATAAAAGTAAATATTTATAAAATAGTAATATAAAATTTATTATCTCATTTAAAATAATTCTAAAAAATTTTATAATTTATTTTTATTTTGTAAAATTTCAATCAAATATTAAATTATTAGAAATTTTAATTATATATTTTTATCAAACCATTTTTAAATATAAAGATAAAATAATGAAAATTTGTAGGGACATTATAATTTTTTACTTTTATTTTTTTGCTTGCAATCGTATTATATTATAATTGTATAATTATACTATATATTTAACTAAATATAATTTACTTCTAAAACTAGTGAAATTGACCTTTTTTCACATATCTTAATAAATTATGTCGTCATTATGTGTGATCACATAATTATCTATAATCAAATGAAAATTAGCATCCAAATAAATAGAATTGGTTGTTCATTGAATTTTAACTTATTTTAAATAAATAAATAAATATGAACTTATCATAATAAATATAAATTTATGTCCAACTATATTTAATGGTTATGTAGCGCCCCAAAATTTGAGTCATCTGACAATACTTTTTAATATGTGAGCAGTACTTCTGATATCGGTTCACAAAGATCAATTTATTGAGAAAATTATACGAGTGAGTATAATTTGAAGGTTGGTGTGTATATATACAATAAAATACCCACTTTAAATCATTTCAAGATAATAACATCAAATTTATAATAAATTCAAACATTAAATATACTTTAGAGTAATATAAGTCTATTTTAGATTCGAACTCCCGCTCTGATATCATTTTTATTATATATTTAAATAAAATTAGCAAAATTAAAAAATTGTAGACAGATGGATTTAATTAATTGAAAGACTTTCCAAACATTAGGAGTACAATTATTATATTTAAAATGATATAGTTTTGATGGTAGATTGGCCTAAACAATTTAATTTTTTTAATTAACTCTATTATTTTTTTAATTTATGAAACTTAAATTAAATATAGAAATATAAATTAAAATTCATAAATTTAAAAATAGATCTTACCAAATAGAAAACAAAAATACTATTAAAAATAGAATGATTATTATTTTCTTAAAAAGAATTTAGTTTTCTCCTCCCAAATTCCCAATCCTAACATTAAAATTCAAATTTTCTTCAATTCCAAATCATTCAATTATTTCACTCCTGATTCTATTTTTTCTCAACCAATTTTCTAAAAATTCGAACTTCTTAACATTATATATCGACAAATTAAATTTCAAAACATTACATTAATTATAATAAAAGATTTTAAATTAATAATTTCAACTTAAAGCCAAATTTAAGAACTAATAACAATGAATCAAAATGAATAAATGTATAATAGTCATTAAAATAACTAAAATAATAATAATAAGATTAAAATTTCTTATTGACTAATAATAATAATAATAATAATAATAATAATAATAATAATAATAATAATAATAATAATAATAATAATTGAAATTAGTCCCTAGAATGTTAAGACTAAGTAAAATATGTGAATTTCGAATTGGAGTAACGAGGGCAAGTGATAATGTTAAATTATTTATGAATTGTTTGGTATAAAAAAAATTGTAAGGGTATAATTGAAATAAAGAATATAAGTGTGGGGTGAAATTAGGAAAGAATATGCATATGCATTTAGAAGTGGGATTGATTTTCTTAAAGATTGATTTGAGTGGGCATTTTCTTTAGATAAAAGGGAACTGTTCATTCTTTATTATCATGACCAAGGCTAGTTTAAATAAAAGAAAAAGAAAGGAAAAAAAAAACAAAGGAGGGGAGAAAGGAATCCCCACCTGGCGTCGGTCAACGACGCTACTCCGACAGTGCCATCACTAGCAATTCTTCATGCCATCGTCGTTGTCTTTCCATCATCAGCGTTCTTGTCTCTTATGGCGTCAGCCCGTGTCTCTCTGGCTTTTCTCTTTTGGCTGAAGCTACCTTCGCCTTTCTCTTCGGCTAACCGCGATAGCCACTAATGATGCCATTTGTATCGGCGAGCTCCTGGCAGTTAGGTGAGTTCAATGACACCCTCCATTCAACTCCAATCACCGACAATATGTAGATCGGGAAAGGGGAAGTCGATGGGTTTTTTAGCAGATCCTGACTAGATGACATGGTGATTGAGCGCGTGACCACCACCGACGGGCTTGGGGAAGCATGGACTCTATTTTGATGCTGATCGTGCATCTCCGGCGAGGCTCCAGCAAGCTCTGGTGACCGGTTTGACGAGCACAGGAACAGACAGATTTGAAACCAATTTCGACTGATAGGTATGGGAACTATATCTGAACCTGAAATTGCATGTGTTGGTTTAATATAGGATTTAGATAAGTTTATTGAGATTAAAATCGTGACAAAGATTAAAGGATGCCTAGGGCTCAGTTCTCCGCCTCTTGTGTTCACATCGCCCCGCACAGTTGCACATCGAGAAACTATTTTCTTGCAGAGGTTTTTTATTTATGAAATCCCACAAGGATCTGCACTTTTACTATTGAATAATTGCAACAGTAAATGTAGGTCAGTCAACTGCAACGTGGCTTAAGCAGACGCTGCCTTCAATTTGAAGATTTTCCCCCAAATAAAAAGCGAGTTTCTCCACCTCACCATCATGTTCATGGTCTTAGGTCCAGCTCTTCAGTCGGCCTGAAAAGGGGATGCAAGTTCATATTGACAGCTGTGTCATCTCCCCCATCTCACACCCCCTACAAAAAATCCAAAGGCAGCACAGATGGATAAAGGAAGCAACAAATAAACACTGAAGGTTAGTAGTCATGTTTATTGTCTTTTTATAATATTTTAAAATCTGGATTATTCATTTGCATACTAAGACTGCAATTTCTGGCTTGACTTTGGACATTTAGATTGCAATGGTATTCAATAATACAGTTTGGTCTGGAAAGCGATAATTGAATTGAGATTCAAGGGTTTAAATAGTTCCAAGTTTGAATGTGGATTTGTTCTGGTTATTCATGCATTTAAGTTATATGCATAATCATCAGAGCTATCTTATTATGGCAGACTACATGCTCGATGGTTTATTCATCAAATTGCCAAAAAGATTTTGCTCGAGAAATATCATTTGCTGTATTATATTTTTCATTTTGTTCCTTGATGAATTGTCTTCTTGTTAATCAAATGGATTGCATTCCTTGTAGGTGATGCTAAGTACTTAAGTTCTGCCCTTGTTTATTAGAGAAAAATTTTAGTTCTCATAACGTTAGATGAGTTTCACCATTGAAATTTTAGCCTCTTTAACAGTTATTGTTTTGACTATTCCCTATTCTTTAGTATGTTATTTCTCAATGCATGTCAAAATTGGGCAAACACTTCATCATTTATCCAAAGAAATTGCTTTCAAGCACTAGTTCATATTATAAAATGGATATATTTAGATTTGTGAGATCTAGTTAAATTCTTGATTCCTGTATGAGCCTCTAATGAAATATCAGCTTGGGCTAGCAAAGAGTTTGAACATGAGACGTTTCAATGAATTAGAATCAGTTTTACCATTCAAATGTCTCCAAAGCTACTTTGGTGATGTTAGTAAACGTTTGTATTTGTGTACGTGCATCCATTGTATTGTCCTTCAGAAGCTTAAAGTTCATGACTTGGTGTTTTGTTTTACTGTGTATGAGATGTTCATGAAATAAATTGATGATATTTATATGATGTAGTTCTATTGATATTAATTCTCTCCATCTATATATTATTAATAAATGCACCATTAAGGTTCTCATATTTCTTTCTCACAAGGACTGCTGCAAACAGACTTCTTGTAACTTTGAGTAAAAAGGAGGTTTAGCATTATTTCTGCTGTTGATTAATATGATATTAAGATAAAGTGGTATGTTCTTGGCTTTTGGAATTTGTGGCATGTGTGTGGATAGTTTTTGGCTTATGTTTTATCACTTTCCTCATCTGTCCTGATCAGTATCTATGTTCATTGCAGTATATTTTTATCCACGGATAGCTTGCATTTGTTATAACAATTTTTTTCCTATGATTATCATATTTGGCATATATGCATGATTTACGCCTAATTCATACTGACCTGAAAGCCAGAAAATATACTTCTTGTATCTTCTATGTGGAAAATTGATTACTTTTATTATTTTTCATATATCACTTCCTCTTATTTTACTTTATGTTAAATTATATATCATGTAATTCATGAGTTGACTTGGGAAATTGTCTTGCTGATGGAAGATGGTGAGATAATTTTTTAATCAGTTGAGAAATCACGACGGTGAGAATTTTCGAAACCATTATATATAAAGGATAATACATTTTTGTAATGGTTGAAGTAGCCAATGTGAAATATATAATATACCTTTATTAAATTCAGGCCTAACAAGTGAATCTCTTTGAAGATTAATGGAGATTTAATTGATTTTTTTCTCTATACAATTTTGGCTGACTTGGTGTTTAGTTTTACTATGTTGTTACATTTCAGTATATGTGTCATTGTCCTAAATATTGCTGTCCATTGGTTATTTTTTGTGTACGTGCATCCATTGTATTATCCTTCAGAAGCTTAAAGTTCATAACTTGGTGTTTTGTTTTCCTATGTATGAGATGTTCATGAAATAAATTGCTGATATTTACATGACAATTTTTCTAGTCTTGATTTAGTAGTGCAAATATTACTGGTTATTGTGTTTTCTCTTGTAAGCTTCATGACCTGAGCTTGGATTTACTTTTAAGTATTTGCTTTTGTTTTTGCTCTCTTACATAATGTATTTATTATAATTTACTTATTTGCCAAAACATCTAAAATACTGTTCTATACTTTGTGCAGTATCTTCAAATGGAAAATGGCTCTTGTTATGTGTGTGGTGTCCATTATTGCATCCATGAATTCGGTTAGTTTCTTGTCAACTCCATTATTGCAGCAAAAAGATGAGGAGAGGGACTGTATTTAGGCTTAGGGTATATTACTATAATAATATTAGTTAGGAGTTAATTCTATATTTGATAGGAAATTATAAAGATTTAATTTGTTATTAATTTTAGGGAAATTGATTGTATTTTATGTTAATTGTATATTTTTAATGAATTCATTACAAATTATATATATGAAAATATAAGATTATTATTTATATTTCATCTATTATATTTGAATTTTATAATATAAGATTATTATTTACAGTGTACAGGATGAAAATTTAAAAATAGATTAAAAGAAAAATTTTAATTATGCAATAATTTAGCGACGGATTTGCGATAGAAACTGTCGCTACTGCGTAAACATTAGAATTTAACAAATAATTAGCGACAAATATTTCGTTGCTAACTTTTACGAAAATTTATAATAAGCAACGGAAAATTTCGTTGCTAAAAATTATTATTATAATTCGGCGATTAATTATGAATATAAATTAACGACAAAAAATTTCGTCGCTAAATTAGCGACTAATTTTGATTTTCTTTGCTAGTACATTTACGACTGGGCTTTTAGCGACTGTTCGTCGTGGCGTCGCTAATTTAATTTAGCGACGAAATTCTGGTAATTAGCTACGGAATTGTCCGTCGCTAATTAGCAGTTTTTTTGTAGTGTAAAATGATAATAAATTTATTATTGTTTTTATACAAGTAAATTTTAGTAGATATATTCATCTTTATATAAAAATATAGTTAAACATTAAAATTTTAAACAGTTAAAAGATTGTTAATTTGTATTGACTAAAATACTTTTCAAAATGCAAAAAGCAAACCCTAGAAGAGTGAATTTTCTATCAATCACCCCACCCCTCTCCTTGCCACCCGATTTGCCTTTTTTCTCTCTCATTTTCCCTTTCAAATTTTGCTCTTCAAAAAATCATCGAAATAGCTGCCCTCACATCAGTGACTCACCGCTCTGACCACTGATCATCCACCAGACACCACTGTCACTAGCCACCATCGATCTTATCCCTTTGATTTAGGAAAATACAAGTTAGGTTCTCCTAGTCTTGAATCAATATAAATCTAGTTCTTCACCTTTTGCTCTGAAGAGGAGGAGACTCACCACCATTGATATCATGAAGGCCTAAGCAGTTAAGGTTTGCAAATTTTTAGGTTTTTCTTTCTTTAATATTTTCTTATTAGCTTAGTTTTCTTTGATTCGAGATATAGGTAAATTGGGTTATGTAAGATAGGGTTTTTGTGTTTCAATGGCTAATTGTTGATTATTTAGGTTTGTCCCCTAGGTAAAAAAATTACTAATTTGAAAATAGTGTGTCTTGTTTTGGGATCATAATGTTTTATGAAATTACAAAATGAGAAGAATTGGGATATTAGCGATGGGGATAAGTGAGTGATGTGTTTATTTCTCATTTTACCCTATGTGCTTTTTGGTCGAATGGAAACTTGTCAGCCACCACTGCAAATAGGATGTAAGCAACACATTCAAATTAAAAAAAATAAAGATGCTTAAAACATCAGCTTTTCTCTTAGGTATTGTGTGTATATGTGGAATCCAACCTGAGGTAGGCATTGTAATTTCAATTCATGATTACATGTAAGAATCGGGTCTTAAGGTTTAGTTAGTGCCTTCATCCATGCTGCTAGGAAAATATGTTCCTTGCATGCTATTGAAAACCATGTATATTTAAGTGTTCAATGATAGGGATGAAATGTTATCTAGTGCAAGCTTAATTTTTAGTTCTAATTTTAGGAATTTGCCTAATAGTGGGACAGCAGGACAACTAGGGGTGCACAAAAATGCCAATGATGGAACAAAAAATAAACTACAGGAGTGTAATATATGATGCAGTCTTTAAACCTCTCATTACTCTTATTAAAATGCCTTAGGTTGTTCACTCAAGTGCTAACCTTGAATCAGCCATTAAAAGTTATTTTGAGTTTTTCTTGCAAGTCAATTTTGTATTTGACTATTTCATTAAAAGAATTATACTTACATTTTTTAGAACTTTGGATTTAGCAGTTAAAATGACAATAGAGGGGCATTAAAAGATCACAGCATTAACTAGCTACAAGTAAATTTCAGTAAATTTTACAACTATATTGGCGTTGCTTACATAGCATTTAGAATTATATATTTTGTAACATTGTGAACAATATTGATATTATTTGTATAGTAGTTATGATGTATATACTGATTTTTTGGATTAAAATTATTAATATATATTTTTAATTTAAATTTTAGACTCTGTGTATTGAATTTATTGTGTTATTTTTGCTCTTACAAATAATTTTTGCAAAAAATATATAAAAATAAATAAATAATTTAATTTTACCAACAAAATACCGATAAATATATTCATCGCTATTGTTTTCTAAAATAAATTAAGTTTACCGACGAATTACCGATGGAATAAAAAGTCAAATCGATGAGATATCCAATGGATTTTTAAAAAAAATTATCGATGGAGTTTTTTTATATTTTCATATGTAAAATCCATCAATAACTCTTGTTGATAGATTTTTCAGCCGGTAAATTGCTACCTATGAGCATTTTATCGATGGAAGCATTTCATCAGTAATCCATTAAAAATCTATTGATAAGGGCTTTTTTCGTCGGTAAAATGCTAAATTCCATCGATAAAAATCCGCCTGTAAAATCAAATTTTTTTGTGGTGCCCGTTTGGCTCTACAAATTTGATAGTTTCGGGTATCCACAAGATTGATACCTATGGGTATCCACATGACTGATACCTTTAGGTATCCATATGATTGATGCCTATAGGTATCCATGAGATCGATACCTATAGGTATCCATATGATTGATACCTTTAGGTATCCACAAAACCTATTATCCACACCCTTAGAAAGGTGCAGGCTTAATACAAGAAATAATTAAAGCATCATAATAAGCAATATGATAATGATAGTGATGATATGGAATTTCATAACTTGATTTAAATATTACTTTTGTATGAATCCATGCATAGTAAATGGAAAATACAAAATTGGATAAAGCTATGTTTGGACATTTAGTTTTATAGTTTTATAGTATCATGTGTATGTAATTGTAATTGTAATTTTATAATGCTTTCTACCTAAGACCATAAGTTATATATGAACACGTGTAATTATTTGATGGTTTTCCATTAATCATATTTGCGAGTGCCCATTCTTTACAATTATGTGTTGCATACTTGATAATGGTAATTGATGTTGTAACTCATGGCTAATTCAAAATTTATACTACTCATTACATGAAAGGATGCTTAATACATAAGGCTACAACTTGTGTATGCAAATTTAGTGTAATTCATAGGTTAAATGCAAGCTATGATTCTGAAGTATTAATAGGCTAGAATTGTACATAAGAAATGAAGGAATGACATTGTAATGGTAACAAATAAAGACTATTAATAAAATGCATAAGATACATAGGATTATAATATAAAAATTTATATAGTATGAGATATGATAGTTTATTATATGTGTGTATGTGTGTGTGTGTGTATTTGGTTAACTTAATCACACGAGAACAATTACTAGGATTTAACTATGAATTTAGTTTGCATATATGCGTAAGAGTCATACGAGTGTTAGGACTAACTAAAAATAATAAATATGAATCAAATAAGTCAAATAGAAATATGTATGTCTAAGAGTTACATGAATGTTTTGAAAGCAGTAAGGGTTAATTAAGTAGGTAGATTTGTAATAAGTAACGAAGCTATAATATAAGTATCCAATGTGATAATATTAAAGAAATTTATGAACATACGTGTAGATACCGTAACCTGAGGCAGTCTAGATCAAGGTTATTCGATGATGAGAAAACAATATATTTCTGATAACAAAACATAGATCTCGAAGCTCCAATTTGGATTTTTCACATTTTTCATGAATTTTTTATAATTTTTTAAGTGTTTTTAGGGTTTTAGCAAAAAACTATAAAAACCTTAAGTTTGGCCCTTTGGTATGATAGACGATCGTCTGTCATATGAGGGATGACCATCTGTTGCCACTTCCCTCCTGTCCAGGTCAAATTAGGAGCATTTTTGTAAATTTAAGGCTTTCATTTAATGGACGACCATTTGTCCTTAGGGATAGCTGTCCGTGGTTACATTTCTAGATTTCCCATGTTTTTGGTTTTCAAAAATGGAAAAATAGGATTCTTAGGTGATTTGGCTCGGATTTTGAGGGATTAATCCCTCCATATCTCCCTAGATATAAAACATGAGAAAATTAGGGTTTTTAAGGGGGATCATTTTTGGAAAAAAAGGGAACACAATGCTTAGGGAAGAAGAAAAATCAATTCTTCTCTCTCTAGGGCAAAAGTTCTACACACTCTTTTGATGTAGCAAAAACACATAAAAAATCCATTTTTTTTCTTAAACATAAAAGCCAGTGTCAAAGTTGAGATATGGGCTTCAAGGTGTAAAGAGTCAAAATATCTCATAAGGGTAATATTCTAGGCTTTCCTCCCCCTTTCTCTCTTTAGATTCATCACCTTCATACATGCGGTTTAATGTTGAAATAAATGTGTCCTTGTGTGTTATTTATTTAGATTTGTATGATTATTCAAATGCTAGGTTGATCTGAGCGCATATGTGTGTTTGAATGTTAATTTTGGTATTAATTCCTCCATGATTGCATACTACACATCTCACATTAAGATGTTGTTTTAGATTTTATTTTTGTTATTATCTAGTTTAAAATATGATTTAGGACTAGTATTTTATGTTTGGCATGCTTTAAGATCCATTTCTTCATATATCTAGGGTTGGTTTGAGATTTCGATGAATTTTGTATTGATTTTTAGTTTCATGTATCTATCCTTTGAGTGAAAGACGGGAAGAAACCACCATAAACGACCGTCTGTCAATGTGATAGGCGAGACGTCATGGTGATTTCTTCTTGTCCTATCCCTCATTTGGTTGTGGCTGTCCATCACCTGCCCAGGGGCATTCGTGGCTAATTTTATGCTTATTTTAATATGTTTTGTGTTCTTTTACTATTTTATATGTTATTTTTATCAATATTTGGTGTACTATTTCATTTTCTGTGTCTTTCTATATATATTTTGCTTCTGCATACTTGTTTAATTTTGTGTTATCTTTTTGTATTTTACTTTAATTAGTTTTTTTTATTGTATATGCTTTATAATGCTAATTAATTTGGTTTTGCGGTTTTGTATGATTAATTGATCCGATGTGCCTTGGGAGAATCCTATGGGATGATCATGTATTAAGAGTTATGCCTTGATTGGTTCCTTTCCCTATCTATTTATTTTTGTTCATTTGCATTCTCTTTATTTATCATTTTATTTATTATTTTGCTTCATTTAGCTTGATTTTATTTATTTTGGATGCATGTGTTTTTTTTTTGGGATGTAATAGATAGTAAAAAAGGGTTTTTTTGCATGCTTAAATGGAAAAGATACTTAAAATCATTTCTACTAATTAATTGAGAATTTTTCTTAAAACATAGACCAATGTCCAATTTTCCTACCCAAAAATCACGTAAAAAAAGAAAAGAGCTTTCTTGTAAAATGTGAAAGAGGGAACCAGTGTTCCCAATCTAAATGAATGCCCTGATTTATATATGCATTTTATTTTTTTGTCGGACAATTTACCTTTGTAATAATTTTAATAGGCTTTATCATTTTATTTACCATTTTCTTTATTTGATTGGAATCTTTATTTATTTTTATTGTAAATGCATCATGTGAGAGAGGAAAGTGGATTAATGTTTAAAACCTAGTTATAAAATAACACATAACCAAGGTACCAAGTAAGATTGATGTCTTGAACACCAATCTCTATTACGCATAAAAAAGGTCAAGATTCATTTTCCAACATCTTGTTGAGTGGCAACTGCATGACACCTACCTCTTAGAGCCCGTTAGTAGACGCCTTCAAAAGTTAATTATCAACAATAGATTGTGCCCAAGTCTCTTTTTATTGTGAAGTAGCCAATTTTTGAGTTATAGTGAGCCTCGTCCAATCTTGGACCTTAAAAGCGGGCCTTTAAGAACCCAATTAGAATCAAGCATAACGACTCTACTAGGGACTAAAGTGACCTTGCTCCTAAAAGCACCTTGGTAAATTATTTATAATTTAGTTTTTTTCGTTAATCCTATCTCTTTTTAAAATTGTATACATCTTAGAGCCTTAGAATTAAGTTAGACATCTCTTTTTAGCCCTGGTGCTATCCTGAAGCATGCTTTATGTTCACTCAATGTAGGGAGTTGTTAAGAAGACCCACAAGCCCAAGTCCAGTATTAATTGGTATATAAAATGGTGACCTATTGGTTGTTATGCTCGTGATGAACTAAACCTATTGGCAGGGACCATGCTTGGGTAGCTCTAAAGTTTCATCACCCTTGACTTAAGCCTATGTAATGACAATAACAACTTCCCCTAAGTTGTATAGCCATAATAATCTTTGCCTGCTATGTAGACCTTTATGTATTGACCAAACTTAAACTAGCTAGGAGGGTATCAGTCAAAGGTTGCCATGCTTTGGCGGGCTCTACCCGACTTGTATAAGTTAGTCAAAATACATAACGGTCAAAACCTATATGCCTGTGCTTTTAATTTTTAGAGGTTATGCTACTAATTTTCCACTGTGCACCATACGCATCCATTGGGTACCCTATTGACCCATAGGCTAAGCCCACCTAGAAAAGAGACCACACGACCTCTTGTGTCGGAGTAATAAGGTTGGAAGGTTGTTGTTATACTTGTGTGTGGTTGTGGTTAACAGCTAATGGAAACATTCATTGTATCCATATATTATGTATATATCATGCTCATGCATCATTCATCATGCATCACTCCTAACATTTGATTCTTGTAGCCATTATAAATTCATCTAGTTGGTCCAGAGGGTCAAATGGTTGCCTTATTCAGAGACCAACATTCGAGTTACTGAGATCAAGCTCAGGTTCAAGGTTAGGTTGGGAAGTTAGTTCAGAGTTGAGTGTAAGCAGTCAAGAGACAAGATCAAAAATGGATGACGAGTAGTTGAATAAGATTGGGAGAGTTACTGATGAGGCAAGGAGGTCTCTGCCTTTGAGGGAAAGTTGGTTGCATCTATTGCAGGGCCTTTAATGATGTGGGATGAGTTAGATAGTAGATTGGATAGACATCTTCAAGAGTTTGAGGAGAATGATGGCTATAATTGGCAAATTGGTGGCTTCTACAACACCAAATGTTAGAACTCAACTCGTAGCACCTGCTCATGAGACAATAGAGCCAACACATGTTGGAGACACTATAGTAGTAGATGATAATTTACCTCGAGACCCGTTAAAGAGGGAAAGGAGACGTGACCTTGACAATGATTACATTGAAGAAAAGGATAAGGAATATATTCCTTCTGTAATAAGTCTAAGGAGTAGAGGTCCCAATACTGACTATATGGCTTTCAAGAAAATGGAAAAGAAGGTTGAAACCATGTCTAGGTTGTTGTCTGTAGTAGGGAAATGAACCCTGAAGATCGAGATTAAGATGGTGATGAGCCATTACCATAGAGATTCAAAATGCCTTACTTGCCAAGGTTTGACAGTATTTTAGACCCTTTGGCACATGTTAAACAGTACATGCTAATCATAACTGGGAACACCTAGACTAAGAAGCAGAAGGTGGAATATTTTTGCTTGAGTTAAATGAGGCGTGCAATTGACTGGTATCATGGGTTGGATAGGCACACCAAAGAGGATTGGAATTTATTGACCAAAGAGTTTTTTAAGCAGTACGACTGTAATACCAGGGTAGAGGTTACCTTAAAAGACCTGGAATTACTTCAATAGAAACATGATGAGTCTTTTCATGAATACCTCACTAGGTGGAGGAATCGAGTAATGGAGATAAAGAGAAAGGATGACATAGCTAACTAGATCAGAATTTTTATCTAAAATGCAAGTCCCTACCGGAGGGATAGCCAAAAAATAAAGGGTTTAAAGGATTGGGACTCTTTGAAGGATATAGCCATAGAATCTGAAGGATAGTACTTAGCCAAAAAGGCAAGCAATGAGGGTGCAAGGAGGAATTTTGGCAATAACAAGGAAGTTTGGAGTAGTGATGGATCAAATAAGACTGGAAAGATAGCTTAAGTGTCTATTACAAAAGCTAAGTAGAGTACTATTCCAACCTCAGTAAGTCACTATCTTGGGTGCTGGACTGGCTAATCAAAGAAGGAAAGCTCCAACATTGCCATCGAAACCTATAAAGAGTCAAGGGTTGCCCTATCATAGGGAAGATCAGTACTGTATTTACCATCAACATACTGGACACCTTACTGATTACTATCACACCTTTAAGAATAGAATTTAAGATCTGATAGACAGTAAATAGATTTCAAATCTTAAAAAGAGGGAGAAGAAAAAAAAGGGGGTTATAATGTTGTATCGCTTTTGCAATGGTCAAGTAGTGACCATTAAAGCCATAAGGGAGAACCAAGTATTTTTACTAGAGATAGCAAAGCAGCCTTTCAGTGTGTTTTATATGTCCATCATCAACAATGAAAAAGGTAAAGGTACCTTTGCCGACAGCCTATAAGTGATTAATATGCTGAAGAATATGAACTTCTTGCCTAGGGCTAGGTTAGGCAAGAATTCTCAAGGGCTTCAAATTTCCAAGGGTCAAAAAGACAAGAAGGGATTAGGTTTTATTGGTCTTGAGCAGAGAAATAAAAAGAAGGAAGCAATAAAACGGATTACCTATATCTCTCAGAGTTTTATGTTAGCATCAGGTGTCTGTCTTTATTATGGGAAGAATGAACCTCAACTGATAGGGGGTGAGACAGTGTCAGGTTTTGAATTGTTCAATGATGTCTTTAATTGGGAACTAGGAGTTATCAAGCCAGTTGAGGGTTTTTAGGATGAAGAGATCCTTCTGCATCATTTGGCTTGGGACAAAAAGGTGTTTGAGGAGATCATAACAAAGAAGCTGCTTGCTGTTCAGTTGAATGGTAAAGAGAAGATAAAAGCTGAAGATCCACTTAAGGCTATTCCAAAGGCTAGAGTGACATTTGTAAGGACCCAACCATGGCCCAAATCGGATAATAGTAAAGTGACGAGAATTATGGTTAATTAAGGTAAATATTGAATTATTTTGCATTGTTAAGGTTAAGACCCATTACAGGTATTTTGGTAATTTTAGCATGTATGTAAATTGAGTATGGTAAAAATTAAGATTAAAAAGGGATATAGTTGAAGTAAATTAAGAGTCTGGGTGTTAATGTTAAAAGAGATAAGCTGATGGGGTCAAATTGAATAAGGGCAAGTTTGGAAATTCACAATGAGATATTTGCTCTACTAACTCCCTCCATAGCTTCTTGGAGAAGGAAAACAAGGGGCATTTGAGAATGGGGCATCGGCATTTTTAGGGAGATCACTCTCTCTCTCTCTCTGCTGGTTATGGGTTGGAGAAGGGAGCTAGGGTTTATGAGTGAAGATTAAAGGTAATGTCTTCAATTGAAGATCCCTTCTTCCTCTTCTCTTCTTCATTTATGATTTTTGGTTATGAGGGAATACAAGATCCTGTTGTTATCTCTGTGTGTAAGGAAAAAGGAGAAAAGCAGTTAGATCAAGAATGGGAGGAAGAAGAAAGAGCTAGATCGTTGGATGTTTGAGGAAGATGAAGTTGGAATATAAGGTATGGGAACCCTAAATATATATGGCTACTTGATGATAATTTCTATGTTCTTGTATGTGTACCCTTAGTTGAAGTGAAGGTTAAATTTTAGTGTTTAGATGAACAACGAATGATTTAAATCTAAGTATTTGAGGTGATTTTTGGGATTCAAAATCATTCGAGCTAGAAATCTAGAATTTTAATCTAGATTGTCGATATGCCTTGCGCGTGGCCGTGTGTCCTCATTTCCTTCACGCATGGCCGTGTATACCCATGCTTCTTTGCATAACCACGTGATGTCCTTGTTTCTTCTGTGTGTGGCCGTGCCTCCTTGTTGTTCCTTCCCTGCGTGGCCGTGTGCCTTCTTTTGGTTGCCTATGTGTGGCCACATGATTTTCTATGGATTCTTATGCATGGCCGCATGTTCCCTTTGGTTCTCTATGCATAGCCATTTGATGGCTTGAGTTTTTCCCCGCATGGCCGCGCCTTGCCTTTGCCTTTCCTTCTTGCGTGGCCACGTGCATGGTTTACCTTTCCTTCTGCTTGGCCACGCGTTTGGCCTTTGTTCTTTTTAAGTGGGCATGTATGCCTACACCTCCTTCTTTGGCATGGCCACTCATATGTTTTCTTTTAATGGTTCTATTACACATGCTAAGCTATAAATTCCTTATGAATCATGAATCCCGTATTTCAAAATATATTTGGAGAGAATTAAATGGACCATAAGTAATGTACATGAAGTTTATGTTAATTAAAGTGGTGGTTAGTAAGCCATAAGAGTTTCTAACGAAATAATTGAATGGGGAAGTCTTTCAAGGCATTATAAAGGACATAGGTAAATGTTAATCTCACATTTGATTACTTTCACTACTTATGAGACATAGAATGCATGTATATGATGTATTGAATAAAATGAATGTGCGATGACTAAATTGAGTATAATGATGCAAAGAGAAATGGTATTGAGGAACCACTCAGGTACGTTCTTCTTTATTGAATATGTTTTTCGTGGGGAGTCATGCGCGTATGGGTTATATGACTATATGTATGATTTCATTCTCATGAACTTTCATCAGGTATTACCAAGTCAACCTTGAAATGCAAAGCTTGTTTTTACTTCATGATCTTATATTCAATGACATGTATTACATTAGGTTCCTAAAACATTGTTTTGATCTATTATTGCATAATACTAAGTTACCATTATGCTAAAGCATTCTAGTGTAAGATATAAGTTATTTGTTGGCTATACAAGTATATAAACATGTGATATGCATTCTTGAATATTAGGGCTTTAAGCCAGTATTGCTATGAAAATGAATGATATGTGTTCATTTGTGGAAAATGATTTAAGAAAATTTTATATTAAATAAGGAAGAATATGTTGAATTCAAGACGTTCTTAAAGTGATAAAGCTTTCGGGTCTTAGTTCAGTTATGGATTAGATAGGCATGCCTAGAGGGATTCAGCAGCTGCCATAGTTGACCCCGTTTGGGTCTTTTTCCTTATCGAACCATCTTTCGACCCCATTTAGGTCTATTGTTTGTTCCTTGTTGGAACCATTGTCGACCCCATTTGGGTCTATTGTTTGTTCCTTTATGGAACCATAGTTCGGCCCTTTGGGTCCATCGTTTGATACCTTCGGTATTCATTATTCCCGTTATCCACCCTTTGAACTAGCACTTAGGCAGGCTATTAAAAGTTTAAAGATTCAGCATTGTACTATTAAATAAGGATATATGTACATATATATATATATATATATATATATATATATATATATATATATATATATATATATATATATATATATATATATATATATGTAGCGATTGCTTCACCTATGTAATGTGAACATGATAAATGGCTTACTATATTGCTTGATTGAATTCCTTTTTGGCTAGAATGATATAAATGAAATGCAGTTCTCTACTCTGCATTATATAACTATGATTGCATGACATATGTGAAGTATTGACGCCTAAAATAACTCTTATTGATGATGTATGATATATATATTTATATATATATATATACACTCCTTTATGTTTTTATTGAACATTAAAGGTATCTCATACATAATAAATGTGATTAAATGCTTACGATGAAAACTGTACTATCGATTACTATATGGTCTGGATGATTGTAAGAATAATACTCATGTTTAAGATTGCAGATTCAATTGGCATAATAAGGGTGAGATCATTTAATATTGTAGACTTATATATTTTCCTAATTTGAAGGGTGTAATGATTTTACGATATTTTATTAGAGTTTATTCTTGGAGTTGGGTTCCCTACTAAGCTTTATAGCTTAGCATGGGTTTGTTATCCATGTAGGTACTGATTAAGCTCTAGTGGATCGATAGCTGGTGGCTAGTCAGCCTATGAAGAGAAGATCTGACTAAGTGCAGTTACTTGAGGATTTCATTATGTATTTTCTTTGGCATTATGTTAGGCCTTTTAATTATAAGTTGGTTTAAGTTATTGTGGCATGTAATAATTATGGCTTGTACTGTTTATTTTTATCCTTGCCTTATCTTTGCTAAGTTATGATGTTGATGATTGATGTTTATGCACGGTTAGTGGAATTAGGGTGTTACAATTAGTGGTATCAGAGCCTAGGTTTAGTCTTTTCTAGGCAATATGAAATTATGAATGGTTCTTGGAGGTTGAGATGATATTGGTCTAGACCAAATACCCGTACTAGATGTTATTGTCATTGAGATGTAAATTTTGATGATTGCGAGGAATGATTAACTTACAATTGATGGATATTGGAGTACTGATAGGATGTTAGTTCAAAAATTGTGAGATGACATCTAAGGAATAATCGGTATCTCTCACTCCCTGATATTGGAAGTACATAAAAGCCTTGATGATCTATGATTGAAGTATAGTACGAGTTGATTATAAGTATGTTTAGATTGTTTATTACGATGTTTGAGGAAAAACTTATATGATAAAAAGATAATTGAGTTCTGGCATTGCTGAGCATGCAAGATGTTGAGGTTAATAAGATGTTCTATATATGCTCTATATATATGATTGTCCGGATTTTCCTAATTAGCATGGGCAATTAAGCATGTTTCGTTATATTAGGATGGGATAAGACATGTACAGCTTATGTGAATACCCATTGGTATTCTATTGCATACATGAAGTCATTAACACATTGCATAACATCCCATATCACTTAAAAAGCATTGCATCACATATTTGGCCCAGCTGAAAGGGGAAAACTGATAGAAAATGTAATGAGCATAGGAGTATCAGAAAATCAGAGGCAGATACTAATGATAGAGATAGGTGAGGTTGTTATAGCTATGGTTGTTTGTAGATAAGATTGAGTTTAAAAATTTATAGCATTACATATAAAGATGATATGTTTGAATTTCGAGGACGAAATTCTTTTAAGGAGGAGAGAATTGTAAGGACCCAATCATGGCCCTAACCGAATAACAGTAAAGTGACGAGAATTATGGTTAATTAAGGTAAATATTGAATTATTTTGCATTGTTAAGGTTAAGACCCATTAGGGATATTTTGGTAATTTTAGCATGTATGTAAATTGAGTATGGTTAAAATTAAGATTAAAGAGGGATATAGTTGAAGTAAATTAAGAGTTTGGGTGTTAATGTTAAAAGAGATAAGTTAATGGGGTCAAATTGAATAAGGGCAAGTTTGGAAATTCACAATGAGATATTTTGCTCTACTAACTCCCTTTATAGCTACTTGGAGAAGGAAAACAAGGGGGATTTGAGAATGGGGCATCAGAATTTTTAGGGAGATAGCTCTCTCTCTCTCTATTGGTTACGGGTTGAAGAAGTGAGCTAGGGTTTGTGAGTGAAGATTAAAGGTAATGTCTTCAATTGAAGATCCCTTCTTCCTCTTCTCTTCTTCATTTATGATTTTTGGTTATGAGGGATTACAAGATCCTGTTGTTATCTCTGTGTGTAAGGAAAAAGGAGAGAAGCAGTTAGATCAAGAATAGGAGGAAGACGAAAGAGCTAGATCGTTGGATGTTTGAGGAAGATGAAGCAGGAATTTGAGGTATGGGAACCCTAAATATATATGGTTACTTGATGATAATTTCTATGTTCTTGTATTTATGCCCTTAGTTGAAGTGAAGGTTAAATTTTAGTGTTTAGATGAACAACGAATGATTTAAATCTGGATTTGGATTTTTAATCCAGTTTGTCGATATGCCTTGCGTGTAGCCATGTGTCCTTCTCCTATCCTTTACGCGTGGCCATGCATACCCATGCTTCTTTGCACAGCCACGTGATGTCCTTGTTTCTTCTGTGCGTGGCCGTGCCTCCTTGTTGTTCCTTCCCTGCATGGTCGTGTGCCTTCTTTTGGTTGCCTATACGTGGCCACTTGATTTTCTATGGATTCCTATGTGTGGCCGCGTGTTCCCTTTGGTTCTCTATGCATGGCCACGTGATGGCTTGAGTTTTTCCCGGCATGGCTGCGCCTTGCCTTTGCCTTTCCTCCTTACGTGGCCACGTGCATGGTTTACCTTTCCTTCTGCTTGGCCACGCATTTGGCCTTTGTTCTCCTTGAGTGGGTGTGTATGCTTACACCTCCTTCTTTGGCATGCCCACTCATATGTTTTCTTTTAATGGTTCTATTACACACGCTAAGCTATAAATTCCTTATGAATCATGAATCCCGTATTACAAAATATATTTGGAGAGAATTAAATGGACCATAAGTTATGTACATGAAGTTTATGTTAATTAAAGTGGTGGTTAATAAGCCATAAGAGTTTCTAATGAAATAATTGAATGGGGAAGTCTTTCCAAGGCATTATAAAGGACATAGGTAAACGTTAATCTCACATTTGATTACTTTCACTACTTGTGAGACATAGAATGCATGTATATGATGTATTGAATAAAATTAATGTGCGATGACTAAATTGAGTATAATGACGCAAAGAGAAATGGTATTGAGGAACCACTTGGTAATATGATTGCAGATTCGATTGGCATAATAAGGGTGAGATCGTTTAATATTGTAGACTTATATATTTTCCTAATTTGAAGGGTGTAATGATTTTAAGATATTTTATTAGAGTTTATTCTTGGAGTTGGGTTCCCCACTAAGCTTTATAGCTTAGCACGAGTTTGTTATCCGTGTAGGTACTGATTAAGCTCTAGTGGATCGATAGCTGGTGGCTAGTCAGCCTTTGAAGAGAAGATCTGACTAAGTGTATTTGCTTAGGGATTTCATTATGTATTTTCTTTGGCATTATGTTAGGCCTTTTAATTATAAGTTGGTTTAAGTTATTGTGCCATGTAATAATTATGGCCTGTACTGTTTATTTTTATCCTTGCCTTATCTTTACTGGGTTATGATGTTGATGATTGATGTTTATGCATGGTTAGTGGAATTAGGGTGTTACAACATTTGATGTCGCTATGATTGAAGAAGATACTTTCACTAGTATTGTTTATGTTCCTCAACTTTTTAATGAGGACAATGATTACTCTTTTGATTATGTTAATAAGATGAACAATTTTGCTTACTTGTATGATGTTTTTTTATTTATTTCAATATGTATAATCATGATCATGAATCATTTATATTTGGCATTAACTTAACAAATACATGTTTATTTAATCTTGGAATGAAAGAAAATCCAAGAGGAATTTTATTAACATCAGATATAACCCCTAAATAGAGAGAAAAATTGGAGAAAATATTGAAAAAATATGAAAAAGTCTTTACCTGGACCTACGAAGATATGCCGGGAATAGATTGAGAAATAGATGAATATGCCATCATAACCTATCTAGGATACAAACTAGTCAAGCAAAAGCTTATGAGACTGAGGCCAGAATGGGCTAAAAAAAGTTAAAGATGAGGTTAGGAAGCAAATAGAGGCTAAGTTCCTAGTGGAAGTTCAACACCCTACATGGCTAGCAAATGTAGTTCCTATAACAAGGAGGGATGGAAGAGTTAGAGTCTATGTGGACTATAGAGACCTAAACAAAGCTTGCCTTAAGGATGACTTTCCACTACCTTACATAAATGTATTGGTTACTAGTGCAGCTGCCTGTTGCATGTACAACTTTATAGATAGGTATGCTGGGTATAATCAGATTTTGAATAAGACAGTAAATCGAATTAAGACAACCTACATCACCGAATAAGATACCTATGCCTACTAGGTCATGCCTTTTGTGCTTAAGAATGCAAATGCCACTTATTAGAGGATGGCAACTAAGATACTGGATGACTTAATTCACAAAGAAATTGAGGTATATATGGATGACATGGTGATCAAGTCAACTACTCAAGAAGGTCACTTTAAGGCACTAAAAAATTTCTTTTAGAGAATCGACAAGTATAACCTTCACCTCAACCCGAAGAAGTGTATCTTTGAGCTCACTTTAGGGAAGCTTTTATGGCATGTGGTGAGCTAGAAAGGTGTAAAGGTGGATCCTGACAAAGTGGGCCATTAAGGACATGCTAATACCCTAGAAAGAAAAGGAAGTCAGAGGATTTCCAGGTAAAATTCAGTATATAAGAAGGTTCATAGCCAAGTTGACTTCGATTTGCCAACCACTATTCAAGCTACTTAGGAAGGACTGGCTAGTGGTTTGGAATAAAAATCATCAAAAGGCATTCGATACCATCAGGGAATACCTTCTACATCCACTAGTGCTAAGATTGCCACAGGTAGGTAAGGCTTTGATTTTGTATTTAGCCATAGAGGATAGCTCAGTGGGGGTAATGATGGCTCAAGAGGATGATTTATATTTGGCATTAACTTAACAAATACATGTTTATTTAATCTTGGAATGAAAGAAAATCCAAGAGGAATTGGAATTTTATTAACATCAGATATAACCCCTAAATAGAGAGAAAAATTGGAGAAAATATTGAAAAAATATGAAAAAGTCTTTACCTGGACCTACGAAGATATGCCGGGAATAGATTGAGAAATAGATGAATATGCCATCATAACCTATCTAGGATACAAACTAGTCAAGCAAAAGCTTATGAGACTGAGGCCAGAATGGGCTAAAAAAAGTTAAAGATGAGGTTAGGAAGCAAATAGAGGCTAAGTTCCTAGTGGAAGTTCAACACCCTACATGGCTAGCAAATGTAGTTCCTATAACAAGGAGGGATGAAAGAGTTAGAGTCTATGTGGACTATAGAGACCTAAACAAAGCTTGCCTTAAGGATGACTTTCCACTACCTTACATAAATGTATTGGTTACTAGTGCAGCTGCCTGTTGCATGTACAACTTTATAGATAGGTATGCTGGGTATAATCAGATTTTGAATAAGACAGTAGATCGAATTAAGACAACCTACATCACCGAATAAGATACCTATGCCTACTAGGTCATGCCTTTTGTGCTTAAGAATGCAAATGCCACTTATTAGAGGATGGCAACTAAGATACTGGATGACTTAATTCACAAAGAAATTGAGGTATATATGGATGACATGGTGATCAAGTCAACTACTCAAGAAGGTCACTTTAAGGCACTAAAAAATTTCTTTTAGAGAATCGACAAGTATAACCTTCACCTCAACCCGAAGAAGTGTATCTTTGAGCTCACTTTAGGGAAGCTTTTATGGCATGTGGTGAGCTAGAAAGGTGTAAAGGTGGATCCTGACAAAGTGGGCCATTAAGGACATGCTAATACCCTAGAAAGAAAAGGAAGTCAGAGGATTTCCAGGTAAAATTCAGTATATAAGAAGGTTCATAGCCAAGTTGACTTCGATTTGCCAACCACTATTCAAGCTACTTAGGAAGGACTGGCTAGTGGTTTGGAATAAAAATCATCAAAAGGCATTCGATACCATCAGGGAATACCTTCTACATCCACTAGTGCTAAGATTGCCACAGGTAGGTAAGGCTTTGATTTTGTATTTAGCCATAGAGGATAGCTCAGTAGGGGTAATGATGGCTCAAGAGGATGATTTTAGGATCTAGTATACAGTGTATTATCTCAGCAAGAAATTTCATCCTTATGAAGCGAAGTACATAAAAGTTGAAAAGATTTGTCTAGCAGTAATTTAAGCTTAAAAGAAATTGAAACATTACTTCATTCCTACAAAATATAAGTTGTAGCTAAGCAGAACCCTCTCAGATATTTATAGGAAGCTCTTTCACTCTGAGGGAAGATGGAAATGTGGTTAATCCTCCTACAAGAGTTTGATATATAATACATCACTAGGAAGACCATTAAAGGAAAGGCGGTAGTAGAATTCCTAACTTTTCAACCATTTGAAGGATAAGAGATAACCTATAAGTTCCCTAATAAGCATCTTATAGCCATAACAGTTTAGGGTTGGTAGATGTACTTTGATGGAGCTGTAAATAGCAAAGAAGCTAGAGTGGGAGTAATCTTGGTAAACCCAAAGGGAGAGAAAATTCCTTTAGCCAAGAAATTGAGGTGCAAAGCCAGCAATAATGAAGCCAAATATGAAGCTTGCATCTTTGGGTTAGAAGCCTTACTAGCTGTGGAGGAAAAATCTACAGAAGTATTTGGAGATTCTCTTTTAGTAGTCTATCAAGTGAGGGGTGAATGGTCAGTAAAGGAAGAGTGGTTACTACCCTACCTCAAGTGTCTAAAAGCTTTGAGTAGCTAATTCGAAGTCTGTACTTTCGGATATATGCCTAGAGAAGAGAACCAACTAGTAAATGCCTTAGCCACCTTGGTATCAATATGGGATAATCCAAGAAGGCTAAGTATAAAGCTTATATTGTTCTCAAGTTCTAATAAGCTATGTTTTGAGAATGAGCAGATTATGGATGTCGAGGTGGATGATGGGAAATCATGGTACTATGACATTTAAAACTACTGGGAAAAGTTGGCATTCCTAGATGAAGCCACTGAAAGGGACCAAAGGATGATCCATAAGTTATCAACTCAATTCATTACAATAGGTTGAGTACTTTATAAGAGATAGCCTAATGGTATCCAACTAAGGTGCTTAAATGAGAAGGAGGCTAGAAAGGTCGGGAAAGAAATACATACAGGTGTAAGTAGAGCCCATATGGATTGTTTGGCTTTAGGGAAAAAAGATTATGCTTTAAGGATTCTTCTAGCTCAAAATGGACACTGCCTATTCTAAGTATGTCAGAGAGTGTCAACTATGTCAACAGTATGCAGACTTGAGGCACTTGCTAGTTTCTAAGCTATGCAATCTCATATCACCATGGCCATTTGCTACATTGGGTATAGATATCATAGGTATGATTCATTTGCCAGCTTCAAATAGGCATAGGTTCATTATAGTGGCTATTGATTATTTCACCAAGTGGG
The DNA here is from genome assembly GCA_037975025.1 of Excoecaria agallocha. NCBI lineage: Eukaryota > Viridiplantae > Streptophyta > Magnoliopsida > Malpighiales > Euphorbiaceae > Excoecaria > Excoecaria agallocha. Next base: position 36,212,391 of record CM075807.1, on the reverse strand, counting down.
TAGAAGTAAAATCCTTCAATAAGGTAGATGCTAGGGACATGGTCAAGTTCATTGAGAGGAACCTGATATGCAGATATGGTTTGCCCACCATATAGTATCAGATAATGGACTTCAGTTTTTTATGAGATCAGACAAATGCTCATCAAATATAGGATCTAGCACCACAAGTCTTCTCTTTATCAACCTTAGGCCAATTGGGCAATCGAGGCGGCTAACAAAAACATCAAAAGAATTTTGGCTAAGATAGTTCGAACTTATAAAGAGTGGGCCGATAAGCTACCTTGCGCATTATGGGGTTATAGGACCACAACCAGAACTTCAGTAGAAACTACTCCATTTTTCCTTGATCTATGGAAAAAAAGCTATACTGCCAGTAGAAATTAAGCATCGATCTTTGAGGGTGGTCTTAGAAGCTGCACTACTAGAAACAAAGTGGGCTAGATAGAGATTGTTACAGCTTAACCTACTAGATAGGGATAGGATGCGGGTGTACTATCATAACCAAATGTATTAAAAGAGGCTAGCTTGTTCATTCAAGAAACAAGTTAAGAAACATCCCTTGAAGGAGGGAGATATGGTGTTCAAATAGATAAGGCCTGGAATTCCAAATATTCGAGGCAAGTTTATACCTACTTGGGAAGGACCTTTTGTGCTAAAGAAGTTGTTATCTAAGGGAGCTGCTATCTTATTACACAGCTATGGTAATGAGCTCAGAGAGTCGGTAAATATAAACAGATTGAAAAGGTTCTATGGCCAAGACTAAAAGAGAAAAAGAAGAGAATAAAAACCCTGCGGGTTGAAAATTGCAAAAACAGCTGCCTTACAAAAATTGGGTGCCTCATCAGGGTGAAAACCAAAAAAAAAAATCTTGGGCAAAAAATAAAGGCTAAGAGAAAATAATCAATCAAGAAAACCTGAGAGGGCTGATTGATGATAGGAGTTATAATGCTTCTAAAGTCTTATTTTCAAGATTAAATAATATGTGTTGATAATTATGAATTATAACTATGTTATTAGTATGTTTTTAGGTGATTTAATTGTTAATTTAGTGTTAATTTGGTTAATTTGGTGTTTACTTTTATTAAGTGTAATTTATGTGGACTTAAATGTAATTTGGTGTTTTTAGGGGCTAAATTGGAGAAAAGAGGAAGTTAATTGAAGAAAGGAAGAAAATTGGAGCAATAATGTAATTTTGAAGCCAAGTTATACATATAGTACAGAGATAAAGCCCTCTCTTGAGGGGAAATAGCCCTCTTCTGAGGAGAATGAGCCCTCACCTGGGGAGAACAAGCCATTTACCCAGGAGAAATAACCCTCACTTGAGGGGAAGGCTTCCAATATCGATAAAATTCCTCTATCATCTGGTTTAGGAAGTTACAAAGCATCAAACTTCTTCTTTTGAGAGTATTTAAGCAAACTAAAGCACCAGAATTAGGGAGATAGCTAGAATTACAAATTTTTACTCAAGTTTTTAACCTAGTTTTCAAGACATAAGAATAGAGGGTTGGAGGCTAGAACTTCACTACAAAAAAAATACATTTTACCGATGAAATTATGCTTTTTACCGATAGAAAATGACCTTATCAATGATTTTTTTTATTATTTTACTAACATAATACATCTATCACTAAAATGCTCGTAGGTACCAAAATCAGTAAATATTATCGATGGCTTATACCAATGGATTTATAAAAAAATTCTATTAGTAGTTTTATTTAAAATCCGTCAGATTGTTTCATAGGTAAAATTTAACGAATAAATTATTAATTTATTTTAATATAAACAGCAACAGATTTTTTTCGTAGGTAATTTTGTCGACAAAATATATTTAGTATAAATATTATAACTGGTAGTGATAGATTTATTCGTTAGTAATTTTGTCATTAACATATAATTTTTCTATTTATTTTTTTGAATTTTTTACAAAAATTATATATTTTCTGTTTGTCAATCCCAGATTAAACATGATAAATTAAATACAAAAATTCTAAAATTTAAATTGATATAACAAAATTAATATATGCATCATAACTGTTGTACACATATATTTTTATATTGTACACAATCTTTTACAGTTGTACAAAAAATTTGTTAATTCTAACTGCTATGCAAGCAATACCAATATTGATATTTGCATTTTCATACCACAAATAATGCTGCACAAAAAATTAACTATCTCAATTGAAAATTATAGCTGCTATGCTAAAAATGTTGTACTAATATCGACATTTGCATTTGCATACCATAAATAATGTTGTACAAAAAAATTAAGTATTTTAACTACTATGCAAAAAATTAACACTATTAATTGAAAATTATGACTTTAACATAAAGAATGCAAATTTACATCAATAGTATTTACATACCACAAATAATGCTCTATTGCTCTTCAGCAATTCCTTAAAATGCGAATGGATTTTCCCACCTTCTGGACCAACCTCCTAAAATTCAAATGACAAAAATAGGAAAATTACCCATGTTTATCAGTGCATATATACCGAATTAGAAAGTATATACAATCTATATAAAGAGCATTATTAAATTTTCAACTTCCATTATTTTCCTTAGCCAACAACCTTCGCAAGGAATCTCGATTATCCTAAAAGAATATCAATCCTCACCTTCAATATAGAGATTGTCATATCATACTTTACTAAAACAATTTAAATATAAAATCTTGCTACTAGTTTTGTAAAATGCATGAGCTTGTATGTTATTGGAGTTGAGGGGTTCATGAGCTTCATGACATTATGTCTCTTTTGTTACATGTTATATGTGGATGGCAATCTGGTTTCTATTGAACAAAGTTCATTTTTATTTTCCAAGCTCTTTGTTGAAAGATTATACACCTTCTAGTTCCCTAAACATGTGAATAGAACTGTTCTTTCTTTTGCCAAACAATCTGAATTTTTTATATGCTATGCCCTTATTTATGTTTAATAAGCTAAAGATTTTCTAGACAAGCATAACATGTCATTTAAAATCAAAAGGTTCTAATTCAAGTATAAAAATTTGGGCACAGGAAGTGAAGGTAGAAATACATACTTAGCAGTAAAGTAGTAGTGATGGAAATTAATGATATTAGGTGGTGGTCGTGAGCTACTGATAGATTTGAATTTCTTGATACCTTGGCTTAATCCTACAATTCTTAAAATAGTAAAATCAAACCTGGGGTTGATAGTTTATCTACATGAAATATTTGAAATATTTGAAATTGCTTACATTTTGTCTTGAAAAGATAGATTTATCCAAAGCTACAAACCACTTTGTGTTCCTTTTTCGCTTGGCATTTTTTAGTAGATTATTCTTATTCTTGCTAGCATTTTTGAGTGGATTATCCCTTTTTCTGCTGCCATCCACAGCACAAAACACATTCAATTTTCCCTTTTCATTTAAAAAAGAAAGAAAGAAAGAAATAGAATAGAGAACAGAAGGCCAATTGTAGGATAAAGTTATACAATGTAACATTTGTATTTGTCCAAATCAATGAAGAAAACTTTACTTGCACATCTCAAGTGTGGATTGGTCCCTTATTCCCTACAAAATCTTGATAAGTGATGCCTCTCTATTCAATATTCACATAGGATTAACATTCCAAGAATTAGATTTTTCAACTAAGGGTCAGTTTGGCAAAACTTATGAAAATAAATTTTTCAATTAGTAAAAGCTATATTTAAAAAAGCTATATCTCAAAATGTAGGTAATTTTTTGGTAAATAAAAGACAAAATGACTTATAAATTGAAAAGCAGTTTACCAACTGTTTGGTTAATAATGCGATTAGAAATAACTTTTCAGAATAAAAAAAGACGAAAAAGAACATATATAATTTTAATATATTATATTCAATCTCATTAGAAAATAATAATTATTTCCACTTATTTGCATTTTTTTACTCCACTAAACTATTAAAAAATATATAGTTAAATAAAAATAAATATAACATAAAAATAAAAAATAGATACCCTGCATCCTATAAGCACTCTTCCTTTATAGCTTTCAAAATTAGTTGTTCATCAATTGTCAATGAAGCACGTTGTACTCATGGTGAATCATGAACTATTGATGAGAAGCTTGGTACTTCTTCAAAAGAGGAAGTTAAATCTAAAAATGATTTAGTTAACAGTGTTGAACAAATAGACTTATCCACAAAAGACTCTAATGATCACACAAATGGAATGAGAATAAGATTGCCGGAGGATGATGTCGATGTTCAGTCAAGTGTTGGTAATAATTTTGAATTGATCAACTTCAAGGTTGTAACTCCAGCCAATAAGCCCGAGCTAGATGATGTTATTAAAGACAAAACTATTGGTAGCAATGGCGACTTTACCACTTCAGCTATTAGTTCAGAGATGGATATTTCTTCTTCTAAGGAAGTATCCCTAGAGGATGGCAAAAATGAGGATGTTAGTGAATCAGCAGTCTGGTATTGAAGTAGCTGCTAATTTTGCATCTCAAGCTGGTGACAAAGAGAATACCGATGTCCAAGATACAGATCCTAGCATGCAAAACATCGGCATGAACTATACGATTAATGATCAAGTTGGTAAAGGTCTTCCTAAAATCTTAAATCAGCAAGTAATAACCAGTGTTGTGGATGAGAAGACTTATACAGCATCAAATTATAATGTAGTGGCTGAGGAATTATTCCAAACGCAGTAGATGAGATATCAACCCATACTGCAGCAGATGAGGAGCCAACCTATAATTTATTGGATGAAGAACCCATTGAGGAACCAACCATAATCTCTCACCTTTGCTCTCGAAATAGTCTTTTATATTACGTATATTTGTTATTATAAAATAAAATAAGGGATATTTTTGTCCATAAAAAATTTTAAATTAGCTTTCCTGAAAAGCTAAAATTTTGGCTTTCTTGAAAAGCTTTAATTTATAGCCTTTTCAAATATGAGGTTTTTTTACTTTTCACAAAATTGATTTTTCTAAAATTAACATTTACCAAACATCTATTTTGATCTAATAATCAGCTTTATCTTTAATAATTAGCTTTTTTTTCTTTTCAGAAGCAATGCCAAACACACCCTAAATTTCTAAACCAAAATCTATCTTACCTCAAGCATGTACATGGCAGTCTTAAAACCTATCAAAAAAGGTATTCTTATTAGAATACAAAATCCCTGATTTTTCATTAAAAAGAATTTATGGATGTAAAGAAAGGTAGAGAAAATTAAATTAATTTATTTTCTTTTATTTAGATAATAAATAAAAGAGTTAAATTTATATAAAAATGAAAAAGGTAAATTAAAGTAAAAAAGAGGAAAAAAGAATAGCAATTCACTCCATATTTCTACTTTTATTTCTCTCTATTTAAATAAAGTGAAATGAGAATAAATATAACAATTATTTTATTTTTGTTCTTTAATTATATGAGAATATATTAAATTTATCATCTATTTTACCGAAAAGTAACAAAATAATGAAAAAGTAAAGTAAAAGTAAATCCAAGTCCCATTTCTTTCTGTTGGAATATTATGGTTACATGCATCACATACATGAGCGGAATTTTAAATTTTTTTTTAACCATAAGATCTGATCTTGCCATGAATACACAATATAACTATATGAGAATAAGAAAAATCACCTTTGATTTTTGTTGAACAGTTGATTTTACTTCGCACCGGGTTGTCGCAAACCACAGTGTCCAAAATCGAACACCTCCAATGAGTAATCCACACTAGAGAGGGGTAAATTGAACCAACAACTTGGTGTTCAACTAGGGCTGGCCGAAATTCCCAAGAGCTAGCTTGGGAAGTGGCGCAAAAGTGGAGAGAGAATAAGTGAAAGGACTTTCCTTTTGTTTTAATCACCTAACCCTAATTCTCATTAGTTGGCCTTTTATAGTTAGGTTAAAATTCCAACTCCTTAATGAGATTGGGCTCTTTAAAATTGCTGGAGAATTATTAATTGGGCTTCTGGAATTAATTATAATCATTTGGGCTTAATTAAATCCAAATTAAATCTTTTCATAAAAGACCATGCACAAAATCCACAAACTAGGCCCTTTGTGCATCTAATTGGATTTAAATACCCAAATGGATTCCAAATCCAACCAAATTAAATATGTGAGTTCCATAACACTTATGTAACATATATAAATTAATTTGGTCCAAGAAAAAGTCCTCTAAGCCCTTCTGTATGAAGTTGGCGTGTAGCCCTCTTCTGGAGGGCTTCCTCCAACTTCTTCATTCCTTTGGCCCTCTATAATTTCTCCAATGGTCCTATTAATTATTATATCAGTCCTATAACACTTATAGTAGTCTTATAACACTTATAAGACAATAATAATTAATCATGAAATACATTATTTCATTTAGGTCCAATTTACAGAACATTTCTCAAAAGTTCCGCGGACAATTTTATTTGATCATAATTAATTAAACTCTTTAATTAATTATTATCATATTCTCCTCTCTACCTTTATAATAATATCAAATATTATTATCCTTGTCATTTTACCATTTTACCCTTTTCTCTATATGTGTGTGACCTATTGGGTTCCTGTCCATGTTGGCAGTATAATATGTAATTGTGAGTTCTATTCAAAACTCACATGATTTAAACTCCTTTAAATCAATTTATCAATCTCTATTGATATTTTGATACATCATTATACAAGTCATGATTGGCCTCTAGCTAGGCATCATGACTACCCAAATGTCAGGAAAGTCATGTGGTTTGACTGTACCCTTCCATAGAAACAGTTACCGTGCAATTACTCCTTTCACCACTCTTATCTCAATCAGATTCTGAGTATGGATTTCTGTCAACTCATATAAATCTAATTATGTATGTTCTATTAATTTAACCATTGTTCCTAAAATGCCCTTCATGGATCTCCATCCATCTCGGCATATTACTCTGGCCAGAGATTCACTGAACAAGGTAATTATAGAATCATGTGAGATAACTTCCCTTGTTAAATCTGGGATGGTGAATCCTTTGTCAATCACTCAACTATCTTCAAGTAGGTCATGATATACCCAATCTCCTAACTATGTTCACTCCCAGTTGGAAGTAATCAGTTATGGAGTCAAAGTATACCACTTGCTACTTAAGATAACTTTGGTGATCTCAAGTCTAAGGATACTTGCACAACCGCTATGAAGAGATTCCTCACTGACATAGATTTAATATCCATATGAGGATTCTCTTTGCAGGTCTCCAATGAACTTGTTCCTCTAACAAGCATCCACATGTTAGCTTTGATTATCATCCATAATCACAACTATGAGAACCATTGCTTGAACCATTCAAGAAGCATAACATGTGCTAGTCTGTCCGAATTAACAATGTCCTATCTTGTTAATTCTATGACTAGGGATATTTAGATATTAACACATTTGCATGCGATAGACATCTCACATCATGAACACCTTCATGATTGCCTTTGCACTGTGTTTATAATATCTAGGACTTCATTTATTAATTTAAGATTTACAAACTCATGTATTCAAACACAGCATTAATAAATGAATGATGCCTTTTATTAAGAATATAAATTTCATACATATGAAAAACATCCCTATTACATGGGCTCTAGGGCATACTCTCTAACAATCTCCCACTTGCACTAGAGCCAATCACTCATATGTCTCAGACCCATGCTATTTATATGGTGATCATGCTTTATCTGGGAAAGTGCTTTAGTGAGGGGATCCGCCACATTGTCATCTGTGGGAACCCTTTCTATTTTCACATCATTTCTAGCTACTATTTCCCTTATGAGATGGTAGCGTCTGAGAACATGCTTGGATCGCTGATGAGACCGTGGTTCCTTCGCTTGCGCAATGGCTCCATTGTTGTCACAATATAAAGGAATCGGATCAACAATGCTAGGCACCACTCCTAGTTCGGTTATGAACTTTTTGATCCAGACTGCTTCTTTGGCTGCTTCTGAAGCAGCAATGTACTCAGCTTCTGTCGTGGAATCAGCAGTTGTTTCTTGTTTGGAACTTTTCCAACTAACCGCTCCTCCTCCCATTATGAACACATAACCAGATTGTGATTTACAATCATCTTTGTCAGATTGGAAGCTGGCATCTGTATACCCGTTTACTTCCAAACTGCCCTCTCCATATGCCAAGAATATATCCTTAGTCCTTCTCAAGTACTTAAGAATATTCTTGACAGCTGCCCAATGTTCCTCTCCAAAATTAGATTGGAATCTGCTTGTGACACTCAAAGCAAATGCTACATCTGGACGTGTACATAACATAGCATACATGATAGAACCAATTGCAGATGCATATGGTATTCTATTCATGCTCTCTCTATCCTCCAGTGTCTGTGGACACATAGACTTAGAAAGGTGTTTCCCATGCACCATGGGTATAAACCCTTTCTTAGAGAGATCCATATTGAACCTCTTCAATACTTTATCTATATATGTACTTTGAGAAAGACCTAGCAACCTATTGGATCTATCTCTATAGATCCTTATTCCCAGAATATAGGATGCTTCTCCAAGGTCTTTCATGGAGAATTGCTTGGATAACCATATTTTAACAGATTGGAGAAGAGAAATGTCATTTCCCATGATCAATATGTCATCTACATATAGAACTAGGAAGACAATTGCACTCCCACTGACCCTTTTATACACACAAGGTTCATCTTCATTCTGTGAGAAACCAAACTCTTTGATTGTCTCATTGAATCGTATGTTCCAACTCCTAGAGGCTTGCTTCAATCCATAAATGGATCTTTGAAGCTTGCATACCTTTTCGCCATTTCCTGATGTGAATCCTTCTGGTTGTGTCATATACACATCCTCGGTAAGATTTCCATTAAGGAAAGCTGTCTTCACATCCATCTGCCAAATCTCATAATCATAATGAGCTGCAATGGCTAAAAGTATTCTTATAGACTTAAGCATCGCTACAGGAGAAAAAGTTTCGTCATAGTCAATACCTTCTTTTTGACGATAACCTTTTGCTACTAAGCGAGCTTTATAGGTAACTATATTACCTTCCATGTCAGTCTTCTTTTTGAAGACCCATTTGCACCCTATGGGTTTTATCCCTTCAGGTGGTTGAGTTAAAGTCCATACTTTATTCTCATACATGGAGTCCATTTCGGACTGCATAGCCTTAAGCCATAAATCACGTTTTGAACTGTTCAAAACTTCTTGATAGCTTGTAGGCTCATTGTCCTCTACTACAGTTATGCCTCTATCCGAATCAATGTGAAATCCATATCTCACAGGGATAGAACGCATCCTAGTAGACCTTCTAGGATTCTGTGTATAATCAGGTTCAACTGTAATCTCATCATTATGAAATTCAGTTTCGGGTTCAATCGGTTGATCTACTTCTATTTGTGGGTCCTGAACTTCACCAAGTTCAATTTTACTCCCACTGTCTTCTCGTAGGAGAAACTCTTTTTCCAAGAAGACAGCATGCCTTGAAACAAACACTTTTTGTTCTAAGGGATTATAGAAATAATATCCAAACGTTTCTTTTGGATATCCCACAAATAAACATTTGTCAGACTTAACATCCAGTTTGTCTGACATTGTCCTCTTCACATAAGCAGGACAACCCCATACTTTCATATGAGAAAGCGTGGGTTTCTTGTTATTCCACATCTCATATGGAGTAACATCAACCGATTTACTAGGAACTCTATTTAACACATAAACAGCAGTTTCTAGTGCATATCCCCAAAAAGACTTAGGCAAGTCCGCTCGGCTCATCATTGATCGAACCATATCTAATAGTGTTCGATTCCTCCTTTCGGATACACCATTGTGTTGTGGTGTATATGGAGGAGTCCATTGAGATAAAATCCCATTATCTCTAAGATAATCCTGAAACTCTTGACTTAAGTATTCTCCACCTCGATCTGATCTAAGTGTTTTAATACTTTTGCCAAGTTGTTTCTCTACTTCATTTCTGAATTCTTTGAACTTTTCAAATGCTTCAGACTTATATTTCATTAGATAGATGTATCCAAACCTGGAATAATCATCTATGAAAGTAATGAAGTAGGAGTAACCTCCTCTAGCATGTGTAGTCATTGGACCACATACATCCGAATGTATTAAGTCCAAAACCATTTTAGCTCGTTCTCCTTTACCAATAAAGGGAGCTTTTGTCATTTTTCCCAATAAACAAGATTCGCATGTATCAAATGATTCATAATCAAATGATCCCAAATCACCTGACTTGTGCAATTTGGTCATGCATTTTTCATTTATGTGGCCTAAACGACAATGCCATAAGTATGAGGTATTTAGATTATCATGTTTCATTCTCTTGGTATCCACATTATGTACTTCTTTAATTAAATCAAGAACAAATATACCATTCTCAATGATAGCTTTTGCATAAAATATATTGTTCTTAAAAATGTAACAACATTTGTCCTTTAAAGAAATATCATAATCGTTCATTAAACAACTGAAAGAAATAATACTCTTGGACAAAGCTGGAACATAATAACAATTATTTAATTCCAGTACTAATCCACTCGGAAGAGGCAAATGATAAGTCCCCACAACAGTTGTAGAGATGTTTTGTCCAGTAGCTGACTGCAAACAAATCTCTGCCTTTCCAACTCTTCTAAAGCTTCTAAGCCCCTGTAGATCATTACATAAATGAGATCCACATCCGGTATCTAATACCCAAGATTGTTTTGAAGCAATAGAATAAGTATTAATTTCAATCATATGAATACCTGAAGTAGATGCAACAGCTTGCTTCTTCTCCTTAAGAGAATCTAGATAGGCCTTGCAGTTACGCTTCCAATGACCATCTTTTCCACAATGGAAGCAAGTTCCTTTGGGATTCTCTTTCTTGGCAACCTTCTTCTTGGAGATCCCACCATTCTTTGGCTGCGCCTTGGTTATCATCTTCTTCTTCTGCTTCTTGCCTTTAGCAGAAGTGACAACCATGACACTTTTTGGATCTTTCTTAAATGATCCATCAGCTGTCTTGAGCATGTTGATTAACTCAGGAATGGATACTTGGATCTTGTTCATGTTGAAGTTAAGCACAAAAGGTGCATAACTTGGAGCCAACGAGTACAAGATTAAATCTATGTATAGATCATTATCCATAACATAGCCAAGTCTACTCAAATGCTCAATATACCCATACATCTTCAATGCATGAGCAGCAGCTGAAGTGCCTTCCACCATTTTGCAACTAAATAGAGCTCGAGCAATCTCATATTGCTCAGTTCTAGCCTGAGAAGAATAAAGCTCCTCTAGATGCAAAACAATGGTTCTAGCATCCATCATTTCATGTTGCTTCTGAAGCTCCGAGGACATAGCACCCAGCATCAAACATGCTGCTGCTTCACTATCCTCCATGTATTTTCGATAAATGCCTTTGATCTCATCAATGGCATCATCTGATGGAAGTGGTGGTGGATCTTTATCCAAGACATAATGGATCTTTTCAGCCCTGAGAACAATTCTCACTTGCCTGATCCAGTCAGAATAGTTGTTGCCAACCAGCTTGTTATCCAAGATTGATCGTATATTAATGTTTGATGTGCTCATGATGATGACCTAGATGTGAAAATGAAAAGATATGAGAGTATGTTCATATATATGTATGCATTAATAAGGTCTTTAATTAATACATTTACTCCCACTATTTTATTGCGAATTAATAGCCCTCACTATTTAATCCGAGAAAACCCGATGGTTTTCTTAGTGGGCCAATATCCAATCCTTGATATGTAATTTGACCTTGACTGTGGTCAACAAGCCAAATTCCATACCCTTGAAAGGTAGGTATCTCTATACCAATTGTGTCTCTACACAACTATTGGATCATTAGGTTATCAACTCTTGATGCATGCATATCATATATGCATTCCCTAATCTTGCCTCTAGAACCATTAGCCTTGACTGTGGTCAACAAACTAATGGGCTAGCTAAGATGACCCATTTAATTAGATTTGAACATATTCGATATAATGTGAGCTTGACTGTGGTCAACAACCCACACTATAAAGAACTCTGGTTCTCCTCAAATTAATGGAAGGCTTATATACCTTAGTATTTGTTTGAGGGTTTTAGTTAATTAAGTCTCATCATACATGGTTGGCATACATTGGTATGCATCCTATATCTATCACATAAATATAAGCATACAAATATGGTATAGTTATGGACTTCACTACATTGATTTCCCCGAGCCATGAGGGAAATCAAAAGGTCACACCTAGGTAGTATGCATGATTCAAACAAGAAAAATAATTACATTATCTTCAAGCTTGTTGGATCTCCATCCGGCCCATCTTGCTCCTTGAAAATGGTCTCCATCTCTATTTCTAATTCTAATCTAAGTAATCTAATTACATATTACAATTTGAAATCAAATACAAACCAAAAACAAGTGGCCGGGACATGAAAGTCCTCATTGGGCCAAAACATGCATTATGCTCAATCACATTGGGCTTTGTCCATAACTAACCATCATGCCAATCATTCACCCTTATATGCCTTTCTAATGCATAAAGAAAAGGATTACTAACTTTGTTTCAACCTTTGAAACTATATTTTGAGTTATTTTAATGATGTGATCAAATTAGGAAACTTTTTCCATTTTGGAAACTTTCATTTTAGGAAACCTTTTTGCATGAATTTGTTCTTGTCTTAATAATCAATCAAATTGATTATTAATTAATTATAAATTGATTATTTAATTAATTAATCATATTAAATAATTAAAAAAAATCAATTTTGGGCTTAAAACAAGTGTAGGCCGAAACCCACAGAAGAAAAACCCTAAGTGTGTTCACACACAAACTAGTTTTGTGTCATTTGGACCATTTGGGCCTTTTGGAATGAGCCAAGCCCACTCCAGCCCTTAAAACCCATTAATAAACTTAATTAATGTTTATAATAGTTAATTTAAATCAGCTCCTTGGGCCCACCAAGTCATTCACTAATTTAAACCAAGTCCGTAAACATAATTAAGCCCATTAAGTGGTTTTAATGAATTAAAATTAATCAAATTAATTTAAGGCCCATTTTAATTAATCCAATTAATTAAAAACACTTTAATATATCATATATATCATATTTAGAAGATCAAAAGTCGTTCTAACCAAGAACACATCAAGAACACCAATTTATCGAACTTTTCGACAAAACTAGTTTTCATGCAAAACTTGTTCGATTTTAATTCCGTTCGATCCTACGGCTTAATATCACATATTAAACACATAAAATATCATTTAAATGATTTTTAAATGGATCCATAAGAAATTAAATTAGAACAGCCCCTACATTACCTAGGGTTTCACGCCAAACCCTAATGGGTTTCACGCAAAACCCTAGTCACTTTTCTTCAAAAGTTCCGTTTTTGTTTCCGTCAAATTTATTTGATCACACATACAACCAGAAATCAATATTTCTCATTCATGAACAATCAAATCTAATATTTTAAAGTTCATGAAATAAATAACTCAAAACAAAACAAAACTTATTCCGCAGAAAAATATAGAATTGTATATCCATGGCAAAACCTGGCTCTGGTACCATGTTGGAATATTATGGTTACATGCATCACATACATGAGCGGAATTTTAAATTTTTTTTTAACCATAAGATCTGATCTTGCCATGAATACACAATATAACTATATGAGAATAAGAAAAATCACCTTTGATTTTTGTTGAACAGTTGATTTTACTTCGCACCGGGTTGTCGCAAACCACAGTGTCCAAAATCGAACACCTCCAATGAGTAATCCACACTAGAGAGGGGTAAATTGAACCAACAACTTGGTGTTCAACTAGGGCTGGCCGAAATTCCCAAGAGCTAGCTTGGGAAGTGGCGCAAAAGTGGAGAGAGAATAAGTGAAAGGACTTTCCTTTTGTTTTAATCACCTAACCCTAATTCTCATTAGTTGGCCTTTTATAGTTAGGTTAAAATTCCAACTCCTTAATGAGATTGGGCTCTTTAAAATTGCTGGAGAATTATTAATTGGGCTTCTGGAATTAATTATAATCATTTGGGCTTAATTAAATCCAAATTAAATCTTTTCATAAAAGACCATGCACAAAATCCACAAACTAGGCCCTTTGTGCATCTAATTGGATTTAAATACCCAAATGGATTCCAAATCCAACCAAATTAAATATGTGAGTTCCATAACACTTATGTAACATATATAAATTAATTTGGTCCAAGAAAAAGCCCTCTAAGCCCTTCTGTATGAAGTTGGCGTGTAGCCCTCTTCTGGAGGGCTTCCTCCAACTTCTTCATTCCTTTGGCCCTCTATAATTTCTCCAATGGTCCTATTAATTATTATATCAGTCCTATAACACTTATAGTAGTCTTATAACACTTATAAGACAATAATAATTAATCATGAAATACATTATTTCATTTAGGTCCAATTTACAGAACATTTCTCAAAAGTTCCGCGGACAATTTTATTTGATCATAATTAATTAAACTCTTTAATTAATTATTATCATATTCTCCTCTCTACCTTTATAATAATATCAAATATTATTATCCTTGTCATTTTACCATTTTACCCTTTTCTCTATATGTGTGTGACCTATTGGGTTCCTGTCCATGTTGGCAGTATAATATGTAATTGTGAGTTCTATTCAAAACTCACATGATTTAAACTCCTTTAAATCAATTTATCAATCTCTATTGATATTTTGATACATCATTATACAAGTCATGATTGGCCTCTAGCTAGGCATCATGACTACCCAAATGTCAGGAAAGTCATGTGGTTTGACTGTACCCTTCCATAGAAACAGTTACCGTGCAATTACTCCTTTCACCACTCTTATCTCAATCAGATTCTGAGTATGGATTTCTGTCAACTCATATAAATCTAATTATGTATGTTCTATTAATTTAACCATTGTTCCTAAAATGCCCTTCATGGATCTCCATCCATCTCGGCATATTACTCTGGCCAGAGATTCACTGAACAAGGTAATTATAGAATCATGTGAGATAACTTCCCTTGTTAAATCTGGGATGGTGAATCCTTTGTCAATCACTCAACTATCTTCAAGTAGGTCATGATATACCCAATCTCCTAACTATGTTCACTCCCAGTTGGAAGTAATCAGTTATGGAGTCAAAGTATACCACTTGCTACTTAAGATAACTTTGGTGATCTCAAGTCTAAGGATACTTGCACAACCGCTATGAAGAGATTCCTCACTGACATAGATTTAATATCCATATGAGGATTCTCTTTGCAGGTCTCCAATGAACTTGTTCCTCTAACAAGCATCCACATGTTAGCTTTGATTATCATCCATAATCACAACTATGAGAACCATTGCTTGAACCATTCAAGAAGCATAACATGTGCTAGTCTGTCCGAATTAACAATGTCCTATCTTGTTAATTCTATGACTAGGGATATTTAGATATTAACACATTTGCATGCGATAGACATCTCACATCATGAACACCTTCATGATTGCCTTTGCACTGTGTTTATAATATCTAGGACTTCATTTATTAATTTAAGATTTACAAACTCATGTATTCAAACACAGCATTAATAAATGAATGATGCCTTTTATTAAGAATATAAATTTCATACATATGAAAAACATCCCTATTACATGGGCTCTAGGGCATACTCTCTAACACTTTCATCAAAGTAAATTTCATCTAAACAAAGCAATAAAATGGGTATATATATATGTGTGTGGATGATTAGGAAATCCAGCTAGAAAATGTTAGAAGTTCCAAGAAGCTGGAATCAAGTAGAATAAAGGACAATGCTAATGCCAATTAAAATAAAAATATAAAAGAAGAAGAAAAGAGACACTTGTCGGGGAAGAGTTCATTAAATATTTAAGCTGTCTTGTGTTCTTGAAAGAGATACAAAAATAACTTGAACATTTAGCTTCATTAATAGCAACAGACAAAGTAAAGAGTATGTGTTATTCAGTATTAACGTATAGAAGATGATGTAAAATAGAAAAAAAAAGATAAGAAAGATATGAAAAATCACTCAAATCAAATCCAAGCAAAAACCAAAAAGGAAAACTAGGTGAAATTCAAATTACATGATCCAGAGGAGTAAACCTTCAAGCTCCAGTAGAAAACTAGAACTTGAAAAAATATAATTGAATTTGAGCAGTAAACAGAGTATAGATGAATATCAATTTCTTATGTGACATATATTTAATTAGTGATTTTACAACCAAAGGTAAATTCTAAAGTGATAAAACTTATGCATTCAAAAGAAAAAAACTTATAAATTAATTATGTTAAGCTACTATTTATGACTCAACAATTATAAAGATCTGAGATACTCATTCTTCAGTTTAAGTTCTCAACTAAAAACTAATTTCAATTAATTGAAAATAGCAGAACTTCTACCTAATTCTCACTATAAATTTAGCACAAAATACATAAAGCAATAACAGCTCTAAGAAATTTTACAGTAAGAAATTACACAAAAAAAGGAAAGGAAGAGGGAAAAGAAAGAACAAGAAACTCATAGTATTCCTTCTTTGGTCAACAAAATGACATGTAAAAATGACTAAATGGTATTACAAAGGGAAGCAAAATCTGCGTTCAATGGAGAGTTGTGAATCTCCAATTAGTTGTTCTCTACAACTTGTGCAATTAAGAAATTTGTAAAAATAAAAAGTCAAAAGAAGCTCCCATACATCACATTTTTAGCCGATGAGCATGAAGTTAGCCAAAGAATTGAAAATGTCCAATAAGAATACCTAATGACATATCTCACAAGTTATATCTCCTTTTTTGTTGCACCATCGCTGTACTAAATGGTGTAAAATTAAAAAAAATATATTTTATTTTCCCCTGTTATTCCACCAAATGGTAAGAAATTATAATGGCCTTTGGAGAGAAATTGAGAATTTAGATTTCTCACCACCAGAATGTTTTATTTGTATTAAAAAGCAGAATGTTTTGAATGATGTTGCAAATATATATGAGCAACTTTGAGATAATAATGAACTAGAAAATTTGATGCAAAATGATGTCTAAGGATAGTACCAATAAATCTTGCAGCAAATGTAGATGTTACTCCAAAAATAAGCCATAAATCAAAAAATGATGATGTGTTAGTTTCCAAGTCTAGCAAGTCAAAAGAGGAAGCTTTAAAATGCCCAAAACCTTCACCAAGTCCAAGCAAGAAATAGCAAAGTTTGGCAAATCAAAGCTTTGAATGCTAAGAATAAAACCCCAAAAAATGGTGGCAAATGTAGTGTTAATTGCACTAAAAAGTTAAAATCTGGTTCTAGAAAGTTGAAAAAAATTGAGCATGAGCAGACCTTAACTGATTCAAGAGATCGTAACTCAATTGAATCATGCACCCAAATTAACCAAAGTACAAAACACACAAAATGAATAGCAAATGAACCAGAATATTTCCAGAGATGCTTGAACTTGCAGAGTTAGGCAATGAGGACTTGAATTTAAAAATGTGTTCTAGAATCTAACCAAATAAAAGTTTCTGCCACTTCTCGTAAGTGTTTTTTTATTTATTTTGGATCTATAAATAATATATTAATGATTTACAAGCATAATTTTAATATTGAAGTGGGGTATTGTAACAAATTTTCTATGCAATTTACTATGTAGCATTAGCATTTCTTGATAGAATCTTAATAGTAGAGAAAATTTTATCTTTCTTTATCTTTTTCTTATAAAGTAATCTTGATTCAAGAATGGTTGATTATCTAGTTTAATTGATGAACATCATATACACAATAGGTTTATGGAATATAAAGAAATTGAACATATCCAAAGAATTTCCATCTACATTTCCAATTTAAGAAGTAGGAAGAAATATAGTATAGAACTTATGGACCAAATTACCTGAATAAAATTTGTCTATTCCTTAACTAGCATAATGGTTGTATCAATTTCTGCTTCTTCAGCTTTTTTAATCAATGAAGACTGAACACATGAAAAAAAAAATTAGTGTTAGTGCCTATTATATGCAAAGCAACTCTTAAATGAAGTCAAAGGATTTTCAGATTGCAAATACAAAAGTTATTCTCTACAGAACAATAATATTGTGAAGTCACAACACATACCTCACTTGGTAAATATT
Organism: Excoecaria agallocha; assembly: GCA_037975025.1. Classification (NCBI taxonomy): domain Eukaryota; kingdom Viridiplantae; phylum Streptophyta; class Magnoliopsida; order Malpighiales; family Euphorbiaceae; genus Excoecaria; species Excoecaria agallocha. Next base: position 36,194,325 of record CM075807.1, on the reverse strand, counting down.
GCCCAAATTTGGTTTTGTAGTTTCGAGTTAGAGGGTTGAGTATGCATTAAGATGTTAGCATAAATTAAAAGAAAAATTGGAATAGTGGAAGTTTTGCAGATATATTTTACTAAGATATAGTAGCTGAATCAAGCAAACCAGTTTCATGTTTTAATGCCTAAGCAAATCAAACATCTCTATTCAAATCCCTCTCCCAGCAGCCCTGCTCCCACCCTTCTTTTCTTTCCTCTTTCCTCTGCTCCCACCAAAAGGATTGGATGTATCTTTACAAAGTGTAGCAATTAGAATAAGTGGCATAGTCCCAATGTTCCCTGCATCAATGGCTTACCATGATAAAATAAGTGTTTTGAAATGGCTGACTCGGTAAAGGTATATCAGTAAATTTAGAAATTTGAATATTTGATATCAAAATATTCAGTGGAAAAGCACACTAATTCCTATTTGTATGATCATAAACTTGAAAATGGGTAGGGGGGAGGGGTGGATAATGTATACAACAATGAGACCATTATTAGGCCTGATATGGAACCAAGAACTACATTCATAGGAATAAACCACATGCAATAAGATAGCATGATTTTAACTCTAAGCCTAATCCCATTTCACCAAATAGTAGAATAAAAAAGATAAAATGCTCTTTCTTCAAACCCATTATTATACGACCACAATAGTAAAGTAAAAAGGAAAAAATGCATCTGATAATTACCATTCCAACATTTTCTCCAAAGTAACAGCTTGTCCAGGTTGAGAGAATATTAGACATAGAAGTAGAAGTGAAAACACCAACTGTGTAACACGGTTGAAAAAAATCCATTAACATCAAACTAAACAAACAAAAAAAGAGAAGAAAGACCATATAATGGTCTGGATAAAGGCAAAAGCAAGTTTAATTACCCCATTTAATAGTTTTCTACCATTGGCAGGCAATATATTAACATACTTTGAAGCCATAAGAAATCCCAAGAAACACATGGTAAAAACTTTTGCTCTAGGTAATGATAACTGTGAAATATGTGTAGATTTTAATATGTTTTTAGTTAAATTATTTAGTTGTTTTGGTTTTATTTAGGTTAATTTAGAGTTAATTTGTAATATTTATGATTTTTAGGTTAATTCTGTGTTTTGGTTGATTTTCAGGTTTAATTTGACATAAAAGGGCTTAAAGTGTAAAAAGGGCAAAGTTCAGGGCCAAAAGTGCAATTATGAAGAATTGATACAAAAAAAGTTGACGTCCAGTCCAGAGCCCTGAGATGTGACCACGTGAATTATTGAAGAGCTTCACACGTGGCCACGTGAAAAACAAAGCTTGAGAAGCCGTGGCCATGTGAAGTAAAATGAAGAAATAAAGTGTAAAAAAGCCATGGCCACGTGAAAGGAAAATTGAAGAAAACAAGTGGAACACATGACCACGTGTGAGGAAGAGATAATCCACACGTGGCCACATATGGAAGAAGAGGAGCAAGGGATGTGGCCACGTGTGAATTAACACTAGGGAACACATGGCCACGTGATGAAGACTCCTATGAAGCGAAGGATTCCAATTTTTCCAATTCAAGAAGGATTTTTCTCCTACTCCAATTTGGGAAGTTTAGAAGACTTCTACAACATATTTTGCCTATAAATGGACAACTCTAACACCAAAGAAAAGAGGAATTAAGGATTAGAAGAGATTAATTGCTTTAGTTTTAGTTTTACTTGTTTTTTTTTCTAGTTTTTCTGTTTTTGTTTTTGTTTTGATTTTGTTTTAGTTCTTCAACTTTGTTTTAGTTTTTAAACATGTTTAGGAAGTAGTTTTTCTTCTTTTGCTAATGAAACTTTGAAAACTTATATTTTCGTTGTTATGACTTTGTTTTGAGCTTAATTTCAATATCGGTTGATTATTTCTTGGTTTTAAGCATATTCTTATCTTTGATTGTGTTGAGATTGGTTGTTGGTTTATTGAATAAATAACTAAGAATTGGTTTTGACATAGTTAATGATTTGCATGTTCTTGGGTTGGCTCTTTAATGTTTATGCATGATTATTATCCGAAATATGAAATGATTATGTATGAATTTTATTGGTTAATACTAAGAGAGGAAGAACTAAGAATAGGTGAAAGTTGAATCTCTTGAGAAAGGCTTTAATAGACATCTAGGAGGATTAATTCAGACTTTTATGCCAAGTATTGAATTGTTCTGAATAAGGGAGTTTAATGCTTGGAATGATAATCTTGAATAAAGTTATCTGGGTTTATTTATCTGAATTCTTCATAATCATTGGTGTTATTATTTGAATTTAAGTCATTACAATGAAAGTTAAGGTGGATAGTTTCTTTAGCAAGAGAATTCCAGTTACTGTTTTGTTTTTAATTCATGTTTTAGCTTTTATTTTATTTAATTGTTTCTTTTATTTAATATTTGCTTTCAAAACAAAAACATTTGGGAAACAATCTCGGATTAATTTAATTCATACATAGGTATTATTCTTAGCAATTCATGTTCCCTTGGGTACGATATTTGGGGTCTTAATCTATATTTCCCTGTATTACTAGCCGATCTAGTACACTTGCTAGACACCGATAAGGTAATATAGCAATTTTGATGGTGCCAAACAGATTTAAAACCTGCATCGACCCAGTTTGATTTTAGAGACAATTGAATTCGGAAGAACAAAGAAAAATACCTTCAACAAGAGAGAAAGGGAAAGAGATAGCGAGAGAACTCTATCGAGATGGCGGCGGCGATGAATCACTAGTGGGGGTAACCTCACCATCGAGATGGCGATAAGGGATGTTAGAGCAGCTAAGAGAAATGTCGAGACTAGGGCTTGAATGAAAAAGGGAGCGCAAACATTGATGGATTTTTAACCCTAAATTTTTTATTAATATTAAATATAAAAAATTTTATTAAAAGCATACCAATGACAACAAACCATAGCAACAACTATATCTCTATAGCCTTAAATTTTCATCAAAATTCCATCATTATATTCGACACTAAAATTTTCCTGCATTTATTTACCGACAAAATAAAAATCCATCACAAAATCTATCAGTAAATCTCCAAAGATGCTTGTATTACTGATGAAAATTCTTGCTACAAAAGTTAATTGATAAAATTAATTACGAACAGACATAACTGTCTGTAAAGTGGTCGCTAACAATTGGTGCCAACATTTCCTACTAAATATACCAACGAATTATTAATTTTACTGGTAAAAATTTCATCACTTATTAAATTCATTTTTTTTACTAAAGCATTATCAATTTTATCGATAATCCATTGATAATATCTTAATTTTACCTATAGAATCTGAGCCCGCCAGTAAAATTGAATTTTTTGTAGTGTTTGGTGTTCTGAGAAGAGATCAAGAAAAGCTTCTTAAGATAATGAGTAAATAGTTTTCTTTACTTTTGCTGAGGGAACTTTAACCCTCATACTTCTATTTGTAATGACTTTAATTTGAGCTTTAATTCAATACAAGTGAATTATTTCTTAATTTTTGAGCAAATTATTATCTTGGGTTTTGATTGAGTTAATTGTTAATGTATTGAATAAATGGTTAATGATCACTTTTAAGTATAACTTATGATATGTATGTTCTTAGTTAATTCACTTGTATTGATGCATGATTATGTTATGAGAATTGGAATAATTTTGTATTGGTAAGGAGTGAAATTAAAACTAAGGAAATTGGATTAAGAATAGATTGAAGTTAGATCTCTTGAGAAAGGATCTAATGAATGCTTAGGGGTTAATAAACTTGATTTTTATGCTAAGTATTGGATTGCTCCTAATAAGAGAATTTAATGCTTAGAATGAGATTCTAAATAAGATATCAAAATTTACACTGGTTTCCATAAACACTTGTATTATCTTAAATTGAGTTATTATAATAAAAGTTGAGGTGGATGGTCCTTTACTAGAAGTGCCTTTTATTATTGAAGCATCTTTTTATATCTTGCTTTGTTTAAGTTTATGTTTATTTTTTTTAATTCTATAATTAATTGTTTTAGTTCATTACCTTAGTTGTTTAAGTTTATGTTTTTCATTTTGTTAATAATTCATCATTTTAAAACGTGAGAATTATTTGCACACATCACTCATTCCAAAATATGAAATACATAACTTTTACACGATTCCCTAGGGTTTGATATTTGGGATTTTAATTACATTTTCCTATATTACTAGCTAATTTAATAAACTTGCTATATACCGGTCAAATTTTTAACACCATGGCCGAGAATTGGCATTTGTTTGTTTTAGATTTTAATGTGAATTTTGTGTGTTATTCTTCTTTTCTTTCTATTTTTTATTCTTTTGTTGAATTTATTCTTCTATTCTTTATAGGTGTTAATAGTTTATGGTAAGAGGTGACCCGGTTTTTCCTATTGACTCTAAAATTGAGAGGATGTAGGGTCAGTAGATTACAACGAGAAAACACGAATTTGAATCCACTAGAAGAGCCATGTCATGAATCTCCTCTCGAAGATCCACCTTTACTTGGAGGGCAAGATAACCAAAATCATGCCCAAGGGAATGGGATGAGATCGAGAACCATTAGGGACTATACCACTCCTAGGATGATTATGCTGCCTTAAAATCATCATTTTGAGTTAAAACCTACCACTATCACCATGGACCAAAAGAACCAGTTTTTAAGATCAAAGATTAAAGATCTAGCTCAACATTTGGATATTTTTCTAGAGATTAGTGACACATTGCAAATTCCAAATATATCTACGGATGTTATTAAGCTTAAGTTGTTTCCTTTTACTCTTATTAGTAAGGTAAGAGATTGGTTCCAAATACTACCAAATTAGTCTATTAGATCATGGGAGCAAATATAAGAGAAATTTCCAGTCCAGTTCTTTCCACCAACAAAAAAAACCACTATTAGGAATAATATTTACAATTTTTAGCAGTTTTATGAAGAACCATTTCATCAGGCTTGGGAAAGATTTAGGATACTTTTAAAGAGTTATCCATACTATGAAATAGCTATGCATCAACTAATGTTTACTTTTTATCCAAGTGTTAATAAAGCTACCAGGTCTCTCCTGGATGCTACTTCTGGAGGAAGTTTTATGCATAAGGTCCCGGAGAAAGATTTCCTACTCCTTAATGAGATGGCCACAAATGAAGCTCAATTGGCAACTATAAGGAACAATGGAAAAAGCAAGGAGTACATAGTGTAGATGAAGCAGCGATGCTTAGGGTACAAATAGAGTTGTTGAAGAATGAGTTAAATGGGTTGAAGGTGCAAAATGTATCAGCTTTAGGGAGTGATACCTATGGAGGAATACAAAGGACATTTGAAACTAAAATTAGAGAAGGTATAGGTTCAGTAGTTGAGGATGTAAATGCGGTGAACCCTTATAGTAATACCTATAATCTGGATGGAGAAATCATCCTAACTTTTTATGGAGAGAAGGGAACCATGCATCAACATCTAACCCTCAACCTAGGGCCTTCTTTAGCCAAAATATAGCTCCCTATACTAATAACCATCAACATTACCCATCCATGTACTAAGCTTAACCTTATCAACCACCAAGATTCCAACCAAAACCACAACCCCTACAAGATAGGAAACCTAACTTAGAAGAGATGTTTACTACCTTTATAACCACTCAATCCACATTCATAGTTAGTGAAGATATAAGATAGAAATCTTAGGATGTTTGGATAAGGAACCAATATGCCTCTATTAGGAACCTAGAGACTCAAGTAGGGTAACTTGCAAAATCTCTTTCCAACAGGACCTATGGCAATTTCCCATCAAATGTGGATTGAAACCCCAAGGAGAAAGCAAAAGTAATTACCTTGAAAAGTGAAAAAGAGGTAAAAGAGACTAATAATGGTAAGAATTCTTTAAAAAAGGTGGAACCGACAATAGAGGTAAGTATTTCTGTACCTAAAGCTAGTATTGAAGTGCCTACTATTATTAAGAAAGGTACAGGTAAGGAAAAGGTTGTTCCTATTATTGATGAGTTTAAGTTACCTTATCCTTTTTTATATAAGAAAGAGAAGCATAATGAACAATTAGCTAGATTTTTGGATATGTTTAAAAAGTTGCATGTAAATTTACTATTTGCTGAAGCTTTATTACATATGCTTGATAAGTGTGAATTATACAATGTTTTTAGTGTATTTTTATGTGTTTAATTTAGTCAAGTTAGTCTTAATTTTATGGGTTTTAGGTTTAATTAGTTAGTTTATGTGGTTTTAGGACTAATTATTAATTTTGGTATTTTTCAAGGCCAAATTAAAGAGAAAAGGGGCTAAAGTACAAAAAGGAGAAAGTTAAGGGCAGAATTGGAATTAAGGAGAATTGTGGCTTTCATTCATGGGAGGCATCCATGAATCACTCAGCTGAGTGATTTTCTCACTTGGCTGAGTGGTTTAGCACTCTCCTGAGCAATTTTGGCACTCTACCGAGTGACTATCTCACCCTCCCAAGCAAAAAGATCACTCTCCCGAGTGATTAATAAGGGAACATGAAAAAAGACTTTCTATTTAAGACGAATTCTTCTACAACTTAGTTTAGGAAGTTTACAAGGGCAAAACTTCTTCTTTTGGCAAGATAATTTAGCTATAAAAGCACTAGAATTTAAGGAGAAGGGCTAGAATTACGAAGTTTGTTCTTTATTTAGTTTTAGTTTTCTTTAATTAATTGTACATCAGTCTTAGCTTAGTTTTAGTTTAGTTTTATTTTAGTTTTCTTATTTTTTTAGTTTACAATTCTCTAAAAGACTCAAGGTTTCTATTGAAGTCATCAAGAACAAAGTTTGGAGCTTCATGAGTATTGTATCTCTTTACTTTAATTGTTCATTTAGTTTTCATCATGTTTGGTAAGTAGTTTTTCTTCTTTTGCTAAGGGAAATTTGAACCCTTATACTTTTATTGTAATGACTTAGTTTGACCTTAATTTTAATGCAAGTATATTATTTCTTAATTCTTGTGCTAATTCTTATTTATGGTTATGGTTGAATTGGTGTTTAATGTATCGAATAGATGGTTGAATGATTATATAGACTTTGATCATTGATATGCATGTTCTTAGCTTATTTTTCCCATATCAATGGATTGTTGTGTTCTGAGAATTGAGGTAGTGATTTATTATTCATGGGTTGATTTAAGTTTAAGAATGTAGAATTAAGAATGGGCTAGATTTAGATCTCTTTTGAGAGGATCTATTGAAGGTTTAGGAGTTTAAAACTGGATCTTTATGCTAAGTATTAGATTATTTCTAAATAGAGGATTTAATGCTTAAAATGATATTCTACATAAGATATTTATTTTTATTTAACTGGTTTTTCCATAATCTGTTGTGTTACTTTTAATTTAAGTCATTGCAATGGAAGTTAAGGTGGATAGTTCCTTTAGTATAAGTGTTTTAGTTATTGCTCTGTGTTTAATTTATATCAGTTTAGTTTTTGTTTTGTTTTGCTTTACTTTAGTTTATTTTTTGCTTTCAATTCAAAAACTTGGGAAATAATCTCAAATTAATTCAAACATAGATATTTTGCTTAGTAATTCATGTTCCTTTGGGTACGATATTCAAGGTCTTAATCTATATTTTCCTATATTACTAGCCAATCTAATACACTTGCTAGGCATTGGTCAATGTCTAAGTATGCTAAATTCATGAAAGAGCTATGTTCGAATAAGAAAATGCTAGAAGGTGTAGGTACGATATAACTATCTAAAAATTATAGTATTATATTGATGAATAAAATTCCTAAAAAATTAGAGGATCCAGGTAGCTTTACCTTGTCATGCAAATTAGGAAGAAATTTTATTGGACATGTTTTATGTAATTTGGGTGCTAGTATAAATTTGATGCCTTATTCTATTTTTAGAAAATTAAATTTAGGTGATATCAAGAAAACCCGAATGACACTACAATTAGCAGATAGATTTGTGAAAAGGCCCAATGACATAATAAAGGATTTGTTAGTAAAAGTTGGAAATTTCATATTTTCAGTGGACTTTGTGGTGATGGATGTAAAAGAGGACCAGAAGGTGCCATTGGTAGTAGGAATGCCATTCTTCAAGACAACAAAGGCTCTGATCGATGTGCAAGGGCAAACAATGAATTTGAGGGACAATGAGGGAGAAATGGTATTTAATATCAACAAAGTGATGCAACCCTCATTTTATGATTTTAAAGAGTTTGTTTGTTTCATAGATGATGTTTAAGAGTGTGTCAACATGAAGTAGGAAGAAATTCTATTAAAGGATGAGTTTCAAAATTGCCTAATGCACACATAAAGTAAGGAGCAAGTAAGAGAGAAAGAGAGAGGAAGAGCTTTTGAAGGAGCTAGAGAAAGAGCACAGTGAGGAAGAAACAAAAAAGGAGAATTCAGATTCTCTTAAGGGAAAAAATACTTCTGAGCTTAAAACTCTCCCTTCACATTTAGAATATGTGTTTTTAGAAGAAAATGCAAAATCAGTAATTATTTCTTCACTTTTGATAGGTTTGGAGGAAGAAATACTTACAGAGGTGTTGAAAAAGCATAAAGGAGTAATTGGTTGGGAGATATTCAACTTAAAAGGAATTAGCCCCAGTTATTGTACACACCGAATACCTATAGAGAGTAATTTCAAGCTGGTGGTACAACTCCAAAGGAGACTCAACCCAACAATGCAAAAAGTGATGAAAAAAGAGGTATTTAAGTTCCTTAATGCAAGTATTATCTATCTCATTCCTGATACTAGTTGGCTTAGTCTAGTCCAATATATCCCTTAGAAGGGGGGTTATACCTGTAGTAACCAATTAAAAAAATAAACTCATCCCTACACGCATAGTGATAGGATGGAGAGTTTGTATAGACTATAGAAGGTTGAATAATGCTACTAAGAAAGATAATTTTTATTTACCTTTTATTAACTAAATGTTAGAAAGTTTGGCTGGAAATATATTTTATTGCTTTTTAGATGGTTATTCGGGGTATATGCAAATTTCTATAGCCCTAGAAGACCAAGAAAAGACCATATTTACATGCCTTTATGACATATTTGCATTTAAAAGAATGCCTTTTGGTCTATGTCATGCCTTGCTACTTTTCAAAGGTGTATGATGGCCATTTTTTATGATTTTATTGAGAAATTCACGGAAGATTTTATGTTATATGGTCGTGATTTTAAGTCTTATTTGTGTAACCTTACATTGGTCTTAGAAAGGTATGAAGAAACTAACCTTATCCTTAATTGGGAAAAATATCCTTTTATGGTGAGGAAAGATATAGTTTTAGGGCATAAGATTTATGAGTGAGGTATTGAGATAGATAGGGCAAAATTAGATGTGATTGATAAATTACATCCTCTCACAAGTGTTAGAAGCATTAGGAGTTTTCTTGGTCATGTTGGTTTTTATCGTCGGTTTATTAACGATTTTTCTAAAATTGCTAAGCCACTTTCTAAATTACTGCTTAAAGATGTTGTATTTAACTTTGATGATGAGTGTTTGAAGGCTTTTAATTTATTGAAGCAAAAGTTAATCACATCACCGGTCATAGCATCACTAGATTGGAGTTTACCTTTTGAAATTATGTGTGATGCTAGTGGCTATATAGTGGGAGCAATTTTAGGCTAGATGAAGAAGAAAATTTTTCATACCATTTATTATACAAGTCACACACTCACGGGACCGCAAGTGAATTACACCACTATAGAGAAGGAGTTATTGGCGATAGTGTTCTCTGAAAAATTCAGGCCATATCTCTTTGGCTCCAAAGTTATAGTGTGGTCGAACCACACGTCCCTTAGACATCTCTTTACAAAGAAAAATTCCAAATTGAGGCTATGAGATGGGTTTTGCTACTTTAAGAGTTTGATGTGGAGATCAAGGATAAGAAAGGAGCTGGAAACTTTGTAATCAACCATTTATCTAGATTGGATCATGCTCATATATAGAAAGGGAAAATTTATGATTTATATCGTAATGAATGTATTTGTGCCATTTATTCATATGAAATTTTGATTCCTTAGTTAATTGACATTGCCAATTTTCTTGTAGGAGGTTACTTTTTAAAGAATCTTACTTGGCAACAAAAGAAATCGTTAAAGGTGGATGCAAGGCATTACCTGTGGGACGATCTATACTTGTTTAAGCTATGTCGCAATCAAGTTCTTAGGAGATACATTCTGAAAGAGAAGTAAGTAGACATCATGAGACTATGTCATAGAGGAGAGGTTAGAGGTCACCATAGACCAAATTGCACAGTGGTGAAAATTTTACAGTCAAGTTTCTTTTGGCTCTCTTTTTTTTCTAATGTTAGATCTTTTATAGAGTCATGTGATAGGTGTCAACGTGTAAGAAATATCTTGAAGAGAGATGAGATGCCCATGAATAATGTGTTAGAAGTTAAAATCTATGATGTCTAGGGTATTGACTTTATGAGGCCAATTCTGAACTCATTTGGGTTTGAGTATATTCTAGTCATTGTAGATTGTGTGAGTAAATGGGTAAAAGCAAAGGCTACTAGGACATGTGATGCTCGAGTCATGCTTAAATTCTTTAAAAGGAATATTTTCATAAGGTTTAGGGCACTAAGGGCCATTATTAGTGATAAAGGCAAGTATTTTGTCAACCATCAATTCAACACGTTACTTAGGAAGTTTGGTGTTAGGCATAAAATTACAACTCCATATCATCCCTAAGAAAATGGACAAGTGGAAGTGTTTAATAGGGAGTTAAAATTAATATTAGATAAAATAGCGAACAATGCTAGTAAAGATCAGTATCACAAATTAGATGAGGCTCTTTGGGCTTATAGAACTGCATATAAAACCCCTATAGGCATGTATCTATTTAGGTTGGTTTTTTGGAAAAGTGTATCATTTACCAATTGAGTTAGAACATAATGCATATTTGGCTACAAAACTGCTTAATTTTGATTTGAGATGTGTAGGAGAAAAAAGAAGTTTGTAGCTCAATGAACTTGATGAGTTTTGATAGTGGTCTTTTGACAATGCTGCCCTATACAAGGATAAAAAAAAGTATTGGCATGACAAGAAGTTAAATCAAAAAGAATTTGCTCCCGAAATGTTAGTCTTATTGTATAATAGCCGACTAAGGTTGTTCTCAAGTACGCTAAAATCTAGATGGTTGAGTCCATATCAAGTAGTCTCTAACAATGAATTCAGAGCGGTCACCATCGAGAATCCAAAGGGTGGACATGAGTATAAAGTTAATGGCCATAGGTTAAAACCTTATTATATCGCTCATCAGGAGGTTATTGAGGCAACTTTAATTCTACATGACAAGTAAGGCGGTTCTTAAAGTCTAGCTGAAGGCTTGATAAATTCAAAACTACACTCTTTCCTTTACTTTTATCTGTTGGGTGTTTATGTAGTTTGATTTGATTTGCTGAGTTTTTCTTTAGTTTTTTTTCATTGTTGAAGTGTGTATTTGTTTAAGTTTTTAACTGTATTTGTTGACGTGTGTATTTCTTTAGGTGTTTATGTACTTTTATCTGTTGGGTGTTTATTTCGAGAGTATGCAAGCAAACTAAAACACCAAAATTAGGGAGATAGGTAGAATTACAAATTTTTATTCAAGTTTTTAACCTAGTTTTCAAGACACAAGAATAGAGGGTTAGAGGATAGAATTTGGTGTTTTGAGAAGAGATCAAGAGAAGCTTCTTAGCTCTATATGTTTGTATTTTTATTTCAATTTTTCTTTTATTTTTAAGATAATGAGTGAGTAGTTTTCTTTACTTTTATAGAGGGTGTAAGGACCAGAAATAAGCCCTAAGAGAATTCAACAGTATTATCATGGTAATAATGTTTAATTTAACATAATTGGATGATGCATGAGAAGTTTAGATGAGAGGATAAAATGTTTTAAGTGAAAGATGGTAAAATAATTGTTTTATCTTGTGTGCAATTGGAACAAATTATAATTATTGGGTTAATTACAATATAAGAAAGATATTTGGGGTAAATTTGTGAATTATAAAGAATGTTATTATTATTAAGTGTAAAATTAAAATAGAAAAGATAACTTTAGGAGCAATTTTGGAAGAAAGAAAGAGTATGGTAGATTTTTTAAAGAGATAGAAATGAGAGGGAGCTAAGTGGAATTTTCTTTCCACTTAGTTTTCTAGAGTTTTGCATTTAGGAGAGAGAAGAGCACCTATTGGTTCTTAGAGAGGTGTGGTCAGCAACATCAAGGAGGAATACTTAGATTTTCTTCTTCATCCCTCTCTCTAAAAGATTAAAGTCTCACTCTCATTACCTCTCTAAAAAATTCTGCTTCTATGTGGTTGATTTAGGAGTTTGAAGTTGGGTTTGTTTAAGGTAGTGCATTCTCTTCATCTCCATCATCTTTATCTTGGAGTGGAAAGGATTTGATTGAGGAGAATTTATGGATATTTATGAAAGCATGTTCTATATAAAAGAAGGAAAAAAGAAGAACAAAGGAAAATAAGAGTTGAAAAATTGAAGATGGCATATTGTTGATTTCGGCTAAGGTATGGGAACCATGAGTAATTCTTGCTTTGTATGTGTGATTATATGTGTGAATTCATGCTAAGTGTGCTGTATTGTTGACTGGATGGTTAGAAAGGATGGTTTTGTTTATGGAATTAAAGGTTGATGAAAGAAAAGGAAGTTAATTGAAGAAATCTTTGTTAGTTCACTAGGAACTGGTTTCTATTTTTATAAAATATTTTAAGTTGTACAAATCTAAATTAGGTTATTTCAATTGATATTTAAACCTAAGATATAAACTTGTAATTTTGTAGAACAAATCTGAGTTTGATTTTGCCTCTAAGTATTTTTAATTTTTACTCGAAGTTAGATGTGAGTTGATGCCCAGTTATAATGAGCAGATTGTAGTATTTTGGACATACCTTTTGGTAAAGAGGTTCAAATTCTATGAGATAAAATTATGGATAAACTAGACATATAGTAGTATAATTTTCATAAAGAAATGTTTGTCTATTTCTATATGCATTTTATTTCACGAATTTTTAAAATAGTAGTAAAATAGGTTTTGGAAATGTCCGCTGCTGCCCAATTTTAGTGAATGGGTTATAGTAATTTAGACCTGACTCATGATAGAGAAGTCCAAATGCTATGAGACAAAATTTTAGATAAACTAAACTTATAGAAGAACAACTTTCATGAATAAATGTTAGTCTAATTATGTACTTATTTTATTCCACGAATTTTCAAAGTAGTAATGTAAACTGATTTAAAAAAATTAATCTTGGATAGTTTATAAAGATTGGGTCATAAATCCTATTATAAATGTCCAAATTGGATTGTATTTGAAGCATGGGTAATTAGAGACAAATACCATTATTTGTTTAGAAGACCAATTGGGCTAGTTTAGCTATTTGGTATCATATTGAAAACCGCCAATGAACATAAAGTATCATGTTCATATGATATGTTGATAACCAAACATAACTTTGATTATTTACTTAAAATAGTATATGTATACATGTATGTTTATATCATATGGTTGTAAATAACTACAATATGGTATGTTTATAGATAATTGCACAAACATACATAGATGGTTTGTGTGTGTGTGCGCGCATGCACATAAGGTATAGTCATTAATTTAGTATGAACACATATGATTGGGCTTCAACCCTGGACCTTGATTGAGAAACATAATTGTGTAACTATACTAGTTATAATATTGAGATCATATATGTTTACCATGTTAAATTAATAGGAACATATGATGATGTGTTTTAAATGTATAGATGCATGGCCATTGGATTTAGTGAATTGTAAAGGATGCAATATTGGAAAGATAACATGAATATATGATGTTTCAATGCATTCATACTCCTATGATTACATCTTACAAGTATGGTATTATAGTGTTTAAGTATACATTAATAGTTTAGGCATGCTTAACATGTGATCTTAAAACCATGTCATATGTTTTGAAGAATGTGCAATATAGATATATATATACATATCTTATGAATAGAGAAACTCATGATGGCATGATGATCAATATCATTATCATACATATGTGATAGAACTACATGCATTCAAATTGATTACAAGTATCGAGTATTTATACTCAAACATGTATATGATAATATTCTTACATAAAGTTATACATGAATATGTGTATAATTACCTTGCAAATAGTTATACATGAGTATACATATATGTATAGTATACGATTGAACAAAGTAAAATAAAGTAAAGAAAGATAAAGTAAAGAGATTTAATTGCCTGTATTGTGTCTAGGTTGTAGATAGATAGGCATGCCTATAAAGGTAATTTGTAGCTGCGATAGGATAGTTTTGACCCCATTTGGTTCATAAAATATAGAAATGGTCTTGTTTGGGTTGTTAGCCAACCCCATTTGGGTTCGCTCGATTGGTCAATCATATAGTTCGGCCCCGATATCTTATTTGTACCTTTGGGTGCTATAGTTTAACCCGTTATCCACTTTTTTAGAAAAGTGCAGGCTTAATTCAAAGTATAGAAAGGCAACCTATAATACTAAATAATAAAAAGTAGGATAGTTTTTAATTTGATCTTCGTATTATCCTTATATGACATCCCTATATCACATATGGCAAATATGTTATAAAAAAAAGAGGCTACATTATATACATGTGTGTGTATATATATACACACACATGATAGTTTAGTATCACATATGCATACTAGACAATAAGTTATGCATAGAAACCTGTATACTATTGTTGTCTTGGCCATAAGCATCTTGGTGAATGTATGTTCTATATAAACACATGTTGCATACTTGATATTGTTAATCAATTTTTGTAACTCTTTATTTATGAAAGTTATGAAATTATTGATGTAAATTTAAAGAGCTCTCTATACCTAGGAATACAATATGTATATGTATTTTTGTATTGTAATATATTTCAATAATGGTATTGCCTAATATGGAGAAATGATATGTGTAACTTCTTGCATGTAAACCTAAATGAATTATGAACTTACAACTAATATTTTTCAATAGCTATATGGATCAATATGTATTCTTTATAACTATATGTTTCTTATTTAGCATTGTGTAATAATATGTGACATATGTGTGACTCCTTACATGTAAATATAACTGAATTATAAACTCACAACATGTGAACTCAATATATGTTTGAGATAGAAGTAAAATAATGATGCAATGCATTAGGAAAATAGAATTGTAATCAAGGAAAGGATAAAATGGCATAATTGGGATATTAATTAATTAAGCAGGAGAATACAAATCTTGATACTTGGATTATGATACACTTATTAATATGTAATAGAAATTATTGGTAGTTAATAATGCATAGAGATTCAGTTTATTAACATCAAGTTCTAATATTTATGAATGAATATCTCTATAAATCTAAATTTATATTAACATGTGTTCAAGATGATTAGTAAGTCAAGTGATTAGACAAGGATAATTTATAAGAATCTAGAAATACGTAGATGAGGTATATAAGTATTAGTGAGAGTACATAATTCCTAAATAAATGGGATAGTTAATAAATGATTGACATTGAATGTAGCAACGATATGAAAATTGAGTAGTAATTGGAAAATGTTAAGATCATATTGCTATTGTTTTAAATGATTGGTTTATATGCTTAAAGATAAGTCTATATGTGTGTGCATTATTTTGACGACTTTCAAAAGAAGTCGTCTACATATTTTATGTTCACTACTAAATTTTATAAATTAGCACATGTTTTTATCCATGTAAGTTGTCAAGATAGGACTTCTTTTCGTGGATAATATCTGCAGCAGGACGACCAACACAAGTCATAAGAGAGATTGAAAGTATAGTCTTTATTGTAGGTTTTTTTAGTTTTGAGGTTTTAATTTGTGTTGGGAACTTTGTAATGTAAAGATATTTTAATAGTTGTAAATATTGTAATGTTTAAAGAGGCTCATATGAAAGTTATGTTTTAATAGTAAAGTCTTTATGTTATGGTTTTAAATTTATTATAAGTTTTTTGTGTAGTATTGTTAAGTAAAAATTAGATCATTCGATTGTAGTACATTTATGTAATATGTTAGAGGATAGAAATATGCTATAAAGAAGGGTGTTACAGAGGGAACTTGAATCCTTATACTTCTATTTGTAATGACTTTAATTTGAGCTTTGACTCAATGCAAGTGTGTTATTTCTTAATTCTTGAGCAAATTATTATCTTGAGTTTCACTATAAGAAAATGCATTTTATTGACGGATTTGTGCTTTTAACCGACGAAAATGTCTTTATCGATGATTTTTTATTATTTTACCGATGGAATGTATCTATAGCTAAAATGCTTGTAGGTACCAAATTACCGGTGGAAAATTCTATTAGTTAATATTACCGATGACTTTTACCGATGGATTTAGAAAAAAAAACATTCTGTCAGCAGTTTTATTTTAAATCTGTTGGATGTTTCTTCGCGTTGACCATCTACCGACGGAACATTTCGTTGGTAAACCATTGGTAAAATTTAATGAATAAATTAATTTATTTTAATATAAACAACGATGGATTTTTTCATCGGTAATTGTGTCGGGAAATTTATTTAGTATAAATATTAAAATGGAAGCAATAAATTTTTCCGACGGTAATTTTGTTGATAAAATAAAATTTTTGTATTTATTTTTTTTAAATTTTTTGCAAAAAATATATACTTACTATTTGCAAATCTAATATTAAACATGATAAATTAAATAAAAAAATTATAGAATTTAAATTGATATAACAAAATTAATATATACATCATAATTGTTGTGCACATATATCTATATTGTACACAATAAATTGCAATTTTACAAAAAATTAACTAATCCTAACTGCTATACAAGCAATACCAATATCAGCATTGTGCACAAAGTTTTATAGTGCTATACAAAATATTATCTAAAATAGTTCATATAAATTCACTATACTGTCAAGGATGAAGGAAGGATTTGTGGTAGACTATTGATCTTTATTTGCTAATTGCTAGCATACTTTATTTATTAACATGGGTACAAATTTATCAACCAATTTTTCTATCAATTTATCCGTGAGCACATTCGCCAAACTATGTATATATACATAACTACCTCTTACACGATATTTTGCATATCTTTTGTTGTTGCATATAACAGCCTACAATAACATATTGAACTTAATGGTAATCCAAACTAACAACAATAATAATTATCCAATCTAAAAAAAGCAAACTTTTGTAGCTTCTTGTTGTAATCCTTATAGTTGAAAAACACAATTAGAGCTGCTGCTGGACATTATTATACTAGTCATTTTAATTTTAAAAACTAGAAGTAATAATTAAATTACATAATTAAAACTACTGATTATGAGAGAAATATGCAGTAGACAAAAAAAAAACAAAATGAAACATAACAATTCCATAAAAAAGTGTATAGCAAAGCATTATAAGAAGACCATCATATTCCAACTAACCAATATAAAATCTAGATCTAGCACTATATGGTTGACTGGAGTCATTCATAGTGGCCAAATTAGTTTGCATGTCCACCATATACTTGATCCATTCAAGACCACCCCAAACGGTACAGATAACTTTCAACTCGCAAGATAAAGCTTGGAATACCTTTACTAGCTTGGGTGAAAACTTTAGGACATGCAATTTGCATTTAGCTTTCAAGGTTGCTTTGGAAGCCCAAATGGTAAATAAAGACTCAAACCTCGTAGCCTTATCAGTTTTGAAATTTCCATTATAATATAGAAACTATATATTTTACTCATTTCAGCCTTTTGCAACATATTGTCAAATCATTCACCATAAAGGACAATGCATATATGCAGTCAAAAAATACCAGTATGCTAGATTTGGATATCTAATACTACTCATAGTAATTTCAAGTTTGTGAGTCAATTAGTCATCATTAGAGAAGAATCAGAAACTTATTTTTTAATACATCTTCAAGTTTAAAGTCTATTATCAACCAAAAAAAAGATAAAAGAAATACTCACATCTGCCAACACCTCCTAATAATATTTGAAATGGTAGAATCCATGTTATTTAGAAAATCAAGATGTCGTTTTTGAAAACCAATAACACCTATAACTTACATTGGGTTCATTCCACCCCATGGATGCTTCAACATATAGACCTCCCATAGTATAACCCCAAAACTATATACATCACACCTGCAAATAAATCCATGCTTTGCATTATTATTGTGATAAACATAGCATAGATCCAAAGTAAGAGAATTGCATGACAAAAATGCCTTGCTTAAGGACAAGGTTTTTACCGTAATAGTAGCTAAATTACTTAGTAGAAAAATAAAAGATTTAACAAATTTTTGTTCCATCTATTAAAAAAATCCTGTTATAAAAACTATAAGAGAAACATAGAATTGTAGAAAACAATCCAAAGAAAATGATGCAATTGTTTTCTTCTATAAAACTAAACAAAGTGAATTGTTGGTCCACACTAGGCTAAGTAGATATTATTAATTTTATTTTAACATTCAGTTTTTTATTTTGTGGGCCCTAAACTATTCTACTTTGCTGCCTTAGCATAAAGTTTTTTTAGAAGTTGTACACTATTATTTCTTTACTTTTTTACTCATCAATTTTAATTTCATTCGCAGTAGAATTACAAACATAAAGAGTGAAGAAGTATATATAGTCAATTTAAGCAAAACTTTAAAACAAAAATGAAGCTTATAGACCTCAATATCAAGCATGTGATATTCACTATAGATAAAAGCCAGTAGAAAACTATAGACCTCTTTACCAAAAAGAATTATAAATTGAAAAGCAAGTATATATTTTATTATTTTCTTTAAAAAAAAGCTGCAATAAACTAAAAACAACATAAGGCATATCTAATGTATAGGGGTAGCATAGAACTGGGTTTATAGTCATAAAATAGAGAAACAAAGGTAATAGTTGTTACACCCCTATTAAGGCCCTAAGAGAATGTATACGCATTACAAAGATAGCATTATTGATATATGTAGGGTTAGTCAATGAATTATAGGTTAAGGATATAGAGGTAATTATTTAAAAAGATGAAGCGTAAAACGGTCAGTTTGAATTAAGTTATGTGTTTAATTAATTTTGAGAAAATGTAAGTTAAAGGACCTATTTGAAAAGTGAAAGAGAGAGTTTATGGGAAGAAACATGAAATTGAATGAAAAAAGGGAGTTAAGTGAAATTTGTGCAAAGTCAATGAATGGTCCAAGGAAAACATAACACCTAGCCTTTCTAGAAGTGTCTTAAGAAAGGAAGAAAACCCAAGACTTAAAGGGATGGCCGACCACTTCACTTTAAGGGTCTTCAAGGTCACCATTTTCTATCAAAACTTAAATACTTTAACCCCTAAGATACAACCATAGCTTTTGGAGAGGAGAGAGAATTTAAAGGCTAGCTTCCTTAAGGTGAGGATATTCTCTTCTCTTCTTATTTTGTTTCTCATAATTGAATATTAATTTAAGGGATTAGATGGATCTTTAAGCATAATAATGTATGATTTATTATGAAGAAAAAGAGAGAGAAGCAAAGGCAAAAAGCAAAAGGAGGAAAAGCTTGAAGGAAGTGGTCATCAAGAGGTATGGGAACTTCCTTGCCATCTTTGTGGGTGTTTGTTTCATTTTAGTGTTTATAAATGTTATATTGGAAGTTTTAATGGAATGATATATTAATTTGAGGGTTGATTTTCCATAGGAACCGAAATATTTGATAGACTGCTGCCCTATAATTGTCAAGAATTAGCTTGAATCCTAACCATGATTGGTGCCCTATCATTGGGAGCAATCCACATTGTTTGGTGAATATCTTGAGATTTATAAATCCAAATGGAGTGATTTTTAATGATTTGAAAACTAGAAACATATGGTAACAAGTTTGTAGAAGACCATTTTGGCTTAATCTAGCTGGATATATAACAAAACTGAAAAATAAAATGAACTAGGGAAACTGTCTCTGTCATGAGTTGTCCTGGGTGTCACGAGTTGTCCCACTTTAGTCTCTGTCATGACTCTTCCCTCTTTTCTTCTCTTCTCTTCTTTTTCGTTTTCTTTCCATGATGAAATTAAGGATTTTGATCAATTTAACAATGAATAATTAACTTATAATATGGTATAAATCCATAAAGGATTGGAAGTACCTTAATGTAAAACTAATTATGAAACTATCAGAATATAACTAAATAGAAAACACATGAATATGTATATCAATTATTATTTGTGTGACATGACATGAAAGTGATTACATGTTTATGCTTTAAGTTATTAAGCTAGAGTACAATGTTATAGTGTTATATATAAGTGTATACATACATTCTCAGTTATTTGAATTGGTATCTAACCTTTAATGTATATATATATATATATATATATATATATATATATATATAATTACACACATAAGTTAATTCAAGAAATTACCAAGCTCATATGTCAAATTGTAAATTTGTAAACTAATGTGATTAGAATATGCAATTATCAATAAGAGCATAAACATGTATACTTGAAGATACAAATATATATAAGAATATATAGGGATATATATATATATATATATATATATATATATATATATATATACTCTAATTAGGTGAAGTATATGTTTATAACTGTACATGGATATTTATACTTTTAGAAATATGTATTTGTGTTCCAACTCATTATTATAGACAAGTATGGATATTGATATATGTAGATGTATGTGTATGTATATTGTGATACTTGGATATATATATATATATATTACAAATGGATACTAATATGTGTTCATATGTATATAAAGGCAACTTGATTATAATAACATACAGAAATGTATGAACTTGTATATGATACTATGCTTAAAGATATGTTGTAATCGAGTTAAAGTCATATAAGACAGTAAGAGAAAAGTAAAGATAACTAAAGCAAAAGTTACAGTTGTCTGCATTTGTGTCTAGATTGTGGATAGATAGGCATGGCTATAAAGGTATCTTGTAGCTACTATAGTACAGATTCGGCCCTATTTGGGTCCATAATACAAATTTGGCCCTATTTGGGTCCATGATATAGATTCAGCCCTATTTGGGTCCATGATACAGATTTGTCCCTATTGGGTCCATGATACAGATTTGGCTCTTTTGGGTCTATAGGATAGATTTGATCCCTATTGGATCATAACAATCCCTTTTGGGTTGTAGCCAACCCCGTTTGGGTCTGCTTGACCGGTCAAATAGTATAATTTTGTACCTTCGAGTGCTACAGTTAACCCGTTATCCACACTCTCAGAGAAAAGTGCAGGCTTAATACAAGGCATAAGAGAAGAAATATAAAGAGTAATTTAATAAGATGATATGCTAATTTACACCATGATCTGATTTTCAGTATCATTATTTATATATGAACTCATGCATAGCATAAAGAGAATATGAAAAAAGAATGTAGCTATGTTTATGATACATGCATATAGTATGTTTATGATACAAGTAAGGCGCTAGAGAAACACATGTATATAATAATCACCATGAATACCTAATGTTTTCATTATGTAAGACTATTGTATTTACATGCCTATCTATAGACATCGGTGAGCACATATAATAAGTTTCTGGTTGTCATGAATTTCATTAAAAATTTGTCACCTTTGTAAGACTTTGTATTACTATTATACAAATTTTATACTGTGACTCCATACTGTATTTGACTAATATTATGCTTATGTGTGTAACCTATTGACGACTACGGTAAGAGATTATTTTCAAATATTTGTCTTTGTTCCCCACTAAGTTAGTAAGCTTAGTATGGGTGTTTATCCATATAGGCACTTGAAGTTAGATTTCTTCCTGGTGGGATAAGATCTGCTACAGCAAGGCCAACACTAGAGATAAGAAGAGTTTAATTTTGTATATAGTTGTAATTTATTTTGGCCTTATAATTATTGTGTCTAGTTAATGTGGTATAAGATTAAGATAAGAGCCGGTGTAAAATAATCTAAAGTTTTTCTTTGTAAATTTCATATGATGTGCTAAGAAAGGTTATATAAGATAGTATGTATGATGGCAGGTATCGGTAGAGATTAGAGTAGTCTTTACAATAGTCATACCTTGTTCTGGGTTTGCATAAAATGTGAATTCAAGTAGCATCCAAACCAAAACAGGATTAAAAATCCACATAGACAATAGAACATGAACTTACAGAACAATATTGTAGGAACTTCATAACCAACAATTCATGTAGAGTATCCCCACCCAAAGTTTCAGGAGGCATGCGCAAAACTAGAAAAAGAAATTTATCAATAAATAAAATAAGTATAATTTAATAATAAAAATATGTAAATAGGAGTTATTTGAAAGGGATAATCCCTAAAAGCCACTAATAAAAAGCTTAACTATAGGCTTTTCTTCTTTCTACCCCTGCCAATGCAATAATCTCTTTTCTTCCAATTACCTCATAAAATTATAAACATGATTTTAAAAAATAATTGTAACTTGAAAGATACATTTAAATTTGACTAAATAGTTGGTTTTTAGAATAAATTCATAGCCAAAAATAATAATAATAATAATAAAAAGCTTTAAGATTTAACCTAAATCTAGAAGTTGACTATAGCTTAAGTACATGATAATAGTATCCTTGCAATTACAATTTTTTTTCAATGTATAAATCCACTAATTATTTATCTTTGCTTCCTTAGACCACTTCAAATAATGTGCATCTTAACACTTTTATTAAGCTGCTATTATCATCAATTCATCTAATAAAAAATGATTATTGTTAAAGAGACCCACTTCCTAATTTTTTTTTCTTTTTCCTTGTTCTAGTTAATGATAAAGAGAGCAAGTATAATTAAAAAGAAAAAAAAGTACAGTAAAGTTGAATTTAGACCTAAATTGTTGATTTTCCTATTATAATACATCAATCCATGGACCCTATCTAAACACAATCACAAAATTAACCATATTTTACTAGTTATCCACTAATTTAGTATTTAAACATGTCATTATCCATTTACTAAATCTTGAAAGTTATGAATCAATTCAATTCAAACAAATGGATGTAAATATATAAATAATTGTAAACTATTTTGCAATTTTAGACAAAAAAAGAAGATCTAGTAAAAATAAAGATAGGAACAAGAAATTATTTGTAGCTTTCTATTTTGCATATCTCAAAAAGTAAGAATTAATTCCTTTGGGACCTATTGATATTCAGAGCAACCAAAGAACCATCAAAATAATAGTAAGCAAAAAAGAAAAATTAAAATACAAATATGAAGGCTGTCCCTTTTAGGATTGAATCTAACCAAGTATCTTATAAATTAGCATCTCCATGTAGCTCAAAATTAAAGAAATATTCTTATAAAGATCAAATGATCGGGTGTTAATAAATTAGCTTCCTAATTTATTTTAGATCACTTAATATCAAGCAACATATATATATATATATATATATATATATATATATATATATATATATATATATATATATATCCTTCTCTAGAAAGTTGGTCAAGCTTTATTCTCCAAGCTGAAAGTCATGAAGTTTGTCATACTATTGAAAAAATCAACTATCTATTAGATCATAGTAAGTGATGCATAAGATGTTGTATGGAATTCAGATAAATTCTTCAGTCCAAAAATACAGGAATAAAAATGTTTCTACGCTGCAAATCTGCAATAATCGGAGGTATTTCTTTGAGAATCCTAACTCCCCAATGAACTTGAGGTCTAAATTTCTTTGAAGTTTGTAGCTAGCTAGTAATAACATATATTAATAAAGAACTATGTCATTTTATGAGATTCCTTGAATCTACCAGTACCAAAAGCTTGTTTTATTTAATGCAGCAGAAAAATTATCAAGGCCTAAAGTAGGAAATGACTTGTTTTAGTAAATTATAACTATGAGTATTTCTTTTTTCAATTATCCAATCAATTACATATTATTGACATGACAAATAACCATTTGTAGCCTATAAACTAGTGTTGGTAAATTTTTATTTTTGGATTACACGTATGCAGGCATGCCATACCCATTAATTCTTACATATTGTGCTTTTTTTTAGGACTTGTGAAGGAATTTTAAATGATTCCATTGCCATTGACAGTTTCTTGATATTCTTGGGCAGTACGGTGATTTTAACAAATACAATACTTTTTTGTCAAAATTAAAGCAAAACAAATGCAATATACAAATCTAGGACCAAAAATGATAGATCTAAAGACAAAAACCAAGGAAAAACCAACAGATTTAGGATTCAACTTATAATAATACATTATTTAAATCGCAAACAAATAAACACATATATGCCAAAGACATACCTGGATGCCATGTTTGAGGCAAAGATGGCAAGAGTGGCAATAGTGGGATAGGTGGTGGCATTGAAATAGGTGGCGGTAGCTCTGGTGAAAGGAGATGAACGAGAAAGAACAGAAGTTGGAGGCTACAAATGAAGAGGAGGAGAGAGAACTAGAAAAAATATTTTTATAGTTAGGGCAAAAATCATAAAATTACTTAAATGCCCATGCTTCTTTCTCTTTTTTTTTTCTTTAAAAGTAGGAGTATTTTAGTCCATATAAATTAATAATCTTTTAACTATTTCAAATTTTGCAAAAATTTTAATAAATTAAAAATATAATAACAACAACCACAACTAATAAAAATTAAATATTTATTAAAAGATAAAAATTTTAGAATAAAATTTATTTAACAATGCCTAATAAAATATCGTTATCCTTGAAAATAATAAAAAACTTTAAGTTAAAAATAAGATTTAATTTAATTTTATACTATAAATTATTATGGATTAGTCCTTAATCTTATTTAAATTTTTTGGGGTAATATGAGTTATTTCATATACCAATCGAATCGAATTTAAATAATAAAAAATATTATTCGTATGGATCGGATTTGTATATAATATCAAAATATAACAAAATTTATTTAAATTTTCATAAAACAAAAAAATTTATATGTATAATTAAAATGTATAAATATGATTAAAATATATTAATTATTTACATATAAAATTATATATAATTAAAATGAAAAAATATCTAGCCTAAGATTTATTTGGACAAAAATGATATTTCATTAAAAAATAAAAAATTAAATTTCAAACATTTATTTTGTATGAATAAAACTAATAGAGACAGATTACCGATGGCAAAAATGTCGTAAAAGGTCGTGCCACTATTATTTACCGAAACCACAGAAGTACCATCGCTAATCGATTGCTAACACGCTTAAAATAAAAAGGGCATGTCGTATTACCAAAGGAAATTCTGTCGGTACATAGCTAAAATGTTTAACATTTTTACCGATGCATATTTTCGTCGTTAAATCCATTGCTAAAAAATGATGCCACTACTTCCCGCCAATTTTACCAACCGCTGTTAGTTTTCATCCCTAAAAATGTCACCATTTTGCAGCTTTTTCATTTTTACTGATGCATTTGGTGTTTCGTAGCTAATTCGTCGATAATACCTTGTTTTTAGCAATGATTTATGCATCCGTCGATAAATTTCATTAGTAAAATCAATTTTTTTTGTAGTGTTGTGATTAAGTTGATTGTTAGTATATTGAATAAATAGTTAATGATCACTTTTAAGTATAACTTATGATATGTATGTTTTTAGTTAATTCACTTATATTGATGCATGATTATGTTTTGAGAATTGAGATAATTATGTGTTGGGAAGGAGTGAAATTAAAACTAAAGAAGTTGGATTAAGAATAGGAGTTAACAAACTGGATTTCTATGTTAAGTATTGGATTGTTCCTAATAAGACGATTTAATGCTTAGAAATGATATTCTGAATAAGATATCTAAATTTACACTAGTTTTTCATAAACACTTATGGTATTTTTAATTGATTCATTGTAATAAAAGTTGAGGTGGATAATCCTTTACTAGAAGTGCCTTTTATTATTGAAGCATCTTTTATATCTTGCTTTGTCTAAGTTTATTTTTATATTCTTAAGTCTATAATTAATTGTTTTAGTTCATTACCATAGTTGTTTAAGTTTCTATTTTTGGTTTAGTTAGTACTTCATCATTTTAAAACTTGGGAATTATTTGCACACATTACTCATTCTAAAATCTAAAATACACAACTTTTACACAATTCCCTAGGATTCAATATTTGGGATCTTAATTATAATTCCCTATATTACTAGTCGATCTAGTACATTTGCTAAACATTGGTCACGTGTCATTGAGATAATATGAAATTGATGATTATGTATACTAAAATTAGAAAGAAATGCCACACATGTATTCAAAAACATTATCAATGTATCCATAAGTAGTTCCAATTCTTTTCATGTGCTCAAAATGTAAAATGTTTGGATAAAGAAAAAAACATAATCCATTATAATATCTAATCTAGTCTATCTGTATCACATCTCTCTCCAGGTGCCTAAGATAAGAAAGCCTATTTTCAGCTGTTAAGCTTGTAACCCATTGCTTACACGAGGTAGAGGTGGTGAAGTCTTAAGTGCCAATCTCAAGAATGGTAGTTCTCATAGGAAGTTGTGTACAAATCCTCTTATGGCAGTCTAATAGGAAAGGAACATAAAGTATACAACCTCAAAAGCCTAATGGACACCTAACGATGTCCTGACGATCCTCGAACTGGTGAGCATAGCAGGCAATAATGTAGAAGGTGGCCTGGCACAATCCACATAGAGGGACACATCCAGAGGCTCCATCCCAAACTACAAAAGAAATAGGTAGCTAGCTAGACCTAAATATAATGTCATCATTTGTCAACTGGGCCATCTAATCGACTCTATCCTAAACTAAAGGAAATTCACGCCTTTTATGATTGAGAATAAAATATCTCATAAGATAAGTGCTCGTAACCTTGTGTTAGTGTAAGCCCTATCACTAATGCATTGTTATAAAACACTCTAGTTAATAAATGAGGCATTTGTTTTATCTATCGTATTCCTGTGCATATCAATTGATAGAACTATCCAAGAATGCTGTTTCAGTTTAAGTTATCATGTGTGAGGCACATGGTTGTAAGACCTTGAAACAATTGAGATTTCATTCTAAATATCCCTAGTCAGTCATTGTTATGGGAATAACAAATAAATTGAGACTAGTATGCTCTCTCTGATAAGTTCAGTTTTGTCTTATGGATCATAAGGACAAGAGTGTCAATTAGAGATCATAGATACATGTTTATAACATGGTATCTAGATTCGATCCGTTCATGAGAATACTATATGGTACAAGTCATAAGTGTTTCTCATATGCAAGTTTTGCATCAGAGTTCTTAGACCTAAAATCTCTATGAAACTCTTTATGAATTACTGTGTACTTTGACATACACCTAACGTGCTCATAATAGAGTGACAAGTATGGGTATGCTTGGGTATACATTGA
The DNA here is from genome assembly GCA_037975025.1 of Excoecaria agallocha. Classification (NCBI taxonomy): domain Eukaryota; kingdom Viridiplantae; phylum Streptophyta; class Magnoliopsida; order Malpighiales; family Euphorbiaceae; genus Excoecaria; species Excoecaria agallocha. The sequence goes on along the minus strand of CM075807.1, from coordinate 36,167,013 downwards.
TTCATGTTAGAGAACATGAGAGAAGTGAAGGGATTACCCCTCACAATAAGAGAGAAAATATCATCGGCCACTTGATCAGTGAACTGAGAAGTGTATGGCCATACCAAGATAAAATAATGAGTAATCATTATTTATCTGAGAGTTCAGTGTCACTGGAATATCAAGAAAGGAATTAATATATCTAAGGATGGTTAGTTCCATGCCTTATATTGATTCTGATATTTAAGGGTAAGGGACTGTGTAAAATTACATTAGGTCACTAAATGCCATTTGCATTTTCATGTAATTTGGAATGCTATAATATCTTGTTAGAAAGAGTATATAGCCTTTGAATTAATTTATTAATTCATTGCCAATATTAAATGGACCTATAGGATCGCACACAAAGCATGAGGCTTAAAACATGTAATTAAAGTATTGGGTATTAATTTGGGCTTTTAATTAAAGTCAAATTTATGTATGTAATGGGTATTAAAATTGCTAATAGACCTTGGTCCATTAGAGAGAGAGATTCGGCCCACAAGGTTTAATTTCTATTAATTAATCATCTTGTATTAATTAAGTTAATTGAGTATTAAACCGTATAAGCATTTGAATCAAATTAAAAAACTTAAATAGGAGATGAAGTGACCGAAATTCTAAGATAAAAATCAATGTGAATTTCGACACATGCATATTTCCTAATTAAGTGGTAGTTTTTGATTAAATGTCTTATGCCATTTAAATTTATTTGAATTTAAAACCTAAAAGGAATTTAAATTAATTTGAATCACTTAATTAGGAAGTGATGGAGGCTGAATATACTACCTAATTAAAGGGGATTTCGGCATCTTTGAGTTTTCCTAAACCTAGTGGTTTAAATTAATGAAATAAAATTTCCAAGTTAGGTTTTTCTCTCTCTAAGTCGCCACTCTCAAGGGGAAAGGACTCTTCCTTCTTCTCTTAGTTTTTGGGCAGCCATTGGTGAAATTTAGGAAGAACAAGATCAGGTCTTGTGTCTTTAGTTCAATACCCATTCCTGAATATATATATATAGAGCTAGCACTCTGGATTTTAAGCATTGCTTGCAAGTGTGTGTGTGAGAATAGAGAGGAGTGGCACAAAGGCTATTCCTTTTGGCAATTTTGATTGAGATATAAGGCTGATAATTTCATTCTAATTTCTGGTTATCATCAAAATCAAGTCTTAAAGTGCATCTAAAGTTATAAGTTTTAAAACCATAAAATTGCATGTTTTCGATTCTTTTTTACTGATTGCATGGTATGTATGATCAATTTTATTATTTTTTCACTGCGTGATCATCATATATATGCCATGTCATATTCCATCAGTGGTATCAGAGCCTAAACATGCTTATTTTAGTGCTTTAGATGCATGAAATATTTAATCAAAAATCGTTAGTTTAAAAACATGCAATGCTGAAATTTTCTGTTTTGAGTTTTTTGCATTGTTTTGGTGTAAAAATGATTTTAAATGATTAGATAGGTATTATAATTATTATGACATATTAATATACTGTCCTAAGATGTTCTTAGATCTATTCATGATCGGATTTATTTATAAATACTAGATGTCACATGTTAATCTTGAAACTAGGTGCTAGTTGGCATGATAAGTGTTTGTTTAACATTTAGTTTTCAAAATTAAATGTAAAAAATTATTTTGGCATGTTTGTAAGTGATTTTAAAGATTAAATATCAGGTCTATACATATTTTAAATTTTTTTTAATTCTAGTCCATGACAATTTAATTGATTAATTTTAAAATCACTTAAAACTATGACTAGTTTATGTTTGTTACATGTTTAATCAACATTGTTTGTTTTGTTTTGATTAAAATGGTAAAAACACATTTAGATAAAATCAATACAGAACATTAACTCAATATTTATGACCTTATTTAAATTATTAAATGACTCATAAAATTTTTTTAAGTGTTTTTGCATTTTTGTGGCATGATATGAGCATTAAAAAACTAGTTTCGTTGTTGTTTGTTTGTTTTAGTATGAATGCCGTGTATGATATATGTTCTTCATGATTTTATGTTTTAATTCATGTTGGTACATATATATATGTATTTTTAATGTTTATGGGCTGTATGACATAAAATTAAAAATGGCAAAATTGGAAATTATACTAGAGTTGATTTATGGCACAAATCTAACTAGTTAGTGTTTTGGGCTTTTAAGAGAACTTATTCAAAAAGAGGATTTAGTACATTGGGCTTCGGCCCAGGCCCATTATGGGGTCTTCCCTTAAAATTTCAAGTACACAATTTCCATTAATGGTCTTGGCTAAATTAATTAAAGTTTGACTTTGTTTGATCCATGAATGTTATGTATATTTATTTGCTTGTTTGGTGCGATGAATGGATATGCATGGTGCATTCATGGGCCCTGGGTTTTTGTAATTAAATATGTCCTGCGAGCCATTATGTATTGTTGTAAAAGTTTCATTTATTTCTTAGAATATAATTTATTTGAAGACTTTGTAAATCAAGACGAAGCCCACCGAAGTGGAGAAGCCCAACTCGAAGATTCTTATGTAATAGTATAGAATCTTAGTTGTAGGTTTTTGGGCCCATGTTTGTCACGCTTTACTTTATTCAATTATTTATATATGCATGCTATGAATGCATGGAAAACCGTATTCTAGGTAAACTGTAATAAAATGAATCCCTAAAATAGTAAGTCACAAAGTTGCCTTCCTAATTCGAAACATATCAAGGCATCGATCATCGATCACGTAGACTAGGAGTCCTAGATGTGCCTGATTATCTTTGTGAGGCATGGGTTGTGAATGTAGGTTGGACATAACATGGAAAGGGATGCCCGGACCTAGGCAACTAATAAATGGGTTTGTGCTATAACAACTTAAGATGTTAGCCCATTTGATCCAAGAGTCATGTACGAGATATGATTGGAGTTTTCCTACCTAAGTAACTTAACTTGTTAGGTGTACAAGCTCAGCTTGACTAATAAGTTATTGTGAAAAGTGCATCTTGGCCTACATTAAATCACTAACGCGAATTATTTAAAAGGATATTAATTTGATTTCTGGGATTATAAAAAGACCTCATTTAATCTTGCTAAGTTAATTATTGTAGATTGAAAAATGGCATCTTCAAACAATAACTTTTCATTGCGATCGGTCCTAGAAAAGGACAAACTGAATGGCACCAATTTCATAGACTGGTCTCGAAACTTAAGAATAGTTCTTAAGCAAGAGAAAAAGTTGTATGTTTTGGATGCACCCTTGTCTGAAGAACCTGATAGGAATGCCTCTGCGTTCAAAAGGAAACTTTTGAGACCAAGAAGAGCGACTCCAATGATGTGACCTGTTTGATGCTGGCCACTATGGTGCTAGACTTGCAAAAGCAATTCATGGACCAAAAGCCTTTTGCGATCATGGTGCACCTCAAGGAGATGTTCCAAAAGCAAGCTCGTCACGAGAGGTTCGTGACAACAAAGGCCTTAATTTCTTATAAGATGGATGCGGGTACTTCTGTTAGTACCCATGTACTCAAGATGAAAGGGTATCTTGTTACTCTTGAGAATCTTGAGGTACAAGTCCCGAAGGAATTGACCACTAACTTGATCTTAGGCTTATTGACTGATGATTATGATCCATTTGTTATGAATTATAACATGCATGCAATGAACAAGATAGTCACCAAAATTCATGGGATGTTTAAGAATGCTGAAGAGAACATTCGAAAGACCAATCCCGTACTTATTGTTCAAGGGGGCACTAAGAAGGGACCCGCTAAGGGAAAGAGAAAGGGAAAGGCAAAACCCAAGAATGACCTGGCTCGGTTCAAGTCAAATGGGAGTGCGCCTCAGGCCCAATCCAAGCCCAAGGCACAAAAGCTCAAGGAGAGCGAGAGCACATGCTTCCATTGCAATAAGATAGGGCATTGGAGGAAGAATTGCGCTCTCTTCAAGGAAGAATAAAAGAAGAATGGAGCCAAGGCATCCAGTTCTGGTATTTTTGTTGTTGAAATTAACCTTTCTATTTCTACCACTTGGGTATTGGATACCGGTTGTGGTTCTCACATTTGTTCAATTATACAGGGGCTAAGAAATAGGCGATTACTTGGGAAGAATAAAGCGAACCTCCGCGTGGAGAATGGAGCACGAGTTGCTACCATGGAAATAGGCAACTATCAACTCACTTTACCTTTTGGACTTTGTTTAGTATTGAAAAATTGTTATTATGTGCCTGCTATGAGTAAAAACATTATTTCAGTTTCTTGTTTGGATTTGGACGGATTTGATTTTGTTATTAATAATGGCAATGTTCATATTCGTCGCTAAGGCATTTCATATGGCAATGCCATGTTGCAAAATGGCCTTTATATCCTTGATCTACAAAACAAAGAGTCCATATACAACATTATTACAAAAAAGGGTTAAATCAAACGAATTGAACCCTACTTACTTCTACCATTGTCATTTAGGGCATGCAAACAAAAAATGCATTTCAAGACTCCACAAATCGGGAGTGCTTGGGTCATTCAACTTAGAATCTTATTACATATGCGAGCCATGTTTGCATGGAAAAATGACAAAGAGTCCTTTTAACAAGAAAGGTGAGAGGACTAATGACTTATTGGAGCTAATACATACCGATGTATGTGAACCATTAAGCTCACAAGCTAGAGGTGGTTTTAGCTACTTCGTGACGTTCACAGATGACTTCAGTAGATATGGCTATGTCTATCTAATGAAGTACAAGTTTAAAACTTTTGAGAAATTCAAAGAATTTAAGAACAAAGTAGAGAAACAAATTGGCAAAAGCATAAAAGCCATTCGATCAGATTGAGGTGGCGAATACTTAAGCCAAGAGTTTGACAGTCATCTGAAGGAGTGTGGAATCATTTCACAGCTCACTCCTCTTGGAACACCACAATGGAATGGTGTATCCGAAAGGAGAAATTGAACTCTGTTGGACATGATTCGATCAATGATGAGTCAAGTAAATCTTCCTATCTCTTTTTGGGGTTATGCATTAGAAGCTATTGCATTTCTACTAAACCGTACTCCAACTAAAGCAGTTGAGATTACACCATATGAAGTATAGATGGGAAAGAACCCAATATCTCATTTCTCAGGATTTGGGGCTGTGAAGCACATGTTAAGAAATTAACTTCTAACAAACTAGAGTCCAAATCCACTGTCTACTTATTTGTGGGTTATCCCAAAGAAACAAAGGGATACTAATTTTACTCACAAGTCCAGAACAAAGTATTTGTTGCTTGCAGGGCTGTTTTCTTAGAAAAGGAGTTCCTTATCAAGAAAGACAGTGGGAGTAAAGTAGAACTTGGAGAAATTCAAGCTCCACAAACTCATATAGAGGATGAGTTGGAAATGGGATCAAGTTCACAACCAGTTGTGGAACAAGAACCCATTACACAAGAACCTAAAAGGTCTGGTAGGGTACGTCGGGAGATTGAGAGATAAGGATTTCTAATCACTGACAGTGACACTATTGAGTTAGTAGATCGTGAGGATCCTACTACCTACCTAGAAGCTATTGAGAGCCTTGACTCAAAAAATTGGCTTGAACCCATAAAATTCGAGATGCAATCAATGTACGATAACCAGGTTTGGACCTTGGTTGATCCACCGGAATGTGCTAAGGTAATTGAATGCAAGTCGCTATTTAAACTCAAAGCTGATAAGACCTACAAAGGTAGACTAGTAGCAAAAGGTTTTTAAACTCATGGTATAGACTATGATGAGACCTTTTTGCCTGTAGTCATGCTCAAGTCCATTAGGATCTTGCTTGCCATAGCTGCATATCATGATTATGAGATATGGCAAATGGATGTCAAAACTATTTTCCTCAACGAAAATTTACTTAAGATGTGTATATGACAGAGCTTAAGGGTTTTGTCAATCCCAAGCATCCTAAGAAGGTTTGCAAGCTTCAAAAATCCATTTATGGATTAAAACAAGCATCCCAAAGTTGGAATCTTCATTTTGATGAGGCAGTCAAAGAATTTGACTTCGTCAAGAATGAAGATGAGCCTTGTGTGCACAAGAAGGTTAATGGGAGCATAATAGTATTTCTGGTCCTATATGTGGATGACATCCTTCTGATTAGGAATGACATTCCAACATTGTAAAAGGTTAAGTAATGGTTGAGGAAGTGTCTCTCAATGAAAGACTTAGGTGAAGCCGAGACAATACTTGGTATTTGAATCTATAGAGATAGATCGAATCGGCTTTTGGGACTAAGTTAAGAAAAGTACATGGACAAAGTACTAAAGAATTTTAGTATGGGAGACTCAAAGAAAGAGTACATACCTTTGGATTTGGGAGTTCCTTTAACTAAAGAACAGTGCCCTAAAACCAAAAAAGAAAGGGACAACATGAGTAGAATCCCATATGCATCTGCTATTGGATCTATCATGTATGCTATGTTATGTACTATGTTGGATGTTGCTCATGCACTAAGTATAACCAGTAGGTTTCAGCAAAACCTTGGTGAGAAGCACTGGTCTGTTGTAAAGGGGATTTTAAAGTACCTGCGAAGGACTAAGGATAACTTCTTGGTGTATGGTGGTCAAGAAGAGCTCGTCATACAAGGTTATACCGATGCTGCTTTTCAAACCAGTACTCAGGATTCAAGATCGCAATCTGGGTTTGTTTTTGTTTTGAATGGTGGTGCTGTCAGCTGGAGAAGCTCGAAGTAAGAGACCGTTGCCGACTCAACTACAGAATTTAAGTATATTGTACCAAGCGAGGCTGCAAAAGAGCTGTTTGGATTAAATTTTTCATTTCTGGATTAGGACTGGTCCCAAGCATCCTAGATCTATTAGAAATTTTTTGTGACAACAATAGGGCCATCGCATAGGCCAAAGAGCCCCGTTCACACCAGAAATCCAAACACATACTCAAATAGTATCACCCAATTAGAGAAATCATTCATTGTAGGGATGTCAAGGTTAGCAAGATAGCAAGTGAAGACAATTTAGCAGATCCTTTGATGAAACAGTTGCGTCCAAATCTGCATGAAACTCATTTGAGAGCATTCGGTCTTAGGGCTATGCCCAATTGGGACTAGTGCTAGTGGGAGATTGTTAGTGTAAGCTATAGCCCTAATGCATTGTTATAAAACACTCCAGTTAATAAATGAGGCATTTGTTTTATCTATTGTATTCCTGTGCATATCAATTGTTAGAACTATCCAAGAATATTGTTTCAGTTTAAGTTATCATGTGTGAGGCACATGGTTGTAAGACCTTGAAACAATCGAGACTTCATTCTAAATATCCCTAGTCAGTCATTGTTATGGAAATAACAAATGAATTAAGACTAGTGTGCTCTCTCTGATAAGTTGAGTTCTATCTTATGGATCATAAGGACAAGAGTGTCAATCAGAGATCATAGATACATGTTTAGAACATGGTATCTAGATTCGATCCATTCATGAGAACACCACATGGTACAAGTCATAAGTGTTTCTCATATGCAAGTTTTGCATCAGAGTTTTTAGACCTAAAATCTCTATGAAACTCTTTATGAATTACTGTGTACTTTGACATACACGTAACGTGCTCGTAATAGAGTGACAAGTATGGGTATGCTTGGGTATACATTGATTCATGTTAGAGAGCATGAGAGAAGTGAAGGGATTATCCCTCTCAATAGGAGAGAAAATATCATCGACCACTTGATTAGTGAATTGAGAAGTGTATGGCCATACAGAGATAAAATAATGAGTAATCATTATTTATCTGAAAGTTCAGTGTCACTGGAATATCAAGAAAGGAATTAATATATATAAGGATGACTAGTTTCATGCCTTATATTGATTCTGATATTTAAGGGTAAGGAACTGTGCAAAATTGCATTAGGTCACTAAATGACATTTGCATTTTCATTTAATTTGGAATGCTATAATATCTTGCTAGATAGTATATATAGCCTTTGAATTAATTTATTAATTCATTGCCAATATTAAATGGACCTACAGGATCGTACACAAAGCATAAAGCTTAAAACATGTAATTAAAGTATTGGGCATTAATTTGGGCTTTTAATTAAAGTTAAATTAATGTATGTAATGGGTATTAAAATTGCTAAATAGACCTTGGTCCATTAGAGAGAGAGATTCGGCCCACAACGTTTAATTTCAATTAATTAATTATCTTATATTAATTAAGTTAATTGAGTATTAAAGCCTAAAAGCATTTGAATCAAATTAAAACACTTAAATAGGAGATGAAGTGACCGAAATTCTAAGATAAAAATCAATATGAATTTCGGCACATGTATATTTCCTAATTAAGTGGTAGTTTTTGATTAAATGTCTTATGCCATTTAAATTAATTTTAATTTAAAACCTAAAAGGAATTTAAATTAATTTGAATCACTTAATTAGGAAGTGATGGAGGATGAATATACAACCTAATTAAAGGGGATTTCAGCATCTTTGAGTTTTCCTAAACCTAGTTGTATAAATTAATGAAATAAATTTTCTAAGTTAGGTTTTTCTTTCTCTAAGCCGCCACTCTCAAGGGGAAAGGACTCTTCCTTCTTCTCTTGGTTTTTGGGCAGCCATTGGTGAACTTTAGGAAGAAAAAGATTAGGTCTTGTGTCTTTAGTTCAATACCCATTCCATAATATACATACATAGAGCTAGCACTTTCGGTTTTAAGCATTACTTGCAAATGCGTGTGTAAGAATAGAGTGCAGTGGCGTAAAGGTTGTTCCTTTTGGCATTGGTGATCGAGATCTAAGGCTGATAATTTCATCCTAATTGCTGGTCATCATCAAAATTAAGTTGTGAAGTGCATCTAAAGTTGTAAGTTTTAAAACCATAAAATTGCATATTTTCGATTCTTGTTTACGGATTGCATGGTATGTATGATCAATTTTATTATTTTTCCACTGCGTGATCATCATATATATGCCATGTCAAATTCCATCACCCTGGACCAAGGACAAGGCTCTAATAATAGCTTTAGCTTATCATGTAGCCATATTTGAAAAAAAAAGAAAAAAAAAGAGGAAAAAAAAAGAAAAATAGCCTCAAAGGTGAGTTGGATCCATCTCGTGCAAAAATAAGGCAAGAAAATATGTGAAAATCCGAAAGAATGTGTTTTCCAACATGAAAAGCTAGTATAAAAACCCTTAAGGGACACACTACCTTCAAACTAAATAACTTACCTGGAATAACATAGGGCTACCAGTAAGGTGGGTGGGAGGGTTATTTTGAATAGCATCTAGGCCGAGAATAGTCTCTACCACAATTAGGTGAAATGGATTGTGTCCCTTGTGCACGCCATCCACGACACTAAATAATTCATAATCCATAGTCATCATGTCAACTGTACGCATTAGCAAGCATTGGGCAAAGCAACAAAGAAAGATGATGCCAGATTGGAAAGTAGGCACGTCATCGAAGTTAGTGGCTCCAATGAAAATGTCCTCCCTTGAGGTACTAAGCCTCTAGCTTCAAAAGGAAGGATGCCCAAGGCACGAGCCACCTCTCTGGGATATTTATGTACAATAGAGGATAGACATGGCTGGGTACTGGGTGCAAACCTCGCACTGACTATCTCAGCAAATTCCTTAGGCAAAGGGCATAACTCTAGTGTGTGAACCTAAAAACATGGAACCTCGAGTTTCAGTACCATATAGCAGCAAATATCAAGTTTTTGTCAAAAGATATTCTCCTAAAAAATCTCAGGTTGGAATATAGAGCCAAAAGAGGGTCCTCCCAAGTTCTCATGTCATCTAACAACCGGTGTAATTTTGTAAGTGCAAAGGTCATTATGACAAAAATTCTTAAGTACTTTAAGTGCAAATTTAATAAGGAAAAATAAATAAATAGAAGGAACAATGACTAAAACAAAGAAGGAAGGTAAAAGGGGAAAGAGGAAATACCTAGAATGAAGTTTCTTAGAAAAGGGAAGGTCAAAAGGTACAAAGACCAAGAAAATTTATACTATTTATAACAAAAGGCTGACAAATGGCCGTCCCTCAAAGAGCGAGCCATGACCAACCCGTCTGTCACCTTTAAACTATCCAAATGAATACATTATATATGTCTCATGCATTGCACATACATGTTTTTGCATCTTTCTTTGTTTTCATTTTGTAGGAATCCTAAAATACCCATGGACAATGTGAAAGCTTCAGAGAGTTATAGATGTGGAAAGGTTCCAAAATTTAAAAAGCGCTTGAAATTTCAAGGAGTATTTGGGTTTTCAGGAAGTATGTGCAATTCAAATAGACAATGCCTATATACAAGTGTAAATAATGTGTAAGTATATAACAAATAAAAAATAAAAATTAGGTGTATTATGACAAATAATATGATAAAATGGAAAATGAAAATTGAAACGAAGAAATAAAGGACAAAAGAGAAGAAAAAATAAAAAAGGTGAAAAATAAGTGACAGAAATGATGTATAAAAAAATAAGTGACAGAAATGATGTATAAGGCGGCCGTCTGCTGCTAGCAACAGACGATCGGACCGTCTGTCGCTCGAAAATTTGAAAATAAAAGGCTATTCTTCTTCTTCTTCCTCCTCCTCCTCATTCATTGTAACTTTCATTTTCAATTTTTCCAATCTTTTCTCTCAATTTTCTTGCCTTTTCTCTCTCATTTTTTGCCCTTTTTAGATTCATTCACATCTAAATTCTCTTGGGGACGACGTACATTTTAGGGAGCGATCTATTTATTTTTCCATTGTATTTTTGATATGTCAATTGTTTGCACTTTAAGTAAGTATTTTCTTACCTTTTATTTATTTATTTATTTTAGTTATTTGTGTTGTTGGTGCTTTAGGTTCCTAGTATTGGTGTTAGGTTTAGTTTACATAATGTGTACCTTATAGTTTTGCCTTGTATAATGCCTATAGGAATTAGACTTGAATTTGTGAAATTTTAATTGCATGGCATTGTAGTTAGGCAAGCAAGCCTTTAAACAAGTGTGTAAATAACACTATGTGTAGTTTTTTTCATTCTATATACAATTTGAACTAATTTTTCTTAGGTTTGTATTTCAAAACATAGTTGATAAGTATGAATTAAACTATATTATTCGTGTGTTTTTAATGTTTTTATTATGATAATTTAGGAATAATTTGGTTAATTTAGTGTTTAATTTCTTAAGTAGCATTTTATGAGCTTAATTGGTTAATTTGGTGCTTTTAGGTGTGTAATTGAAGAAAAAGAGAAATTACAAGGGCCAAAGTGTAATTTTAGCATTTGAATGATTTTTAAGAAGCCAACTTTCATCATGTTTGTCGAAAGCCTAGCCAGTGGGTGGAGTGGATTCTCACTCTACTAAGTCACCTAAAGAGGAAAAGGAGAAAAAGTCCACTTGGTGGAGTGAGTTTTTCACTCTACAAAGTAAGAAAAGGACAAAAGCCCACTCGATGGAGTGAGCTTTTCACTCTACCTAGCCAGAGAACTGGAATTATGATCAAATTCTTCTATTTTGCTAAAATAGGAAGTTTGAAGCCACCAAAACTCCCTCTTTGTAAGCTATAAAAGCACACCTAAACATCAAAATTAAAGGAGATAGAGAATTATGAATTTTGTTCCTAGTTTTGCCCTAGTTTTAGTTTTTTCAATTGTATAGTAGTTTTAGCTTAGTTTTTTTGTTTTCTTAGTTTTTAATTCTCTAAAATACTCAAGCTTTCTACTGGTGTTCTAAGAAGTCATCAAGAGCAAGTTTGAAGCTTCATGAGTATTTTTTCTCTTTATTTTAGTTTTTCTTTCATTTTAATCATGTTCAACAAGTAATTTTCCTTACTTTTACTGAGGTAAATTTGAACTCTTATACTTTTATTGTAATGACTTAGTTTAAGCTTTAATTCAATACAAGTTTGATTATTTCTTAGTTCTTGAGCAATTTCTTATATCTAATTATTATTGAGTTGATTATTAACTTATTTGATTAATAATTAATGATTGATTTCAAGTATGATATATAATATACATGTTCTCAGGTTAAATCATTAGTATTGATGCATGATTATTTTCTGAATTTGGGATAATTATGTGTTAGTAAGAATGAATTAAAACAAAGAAAAGTTGAACTAAGAATAGATTGAATTTAAGTTGCTTGAAATAGAGTTTAATGGATGTCTAAGAGTTTAAAATTGGATTTTTATGCTAAGTGTTGAATTGTTCCTAATAAAAAGGTTTAATGCTTAGAATAATATTCTTAACTAAGATATCTAGCTTTATAATTCGTTTTTCCATAATCACTTGTGTTACTTTTGATTTGAGTTATTACAATGGAAGTTAAGGTGGATAGTCCCTTTAGTAGACGTGTTTTAGTTATTGCTATATGTTTAATTTATGTTAGTCTGGTTTTAGTTTTTGTTCTACTTTATTTTCCATTTAGTTTATTTTTTGCCTTCAATTCAAAAACTTAGGAAATAATCTCAGATATATTGAACTTAATTATAGACATTCTACTTAGTAATCCATGTTCCCTTGGGTACAATATTCAAGGTCTTAATCTTATTTCCTTATATTACTAATAGATCTAGTACACTTGTTTGACACTAGTCAAGTTTTTGGTGCTGTTGTCGAGGAACAACGGTGTTGTTAATTTGATATCTTTGATTGAATAGTCTGAGATTTTTATTTTGTTTTTGATTTGGTATTATTCTTTGCAGGAAGATTTTTAAGCATTTACAACATGATGCATGACTATGTTCAAGACTATAAATTGGTTCTTTTAAGAGCACAAATGGAAGATTTGAGGAGAGAGATGCAAGAAATGCAATATTCACAAGAGCCTAGTGTCTCCAAAATTCAAGTCCTTCTTAACTTGCTTGCAAGTAAGGAAAGATAATTTAGAGTTGAAAAAGAAGAATGGATGGCTACAATTAATTCTCAGGAAGAGAATATCAAAAATCAAGAAGCTTTATTGCAAAATCAAAAGAATCTGTTAAAGACTCAGGAGCATCTATTAAGATATCAAGAAATGGGAATTAAAAATCTAGAATCCAAGATGGAGTTCTTGAGTAGTTCCATGGAAAGTCAATGTGGTGGTGATAACTAGGAATAATTGAGTCATAGGCCAACGATGGATAATAAAAAAGGTGAGTATGATATGCATGAGTCAATAAAAGAACAAAAAATCTCTTGTTGAAGACAAGTCTTGCAGCTTGAAAGATGAATTTAAATCTCTTGTGAAGGATTTTACACCAATGGAGCAAAAGCTGTTCAATTCTCAGGTAGAGGCACTGAATTCAGTCCACTTGAAGAAGTTTTTAAGGCTAAAAAAGACAATAGAGTTCATTTTTTAAGTGCCAAAAGAGAAGTCATACTTTATTAAAGACATGGAATTTTCAGCTTTGGTGAACTTTGACAAGTTTCTCCTACTGAAGGGAGAAAATAAGGAGTAAAGTCCAAAGAGACTAGTATTTGGATTGCAAGCTTGACCTCCAAAGAGTAATATGAGCCAAGTTAGGACTCAATATGTAAGGCCCCTAACATGACCCTAATTTAATTTGCATATTATTGTAATTAAGTAAGGGGGTAAATTAACATGTTATTATGTTAATTGCATGAAAATATAATAAAATAGTATGGTTTAATGTTAATTAAGGATACAATTGAGGATAAAGGTATTAATTTGGGGTTAATTGGTATTTTTGGCATTTTGGTGGCCAATTGTGTAGAGAAGAATTTAATTCAAGGTTAAATTGAAAGAATGCTTAAATGGATAGGTTAATGTTTGAAAAAGAATTAGTAGAGGGGTTAAAGTCTAACATGCATAAAGGCTTGTGGCATTTGTGTGACATGCAAAATGATGAAGGACTAAAGAGGAGATTGTCATGTGGGCATAAAAGGCTTGGGTTAGAGAATTTGATTGTGAGAATCGGCATTTGTTGAGAGCAAAACCAGAAATTCATCTTCTTCTTCCTCTTTGATTTCCATAGATTTATCTCAAGCATTTAGATGTTAATGGTGCATGTTGGTTAATCAAGAGTTTAAGGCTCTAAGCTAAGGTAATTAAACTCTCATTTTAACACTTTATCATCACCATCTTCTTCTTCATTTTCTGTTGACTGAGAATATGTCATTTGCTGGAAATGTATGTTCATGGTGATGGTATTTATGAAGGAGAAGAGGAAGGAAGAAGGATCAAAGGAAAGGGACTTGATAGAGGTTGAAGACATTGGGTTTATCAGCCAAGGTATGGGAATTTAGGCCATTCATATTGCATGTAAAAATGGATTACTGGAAGTGAATAGAATTTACAGAATTGAATTTACGTTTTTCTGGAAGTTTATCGTTGAAAGGTTGAAGAAGACAGACTTGCCGAGTCGTGAATGACTTCACGAGTCGTGAACATCAGTCCGACTCATGAAGCTCTTCACGAGTCGTGAAGTCGAGTCTTTCTTCTTCACTCGTGAGCTTCTTCACGAGTCGTGAAGTTCAGCTTTTCTTCCTCACTCGTGAGCCACTTCACGAGTCGTGAAGTATAGTTCCTTCTCCACTCGTGAACCTCTTCACGAGTCGTGAGAATCACCTTATTTGCTTCACTCGTGAATCCCTTCACGAGTCGAACTCCTCTTCACGATTGAATGACCTGTCTTGAATGTTTTGCTCATAAGTTGAGCTATAGAACAGAAAATTGAGTGATTCTTTTTGCATTGAAAAATAGACTTCCATACCTATATTTCACATGAAGAAACCTAAGCTTAAATCTGTCTCTAGGTACATGTAAACTATAGTTGAATCCGGACTAGTTTTCTAGACTACTCTATGTAACAGAAATGGCTAGTATGAACAGATTGTTGCTACACTTGATAATATGATTCTTTAATTGATTGAGACAGCTATTTGCTTATGTGATAGAAAGTTAAATGAATAATGCATGTAATATGACTGTCAATGAAGGAATCGTATGCATACACATGCGTTCATTTGTGAATATGAATAAAGACTAGAAAGGAATTATCGAACCCATACATGTAAATCTTATGACATGTAAGTGCACCTTTTTATATGCACTTGTGATATGAAAAAGAGAATAATAGCATGACCTTGGCATGTGTATATGCCATATGAAAACATGTTGATATTTTGTATAGCACATGACTTGAATGATGATAAAGGTATATATATATGTGTTGGAAACATGCTCATAAGAATAAATTGACTATATGCGAATGTACCCACAGGTATGTACATTTATGATTATGTATATGAGTATATGAGCATGTAATTGCCCTATGAGATAGAAGATGAATTAGCATGACTATGAACATGTGAAATGCTTAATGAGGGCATGATCAAGTCTATGATATGATGATTATATGTCATGCTTATATGATATGATGCAAATGATATAGTCATACAGATATAGATGAGCTAGATATATATATCTTGGCATATGAAATGTTCATGTATCTGATTATGCACCAGAGAATTCACAGGTTGATAAGACTATGCATATGTGCAAACAGTATACTATGAATACAGTATTAAAATGTGAATGGAATACGAATATAGTTCCGCCTGCGATAGAGTTTTAGATGTGGATAGATAGGCGCCTATAGGGAAATTGCAGCTGCCATAGTTGGCCCATTTGGGTCCATAGTATATGATCCCGTTTGGATCATGATCAGCCCCGTTTGGGTTGATAGGCTACACCGTTTGGGTATGCTTGACCGGTCCATAGTACAGTTGGCCCCGTTTGGGCTATAGATTCGATATCTTCAGATATCCCTCATTTGATACCATTGTGTATCCATAGTTCCCGCATCCATTGATAAAGCTAAGGCAGGCTAAACGTTATTCATAGTAATGATCAAAAGTAAGCAATTAAAATTATTTTGGCTAAAGATTGATATGTGGCTTATATTGTTGGTTTACCACTGGAATTATGCTTCAATTGAATATGTTCACATGGAATATTGCCATCTATATGAATTATGAAAAAGAAATATGTGTTTCTCTCTCTTGGGTACAATGCTTATGTACATGAGAATATGCTTATGCTTTAAAGTATATGTTATTGTTGCCATGTTATGTTGGACATGTTGATTATAGTATATGAACATATTGTATATGTATGTTTTGATGGCCTTGTGTATGGCCATCCATCTGTAGATATTCCCCACTAAGCTTTATAGCTTAGCACGGGTTATTTATCCGTGTAGGTACCTTCTAGAAAGACTTTTGCTCAGGGACGTTCTCTGCATCAGGAAGGGCCAACCATCGACTTATAACCTTGATGTAGGATATTTTTTTTGTAATACAGCTATCATATGTTTTGTATAATGGCCAGTCATATTTTGATATGTATATAACCTATGTGGGATAATGTAACTCACTAGTAGTAAAGCTACGAAAGAACATGTGTGCATGTGATATGCATGAAGTAATATCCATATAGTTAGTATGCATGATACTAAGCATGAAATGAAAAATAGGAACAGACAGGTGGCACAAATATTAGTATATGAAACAGTATGAGCATGATTAATAGTATTCATGATACATGTGAAAATAGGGTATTTGCATGAGGGGTGCTACAAATTTTTGGTATCAAAGCATAGGTTTAGTCTTTTCTGGGTAAAGATGAACCTAGGATTCTATAGTATGATATAGTGATTGCTGGCCTGATGCAGAAGTCCCTGTTTTCTTATAGATCAAAGATGGAAAGCTCTAGAGATGCTTTGGAGGAATCGGCTGAAAGCAATAGGCCGGTTAGAACTAATCCTTCCAATACTGGACCTTCATTCTCCAATCCAAATGAGGTCCCAACAGCCATCCCTGCAGAAGCATTGTTAAAGATATCACAGGATATGGCTCAAATTCTTCAAAGAATGACAGCACCTAAAGCTCCAATCTCTGAAATTAGGAAGCATGGTGCTGAAGAGTTTCTAGGCACTAATCTGGAACAGTCTGAGGAAGCTGAATTTTGGCTGGAAAGACTAGAGAGAATTTTTGATGAAATCCACTGTCCAGTGGGTCATAAGGCATCTTGTGCTGTGTCTCTATTGCAAGGAGCAGCTTATGATTGGTGGAAGTTGGTGTTGAGACAACCCCAGCTACCAGATCCCCTTACATGGGAATTCTTCACAGCTGAATTCAAGAAAAAGTATGTTACAGAGGCATATAAGCAAGAGAAGTTAAAACAGTTTCTCAACTTGAAACAGAGAGCTATGTCTGTGGCTGAATATGAGAAAGAATTCAGTCGCTTGTGCAAATATGTTCCTAATGAGATGTTGATTGATGCTTTTAAATGTAGACAGTTTGAAGATGGGTTGAATGAGCATATCAGAGAAAAGTTGATTGGGTCTACATCTTTGCAAGTGGTTAACTTCACTCAATTGGTTACAGCAGCCTTGCGAGTTGAAAAGAATGAAATGGCAAAGAGAGAAAGAGAACAGAGAAGAAGTGGGTCCAAGGGTGGATCTTTTACAGGAAAGAGAGCTAGAGGAGCACAAGGAAATTAGCCAGCTGAATCTGGCTATAGTTCTGCAAAGAGGGACAGGAGACAGGAGTCTTCTGTAATGTCTAAACAGGGAAAGGGAGCTTCAGGGAATCAGAGTGGGGGGCAACCTCCAGAGTGTTTCCATTGTACTAGGAAACATTGGGGTAGTTGCAGGAAATTGTCTGGAGCATGTTACAAGTGTGGTGGTACTGGTCACTACATGGCAAGCTGTCCTTCGAAAAGGGACCAGGATGTTGAACAACAAGGCAGTAGAGGAACTTTTAATGCACCATCTTCTGGTAGAGGCAGAGGGAGAGGACTTGGGGGATCGAGGCCCAGGGATCCCAGTCCAGGAACATTTCTGAATTCGTTGACAGGCCTGCAGCTCCAGTTGTTCCTATTCGGGCTTATGCATTGAAAGCTAGAGAGGATCAGTATGCTCCAGAAGTCATAGCTGGTATTTTCTCTCTCTTTGATTCTGACATGCATGCACTTATTGATCCTGGCTTCACTCATTCTTATGTTTGCACTGGGGATTTGGGTAGAAATGAGTCTACTGTACATGAAATGGAATATGATATATGTGTAACTAACCCTTTGGGTCACAGTGCTGTTGTTAATAGAGTGCATAAACAGTGTCCTATAGTAATTCAAGGGAAAGAATTCCTTGCTGATCTTATTGAGTTACCATTCCAGGAATTTGATATTATACTTGGTATGGATTAGCTGTCTAGACACCATGCAGTGGTTAATTGTGAAGCTAAAACTGTAACTCTTATTGGTGCTGATGGTAAAGAAACGTTAGTTCAGGGCATTCGAGCTAAATCAATAGCTAATGTGATATCAGCCATGCAAGCTAAACGATTTATGAGAAAAGGGTGTGAAGCTTTCTTAGCACTTGTGTTTGATTCAAGAATAGAGTATGCAAATCTTCAAGAGATTCCAGTGGTGAAAGAGTTTCCTGATGTGTTCCCAGAAGACTTGCCTAGTCTTCCACCTGAAAGGGAAGTTGAATTGTCTATAGACATTCTACCGAGTACAGCTCCTGTTTCGAAGGCACCATACAGGATGGCTCCTTTGGAATTGAAGGAACTTAAAGTACAGCTACAGGAGTTGCTTGAAAAAGGCTTCATTAGGCCTAGTGTGTCGCCTTGGGGTGCACCGATTTTGTTTGTGAAGAAAAAAGATGGGTCTATGAGGATGTGCATAGACTACAGACAGTTAAATAGGGTAACAGTGAAAAATAAGTACCCTTTACCAAGAATTGAAGATTTATTCGATCAGTTGAAGGGTGCTGGAGTGTTTTCCAAGATTGATTTGCGAACGGGTTATTATCAACTCCGGGTTAAGGATGTGGATGTTTCCAAAACGGCTTTTAGAACCCGATATGGGCATTATGAGTTTCTGGTGATGCCATTTGGGTTAACAAATGCACCGGCTGCGTTTATGGACCTTATGAATAGGGTATTTAGACCCTACTTGGATCAATTTGTTGTTGTGTTCATAGATGACATTTTGGTGTATTCGAGAAATGAAGCGAAACATGCTGAGCACTTAAGAATTATTCTACAGACTCTGAGGGAGAATAAGTTATATGCTAAGCTGAGCAAATGTGATTTTTGGCTTAAGGAAATTTCTTTCCTTGGTCATGTTGTGTCTTTTGAAGGCATTAGAGTGGATCCAGCAAAAATCGAGGCTATAGTGAATTGGAAGCCGCCTCGAAATGTGACGGAAGTGAGAAGTTTTCTGGGTTTAGCAGGTTATTACCGTCGTTTTGTGAAAGGCTTTTCAGTTATAGCCGCACCACTCACTAAACTGTTGAGAAAGGGTATAAAGTTTGAGTGGACTGATCGGTGTCAAGCAAGTTTTGATCAATTGAAGAAATTTCTGACTGAGGCTCCAGTTTTGGCACAGCCAGTTACAGGAAAGGAGTATGCTATGTATAGTGATGCTTCTAGAGTTGGCTTGGGTTGTGTGCTAATGCAAGATGGCAAAGTAATTGCCTATGCATCTAGACAGTTGAAGCCACATGAACAAAACTATCCAACCCATGACCTAGAGTTAGCAGCAGTAGTGTTTGCTTTGAAAATTTCGCGACATTATTTGTATGGGGAAAAGTGCAAAATCTACACAGATCGCAAGAGTCTCAAGTATTTGCTCACTCAAAAGGAACTTAACTTGAGACAACGAAGATGGTTAGAACTGTTTAAAGATTATGATTGTATAGTTGATTACCATCCAGGCAAAGCTAATGTTATAGCTGATGCCTTGAGCCGTAAGATGATGGCTGCTATGATTGCACATCGCGGTAGATGGAGACTTGCTTATGATGGTGCTTTAATAGCACAGTTGAAGGCTAGCCCTTGTTTGAGGCAAACAGTGATTGATGCACAGAAACATGATGAAAAGTTGCAACAGATTTTAAAGTCTTCACATGAAGGGACCCAGTCAGAGTACTCAGTGAAAGAAGATGGGGGTGTGTATTATCAGAATAGATTATATGTTCCTGATGACAAAGAGTTAAAGAGAACAGTATTGAATGAGGCTCACAATACAGTGTTTACTATGCACCCTGGTGGGAATAAGATGTACCAGGATTTGAAACAAAGTTATTGGTGGCCTGGCATGAAGAGAGATGTGGTAGCCTATGTCTCCATATGTTTGACTTGTCAACAGGTAAAAGCAGAGCACCAGTTACCCTCTGGTTTGTTGAACCCCATTCCAATTCCACAATGGAAATGGGAGGATATTACCATGGATTTTGTAACAGGATTACCCCTTACACAGAAAAAGCATGATGCAGTTTGGGTTATAGTTGACAAGCTGACTAAATCAGCTCATTTCATACCAGTTCGGAGGGATTACTCCATGGATAAGTTAGCAGAGCTTTATGTAAATGAGATCATCAGATTACATGGCATTCCGGTGTCAATAATCTCCGATCGAGATCCGAGATTCACATCGAGATTTTGGCAAAGTTTGCAACAAGCTTTGGGAACTCGGCTTCGTTACAGTACAGCATTCCACCCTTAGACTGATGGGCAATCTGAGCGGGTTATTCAAATTCTAGAGGATATGATGAGAGGATGTGTTTTGAATTTTACAGGAAGTTAGGAAAGATATCTACCCTTAATGGAGTTTGCCTACAATAATAGTTATCAAAGGAGCATCGAGATGGCACCTTATGAGGCCTTGTATGGTCGGAAATGTAGAACTCCTGTTTACTGGACTGAATTGTCTGAGCGCAAAGTTATTGGTCCTGATATTGTCAAAGATACAGAGGAAAAGGTACAAGTTATCAAGCAGAGATTGAGGGAAGCTAGTGATAGATAGAAGTCTTATGCTGATTTGAAAAGAAAGGATATTGAATATCATGTGGGTGACAAAGTGTTTCTGAAAGTGTCCCCTTGGAGAAAAGTATTAAGATTTGGGAAAAAGGGTAAACTGAGCCCGAGGTTTATAGGCCCATATGAGATTCTTCAAAGAGTTGGGCCAGTGGCATATAGGTTGGCTCTCCCTATGGAACTAGCCAAACTTCATGATGTGTTTCATGTTTCTATGTTAAGGAAGTATCGTTCAGATGAATCTCATGTGATACCAGTTCAAGATGTGCAAGTACAGTCAGATTTCACTTATGATGAAGAGCCTATAGCAATTCTGGCTAGAGAAGTTAGACAGCTTAGAAATAAGCAAATTCCACTTGTCAAAGTGCTCTGGCAACATCACGATATACAAGAAGTTACTTGGGAGCCAGAGACAGCTATGAAAGAACAACATCCTCACTTATTCAACACAGGTATGAATTTCGGGGACGAAATTCTTAAGGGGGAGAGAATTGTAAGGCCCCTAACATGACCCTAATTTAATTTGCATATTATTGTAATTAAGTAAGGGGGTAAATTAACATGTTATTATGTTAATTGCATGAAAATATAATAAAAGAGTATGGTTTAATGTTAATTAAGGATACAATTGAGGATAAAGGTATTAATTTGGGGTTAATTGGTATTTTTGGCATTTTGGTGGCCAATTGTGTAGAGAAGAATTTAATTCAAGGTTAAATTGAAAGAATGCTTAAATGGATAGGTTAATGTTTGAAAAAGAATTAGTAGAGGGGTTAAAGTCTAACATGCATAAAGGCTTGTGGAATTTGTGTGACATGCAAAATGATGAAGGACTAAAGAGGAGATTGTCATGTGGGTATAAAAGGCTTGGGTTAGAGAATTTGATTGTGAGAATCGGCATTTGTTGAGAGCAAAACCAGAAATTCATCTTCTTCTTCCTCTTTGATTTCCATAGATTTATCTCAAGCATTTAGATGTTAATGGTGCATGTTGGTTAATCAAGAGTTTAAGGCTCTAAGCTAAGGTAATTAAACTCTCATTTTAACACTTCATCATCACCATCTTCTTCTTCATTTTCTGTTGACTGAGAATATGTCATTTGCTGGAAATGTATGTTCATGGTGATGGTATTTATGAAGGAGAAGAGGAAGGAAGAAGGATCAAAGGAAAGGGACTTGATAGAGGTTGAAGACATTGGGTTTATCAGCCAAGGTATGGGAATTTAGGCCATTCATATTGCATGTAAAAATGGATTACTGGAAGTGAATAGAATTTACAGAATTGAATTTACGTTTTTCTGGAAGTTTATCGTTGAAAGGTTGAAGAAGACAGACTTGCCGAGTCGTGAATGACTTCACGAGTCGTGAACATCAGTCCGACTCGTGAAGCTCTTCACGAGTCGTGAAGTCGAGTCTTTCTTCTTCACTCGTGAGCTTCTTCACGAGTCGTGAAGTTCAGCTTTTCTTCCTCACTCGTGAGCCACTTCACGAGTCGTGAAGATAGTTCCTTCTCCACTCGTGAACCTCTTCACGAGTCGTGAGAATCACCTTATTTGCTTCACTCGTGAATCCCTTCACGAGTCGAACTCCTCTTCACGATTGAATGACCTGTCTTGAATGTTTTGCTCATAAGTTGAGCTATAGAACAGCAAATTGAGTGATTCTTTTTGCATTGAAAAATAGACTTCCATACCTATATTTCACATGAAGAAACCTAAGCTTAAATCTGTCTCTAGGTACATGTAATCTATAGTTGAATCCAGACTAGTTTTCTAGACTACTCTATGTAACAGAAATGGCTAGTATGAACAGATTGTTGCTACACTTGATAATATGATTCTTTAATTGATTGAGACAGCTATTTGCTTATGTGATAGAAAGTTAAATGAATAATGCATGTAATATGACTGTCAATGAAGGAATCGTATGCATACACATGCGTTCATTTGTGAATATGAATAAAGACTAGAAAGGAATTATCGAACCTATACATGTAAATCTTATGACATGTAAGTGCACCTTTTTATATGCACTTGTGATATGAAAAAGAGAATAATAGCATGACCTTGGCATGTGTATATGCCATATGAAAACATGTTGATATTTTGTATAGCACATGACTTGAATGATGATAAAGGTATATATATATGTGTTGGAAACATGCTCATAAGAATAAATCGACTATATGCGAATGTACCCATAGGTATGTACATTTATGATTATGTATATGAGTATATGAGCATGTAATTGCCCTATGAGATAGAAGATGAATTAGCATGACTATGAACATGTGAAATGCTTAATGAGGGCATGATCAAGTCTATGATATGATGATTATATGTCATGCTTATATGATATGATGCAAATGATATAGTCATACAGATATAGATGAGCCAGATATATATATCTTGGCATATGAAATGTGCATGTATCTGATTATGCACCAGAGAATTCACAGGTTGATAAGACTATGCATATGTGCAAACAGTATACTATGAATACAGTATTAAAATGTGAATGGAATACGAATATAGTTCCGCCTGCGATAGAGTTTTAGATGTGGATAGATAGGCGCCTATAGGGAAATTGCAGCTGCCATAGTTGGCCCATTTGGGTCCATAGTATATGATCCCGTTTGGATCATGATCAGCCCCGTTTGGGTTGATAGGCTACCCCGTTTGGGTATGCTTGACCGGTCCATAGTACAGTTGGCCCCGTTTGGGTCTATATATTCGATATCTTCGGATATCCCTCATTTGATACCATTGTGTATCCATAGTTCCCGCATCCACTGATAAAGCTAAGGCAGGCTAAACGTTATTCATATTAATGATCAAAAGTAAGCAATTAAAGTTATTTTGGCTAAAGATTGATATGTGGCTTATATTGTTGGTTTACCACTAGAATTATGCTTCAATTGAATATGTTCACATGGAATATTGCCATCTATATGAATTATGAAAAAGAAATATGTGTTTCTCTCTCTTGGGTACAATGCTTATGTACATGAGAATATGCTTATGCTTTAAAGTATATGTTATTGTTGCCATGTTATGTTGGACATGTTGATTATAGTATATGAACATATTGTATATGTATGTTTTGATGGCCTTGTGTATGGCCATCCATCTGTAGATATTCCCCACTAAGCTTTATAGCTTAGCACGGGTTATTTATCCGTGTAGGTACCTTCTAGAAAGACTTTTGCTCAGGGACGTTCTCTGCATCAGGAAGGGCCAACCATCGACTTATAACCTTGATGTAGGATATTTTTTTTGTAATACAGCTATCATATGTTTTGTATAATGGCCAGTCATATTTTGATATGTATATAACCTATGTGGGATAATGTAACTCACTAGTAGTAAAGCTACGAAAGAACATGTGTGCATGTGATATGCATGAAGTAATATCCATATAGTTAGTATGCATGATACTAAGCATGAAATGAAAAATAGGAACAGACAGGTGGCACAAATATTAGTATATGAAACAGTATGAGCATGATTAATAGTATTCATGATACATGTGAAAATAGGGTATTTGCATGAGGGGTGCTACACAATAAACCAAAAATCTTCTAACCCTTCTCTTTAAATTTTTGTCAATTTTTTTATGAGTTGTGTTTTTAATGTTATTCTTGATAAGTTGTTATCCTGTCTTTAGTTAAATTTGATAGGCTCATATAGTTCATTTTATATTATTCGTGTTTTCTCAAGTTTATTGTATTGTCATTCATGAGTTTAAGAGTTAAAGAGGCTTCTTCTAATAATGTTTGTGCTTAATTATCACATTTCAATTTGTGCTGCTAGTCTGATTAAAGAATTCATATGGTTTTTAGAGGGGTGCCAATTAAAGGGAATTAAAATACAGTTGAACCTAAGGTGGATTTCTTCTTATTAGGTATTTTTGCCTTGGTGAGTGTGCTTCATGAACTTAGGAAGAGTTAATCATATTCACAATATGGTGTGTTTGTGAAGTGCAGGTATGTATGTTCTTCATATGCTTTGAATTCAGTTTCGATTAATTAATTCAAGATTGTGAGTACTTAGAGTTTTGATTTGCTTAATTTTTTGGGGTTATGAGTGGTTTAAATTGATAATTTGAAAGTCATTTAGAGTGGGAATAAGGAAGAAAAACTGATGGGGTTCAGTAGAAAATCGAGTTTTAAGCAAAAGTGTGTGAAAATTGAATTTGAGCTTTTGACCTTGGAATTCTCGAGAGCATTGACTCGGTATAGTGAAAATTCACTCCATCGAGTGTCGCACAACTCGATAGAGTGGATTTTCACTCCATCGAGTCCTCCAAAATTGCCAAACTTGATTTCTTTCCACTTTTGTTCCAATACATTTACTACTAAGTAGAGTGGATTTTAACTCCACCGAGGTGATTTACCTTACCCTCACCTATTCACTTAAATTTGGTGGTATTCTATATCTGTTAAATGAACATTCAATGTGATTAAACAATTACTGATATTATTTGCATATTTGATTTTTTTAGGGATATAGAATAAGATTTTGGGTAGAAATTTGTAAATGAGATTAATGTTACTTCAAAGCTACAAGAGGCATTGCCCCTTAACCTCACCTAGGGGCTCTAGCCCTCAAGAACCTCATAAGGGGCATCACCTCTTAACCCTACCTACTAACTGACTAGCGGATTGTCGTGTTATCGAATCATAATGCCATATATGTCCTTGAAGTTCTTACTTGACAATCTTGATACATCATTTTTTTAGGCAATTAGTTGAGCATGATGTTAGTACACTTGCATGCAAATTACACCAAGCAACACACTTTTTGATTACTTGCTATCTACTTTTTTCTTAGTCTTAACCATCTTTCACCAATCTCATATGTCATTCTACACTTGCTATCTACTTTTTGATTACTTGATATAATGCATTGGAAATTGATGACCTTGAGCTCTATTTGTCTTATATCTCTTGGGATAAATTTTTAAACTTTAACTTTTAGACACTTATTTTTAATATTTTGACTTCTGTAGTGGCCCTTAAGAGAACAAGGAATGTTGTTGCTTTTAGTCCTTCTAGACTACACATTTTACCTTATGTTGATCCCAGTAGTTTTGGGAGCAATTGCTACCACCACCACCTCTACCACTACAGTAATCCAAGCTTAACTTTGTTGAGTGTAGACATCGTGACCCAAGGCAGCCTAGATGAGGAAATAATATATCAATGACAGCGGGTTCAGATCTCGAAGCTTCGATTGTGGATTTGTCATTTTCTTATAAAAGATTTTCATGATTCTCTAAATACTTTTAAATGTTTTCAAGTGTTTTAGCAAGATGAGCAAAAAACCCTATTTCTGGATAGACAGTGGTGATAGATGATTGTTTGTCACCCGAAGGGCACCCATCTACTGGTCCCAACCTCCATAACAGTGAAAAACAGGATCATTTTGGGAAATTCGTGCCCTATGATGAGGGACGGCCATCCCTCACTCACAGACACCTGTTCCTGGGTCAAAACCTAGATTTTTCCATGTTTTCTCAGAATTTCAAGAAGGAAAGGTTTTTAGATAAAGAAAAGGTCAAGATTTTGGGGATTTTATCTCCTAATCTGGCAATTTTTGAGTTATATTAAAATTCAAACTCTCTCTTAGGTATAAAAACCAAAGATTAGGATTTTGAAAGGAGAAATCATCATTCTTTAAAAGAAAAAACTTTAGAGAAGGAAGAAAAAAATTTCTTTTTTAGAGATTTGTGCCTTAGCAATCTTTTTGACATAAACAAAAATGAATTTTATACTTTTTTAAGAATCAAAGAATACGATTCGAAGCAAAGATCACAGAGTCAGAATATCTCCTGAGGATAATATTCGAGGCTCATTTATATTTTTCTCTCTCTACCATTTAAACACTTAATTACATGATTTTTTGGATGTTGAATTGATTTGTTTTGACTGCTAAGATTGAACAACATGCTCACCTTATTAAAATATGATTCATTTCTAGTTTGTATGACATATTAGAAGCATGAGTATCAAAAAGGATTCCTCCATTGTTGTTTTGAAGTTCTTCTTTTTAACATGTGTATATGGTGTATTTCCTTAATTTTAATGCTATTTGTTGTATTTTTTTGGTGTTTAAATATGTTTTAGCATGATTTGATGATTAATTATTGCATATTTAGGGCTAAAATAATTATTTACACAATTTTTTGTATATTTCTTCCATTCTACTAGTTTCTGTTCTATTTTGTAAGTGAGGGACGGGAAGAAGGTGTGAGGGATGGCCGTCCATCACTCGACAAATGGGATGTCATTTTGCCTCCTTCCTGGCCATCCCTCGCTCCCTTTTGACAGTCCCTAGGGTTTTTTTAGGCTTTTTCATGAATTTTAGGTTTTTTTCACTGCCTTTTATTTTAATAACTATTTCATACAATATTTAGGCAATATTTGACAATTTTTTGTTACTGTACGTAAACTGTTGTACCTGTAATCAGTGTGTTTGTATGTGTAAATTATTTAGATATTTTATTATCAATGCTAATTAATTTGTTTGTTTGGTTTTTTCAAGTAATTGGTATATTTATGGTCATAGAGGACGTATAATGCTTGCATGGGAAGTCATGCTCTCATTCTGGCTGCCCTCTTTATCCGGGTCACCTCACTTTTTTCCCTCTTGGTTATTATGATTATTATGTTGTTATTTGTTTATTTATTCTCTTTGTATTTTTTTATTTGTTTTGGATGTATTATTTTTGGGGATGTAATAGTTAGTAATAAATAATTTTTTTGCACGTTAAATGGTAAAATCTTAAATCATTTTTTTAACTAATTAACTGGGTTTTCTTTAATAAAAATGGACCAACGTCTAACTTTTAACCCAAAAATTTACACAATATAATAATTTTTTTTTATAAATATGCATGAGAGAACTAATGTTCCCAACCCAAATTAACTCTCCAATTTATGTATGTATAATTATTTTTGCTTTGAAGTTGTGGACGATTTACTTATGTAATAATTTTTAAGTAGAATTTTTTTAAGTATTTATTTATTGCTTTCTTTACTTGCTTGGGATATTTACTTAAATTATATTGCTTGCATCGTGTGGGAGAGGAAAGGGGATTAATTCTAAAATTCCATTATAAAACAACACTTAACCAAAATACTTAATAAGAGTAATGTCCCGAACACCAGTCTCTATTTGGGCATGAAAATAAGGTCAATATTTAATTCCTAACATTCTCTTGGGTGGCGACTCCATGACACTTGCCTCTTTGAGTCCATTAGTACAAGCCTTCATAGGTTGACCATTAACAATAATGTGGACTCAATCCTTTTTATTGCAAAATGGCTAGTTTATGATCAAAAGTAAGCCTCCTCTGGCTTTAAACCCTAAAAACGGGCCTTCAAGAACAAAATCAAAATGTAAGGTAGGCTCTGACACTTGTCACAATGACGACTCTGCTAGGGAATAAAGAGACCTTGCTTCGAAAAGCATCTTGGTTAAGTTTTTATAATTAGGTTTTATAAATTAATCCTACCACCTTTCTAAATTACATTTCTTGCATATATCTTAGAGCCTTAGAATTAAGTTAGGCATCCTTTTTTAGTTCCGGTGCTATCCTGAAGCATGCCTTACATTCACTCAATGTAAGGAGGGGTCAAGGAGACCCACAAGGCCAAATCTAGTACCAAATGGTATAGAAAATGGTGACCCATTAGTTGTTAAGCTCGTGATGAGCTAGACCTATTGGTAGGGACCATGCTTAGGTAGCTCTAAAGTTTCACCACCCATGACTAAAGCCCATGTAATGACAATAGCAACTTTCCCTAAGTTGTATAACAATAATAAATTCTGCTTGCTATGTGGACCTTTATATATTGGCCAAACTCAAACAAATTAGAAGGGTACCAGTCCAAGGCTACCATACTTCGATGGGCCCAACCCGATCTATATGAGTTAGTCAAAATAAATAATTGTCAAAATCCATATGCCTGCACTTTTAATTAGAGAGGTTATGCTGTCGATTTTCCACCGTGCACCATACGTATCTATTGGGTACCCTGTTGACCCATGGGCTAAGCCCACCTAGGAAAGAGACTGCACAACCTCCCGTGTAGGAGTAACAAGGCTAAAAGGCTTTGTATATGCTTGTGTGTGTGTGTTTGTGATTGACGTCTAACAAAACCATGCATTGCATTCATGCATCACTTACATATCTTGTACATGCATCATTTACCATGCATCATCCCTAACATCTAATTCTTGCAGCCACCATAGACTCATCTAGGTGGACCAGAGGGTCAAATGGGCACCTGGTTTAAAGGTGAATATCCAGTCTACTGAGGTTAGATTTAGGTTTAAATTTAGGTTCAGAGGCCAGTTTCGAGTTGGGTTTCAACCAATTATCAGAAAGTAGCCAAGAAACTAGTTTAGAAATGGCCAACGATTAAATGAATAAAGTCGAAAGGGGAAATGAAGCTGGGAGAGTTACCAATGATACTTTACCAAGGTTTTCATTTTTGAGGAAAAGGGCAAATGTCACTCCTACCGAACCTTCAATAGTAAATGGTGACTTAGATCGGAGAATGGATAGGCATATGCAGGAATTTGAGGAGAGAATGTTAGCTATAATCAGTGGAATGGTGGCTTTTGTAGCACATAATTCTAGGCCTTTGTAAGGACCCAATCATGGCCCTAATCGAATTATAGTAAAGTGTCGAGGATTATGGTTAATTAAGGCAAATATTGAATTATTTGGCATTGTTAAGGTTAAGTCTTACTAGGGATATTTTGGTAATTTCAACATGTATGTAAATTAAGTATGGTTAAAATTAAGATAAAAGAGGGATATAGTTGAAGTAAATTAAAAATTTGAGTGTCAAATACTAAGAAAAATAAGTTGTTGGGGTTAAGTTGAATAAGGGCAATTTTGGAATTTCGTAATGGGATCTTTCAATAGCTTCTTGGAGAAGGGATAGCAAAGGTTTTGGGAAGGGGTGATTGGCATTTTGGAGGGAGATAGCTCTCTCTCTGTCTCTCTCTCTCTTTGCTGATTACAGGCTAGAGAATGGAGCTAGGGTTTGTGAGTGAAGATTAAAGGTAATGTCTTTCCTTGAAGATCTCTTCTTCCTCTTCCTCTTCTTCATTTATGATTTTTGGTTATGAGGGATTACAAGATCCTATTGTTGTCTCTGTGTGTAAGAAAAAGGGAGAGAAGCAGATAGATCAAGGATAGAAGAAGGAAGAAAGAGCTAGATCAGTGGACTTCCAAAGGAAATGAAGCTGGTATTGAGGTATGGGAACCCTAGATCCATGGTTAATTGATGATTTTTCTAATTGATGATTTTTCTATGTTCTTATATGTGTCCCCTTAGTTGAAGTGAAGGTTAAATTTTATTACTTTAGATGAACAAAGAATGATTAAATCTAAGTACATGAGGTGAGTTTTGGGATTCAAAATCATTAGAGATGGATATCGGGATTTTTAATCGAGACTGCTGAAATGCCTTGAGTGGCCGTTGAGCCTGTCCCTTCTTTCTCTACGTGGCCACGCATTCCTTTGCTTCTCCTTAGCTGTCTCTTTGAGTGGCCACATGATTTTCTTTGGTTTTCCAGGAGTGGCCATGTATCTCCTTTTATGTTCCTTACATGGCCACGTGATTCTCTTTGGAATTCCATGCATGGCCATGTGATTCTCCTTGGTACTCCTTGCGTGGCCACATGATTCTCCTTGTATTCTTTGTGCGGCCACGTGATAGCTTGGGTTTCTCCTAGCGTGGCCACGCACTGCTTTGCTCTTTATCCTTGTGTGCTCATGTGAATGGTTACCTTTCTCCTTGCGTGGCCACGTGAATGGCTTACTTCTCCTTCTTCTTGGCCACGCATTTGGCCTTTGTTTTCCTTGCGTGGCCATGTATGCCTTCTCTTCTTCTTGGGCACGACCACTCGTATGTTTCCTTTTAATAGTTCTACTGCACTCTCCAAACTATAAATTCTTCATAAATCATGAATTCCATATTATAAAATATAATTGGAGAGAATTAAATGGACCATAAGTAATGTATATGAAGTTTATGTCAATTCAAGTGGTGGTTAATAAGCCATAAGAGTTTCTAACGAAGTAATTGAACGAGGAAGTCCTTCCAAGCCATTATAAAGGACATAGGTAAACGTTAATCTCACATTTGATTACTTTCACTACTTGTGAGATATAGAATGCATGTATATGATGTATTGAATAAAATGAATGTGCGATGACTAAATTGAGTATAATGACACAAAGAGAAATGGTATTGAGGAACCACTCAGGTACGTTCTTCTTTATAGAATATGTTTTTCGTGGGGAGTCATATGCGCATAGGTTATATGACTATATGTATGATTTCATTCTCATGAACTATCATCGGGTATTACAAAGTCAACCTTGAAATGCAAAGCTTATTGTTACTTCATAATCTTATATTCAATGACGTGTATTACATTAGGTTCCTAAAATATTGTTTTTAGCTAGTATTGCATGATACTCAATTACCATTATGCTAAAGCTTTTAGTGTAAGATATAAGTTATCCATTGGCTATGCAAGTATATAAACATGTGATATGCATTCTTGAATATCAGGGCTTTAAGCCAGTATTGCTATGTAAATGAATGATATGTGTTCATTTGTAGAAAATAATTTAAGGAAATGTTATATTAAATAAGGAAGAATATGATGAATACAAGACATTCTTAAAGTGATAAAGCCTGCGGGTCTTAGTTCAATTGAGGATTTTGATAGGCATGCCTAGAGGGATTTAGCAGCTGCCATAGTTGACCTCATTTGGGTCTTGTTCCTTATGGAACCATTATTTGACCCTGTTTAGGTCTATTGTTTGTTCCTTGCTGGAACCATTGCCAACCCCGTTTGGGTCTATTGCTTTGTTCCTTTATGGAACCATAGTTTGGCCATTTGGGTCCATCATTTGATACCTTCGGTATCCATTGTTCCCGTCATCCAACCTTTGAACTAGCACTTAGGCAGGCTATTAAAAGTTAAAAGATTCAGTAATATACTATTAAATAAGGATATATATGCACATATATATAGAGATTGCTTCACCTATGTAATGTGAACATGATAAATGGCTTACTACATTGCTTGATTGAATTCCTTTTGGCTAGAATGATATAAATAAAATTCAGCTCTCTACTTTGCATTATATAACTATGATTGCATGACATATGTGAAGTATTGACGCCTAAAATAACTCTTATTAATGATGTATGATATATATATATACTCCCTTATGTTTTGATTAAACATTGAAGGTATCTCATACATAATAAATGTGATTAAATGCTTACGATGAAAAT
This sequence comes from Excoecaria agallocha, assembly GCA_037975025.1. Classification (NCBI taxonomy): domain Eukaryota; kingdom Viridiplantae; phylum Streptophyta; class Magnoliopsida; order Malpighiales; family Euphorbiaceae; genus Excoecaria; species Excoecaria agallocha. Next base: position 36,134,904 of record CM075807.1, on the reverse strand, counting down.
TGTACTATCGATTACTATGAGGTCTGGATGATTGTAAGAATAATACTCATGTTTAAGATTGCATATTCAATTGGCATAATAAGGGTGAGATCGTTTAATATTGTAGACTTATATATTTCCTTAATTTGAAGGGTGTAATGATTTTAAGATATTTTATTAGAGTTTATTCTTGGAGTTGGGTTCCCCACTAAGCTTTATAGCTTAGCACGGGTTTGTTATCCGTGTAGGTACTGATTAAGCTCTAGTGGATCGATAGCTGGTGGCTAGTCAACCTTTAAAGAGAAGATCTGACTAAGTGCAGTTGCTTGAGGATTTCATTTTGTATTTTCTTTGGCATTATGTTAGGCCTTTTAATTATAAGTTGGTTTAAGTTATTGTGGCATGTAATAATTATGACCTGTACTGTTTATTTTTATCCTTGCCTTATCTTTGTTGGGTTATGATGTTGATGATTGATGTTTATGCATGGTTAGTGGAATTAGGGTGTTACAATTAGTGGTATCAAAGCCCTGGTTTAGTCTTTTCTGGGCAATATTAATTTATGAAAGGTTCTTGGAGGTAGAGATGATATTGGTCTAGACCAAATACCCATATTAGATGTTATTGTCATTGAGATGCAAATTTTGATGATTGCAAGGGATGACTAACTTACGATTGATGGATATTGGAGTACTAATAGGATGTTAATTCAAATTGTGAGATGACATCTAAGGAATTATTGGTATCTCTCCCTTTCAGATATAGGAAGTGCATAAAAGCCTTGATGATCTATGATTGAAGTGTAGCATGAGTTGACTATAAGTATGTTTAGATTGTTTATTAAGATGTTTGAGGAAAAAGTTTATATGATAAAAAGATAATTGAGTTCTGGCTTTGCTAAACATGCAAGATGTTGAGGTTAATAGGATGCTCAATATATATATATGATTGTCAGGATTTTCCTAATTAGCTTGGGTAATTGAGCATGTTTCATTATATCAGGAGGGGATAAGACATGTACAGTTTATAAGAATACCCATTGTTATTCTATTGCATACATAAAGTCATTAACGCACTGCATAACATCCCATATCGCATGAAAAGCATTGCATCGCATATCTGGCCCAGCTGAAAGGGGAAAATTGATAGGAAATGTAATGAGCATAGGTGTATTTGAATATCAGAGGCAGATACTAATGATAGAGATGGATGATGTTGTTATAGCTATGGTTGTTTGTAGATAAGATTGAGTTTAAAAATTTATAGCATTATAGATAAAGATGATATGTTTGAATTTCGAGGACGAAATTCTTTTGAGAAGAGAATTGTAAGGACCCAATCATGGCCCTAACCGAATTATAGTAAAGTGCCGAGGATTATAGTTAATTAAGGCAAATATTGAATTATTTGGCATTGTTAAGGTTAAGTCTTATTAGGGATATTTTGGTAATTTCAACATGTATGTAAATTAAGTATGGTTAAAATTAAGATAAAAGAGGGATATAGTTGAAGTAAATTAAAAGTTTGAGTGTGAAATACTAAGAAAAATAAGTTGTTGGGGTTAAGTTGAATAAGGGAAATTTTGGAATTTCATAATGGGATCTTTCAATAGATTCTTGGAGAAGGGATAGCAAAAGTTTTCAGAAGGGGGGGATCAACATTTTGGAGGGAGATAGCTCTCTCTCTCTCTCTCTCTTTCTCTTTGCTGATTACGGGCTGGGGAATGGAGCTAGGGTTTGTGAGTGAAGATTAAAGGTAATTTCTTTCCTTCAAGATCTCTTCTTCCTCTTCCTCTTCTTCGTTTATGATTTATGGTTATGAGGCATAACAAGATCCTATTGTTATCTCTGTGTGTAAGGAGAAGGGAGAGAAGCAGATAGATCAAGGATAGAAGAAGGAAGAAAGAGCTAGATCAGTGGACTTCCTAAGGAAATGAAGCTGGTATTGAGGTATAAGAACCCTAGATCTATGGTTAATTGATGATTTTTCTATGTTCTTGTATGTGTCCCCTTAGATGAAGTGAAGGTTAAATTTTAGTGTTTTAGATTGACAAAGAATGATTAAATCTAAGTACTTGAGGTGAGTTTTAGGATTCAAAATCATTAGAGATAGAAATCGGGATTTTTAATCGAGACTGTCGAAATGCCTTGCATGGACATGCAGCCTGTCCCTTCTTTCTCTGAATGGCCATGCATTCCTTTGCTTCTCCTTAGCTGTCTCTTTGAGTGGCCACGTGATTTTCTTTGGTTTCCCAGGCGTGGCAGTGTATCTCCTTGTGTGTTCCTTGCATGGCCACGTGATTCTCTTTGGAATTCCATGTGTGGCCACGTGATTCTCCTTAGTACTCCTTGCGTGGCCACGTGATTCTCCTTGTATTCTTTGCGTGGCCACGTGATAGCTTGGGTTTCTCCTAGCATGGTCGCACACTGCTTTGCTCTTTCTCCTTGCATGGTCACATGAATGGTTGCCTTTCTCCTTGCGTGGCCACGTGAATGGCTTACTTCTCCTTCTTCTTCGCCACGCATTTGGCCTTTGTTTTCCTTGCGTGGCCGTGTATGCCTTCTCTTCTTCTTGGGCACGACCACTCGTATATTTCCTTTTAATGGTTCTACTGCATTCTCCAAACTATAAATTCTTCATGAATCATGAATTCCATATTATAAAATATAATTGGAGAGAATTAAATGGACCATAAGTAATGTACATGAAGTTTATGTTAATTAAAGTGGTGGTTAATAAGCCATAAGAGTTTCTAACGAAATAATTGAACAGGGAAGTCCTTCCACGCCATTATAAAGGATAGGTAAACGTTAATTTCACATTTGATTACTTTCACTACTTGTGAGATATAGAATGCATGTATATGATGTATTGAATAAAATGAATGTGCGATGACTAAATTGAGTATAATGATGCAAAGAGAAATTGTATTAAGGAACACTCAGGTACGTTCTTCTTTATAGATTATGCTTTTCGTGGGAAGTCATTTGTGCATAGGTTATGTTACTATATGTATGATTTCATTCTCATGAACTATCATCGGGTATTACAAAGTCAACCTTGAAATGCAAAGCTTGTTGTTACTTCATGATCTTATATTCAATGACGTGTATTACATTAGGTTCCTAAAACATTGTTTTGAGCTAGTATTGCATAATACTCAATTACTATTATGCTAAAGCATTTTAGTGTAAGATATAAGTTATCCGTTGGCTATGCAAGTATATAAACATGTGATATGCATTCTAGAATATCAGGGCTTAAAGCCAGTATTGCTATGTAAATGAATGATATGTGTTCATTTGTGGAAAATGATTTAAGGAAATGTTATATTAAATAAGGAAGAATATGATGAATTCAAGACATTCTTAAAGTGATAAAGCCTGCGGGTCTTAGTTCAGTTTTGGATTAGATAGGCATGCCTAGAGGGATTTAGCAGCTGCCATAGTTGACCCCATTTGGGTCTTGTTCCTTATGGAACCATGATTCGACCCTATTTGGGTCTATTGTTTGTTCCTTGCTGGAACCATTGCCGACACCATTTGGGTCTATTGCTTTGTTCCTTTATGGAACCATAGTTCTGCCCTTTGGGTCCATCGTTTGATACATTCGGTATCCATTGTTTTCGTTATCCACCCTTTGAACTAGAACTTAGGCAGGCTATTAAAAGTTGAAAGATTCAGCAATGTACTATTAAATAAGGATATATGTGCATCTATATATATATAGTGATTGCTTCACCTATGTAATGTGAACATGATAAATGGCTTACTACATTGCTTGATTGAATTCCTTTTGGCTAGAATGATATAAATAAAATTCAGCTCTCTACTTTGCATTATATAACTATGATTGCATGACATATGTGAAGTATTGATGCCTAAAATAACTCTTATTAATGTTGTATGATATATATATACTCCCTTATGTTTTGATTGAACATTAAAGGTATCTCATACATAATAAATGTGATTAAATGCTTACGATGAAAATTATACTACCGATTACTATGAGGTCTGGATTATTGTAAGAATAATACTCATGTTTAAGATTGCAGATTCAATTGGCATAATAAGGGTGAGATCGTTTAATATTGTAGACTTATATATTTCCCTAATTTGAAGGATGTAATGATTTTATGATATTTTATTAGAGTTTATTCTTGGAGTTGGGTTCCCCACTAAGCTTTATAGCTTAGCACGGGTTTGTTATCCGTGTAGGTACTGATTAAGCTCTAGTGGATCGATAGCTAGTGGCTAGTCAGCCTTTAAAGAGAAGATCTGACTAAGTGCAGTTGCTTGAGGATTTCATTATGTATTTTCTTTGGCATTTTGTTAGGCCTTTTAATTATAAGTTGGTTTAAGTTATTATGGCATGTAATAATTATGGCTTGTACTGTTTATTTTTATCCTTGCCTTATCTTTGCTAGGTTATGATTTTGATGATTGATGTTTATGCATGGTTATTGGAATTAGGGTGTTACAGCCTTAGCCTGTAGCACCTGCTCGTGAGATAGTGGAGTCGATTCACATTAGGAATGTTACTGCTGCCGCCACCATCGTCGATGCTACTGTGCTTTGAGATCCACCAAGGAGGAAAAGGTGGCATGATCCTGAAGATGATTTCATAGAGGAAGAGGATGAAGAATATGTTCCTCTTGTGATGAATATAAGAATAAAAGGTCCTAATACTAAATATCCGACTTTCAAGAAGATAGAAGAGAAGATAGAAGCTATGTTTATGTTGTTATCTATAATAAAGGGATGAACCTTGGAGATAGGGATCTTGATGGAGATGAGCCACTGCCCCAAAGGTTTAAAATATCAGACCTACCTAAGTTTGAAAGTACATCAAACCCTTTGGCTTATATTAAGTAGTACACACTGATCATGAAGGGGACTACTCTATCCAAGAAATAGAATGTGGAGAACTAAAGAGGATAGGGACCTATTGACGGAGGAGTTTCTCAAGTAATACGACTATAGTATGAGGATAAAAGTCACCTTAAAGGATATTGAGTTATTCCAAAAAAGCATGATGAGTCCTTCTATGAGTACCTTACTAGGTGGAAAAGTAGGGTGATGGAGATGAAGAGGAAGCTTGATACAACTAATCAGATCAGGTTGTTTGTTTGGAATGCAAGTCGATATTTAAGAGATGGTTTGAAAATAAAGGGTCTGAAAGACTAAGAATCCTTGAAGGATATAGCCATAGAAGTTGAAGGGGAGTATTTAGCTAAAAGGGTAAATAGTGAAAATACGAGAAGGAACTTCAGTGGCAACAAGGCTATTGTGAATAGAAGTGGGCAAACTAGAAAGACTGTAGAGGTATATGCTACAAAAGCTAGCCAATATAGGCATTATTTTAACTTGGGAACATAATTGTATTGGGTGTTAAATAGGCTGGTTAAAGAAGAAAAGCTTCAGCCACTACCATCAAGACTCGTAAAGATTCAAAGGCTCCCTACCATAGGGAGGATTAGTACTGTGCATAGCACCAGTACACGGGCCATTTAACTGATTATTGCCATACTTTGAGGAATAAGATCCAAGACTTGATAGATAGCAAGTAGATTTCAGACCCTGAAAGGGGGACAAAAAGAAGAATGGAGGATACAATGTCATGTCCCCTCTTATGTACCTGATAGGGTTTAGCTTGCCTGAATGGTACGTGATGAAGGATCTATATAGGAATGAGTACTTGGCCATTACTCACTCTACTCTGAAAATAACAAAGCCAGTTGAGGAAAATTGGCCAGTTTCTATGATTGACTATTAGGACACCCTTACAAAGAGTGAAGATAAGGGGGTTTTAGTGTCGATAAACATCTGGAGTATACCAATGAGAATGAAAAAGAATCAAAGGAGGAAGAGGGAGTGAAGGCGGTCACTAAGAGTGGGAGAGTAGCCCTAAAAATCAAAAGGCAACTGGCTCCTACTGTAGTGTCGACAAAGAAAGAAGTTAAGGATGATCAAATAATTAAGCAGTTAAAGAAGCCATAGGCTCAAATATGCATTTAGGATTTATTGAGGCAATCTTCTTTGTATAGATAGAAATTAATAGAGGCTCTGAGCAAAGCTACTGTTGTTACTACCATAACACCCTCTGAGTTATTGGGTCTAGTTAGAGGTCGAGAAAAATGTAGTATGCTCTGATGCTGATTTGCCTACAGAAGGAAGAAATCATAACAGTCCTTTTTACATTAAAGCTCAGGTTAATGAGAAGCACACAGCTTGTGTGATGATAGATGACGAATCCTCTATTAATGTCTATCCATTGGTGGCAATCTCAGCTTTTGGGTTGAATGAGCACATGCTATGTAACTCTGATCTAACCATTTTTGCATATGACAACTTTAAAAGGCAAGTCATTGGGACCTTTAAGGTTTTAGTGAAGACAGTATCTATTGAGACCGAAGTTGAGTTTGTGGTTTTGCCTATCCTAGCAAATTTCTCTATGCTTCTAGAGAGACCGTGGTTTCATAAGCTAGAAGGGATGCCCTCCATGTTGCACTAGATGATCAAGATTCCTTACAATGGCCATGTAGTGACTATTAAAGCAACAAAGGAAAACCAGGTGTCTATACTAAAAATAGCAAAATAGCCATTTAGTAAATTTTTTGTGGTAGTTATTAAAGGTGTAAAAAATAGGGATAACTTCCCTGACAGTCCTCAAGTGATCAATATGCTTAAAAGGATGAATTTCTTGCCTGGAGATGGTTTAGGCAAGAATTCCCAAGGACCTCAGGCAGATTAATAGTCAGAAAGACAAGAAGGGGTTAGGCTCCATAGGAACCAATAAGAAGAATAAAAAAAGAAGGCAGCAGAAGGAATCCTTCACATTTCTTAGAGTTTTATACCAGCTTCAAGTTTATGCCTTTATTATGGGGAGAATGAACCTCAGATGATAGATGGTGAGCTAGTACCGAGATTTGAGCTATTTAATGATGTCTTCGATTGGGAACAAGGGACTATTAAGCTAGTTAAAGGTTTCTGGGATGAGGAGATTCCACTACACCATTCAGCTTGGGATAAAGAAGCACCAAAGGAAGTTATGATAGAGAAACTATTTGCTACTAAGCTAAAGGGCAAAAAGATGATGCCAGTCGAGGAGCCATCCTAAGAAGATCAAAGAAGACATTTTTATTGATGTTGTTTACGTTCCTGAATTATTTGATGAGAATAATTGTTTGCTTTTTTTATTACATTAATGAGATGAACAATTTTGCTTACTTGTGCGTTGTTTCTTATGATTTCAATATGCATGATCATGATCATAAAGCATTCATATTTGACATTAACTTAACAAACACATGTTTATTTAATCATGGAACTAAAGAAAATCCAAAAGAAATTTTACTAAGATCAGATATAACTCCTGAGGAGAGAGTAAAATTTGAGAAAATATTATGAAAATATGAAAAAGTCTTTGCCTGAACCTACGAAGACATGCCAAGAATAGATTAAGAAGTCGCTGAACATGCCATCCCAACGTACCCAGGGTATAAACCAATTAAATAGAAACTTAGAAGATGAGGCCGAAATGGGCTGAGAAAGTGAGGGAAGAAGTCAAGAAGCAAATAGAGGTTAAGTTCTTAGTGGAAGTTCAATACCCTACATGGTTAGTGATAATAGTCGTTTATATGATGTTTTTAGTATGTTTTTAGGTATTTAATTAAGTTAATTTTGTGTTAATTAGGTTTAATTTGAGTTTAATTTGTTAGTTTTATGTTTTTGGAGTTAATTGTAAATTTTGGTGTTTTTTCAGGGTTAATTTGCAAGAAAAAAGGACTTAATTGTAAAAAGGCAAGAAGATTTGGGTCAAAACTATAAAATTGGAAAATTCATGTTAAGATATTAGCGTGAATTCCAAAAGAGTTATACGTGCCCACGTGAAATGTAAAAGGAAGGATCACATGGCTACGTGAGAGATTGAACAAAGCTAGACTTGACCATGTGTGAATTATCAAAGGGAGATGAGTGGCTATGTGAAGAAGAGAAGAAGAGAAACAAGTGACCACATGATTTGAAGAAGAAACCAACACATGGCCACGTGTGAAAATACACTAGGGAACACATGGCCATATGTTTCAAAGAACACATGGCCTAGCGGACCGCCGTGTTATCTAATCCTAGCGCCTTAATTTTATTCAAGTTATTATCTGCAATTTTGATACATCAATGTTTATATATACATTTAGTTGAGCATATTATGGATGACTTGATTTTCATTAATATCTTTATGATGCATGGCTTGGCTAGTTGAGACTTTTATGATAAAGCATGTTACATTTCAAGCACGCACCTTTTCCATAAGGCACACACACTTAGTTTTTCATTTGCATGATCTACTTAATTCACATAAATTGGCATAGGTTTCATTAGTGTTGAATATAAGTTTGCTTAGAGATTGATTTTCAGTTATGCATTGCATTTACTCTTAGCCACTTATTTTTTTGACATTGAATTTCATTGTGGCTTCATATAGGTTGAGTTTGTATTTGAATTGGCTTATTTTCTTTTGTGCTTATCATGACCAATTAACATCTTTCTCTTCCTAGTATTTAAGCCTAACCATCACCAATTATCTTTACACTTGAGATTATGCATTCATACATTGTCCACCTTGTCACCTATGGATAGTATGCATTGAGCACTTAAGCAAGTTTGGCCTAGTTACATTTGTTCACTTAGTTACCATGTTTATTAAGTCTTGTTCATTGCACTTTATGTAGGCTTGTTAACTTAATTTCATTGATCTCATGCCTTCTTTTTGACTTGATTATGGTTCTAAGTATGGTGAGCTTACATTTTTGGTCACTAACTTGTTTCTCAAAAGTGAGGAAGTGTGCTGAAATTTCCATACTTTGCTAGGGACAGCAAGGTTTTAAAGAGGGGGATAGAGCTCAGCTAAGCTAGAAATTGAAGATCCAACTAAGGGAGTTTTTCTTACCTTACTCATTTTCTTACTCATGAATTATGTTGTTTTAGTCGGTTTATTTTTGTTGTTTAGTTTTATTTTTAGTTTGCATGTTTAGTTTTTTTAGTTTTGCATGTTAATTTTGTTATTCATTTATCATATATTGTACATTTAACTTAGTTTGCCCTAGTTATTCTCAAAAATTGAACATTTTGAACTTGAATTTAGAATGTGCAATGTTCAAAATTCTTGTTTAGCATTAGAACAAGCATGTTGTTTAATGAATTTTTAGCTAGTTTAACATTCAATTTGACTTATATTTGTTAGTTTCTACATTTTTGAGCACTTAAAGACCAGTTTTTATATTTAAAGAAAAACAACGTATTGAAATAGTTGAGTGATGAATTTTAGAACACTAGAACCTTCCTTATCACCCTTCAAAGCATAAAAATAACTCAAAACAACTTGAAAAGTGATCTAGGCAATGTTTTTCTTGTTAAGCCATATCTTAATTTATTTCCTACCTTATATGCATATTTATCTTTTGTTAGCCAATTTTGAGCCTAATAAGTTATGCTTAATGCGTGCCATATTTATTTTTTCTTGTTACATTCATTTATTTTACCATATAGCCTAAAAAGATTTTAGCTTCCCTTCTAGAATTGGCCACTCTAGGATTGGATGGATTAATAAGAATTGGGTATTTTGATGGGTGTGATAAGATGTTGTTGATTTTATTGTTAATGGCTATTGTTGAAGTCAAATAGTGACTTTGTGATTACCTATGTTATTATTGTATTGTCAACATCAAAGCTAGTGAAAAAAAAAGAAAGAAAGAAAAAAAAAGAGAAAAAAGTGAAAGAAAAAGAAAGAAATTTACAAATAAAGCTAGCATGTATGGCAAAATCTTAAGTGTGGGGTAGTTACAAGAAAAAAAAATGGTTATGACTTCTTCAAAAAGGGTATGAATTGTGAATGAAAAAGAGTTTCAATTATTATTTCTTGTTCATAAAAGAGCTTTGAATTGTGAAGGATAGGAAAATTTTTGGCTAAGTTCTTTATTGAATAAGTTAATGGGATGAAATTTGTGAATTATTAGTCTATTTTATCTTAGAGTGGCTATTCTTATTATTGATCTTTTATCCATTCTTTGATAACCAATACCTAAGCCCCATTATAACCTTTAAAAGACCTAAGTGATTCTAAGTTTTGTTTTTGAGTTGTTTAGCAGAGATGACCTTCGGGTTCCGGTGCTAAAGGAGAGGCCTATGGTGTTTCTAGAGTTTCAAGTGCGAAACCTTGAGTATACTTATGTGTACATTCATTCAAACCTTGACTATGAATTTGCATTGGTGTTTTGGATTTTGAAAATACTTAAATTGTTTTGGTCTTGCACACATACAGAAGGAAACTAACTTATATTGTCTTTTTTTGAATTTATTCTAGTTGAAAGTTTTATTAAGTGCTCTTGTTAATTGTTAAACTTGGTCTTGAAATGTATGATTCTTTATTTAAGTTTGATTATTTTGAGAAGTTGGTTTGTTTTAATTTGCTCGAGGGCGAGCAAAGTCTAAGTGTGGGGTATTTGATAATAGTCGTTTATATGATGTTTTTAGTATGTTTTTAGGTATTTAATTAAGTTAATTTTGTGTTAATTAGGTTTAATTTGAGTTTAATTTGTTAGTTTTATGTTTTTGGAGTTAATTGTAAATTTTGGTGTTTTCTCAGGGTTAATTTGCAAGAAAAAAGGACTTAATTGTAAAAAGGCAAGAAGATTTGGGTCAAAACTATAAAATTGGAAAATTCATGTTAAGATATTAGCGTGAATTCCAGAAGAGTTATACGTGCCCACGTGAAATGTAAAAGGAAGGATCACATGGCTACGTGAGAGATTGAACAAAGCTAGACGTGACCATGTGTGAATTATCAAAGGGAGATGAGTGGCTATGTGAAGAAGAGAAACAAGTGACCACGTGATTTGAAGAAGAAACCAACACATGGCCACGTGTGAAAATACACTAGGGAACACATGGCCATGTGTTTCAAAGTGTATTTTCACACGTGGCAAAGAAAGATGGAAGGGTAAGAGTCTGTGTGGATTATAGATACCTGAATAAAGCCTTCTCTAAGGATGACTTTCCTTTACCTCACATAGATGTTTTAGTTCATAGTGCAGTCGCCTATGCCATGTGAAGTTTCATAGATGGATATGTAGGGTATAATCAGATCCTGAACAAAATAGTGGATAGGATCAAGACATCTTTCATAACCAAGTGAGGAATATATACATATCGGATCATGCCTTTTAGGCTCAAAAATACAGAAGCTACCAATCAAAGAATGGCCACTAAGATCTTACATGATTTGATTCACCAGGAAGTAGAGGTGTACATGGATGACATGATGATCAAGTCAATTACTAAAGAAGGTCACTTCGAAGCATTAGAGAAGTTGTTTTAGAAGATCAATAAATACAATCTCAGCCTTAATCCAAAGAAGTGCATATTTAAGGTTACTTTAGGGAAGCTTTTAGGTCATGTCGTAAGCCAAAAAGGCATAGAGGTAGATCTTAACAAGGTAAAGGCCATCAGGGAGATGCCAGTACCTTAGAAAGAGAAAGAAGTCAGGGGATTCTTGGGAAAAATTTAGTATATAGGTAGGTTTATCACTAAGCTAACTTCAATTTGTGAACCAATATTTAAGCTACTTAGGAAGAATCAACCATGGTTTTGAATGAAGATTGTCAGAAGGCATTTGATACCACTAGAGACTACTTGTTACATCTACTAGTTTTGAGACCATCTCAGATAGGAAAATCCCTAATTTTGTACTTAGCAATAGAAGATAACTCAGTGGGGGCCATGATGGCACAAAAGGATGATTTTTGGGATTGAATATGCAGTATATTATCGTAGTAAGAAATTCCTAACTTATGACACAAAATATTTAGAGGTCGAAAAGATTTGTTTGGAAATCATATGGGCGTCTAAGAAATTGAGACACTATTTCCATTCTTATAGGATAGAAGTTATGGCTAAGTAGAATCCCCTTAAAGGCCTACAAGAAATCCCTTCGTAGTTAAGGAAGATGGAAAGATGGCTGATTTTCTTGTAAGAATTTGACATAAAGTACATCACTAGGAAAATCATTAAGGGAAGAGCGGTAGCAAAGTTCTTAGTCGATCAGCCTTTAGAAGATAAGGAGATGACCTATGAATTCCCTAATGAAAACATAACGGCCATAACAGTACAAAGGTGGCAGATGTATTTTGATAGAGCCATTAACAATAAAGGAATAGGAGTAGGAGTGATCTTGGTTACCCTAGGGGGAGAAAAGATACCATTAGCCAAAAGGTTGAGATATAAAGCCACGAATAATGAAGTGAGTACGAAGCTTGTATTTTTGGGTTAAAGGTTCTACTGGCCGTAGGGGCAAAGTCTGTAAAAGTATTTGGTGACTCATCTCTTGTGGTTTACCAAGTAAAAGGTGAATGGTCAATGAAGGAAAAATGCTTGTTGCCTTATATTATATACCTAAGGGTCTTGAGTGGTCAATTCAAGGTTTACACTTTTGGATATACACCTAGGGAGGAAAATCAGTTGTCAGATGCCTTAGCTACCTTGGTATCTATGTGGGATAATCCAAAGGAAGTCACTATGAAGCATGTGTTAATTTTGAGTTCTGATAGGCCATGCTTTGAAAAAGAACAAGTCATGGATATTGAAGTATACAACGGAAAGCCTTGGTATTACGATATTTAGAATTACTTGGAAAGGTCAGTGTTCCCTAAAGAGGCAACTAAGAAGGACCAAAGAATGATTCACATGCTGTCAACTCAGTTCATCACTGTAGGGGTAGTGCTTTATAAAATATAGTCTAATGGAATTCAATTGAGATGCTTGGATGAAAAGGAAGCAAAAAGGGTAATGGAAGAAGTATATATAAGAGTATGTAGAGCCCCTATGAACGGGTTAGCCTTAGCAAAGAAGATTATGAGATAAGGTTTCTTCTGGCTCACAATGGATACCGATTGCTCTAGGTATGTCAAGGAGTGTTAATTATGCCAACAATATGCATATATGAGACATATACCCATTTTTGAATTATGCAACCTCACATCGTCATGGCCATTCACTATATGGGGAATAGACATCGTAGGGATGATCTATCCACCTGCCTCAAATAGACACAGATTCATTATAGTAGCTATCGATTACTTCAATAAATGGGTGGAAGCTAAATCTTTCAAGAATGCAGATGCATAGGATATGGCCAAGTTTATCGAGAAAAACATAACATATAGGTATGGATTGCCTCATCACATGGTCTCAGATAACGGATTATAGTTCTCAAGTGAAACTAGATAGATGATCATTAGATATGGGGTTCAACATCACAAGTGAAACTAGATAGATGCTCATTAGATATGGGGTTCAACATCAAAAGTCTTCTCTTTACAGACCTCAAGCAAATGGAGCAGCCAAAGCAGCCGAAGCAGCTAATAAGAATGTAAAGAAAATCTTAGCCAAGATGGTGCTAACTTATAAGGATTGGGCCAACAAGCTACCCTTTGTACTATAGGGTTATAGGACCACAACTAGAACTTCAATAGGAGCAACTTTGTTCTCTCTAGTTTATAGAACAAAAGCAATACTACGAGTAGAAATTAAGCATCAGTCCTTGAGGGTAGTTCTGGAGGCTGAGATACCAAAAATGGAGTGGGCTAGACAAAGACTATCGCAGCTTAACTTGCTTGATGGGGAAAGGATGAGGTCATATTATCAGAACCAAGTTTATCAGAAGAGGTTAGCCTGTTCATTTAGTAAGAAAGTTAGCAAACACCCTCTGAAGGAAGGAGACTTAGTGTTCAAATAGATGATGCTCGGGGTTCCGGACATCCGAGGCAAATTCAAGCCCACATGGGAAGGACCTTTTGTGCTTAAGAAACTATTATCCAAAGGTGCTACTATTTTGTTGGACAGCAATGGCAATGAATTTTGAGAACCTATAAATGTCAACAGATTGAAAAGGTTTCATGGCTAAAGACTAAAAAGAGAAAAAAAAGAATAAATGCCTTGCAGGTTAAAAACCAAAAAAAATGGTGGCCTTGCTAAAATTGGGTACCTCGCGGGGTGAAAACTGAAAAAAGGCATCCTAGGCAAAAATTATAGGCTAAAAGAAAATAATCAATCAAGAAAACCTGAAAGGTCTTATTGGCGATAGGAGTTAATGATGCTCGTAAAGTTTCATTTTGAGATTGAATAATTTATGTTGTTGTGATAAAGTCAAAAAACTGATCATGTGTACCGAAACCAAAAATGAAATGTCATGCATGTATTCATAAATGTTATCCGAGTATCTGAAAGTAACATTTTCTATCATATGTTCAATAAAGAAAAAGCAAAATCTGTGAAAGTGTCTAATCTAATCTATCAATATCATGTCTTTTTCTCCATCCAGGTGACTCAGGTGAGAAAGTCTATTGTCAGCAGCTGGACTGGTGACCCACCACTTGTAAGAGTTGGAGGTGGTGAAGTCCCAAATGCCTATGTCGGAAATGGTGGTCCTCACTGAAAGTTGAACCCAAATTCTCTGATGATATTCAATTACAAGATAAACAGTAAAGATACCTCCAAGGAAACCCAAAGGTTGCCTAACAATGTCCTGCCTACCTCTAAACTGGCAAACACATCGGGCAAAGACGTAAAAAGTGGCCCGACGAAGTCCATAAGAAGGGACACATCCTGACTCTCCATCCATGACCATTGAAACAACAGGTAGCCAAGGACACTTAAATCTGATATTCACAGCTATAGAGCGACCAAGCCAGCCAATGGCATCCTGGACCAACTGAAACTCACGCTGAAGATGCCTAGATGTGACAAGCCTCATAAGAAAAATCGGTGTAGCTCTGACTTGAGGAAGAAGCTCAGATAATAACTATAACTTCTCTTGAAGCCATACCTGAAGAAAAAAAATGCCGCTAAGGTGAGTTGGATTCATCTTAGGAAAAAGTAAGGCATAGAAATGCATTAAAATTCAAAAGGATGCACATTTCAATAAGAAAAGTTAACATGAAAACCCATACGAGGCATGTTACCTTTAAGAGATAAGGACATACCTAAAGGAGCAAGGGACTACCTGTCAAGAATGAGGAAGAACCATGCTGAGTAGAAAGACTGTGATGAAAGTCATCTAAACCTATGATGGTCTCTACCATAATCATGGGGAAAGGATTGTAAGCTCGACGTATACTAGCAACAACATCAAATAATATATAATCTAATGTCATGGGATTGCCAACATGCATCAATAAACAATGAGAAAGGCAGCAGAGCAATACCACACCAGAATGAAAGGTGGGGACATCATTGAAGTCAAGAAACACATCTATCAGCCACTCTAGGGACACCCAGGGCATGGACCACCTCCTGAAATAAGTGACTACAAGAGAAGTTAAACATGGCCGAATATCATGGTCAAACCTAATGCCTACCATGGCAGCAAATTCTTTAGGTAAGGGGCATAGCTCTTGATGAGTGAACTAGAATACATGAAACTTAAGGTCCTATAATTAAAGTACAGCAGACAAGAGGTGTTTATCTTGAGAGACTCTTCTCAAAAATCTCAGACTTGAATAAGGGGCTAACAGAGGGTCCTTCCAAGTTTTTGAATTGTCTAAAAATTGGTGTAATTTTATAAGTCCAGTAGTCATGATTATGAGATTTTCAAGTAATTTGAAGATGTAGAAATGATGGGAGAAAATAAATAAATAAAGAAAAATAGATAAGGAAAGACAAAAAAAAAAGGAAAAGGAGAGAAAAGAGAGAAGATTACATGGTGGAAACTTCCTGGAAGATGAAAAGTCAATGGCATAAAATCCAAGAAAAGGGCACTATTTATAAAAAAAGTGGTGAGCCATGGCCAACCCGTCCCTCACCACTAGAAGGCCAAAAGTCATATTTTTACATGTCGCATACATTGCATGTACATATTAAAGCATTTGTCTTTGTTTACATTTTGGATGTGATTTAAAGAGACTGACGATCTGAATGTCCAAACCTTTGGGATTTATGATTTCAAGAGCCTAAAAAAATTAATATTCCACAATTAATTTCAGGCAGTATTTCAAACCTCAAATGTTTGTGTATAATAAAATGTAATTAAAGTCTATAACTATTGTAAAAATAATATTGAGACCTGTAAAAAGATGTTAATAATATTATAAATAAATTTTAAATGGATAGAGAATGAAAATTTGAGAAAAATGACTTAAAAATCGAAGAAAACGGAGTTAAAATGTGAAAAATAAGAGAAAAATAAAAATGGAGGGCAAAATGGTCTTTTTGACTTGAGAGATAGGAAAGCCTGTACATCTTATTTATTGTTAGGCGAGGGATGGCTAGCCTGTCCCTCACTCGATTTCGGCAATATAAAAGGGTTTTTCTTTCATTTTCCATTCCAAACTCTATTTTTTCTAGCAAACGTTTCCTCTTAACTGTTTTTTAAGCATTTTTTCTCTGTCCAACGTCCGATTTGTGATCCGTTTACACCTACGGACTCCTAAAAGCAAGGCACACTTCAGAAAGCTTGAATTTCCTACTTTCTCATATTTTTTCTATCTACTATTCCCATGTAAGTGTAGTTTAGTATTTTAGTATTTTCTTTCTCTTTAAGTTAAGAACAAAAATTAGGCTAATAGACTTTAGTTCTAGGCGTGATGGGCATGATCACTTGCTATTGTATTTGTGTTTGATATACTTTTGATTTTATACATGATTTGTAGTTAGAAATAAATAATATCTTGTAATATGAGTAAGATAATGTGTATATAACCTTTGCATGCTACCTTAAGTATGAGCACTTAGAATCTATAACTTGCTATTACATGAAGCCTTAATATCGAGAATTTGTATTGTTTGGTTACCTTGATGGTCTGTCGTTTGTTGTGTACTTTTAAAATTGATATTTGTATAGGGAGGCAGTGTCATTCCTAGACAGAATATTGCCAAATTTTTGTCTTAGTTCTCGATAAGCGTGAAATATTAATATCTGTATTGTTTGGCAGCCTTGAGGGTTTGTGTTGTGTTGCCATTGCTTTTAAATGTATATTTTTGTGTAGAGGGAAATCATATTCCTAGCTGAAATGCTGCCAAAAGTTTGTCAAAATCTTTTCAAGAAATGTGAAATATGTCATTGGTAGTCATGACGGCCTGAGTATTGTTTAAATGTATGTTTTTGTGCAGGAGGCAGTCATATATCCCTAGTCAGAATGCTACCAAAATTTATTTCTAGAAAAGCTTACAACCAATGTACTTTGCCTCATTTTCCATGCATGTGTGCTAAAACTATATTCTCATTTTTTATGGTGTGAGTTAAGTACAACCTAACACATCATATTTTACAGGATGCCTTACAGGATTGCACATCCTCAACATTCACAGTTGGTGCTTGATTACATGACAAATGAGCAGGCTGCTAAATATAGAGCTCTGAGTCATGTTCAGTTTAGAGCTAGCCGGTACATGTCTAAGCAATTTCTAGAGGAGTTTGGTTTACTAGAGGAGGCAACAGGCTATTAGCTAACACTGGATGGATTGATTTTTTCACTACCCTATGGTACGAAGGATACCAATGATCTAATACATGAGAAGGAGCAATTCGGTTTAGAGCTTTAGGGAGACCTTTCAGTATTACCATATGTCAATTCGTGAAGGCTATATGACTTCCTTCTAGACCAAGCGTGATCACACCTCTTAAGCTGATGGACAGGGATAGATAGAGAGCCATCACACTGCCTGGAGCTGTATATGACTCGAACAAGGCAAAAGGCACAATGCTGGCTCTTTAGATTTATAGGTACCTATAGAAGGTTCTATCTTCTTCTTACCTTAAATGTACTAGGAGTTCAGGTAATGTCAATTCATTAGATGTCACCAGCATTTGGGGGATGCAAGAGAGACAGTGCATAGACATCTTTCAAAAGATCATCTTGACCCTGACTAGAGTTAGCACCATGCTAGGGACATAGGTATGTGTAGGCGATGTCATCACGAGGCTACTTATATCACTCAGACTGGAGGAGGGTCGCTTTGGGGATCCCATTTAGGAGAGCATGTACATTGACCTATAGACGGCCATCACCATGAGTATCATAGAGCCTATAGAGGGCTAAGAAGGCCAGTACAGATTGCTAACAGTGCTTGAGAGCTCGGATAGATGTGGACTTGATCCTATTATTCTAGATCAGGAGGCAAAATAGGCTATTCAAGGTCAAACAGCTAAGGAGGATCTAGTAGAGCGTTAGGAGCAACCACCTCGATAGGATGCATGAGTAGATGAGCCTCACGAGGTAGTGGGTTCTTAAGGGGCAAAGTCAAATTTTGACTATGCTTTTGACATGTAGAATGACCTGCAAGATCTATTAGGAGACTTACCCTAGACATCAGCTTGCCTTAAGTCTCCACTTGGACATCAAAGATCCCCAACTATAAGGTTTTCTCCGTATAGAAGCCATAGAGCTTTATCCTCTACTACTCCTTCGCCTTATAGACACCCAAAGGCATATACAACGATGGCACCTCCACCACAGGCTCCATCACCCATTGCTCAAGCACCTTCAACCTCAGATGATATATCCAGGAGACTGGCCATGATAAAGGAGACACAGAGGGCTATGCTTGTGGCGATACAGTCTTTACAGGCATTACCAGCAACTGTGCAGACACTACAGACAAAAATGAAAGGTCTCAAGATAGATATACTTGCTGCAGGGTGTAGGTTTGATGAGTCCTTACAGGTGGTAGATGACTCCTTCACCCAACTTAGAAATCAAGAGACCCATATCGAGACAAAGGCTTCCAGAGCCAGATAGATGGTGGTTGAGACCAATGAGTAGCTGAGAAGGTACATTGGGTACCTGAAGGGAGACTTAATGAGGTATTTAGAAAGCCACTCCTAGGTAGTCCTATAGGTGGGGCAAGGATCAGAGAGGTTGGTAGAGGTGATATCACATATACTGCAGCCGTTGACTTCAGCGTTGCCAAAGTTCAGGTTTGTGTTCGAGTAGGCAGATGAGCAGCCACCTCCACCACCTCAGGTTATGGCTCTAACTCAACCTTTTAAGCTATCAGTATTCAGACCACTATTAAGGCCGGCGGTAGGGCTAGGGCCTTCATAATGACTAATCATTTATTGTATTCAGGGAGTTATACTTTATCAAAATTTTTAATGTATATAAAGCAGGATTGTATATAACTTGTCTTGTTTTTGTATGTATTATTTATATGTCTTATATTATTCATGCTTTCATTTGCTTAGAAGATGAATGTGAATGTCATGTAATTAATGATAACTTGTAAATAACTATATCATCATAAAACAAAGGTAATAAATAATAGTGATAAAAATAACACAATAATGATAATGACAACAATAAAAAAGGAGTCAAATTTAGTAAGCAATATATTAACATCTAGCATCTTTTACATCAGGTACTCAGAGCCCCACCAAGGGGGCAAATATTTGCTTCATTAACAACAAAAAAGCCAAAGCAATTATCATAATCTCTCAAAACGAGAGAAACTTCAATATGGAAATAAAGCTGATGTTAAGAGCAAAGAGTAGTGGAGCCAAGGACTACCATAAAGGGTTTCACCACCTTGGTGCTATCTCACAAAAACATCCCCAATGGTTTTAATTCTAGACATTCCAAGTGATTCCCCAGTGGACAGATGCATATCTACCAAGAGCATCCCCTGTGGAGTATTAGCTCAAACAAAAAATCCAAATCTCTCAGAAAGAGTAACCAATAGGATAACTCTAACATTCAAGTACGATGTATCATCTTGACTTTACATGTCGACAAACTGGCACTAGTCATGACATGTTTTTAGCAATTTAATTTTGCATGCCCTAGGCACTAATCAAATGCAACCAAGTCAACCTGATTTTGCATGCCCCAGGCACTAATTAAGGAAGACCTTTTTATTCTTGTATCAATTTTGTATGCCTCAAGCCCTAATTAGACAAGAGGAGACTCACCGCCTTTAATGGAGTTAGTCTCAAGCTATCTCAATTTTGCATACCCCAGGCACTAATCAGATGCATCCAAAATAACCTAATTTTGCATGCCCCAGGCGTTAATTAGAGTTAATTAATTTATCCTGATTCTGCATGCTTCGGGTGCTAATCGGACAACCAATATAGGGCTAACAAATCGACAAGCTGATGTTAAATATCCAAATATAAAAGACTCACTACCTCAAAGGTACACGTTGTAATCAGAGATTCGCTACCTTAGGTATGCATCTTTTTCCTTTTACTCTAACTAGGAGTAAACATAGTTAGGAGATTGGGTATATCATGACCTACTTGAAGATAGTTGAGTGATTGACAAAGGATTCACCATCCCAGATTTAATAAGGGAAGTTATCTCGCATGTTTCTATGATTGCCTTGTTTAGAGAATCTCTGGCCAGAGTAATATGCCAAGATGGATAGAGATCCATGAAGGGCATTTTGGGAACAATGGTTAAATTAATAGAAGATTTATATGAGTTGACAGAAATCCATACTCAAAATCTAATTGAGATAAGAGTGGTGAAAGGAGTAATTGTACGGTAACTATTTCTATGGAAGGGTACAGTCAAACCACATGACTTTCCTGACATTTGGGTAGTCATGATGCCTAGATAAAGGCCAATCATTAATTGTATAATGATGTATCAAAATATGAATAGAGATTGATAAAATGATTTAAAGGAGTTTAAATCATGTGAGTTTTGAATAGAACTCACAATTACATATTATACTGCCAACATGGACAGGAACCCAATAGGTCACACACATATAGAGAAAAGGATAAAATGGTAAAATGACAAGGATAATAATATTTGATATTATTATGAAGGTAGAGAAGTGAATATGATAATAATTAATTAAAGAGTTTGATTAATTATGATCAAATAAAATTGTCCGCGGAACTTTTGAGAAATGTTCTATAAATTGGACCTAATTGAAGTAATGTATTTCATGATTAATTATTATTATCTTATAAGTTTTATAGGACTACTATAAGTGTTATAGGACTGGTATAATAATTAACAAGTCCATTGGAAGAATTATTAAGGGCCAGAGGAATGAAGCAGTTGGCAGAAGCCCTTCTATAAGGGCCACACGCCAAGTCGAGAACATAAGGCCTTAATGGCCTATTTCATGCACCAAATTAATTTATATATGTTACATAAGTGTTATGGAACTCACATATTTAATTTGTTGGATTTGGAATCCATTTGGATATTTAAATCCAATTAGTTGCACAAAGGGCCTAGTTTGTGGGTTTTGTGCATAGTCTTTTATGAAAATATTTAAATTGGATTTAATTAAGCCCAAATGATTATAATTAATTCCAGAGGGCCAATTAATAATTCTCCAGCAATTTTAAAGAGCCCAATCTCATTAGAAGTTAGAATTTTAACCTAATTATAAAAGGCCAACTAATGAGGAATTAGGGTTAAGTAATTAAAACAAAAAGAAAGTTTTTTTTCTCTAATCTATCTCTCCTTTTGTACCAAATCCAAGCTAGCTTCTTGGATTTTTGGCCAGCCCTTGTTAAACACCAATTTTTTGGTTCAATTTATCCCTCTCTAGTGTGGATTACTCATTGGAGGTGTTCGATTTTGGACATTGTGGTTTGCGACAACCCGGTGCGAAGTAAAATCAACTGTTCAACAAAAATCAAAGGTGATTTTTCTTATTCTCATATAGTTATATTGTTTATTCATGGCAAGATCAGATCTAATGGTTAAAAATTTTAAAATTTTGCTCATGTATGTGATGCATGTAACAGTTAAACTCCAACAGATATTTTATCATTAATGTTAATTAATTTTTTTTATTCTTTTTTTGAGTAATTGGTATATTTATGGTTATAGATGACATATTGTGTTTGCATAAGAAGTCATTCTCCCGTTCTGGCTGCCTTCTTGATTCGAGTTACCTCATTTTTTTCCTCTTGGTTATTATGGTTATTATGTTGTTATTTGTTTATTTATTCTCTTTGTATTTTTCTTATTTATTTTGGATGTATTATTTTTGGGGATCTAGTAGTTAGTAATAAATGGGTTTTTTGTACGTTAAATGATAAAATCTTACTTAAATAATTTTTTTTACTAATTAACTGGGTTTTCTTTAATAAAAATGGACCAATTTCCAACTTTTAACCCAAAAATTCACACAATATAACAAAAGCTTTTTTTTTGTAAATATGCGTAAGGTAACCAATGTTCCCTACCTAAATAAACTTCTCGATTTATGTATGTATATTTATTTGCACTTTGATGTTGTGGATGATTTGCTTATGTAATAATTTTTTAAGTAGGACTTTTATTTTAAGTATTTATTTATTATTTTCTTTACTTGCTTGGGATGTTTACTTAAATTATATTGCTTGCATCGTGTGACAGAGAAGAGGGGATTAATTATAAAACTCCATTATAAAACAATATTTAACCAAGATGTCTAATAAAAGGAATGTCCCAAACACCAGTCTCTGTTTGGGCATCAAAATAAGTTCGAGATTCAATTCCCAACGTTCTGTTGAATGGCAATTCTATGACAACTACCTCTTTGAGACCACTAGTAGACACCTTTATGGGTTGACCATCAGCAATAATGTCGACTCAATCCTTTTTATTGAGAAATGGCTAGTTTACGGTCAGAAGCAAGCCTCCTGTAGCCTTAAGCCCTGAAAGCGGGCCTTCGAGTACAGAGCTGGAATGTAGGGCCGGCTCCGGCGCGTGTTACACTCAGGACAGCAAATTTTTAAAAAGGGGGATAGAGCTTAGCTGAACTCAATTTTGAATATCAATTCAAGGAAGTTCTTTCATCTTGCTCATAAATTATTTTAGTTTTTTGCTTTTATTTTAGTTTGTTTTGGTTTGTGATTTTTGCATGTTAGTTGATTAGGTTTAGTTCAATTATCATGTATTGTACATTTAGCTTAGTTCACCCTAGTTTATTCTTAAAATTGAACATGTTGAACTTTAACTTAGAATATGTAATGGTTAAAATCTTTATTTAGCATTAAGAAAAGCATGTTGTTTAAAATAATTTTAGCTAGTTTAACATTCAACTTGACTTATATTAGTTAGTTTCCACTTTTTGAGCACAAAAGACCAGTTTAAAAATTTAAGAAAAAATTATGCATTAAAATAGTTGAGTAAGGAATTTTAGAACAATAGAACCTTTTTCATCACTCTTCAAAGCATAAAAATAATTCAAACAACTTAAAAAGTGATCTAGGCAATATTTTACTGGTTGAGCTATATTAAGACTGTTTTCCCTGATAATGGTCATTTATATAGTGTTTTTAGTATGTTTTAAGGTGTTTAATTAAGTTAATTTTGTGTTAATTAGGTTTAATTTGAGTTTAATTTGTTAGTTTTATGTTTTTGGAGTTAATTGTAAATTTTGGTGTTTTTTAGGATTAATTTGCAAGAAAAAGGACTTAATTGGGAAAAAGGCAAAGATTAGGGCCAAATGTGCAAATATTGGAAGTTGATGCGAGAAAATTGAGCATTTAGTCCAGAAGCTTTACACGTTACCACGTGAAAACAATGAAGTGATCAACCCATGGCCACGTGAAGGAGTGAAGATTGAAGACCCATGGCCACGTGAATTGAAGAAGAAAAGAACACATGGCCATGTGTGAAAATGAACTAAGCAACACATGGCCACGTGAAAGACTAAAAGGAGGAAGCATTGAAGACACGTGACCACGTGGATTCCAAGTGAAGGACCACTCGTGGCCACATGTGAAGGAAGCCTTATAAAACACGTGACCACGTGTTTAAATACAAAGGGGAAACCGTGGCCACGTGATTGCTACTCCCACTTAGCGAAGGATTTTCTCAAACTTCCTATTTTGGGCAGAGTTTGCTTCCTATTTGATTTTGGAGTTTGAGAAGCGATCCACAACGTCTTTTGCCTATAAATAGAAGGCTTGAACACCAAAGAAAGGATCCAATCTGAGAATCAATGGAGATCAATTAGGGAATTAGGATCCATCTTAGAATTAGGCTTAGTTTATTTTACATTATTTTTCTGTTTTTCTTTTCAACTTTGTCTTTAATTTTTAATTATGTTTAGGAAGTAGTTTTTCTTCTTTTGCTAATGGAACTTTGAAAACTTATATTTTCATTGTTATGACTTTATTTTGAGCTTAATTTCAATATCGGTTGATTATTTCTTGGTTTTAAGCATATTCTTATCTTTGATTAATTGAGATTGATTGTTGTTTATTGAATAAATAACTAAAAATTGATTTTGACATAGTTAATGATTTGCATGTTCTTGGGTTAACTCTTTAATGTTTATGCATGATTATTATCCGAAATATGAGATGATTATGTGTGAATTTTATTGGTTAATACTAAGAGAGGAAGAACTAAGAATAAATTGGAATTGAATCACTTGAGAAAAGGCTTCAATGAATATTTAGGAAGTTAAAACTAGATTTGCATGCTAAGTGTTAGATTTGTCTATGAGTTTAATACTAAGAATGATAGACTTGAATAAAGATATCTAGCTTTATTACTAGTTTTTCCATAATCACTGGTGTTTCTATTGAACTTAAGTCATTACAATGAAAGTTAAGGTGGATAGTTTCTTTAGCAAGAGAATTTCAGTTATTGCTTTATTTGTAATTCATGTTTTAGCTTTTGTTTTGTTTAATTGTTTATTTTGTTTAATTTTTTCTTTTAAATCAAAAACATTTGGGAAATAATCTCGGATTAATTTAATTCATATATAGGTATTATCCTTAGCAATCCATGTTTCCTTGGGTACGATATTTTGGGGTCTTAATCTATATTTCCCTATATTACTAGCCGATCTAGTACACTTGCTAGATCCAGTCATTTCCACCTTTTGTATATATTTGACCCTTGTTAGCCATTTCGAGCTTAATGAGGCATGCTTAATGCGTGCCATATTTATTTTTCTTATTACACTCATTTATTAACTATATAGCCTATAAAGCTTTTATCTTTCCTTTAAGAAGTGGCCACTCTAGGATTGGGATGGATTGATTTTTGTGGATAATGGAAAAGTGTAGTAGAAAAGGTTCTTAGGATACTTTTGTCAGGGTTTGTTATTGAAGTCAAGAAAATAATGAGAATTTACCTTGTGTTACCCATATTATCATAAATTGCCATCAATAAAGCTAGTATAAGAAAAGAGAAAAAAAAAAGAAAAAGACATTGAAAATAAAGCTAGCATTTATGGTAAAATCTTAAGTGCGAGGTCTTTACAAGGAAAAAAGAATTATAACTACTAAAAGAGAATGAATTGTGAGGGGTTCCATTGATCTTTTCTGTCAAAAAGTGTTTAATATGTATGGGATTGAGAAAACAAGTTACATAAAAGGATTGTGCTTAGTAGTGAATTCTTTTGAAATGTTAGTCTATCTTATCATATAGTGGTTATTCATTTTATTATCTGTTGTCCCTTCTTTGATAACCAACACCTTAACCCCATTATAACCTTTTAAGACCTAAGTGATTCTAAGTTTGCCTTTGAGTTGTTTAGCGAAGATGATTTTCGAGTTCTGGTGCTAAAGGAGAGGCTTATGGTGTTCTAGAGTTTTAAGTGCGACACCATTTTTACAATTAGGTGTACATTCATTCTAAGCTTAACTCTAAATTTTCATTGGTTTTTTGATTTTGAAAAGAGCTTAAAATGTTGTGGTCTTGTACACACATATGGAAATTAGCTCATATTGTCTTGTTTGAATTTATTCTAGTTAGAATTTTGTTAAGTGCTAAGCTTGGTTTTAAAATGCATAATTCTTGGTTGAAGTTTGATTATTTTGAGAAGTTAATTTGTTTTAATTTGCTCAGTAGCAAGTAAAGACAAAGTATCGGATATTTGATAAGTATGAATTATACTATATTATTAGTGTGTTTTTAATGTTTTTATTGTGATAATTTAGGGGTAATTTGGTTAATTTAGTATTTAATTTATTAAGTAGAATTTTATGAGCTTAATTGGTTAATTTGGTGCTTTTAGGTGTGTAATTGAAGAAAAAGAGAAATTACAAGGGCAAAAGTGTAATTTTAGCACTTAAAGGATTTTTAAGAAGCTAACTGTCATCGTGTTTGTCCAAAGCCTAGCCACTCAGTGAAGTGAATTCTCACTTTACCAAGTCACCTAAAGAGGAAAATGAGAAGAAGGCCACTCAGTGGAGTGAGTTTTTCACTCTATAGAGTAGGAAAAGGACAAAAGGCCAATCAGTGGAGTGAGTTTTTTGCTCTACCGAGCTAGAGAATTGGAATTACGATCAAATTCTTCTGTTTTGCTGAAATAGGAAATTTGAAGCCACCAAAACTCCCTTATTGCAAGTTATAAAAGGACACCTAAACATCAGAATTTGAGGAGATAGAGAATTAAGAATTTTACTCCTAGTTTTACCGTAGTTTTAGTTTTTTCAATTGTATAGTAGTTTTAGCTTAGTTTTTTTTTTGTTTTATTAGTTTTTAATTCTCTAAAAGACTTAAGATTTCTACTAGTGTTCCAAGAAGTCATCAAGAGCAAGTTTGAAGCTTTATGAGTATTGTTTCTCTTTATTTTAGTTTTTCTTTCGTTTTAATCATGTTTGGTAAGTAGTTTTCCTTACTTTTGCTGAGGGAAATTTAAAGCCTCATACTTTTTTTAAAATGACTTAGTTTGAGGTTTAATTTAATACAGGTTTGATTATTTCTTAGTTCTTAAGCAACTTTTGATCTCTGATTGTTATTGAGTTAATTATTAACTTATTTGATTAATAGTTAATGATTGATTTCAAGTATGATCTATGATATGCGTGTTCTTGTGTTAAATCATTGGTATTGATGCACTATTATTTTCTGAATTTGAGATAATTGTGTGTTGGTAAGAATGAATTAAAACTAAGAAAAGTTGAACTAAGAATAAATTGCAGTTAAGTTACTTAAAAAAGAGTTTAATATATGTCTAGGATTTTAAAACTGGATTTTTATGCTAGGTTTTGAATTATTCCTAATAAGAAGGTTTAATGCTTAGAATGATATTCTTGACTAAGATATCTGGCTTTATAACTAATTTTTGTTAGTGTAAGTCCTAGCCCTAATGCATTGTAATAAAATACTTTAATTAATAAAATGAGGCATTTGTTTTATCTATTATATTCCTGTGCATATCAATTGATAGAACTATCCAAGAATATTGTTTCAGTTTAAGTTATCATGTGTGAGGCACATAGTTATAAGACCTTGAAACAAATGAGACTTCATTCTAAATATCCCTAGTCAGTCATTGTTATGGGAATAACAAATAAATTAAGACTAGTATGCTCTCTCTGATAAGTTAAGTTCTGTCTTACGGATCATAAGGACAAGAGTGTCAATCAGAGATCATAGATACATGTTTAGAACATAGTATCTGGATTCGATCCACTTATGAGAACACTATATGGTACAATCATAAGTGTTTCTCATATGCAAGTTTTGTATAGGAGTTCTTAGACCTAAAATCTCTATGAAACTCTTTATGAATTACTGTGTGCTTTGACATACACCTAACGTGCTCGTAACAGAGTGACAAGTACGGGTATGCTTGGGTATGCATTTATTCATGTTAGAGAGCATGAGAGAAGTGAAGGGATTATCCCTCTCAATAAGAGAGAAAAATATCATCGACCACTTGATCAGTGAACTAAGAAGTGTATGGCCATACCGAGATGAAATAATGAATAATCATTATTTATCTGAGAGTTCAGTGTCACTGGAATATCAAGAAAGGAATTAACATATATATAAGGATGACTAGTTCCATGCCTTATATTAATTTTGAAATTTATGGGTAAGGGACTATACAAAATTGCATTAGGTCACTAAATGCTATATGCATTTTCATTTAATTTGGAATGCTATAATATCTTGCTAGAGAATATACAGCCTTTGAATTAATTTATTAATTCATTGCCAACATTAAATGGACCTATAGGATCGCACACAAAGCATTGGGCTTAAAATATTTAAATAAAGTATCGGGCATTAATTTGGACTTTTAATTAAAGTCAAATTAATGTATGTAATGGGCATTATAATGCTATTGGACCTTGGTCCATGATAGAGTAAAATTCAGCCCACAAGGTTTAATTTCAATTAATTAATTATCTTGTATTAATTACGTTAATTGAGTATTAAAGCCTAAAAGAATTTAAATTAAATTAAATCATTTAAATATAAGGTGAAGTGTCCGAAATTCCAAGATAAAAGCCAAGGAATTTCGGCACATGCACTTTACTTATATTAAGTTGTTTTATTTAATTAAATGTATTGTGTTTTATGTCAAATTTGAATTTTAAATTCAAAGGAGTTTAAATCAATATATATTACTTATTTTTAGGAAGTGGTTGAGATTAAATTAATTATCTTGAGATAGTAAAATTTAGATCAAACACTTTCTAAAAGATAATGATCTATATTAGTAAAGAAATAAAACCCTAGGGGGATAAGTTTTTGGCGTGAAACCCTAGTTCTTTTATGGTTTTGGCGTGAACTTCTCTCTCTCTCTCACACAAAATTCTTTTGGCCAATTTTCACAAGGAGAAAAGGATTGTTCCTCATTCTCTTTTGTTCTTGGGTATTAATAGCACCTAAAAGAAGTACAAGATCAAGTCTTGTAGCTTCAAACCATAGCATTTACACAATACTTATTTTGAGAGCTAGCAATATCGGTTTTTAAGCTATCTTTGCAAGTGTGTGTGTGAGAATAGAGAGGAGTGGCGTAAAGGCTGTTCCTTGGCATTGTTGGTGAAGGTCTAAGGCTAAGATATCCTCCTTGGTTTCTGCTCATCATCAAAATCAAGTTTTAAAGGCATCTAAAGTTGTAAGTTTTAAAACCCTAAAATTGCATGTTTCGATTCTTGTCATGGAATTGTATGGCATGTATGATCAAATTTTATTGTTTTTCACTACGTGATCTTTATGTGCATACCATGTCATATTCCATCAGTGGTATCAGAGCCTAATCATGCTTATTTTAGTGCTTTAGATGCATGAAATAATTAATCAAAAATCGTTATTTTAAATACATGCAATGCTAAAATTTTCTGTTTTGAGTTTTTTGCATTATTTTGGTGTAAAAATGATTTTAAATGATTAGATAGATATTATAATTAATATGACTTATATACTGTCCTAAGATGTTCTAGGAGCTTTTAAAGGTTGGATTTAATTGATAATACCTGATGGTACATGTTAATATTAAAACTAGGTACTTTTTGGCATGTTAATTGTTAGTTTAACAACTAGTTTTAAATATTAAATGTAAAAAAAAATTTGGCATGTTTGTAAGTGATTTTTAACGATTAAATATCAGGTCTGGACATATTTTAATTTTTGTTTTAATTCTAGTCCATGACAATTTAATTGATTAATTTTAAAATCACTTAAAACTATGAATAGTTTGTGTTTGTTACATGTTTAATCAACATTGTTTGTTTTGTTTTGATTAAAATGGTAAAAACACATTTAGATCAGATTGGTACAGAATATTAAATCAATATTTATGACCTTATTTTAATTATTAAATGACTCATAAAATTGATTTAAGTATTTGTGCATTTTGTGGCATCACATAAGCATTAAACAACTAGTTTTGTTGTTTGTTTGTTTTTATATGCATGCCGTGTATCATAATATATTCTTCATGATTTTGTATTTTAATTCATGTTGGTACATATTATATGTATTTTTAATGTTTATGGGCTGTATGACATAAAATTAAAAATGGCAAAATTGGAAATTATACTAGAGTTGATTTATAGCACAAATCTAACTAGTTTGTGTTTTGGGCTTTTAAGAGAACTTATTCAATAAGAGGATTTAGTCCATTGGGTTTCGGCCCAGGCCCATCATGGGGTCATCTCTTAAAGGTTCAAGTACACAATTTTCATTAATGGACTTGGCTAAATTAATTAAAATTGGGCTTTGTTTGATCCATGAATGTTATGTATATTTATTTGCTTGTTTGGTGTTATGAATGGATATGCATGGTGCATTCATGGGCCTTGGGTTTTTGTAATTAAATATGGCCTGCGAGCCATTATGTATTACTGTAAAAGTTTCATTTATTTCTTAGAATAGAATTTACTTGAAGACTTTGTAAATCAAGACGAAGCCCACCGGAGTGGAGAAGCCCAACTCGAAGATTCTTATGTAATAGTATAGAATCTTAGTTGTAAGTTTTTGGGCCCATGTTTTTCATGCTTTACTTTATGCAATTATTTATATATGCATGCTATGAATGGATGACAAAGCGTATGCCATGTAAGCCGTAATAAAATGAATCCCTAAAAATAGTAAGTCACAAAGTTGCCTTCCTAATTCGAAACATGTCAAGGCATTGATCATCGGTCACGTAGACTAGGAGTCATAGATGCGCCCGATTATCTTTGTAAGGCATGGGTTGTGAATGTAGGTTGGACTTAACATGGAAAGGGATGTCCGAACCTAGGCAACTAACAAATGGGTTTGTGCTATAACTGATGTCATGTAAAATGTCTACCTTTTTATGTGTGTTTTTCTCTTATTTATGTAGCTAAGTATGTAATATTATGTGTATTTTTATGCGTTTATGTTCAATTTATGTGTTTATGTTTGTTTTTAGGTTAAAATTGGTGAAGTGTGAAGAAAATAAAGAAGATGGTGAAAATTCGAAGAAAAAAATCACGAGTAGTGAAGTGGTTCACGACTCGGACAGTTTTGTGTGACTAGTGAAGAGCCTCGCGAGTGGAGAAGGAGTGAAGAAGAAAGAGCAAGCCATTCATGAGTCCCAGCAGTAGTTCACTAGTCGTGAAGGTAGTCACGACTCAGTAAGGAAAGCAGCACAAATCACGACTAAAGCAAGCAATCACGAGTGAAGTAGAAGGCTCACAACTCGTGAAGGAATTCACGAGTCGGACAAGCATCTGTTTCCAAACCGTTGTGTCTTTTTGCACCCGATCCTTCAGCCAACCATCAGGACTTTTCAGGGCAACTTTCCATGATTGACAACTATTCTGAAGGGACATATCTGTAGAATTAATCTCTATAAATAGGGATCCAAGATGCTGAAAGAAAAGAGAGAAAGATAGTTATTATTTTGGATAAACATTTTTACTTAGTTATTTTTAGTAGATGATTACAAAGGGAAAAGCCAAAGGAACATGAGATGGGTTTCTTTCTCTTGTTTTGTCTTTAATTCAATTATATACTTTGGCTAGTTTCCTTTGTACATTATAACTATGCACTAGTATTTGTTTAAGACATGTTTATTATTATTATGAATGAAGTATGATTTACATCCATTTGTGTGCTTTGATTTGCTATGTATGATTGGCCACCATATTTGGCATGTTAGTCAATTTATTCGCAACGAGAGTTAGAATTCTTTGATGGAAAAACAAACGAATGTACTTGAAGCATTGAATTCCTTTAATTTGACTTAAGGAATTCACTTTGAGGGGTTAAAAAATTGGCATAGAGCTTCATAATTTTTATTTATCTCTATAATGACATGAGAGTGCTTATAGACTCTAAATGAAAACATCTTTACTGACAACGGGAGTTGCTTTAAAGAATCTTGGCTAAATTCTCCAGTCACTTTATTTATATAATTATCTAGAACTTGTTCTTAAATGAATTACTATTTCATAATTTTTAATGTATGTTCATACTATCATTTAAGTCATCTTTAATCCAAATTAATTTAATATATCCAAAGTATTTTAGATATTTAGTCAAATGCCTAATCTTTATTTTATTCATTACCTATCCATCAACTCTTTGTAGTTTCAATATAAAATTTACCCTGTTCCCTTTGGAACGATACCCTACTCATCCTATACGCAGTCTAGTGAGACTAAGGGTTCAAATAAATCCCCATCAATAACATATTAAGATGTTAGCCCATTTGATCCAAGAGTCATGTATGAGACATGATTGGAGTTTTTCCTACCTAAGTAACTTAACTTGTTAGGTGTATAAGCTCAGCTTGACTAATAAGTTGTTGTGAAAAGTGGATCTTGGCCCACATTAAATCACTAATGCAAATTATTTAAAGGGATATTAATTCAATTTATGGGATTATAAATAAGACCTCATTTAATCTTGCTAAATTTTATTGTAGATTGAAAATGGCATCTTCAAACAACAATTTCTCATTACGATCGGTCCTTGAAAAGGACAAAATGAATGGCACCAATTCCATAGACTAGTCTTGAAACTTAAGAATAGTTCTTAAGCAAGAGAAAAAGTCGTATGTTTTGGATGCACCCTTGCCTGAAAAACCTGTTAGGAATGCCTCTGCAGTTCAAAAGGAAACTTTTGAGACCAAGAAGAGTGACTCCAATGATGTGACCTGTCTGATGCTAGCCACTATGGTGCCTGACTTGCAAAAGCAATTTATGGACCAAGAGGCTTATGCAATCATGGTGCACCTCAAGGAGATGTTCCAAGAGCAAGCTCATCACGAGAGGTTCATGACAACAAGGCCTTGATTTCTTGTAAGATGGTTACGGGTACTCCTGTTAGTACCCATGTACTTAAGATGAAAGGGTATCTTGATACTCTTGAGAAGCTTGAGGTACAAGTGCTAAAGGAATTGGCCACTGACTTGATCTTAGGATCATTGACTGATGATTATGATCCATTTGTGATGAATTATAACATGCATGCAATGAACAAGTTAGTCACTGAGCTCCATGCGATGCTTAAGAATGCTAAAGAGAACATTCGAAAGACCAATCTAGTATTGATGGTTCAAGGGGGCATTAAAAAGGGACCCGCTAAAGGAAAGGGAAAGGGAAAGGGAAAGGGAAAACCCAAGAATGACCTAGCTCGATTCAAGTCAAGTGGGAGTGCACCTCAGGCCCAATCCAAGCCCAAGGCGCAGAAGCTCAAAAAGAGTGAGAGCACTTACTTCCATTGCAACAAGATAGGGCATTGGAGGAAGAATTACGCTCTCTTCAAGGAAGAACAAAAGAAGAATGGAGCCAAGGCATCCAGTTCTGGTATTTTTGTTGTTGAGATTAACCTTTCTATTTCTACCACTTGGGTATTGGATACCAGTTGTGGTTCTCACATTTGTTCAAATATACAGGGGACAAGAAATAGACGGTTACTTGGGAAGAATGAAGTGGACCTCCGTGTGGGGAATGGAGCACGAGTTGCTGCCATGGAGATAGGCGACTATCAACTCACTTTACCTTCCGGACTTTGTTTAGTTTTGAAAAATTGTTATTATATGCCTGCTATGAGTAGAAACATTATTTTAGTTTCATGTTTGGATTTGGATGAATTTGATTTTGTTATTAAAAATGGCAATGCTCATATTCATCGCCAGGGAATTTCTTATGGCAATGCCATGTTGCAAAATGGCCTTTATATCCTTGATTTACAAAACAAAGAGTCCATATACAACATTAATACAAAGAGGGTTAAATCAAATGAATTAAACCCTACTTACTTCTGGCATTGTCGTTTAGGACATTGATAATCTTGTTTTTAGTGTTTATTTTCTGGATAATTTTGTGTGTTTTAGTGTCTCATCTTGATGTTTTTAGTGTTTTAAAGCTATATTATTGTTTTTTATGTTTATTTTAGTTATTTTGATTAATTTAAAGTTTTTAGTTGATTAATGGTCTTAAATTTCACTTTTTGTAGGAAATTTTGTTAAGGCACGGCTGAGACAAATTGTCCCAGCCATGTCCAATGCAGATGGCAAAACTCACCGTTTCACCAATTGCCACGGCAGAGACAAACTGTCCCAGCCGTGCCCAATCCAGGAGTCAATGCGCACCGTTTCATTAAAGGTTGTGGCTGAGACAAAGTGTCCCAGCTGTGGCCATTGTAGATTTCAAAATGCGCCATTTTATCAGAGGTCGCGGCTGAGACAAAGTGTCCCAGCCGTGGCTATGGCAGCTCGAGAATATACTTTTGATCCAAAAACTTGCCACGGCTGAGACAAACTATCCCAGCCATGCCATTTCCTTCTGTCACAGCTGAGACAAAAGTGTCCCAGCCGTGGCCTTTTAGACAGCTCTATAAAAGCTGCGAAATTTTCTTTTTAGAGAGAGTTGTTTTTCTAGGGTTTCATGCTTAAGGTTTTAGGAGAGTAGAAACGCAGTTTCTCACATTTTGTGGGTTTCTTATACTTAGGTTTTGGTATTTTACTTGTAAAAATCACTCTTTTAGTGTAGTTTTACTTTAAGAACACAAAGATAGTCATAAATTTAGCTTATAGTTGTGAAGATTTCAACTTACAATCAAGGTGCTGTTTGGAGAATAAGAGGAGGAGCTTCATCAACTTCAGATCTTCAGCTTCAAATGGGTTTTATAATTTTCACTCTTATTTTGTTCATTTTTTACATTATGAATAGTGAGTAATTATCTTTGTTGCTTGGGGAAGCTTTGAATCCCCTACTCACAATGTGAATATTGAGCACATTTTTATTTTACATGAATGAATGGTTCATTTCACTGTTACTTATTTATATTTCATGGATTTTCAATCTATTGAGTTAATTTCCTTACATGGATGAATGATGTTCATCATATATCTTTGGATGTGTATTGAGTCTAGTGGATTGAAGTCTATGAATAATCTTGCTCAGTTTTTCTTTCATGCATGTTGTATTATTTAGACAGCTCCGAAATGGGATTCTAAATGTGCAGTAATTATGATTTTAGGACTAGAGTGTGGAGTGAAGTGGATGACTATGGGTTGTTTGGCTCCGGAATGGGAAGGCAACCCAAACTTAGGATGTTAGACCTGTGTATAGGCTAGTTATTGGGTTGGCTCCGGAATGGGAAGCTTAGCAACTAGAATAGCTGGCTCTAGAATGGGAAGCTTGGGTTAAGAGGGTTATCCCGAATTCATTCATGTATTCTGTAAGATAAAATTAATTCATAGTGGGTATGGGGTGGATAAGTGTACCTAGGCAACACTTTAATTTATATATATATTCATACTTGTTAATCTTTTCTGAATTAAATACATACTCAATTCACTGTCATTAGAATTAATTTTCCTTCATTGCACATTTTTTTCAGTTTTTGAAGTTTGCACTATACAAATTAATAGCTCATACAAACTGAATTGGGAATTTTTTAGCATACAATTAATCTTCACAGTTTTCACCACACATTTCTCTTGGGTTCGATATTGAGGGTGCTAACTATACCCCACTGTATTACTTGGCGATCTAGTGCACTTGCTAGGCTCGCAACAGACATGCAAACGAAAAAAGCATTTCAAGACTCCACAAAACTAGAGTGCTTGGGTCATTCGACTTAGAGTCTTATGATACATGCGAGCCATGTTTGCATAGAAAAATGACAAAGATTCCTTTTAACAAGAAAGGTGAAAGGACTAATGGCTTATTGTAACTAATACATACCAATGTATGTGGACCATTAAGTACACAAGCTAGAGGTGGTTTTAGCTACTTTGTGATGTTCATAGATGACTTCAGTTGATATGGCTATGTCTATCTAATGAAGTAAAAATCTGAAACTTTTGAGAAATTCAAAGAGTTTAAGAATGAAGTAGAAAAACAACTTAGCAAAAGTATAAAGGCCATTCGATCAGATCGAGGTGGCGAATACTTAAGCCAAGAGTTTGACAGTCATCTAAAG
Source organism: Excoecaria agallocha (assembly GCA_037975025.1). Lineage (NCBI taxonomy): Eukaryota > Viridiplantae > Streptophyta > Magnoliopsida > Malpighiales > Euphorbiaceae > Excoecaria > Excoecaria agallocha. Next base: position 36,099,305 of record CM075807.1, on the reverse strand, counting down.
GAGTGTGGTATTATTTTACAGCTCACTCCTCTCGGAACGCCACAATGGAATGGTGTGTCCGAAAGGAGAAATCGAACTCTGTTGGACATGGTTCGATCTATGATGAGTTAAGCTAATCTTCCTGTCTCTTTTTAGGGTTATGCATTAGAAACTGCTGCGTTTCTACTAAACCGTACTCCAACTAAAGCAATTGAGAAGACACCATACGAGGTATGGACTAGGAAAGAACCCAATATGTCGTTTCTCAGGATTTGAGGCTGTGAAGCACATGTTAAGAAATTAACATCTGACAAACTAGAGTCCAAATCCACTGTCTGCTTGTTTGTGGGTTATCCTAAAGAAACAAAGGGATACTACTTTTACTCAAAAGCCGAGAACAAAGTATATATTGCTCGCAAGACTGTTTTCTTGGAAAAGGAGTTTCTTCTCAAGAAAGACAGTGGGAGTAAAGTAGAACTTGGAGAAATTCAAGCACCACAAACTCTTATAGAGGATGAGTTGAAAATGGGATCAAGTTCACAACCAGTTGTGGAACAAGAACCCATTACACAAGAACCTAGAAGGTCTGGTAGGGTACGTCAGGAGATTGAGAGATATGGATTTCTAATCACTGACAGTGACACTATTGAGTTAGTAGATCATGAGGATCCTACTACCTACCGAGAAGCTATTGAGAGCCTAGAGTCGAAAAATTGGCTTGAGGCCAGGAAATTCGAGATGCAATCAATGTATGATAACCAGGTTTGGACCTTGGTTGATCCACCGAAAGGTGCTAAGGTAATTGAATGCAAGTAGCTATTCAAACTCAAAGCTGATAAGACCAACAAAGGTAGACTAGTAGCAAAAGGTTTTCGACAAACTCATGGTGTAGACTATGAGGAGACCTTTGCGCCTGTAGTCATGCTCAAGTCCATTAGGATCTTGCTTGCCATAGCTGCATATAATGACTATGAGATATGGCAAATGGATGTCAAAACTGCTTTCCTCAATGGAAATTTACTTGAGGATGTGTATATGACATAGCCTGAGGGTTTTTTCAATCCCAAGCATCCTAAGAAGGTTTGCAAGCTTCAAAAATCTATTTATGGATTAAAGCAAGCATCCCAAAGTTGGAATCTTCATTTTCATGAGGCAGTCAAAGAATTTGACTTCATCAAGAACGAAGAAGAGCCTTGTGTGTACAAAAAGGTTAGTGGGAGCATAGTAGTATTTCTGGTCCTATATGTGGACGACATCCTTCTCATTGGGAATGACATTCCAACATTGTAAAAGGTTAAGCAATGGTTAGGAAAATGTTTCTCAATGAAAGACTTAGGTGAAGCCGAGACAATACTTGGTATTCGAATCTATAGAGATAGATCGAATCGGCTTTTGGGACTAAGTCAAGAAAAGTACATAGACAAAGTACTAAAGCATTTTAGTATGGGAGACTTAAAGAAAGGGTACATACCTTTGGCTTTGGGAGTTCCTTTGACTAAAGAACAGTGCCCTAAAACCAAAGAGGAAAGGGACAACATGAGTAGAATCCCATATGCATCAGCTATTGGATCTATCATGTATGCTATGTTATATATTAGGTTGGATGTTGCTCATGCACTGAGTATAACCAGTAGGTTTCAACAAAACCCTGGTGAGAAGCACTGATCTGCTGTAAAAGGGATTCTGAAGTACCTGCGAAAGATTAAGGATCACTTCTTGGTGTATGGTGGTCAAGAAGAGCTCATCATACAAAGTTATACCGATGCTGCTTTTCAGACCAGTACTTAGGATTCTAGATCACAATTTGGGTTTGTTTTTGTTTTGAACGGTGGTGCTGTCAGCTGGAGAAGCTCGAAGCAAGAGACCGTTGCCGACTTAACTACAGAATCTGAGTATATTGCAGCGAGTGAGGCTGCAAAAGAGGCTGTTTGGATTAAAAATTTCATTTCTGGATTAGGAGTGGTCCCAAGCATCCTAGATCCATTAGAAATTTTTTGTGACAACAACGGGGCCATCGCACAGGCTAAGGAGCCCCGGTCACACCAGAAATCCAAACACATACTCAGGAGGTACCACCTGATCAGAGAAATCATTGATCATGGGGACGTCAAGGTTAGCAAGATAGCAAGTGAAGATAATGTAGCAGATCCTTTGATGAAACAGTTGCGTCCAAATCTACACGAAGCTCATTTGAGAGCATTCGGTCTTAGGGCTATGCCCAATGGGACTAGTGCTAGTGGAGATTGTTAGTGTAAGCCCTAGCCACAATGCATTGTAATAAAACACTTTATTTAAAAAATGAGGCATTTGTTTTATCTATTGTATTCCTGTGCATATCAATTGATAGAACTATCCAGGAATGTTGTTTCAGTTTAAGTTATCATGTGTGAGGCACATGGTTGTAAGACCTTGAAACAAATGAGACTTCATTCTAAATATCCCTAGTTAGTCATTGTTATGGGAATGACAAATGAATTAAGACTAGTATGCTCTCTCTGGTAAGTTGAGTTCTGTCTTACGGATCATAAGGATAAGAGTGTCAATCTAGAGATCATAAATACATGTTTAGAACATAGTATCTGGATTTGATCCACTCATGAGAACACTACATGGTACAAGTCATAAGTGTTTCTCATATGTAAGTTTTGTATCGGAGTTCTTAGACCTAAAATCTCTATGAACTCTTTATGAATTACTGTATGCTTTGACATACACCTAACGTGCTCGTAACAGAGTGACAAGTACGTGTATGCTTGGGTATGCATTGATTCATGTTAGAGAGCATGAGAGAAGTGAAGGGATTACCGCTCTCGATAAGAGAGAAAAATATCATCGGCCACTTGATCAATGAACTGAGAAGTGTATGGCCATACCGAGATGAAATAATGAATAATCATTATTTATCTGAGAGTTTAGTGTCACTGGAATATCAAGAAAGGAATTAATTATATATATAAGGATGACTAGTTCCATGCCTTATATTAATTCTGATATTTATGGGTAAGGGACTATACAAAATTGCATAGGTCACTAAATTTCAAATGCATTTTCATTTAATTTTGGAATGCTATAATATCTTGCTAGAGAATATATATAGCCTTTGAATTAATTTATTAATTCATTGCCAACATTAAATGGACCTATAGGAGTCGCACACAAAGCATTGGGCTTAAATATTTAAAAAAGTATAGGGCATTAATTTGGGCTTTTAATTAAAGTCAAATTAATGTATGTAATGGGAATTATAAATGCTATTGGACCTTGGTCCATGAGAGAGAAAAATTCAGCCCACAAGGTTTAATTTCAATTAATTAATTATCTTGTATTAATTAAGTTAATTGAGTATTAAAGCCTAAAAGAATTTAAATTAAATTAAATCATTTAAATATAAGGTGAAGTGGCCGAAATTCCAAGATAAAAACCAAGGAATTTCGACACATGCACAATACTTATATTAAGTGGTTTTATTTAATTAAATGTCTTGTGTTTTATTTCAAATTTGAATTTTAAATTCAAAGGAGTTTAAATCAATATATATTACTTTATTTTTAGGAAGTGATTGAGATTGAATTAATTATCTTGAGATAGTAAAATTCAGATCAAACACTTGCCAAAAGATAATGATAAATATTAGTAAAGAAATAAAACCCTAAAGGGATAAGTTTTTGGCGTGAAACCCTAGTTCTTCTATGGTTTTTGGCGTGAACTTCTCTCTCTCTCTCACAAAATTCTTTTGGCCAATTTTCACAAGGAGAAAACGATTATTCCTCATTCTCTTGTGTTCTTGGGTATTAATAGCACCTAAAGAAGTACAAGATCAAGTCTTGTAGCTTCAAACCATAGCCATTACACAATACTTATTTTGAGAGCTAGAAATCTCAGTTTTTAAGCTATCTTTGCAAGTGTGTGTGAGAGAATAGAGAGGAGTGGCGTAAAGGTTGTTCCTTGGCATTGGTGGTGAAGGTCTAAGGCTAAGATATCCTCCTTGGTTGCTAGTCATCATCTAAATCAAGTTTTAAAGGCATCTAAAGTTGTAAGTTTAAAACCCTAAAATTGCATGTTTCGATTCTTGTCAGGGAATTGTACGGCATGTATGATCAAATTTTATTGTTTTTCGCTGCGTGATCTTTATGTGCATACCATGTCATATTCCATCAATTTTTCCATAATCACTTGTGTTACTTTTGATTTGAGTCATTGTAATGGAAGTTGAGGTGGATAGTCCTTTTAGCATAAGTATTTTAGTTATTGCTGTGTGTTTAATTTATGTTAGTCTAGTTTTAGTTTTTCTTCTATTTTTTTGTCCATTTAGTTTATTTATTGCCTTCAATTCAAAAACTTGGGAAATAATCTTAAATACATTCAACTCAATTATAGACATTCTACTTAGCAATCTGTATTTCCTTGGGTACGATATTCAGGATCTTAATTTTATTTTTCGATATTACTAGTTGCTCTAGTACACTTGCTAGACATCGATCAATAATATTGTTAAGTTAAAAATTGCATCAGCATAGTTGAGAATAATTTTGGTTTAACATATTAATAATTTAAATTGGACTGTTTGACAAACAATTATGGCCTGTTGATTTGTTAAAACTCTTTTCTAGTGTAAAGGGCAGGCACATTTCTAACTGGAATTCTGCCGAATTTTTCTTAGAATTTTATAAATTGTTAAAATGAATATTTTGCATCATTTGTTGTGCATGGTTGCTATATTGCCCAATAATAGGCTTAGGTTGTTGTAAATTATCTTTTGGCACATAGCGCACATTTCTATCTAGGTTGGCTAGCTTCGATTTAAGCCGGCATGCTGTCAGAATTTTGCCTCCATTTTCTAGCAAATTAATTTTTAGTTTACTTGTGACCCAAGTCAACCATAAAAAACTAACACTTAATTTTTGCAGGATGCCATTTAGAGATACTCAGGCTATTGATAGGGTGTGATGGTCGGCCATCACCATTTCGAGAGTTGTGTACCAGTTAAACATGGCAAATAGCACCATGTTAGCCACTCAAGCCTTCCAATACATCCAACGGGTATTATTTACATCATATATAGGTCACACCGGCAGTCCTGGGTCAGTTAATAAGGTCGAGATTGCTAGCTTATAGGCGATGTACGTGCATAGGATGATTGACATCACGTACAAGATCGTCACCTCCCTGCTCAGAGTTGCCAATTAGCTGACCATCTAGATATGTATACGAGGCATGGTGTCTCGACTGTTATTAGCTCTGGGGGCAAACGAAGGGACATTTGAAAGTCTACTTCAGGAGGACATATATGTTGACATACAAGCTGCTCTTACTATGAGGATGGTAGAGTCAGTGTAGGGGTAACAAGGTTAGTATAGACTACTGACTATCCAAGAGACTAGAAAGAGCTACGGCTTAAAGCCTATAGTGCTAGATCTGCTAGTAGAGGGGGACGGTCAAGGTCAAGCTTAGCAGCCTCAGCCACCTCCGCCTTAGCCACCTCTAACATAATAAGATGACCAGGGTGAGGAGCCATAAGAGCCATAGAAAGGAGATGTAGATTTAGACTATGAGATGGATGTGCAGTTTGACCTAAATAAGCTCCTCAGTAGGTCACCCACTCCTCTAATGGGCCCTAAATCACTGATCAGATATCGATAGTTGCCAACTAGGAGATTGGGTATATTTTCACCATATAGACACTAGAGGCATCCACTTATACCGCTCCTTCACCATCTGGACATCTGGGAGCATCTACTTCGACTGTTCCTCCACCATCTAGGCATCCAGAGACATCCACATCCATTGCAATGCCATCGGTACAACCCCCTTATCTAATGATATTTTGAGGAGATTATCTATTGTGGAAGGGACTATCAAGAGATAGGATCAAACTTTATAGTCAGTGCTAGCTATAGCACAGTCCCTACAAATTGAGGTACAAGGTATCAAAGCTAAGTTGGTGACTACAGGTTAGAGATTTGATGCATCCTTATAGGTAGTTAATGAGTCACGCACCTAGATCCAAGAGCAGAGGGCCATATTGAGACTGAGGTTCCCAAAGGGAGATATGCAACGGTCGAGACTGACAAGTGGCATAGGAGACACATCCGACATCTGAGGAATGACCTGATGAGATACCTCGAGCAACACTCTAAAGTAGTGATAGGGGGAGGCTAGGGTTCAGAGTGACTAGCTGAGGTGATGGCGCAAATTCTACAGCCACTGATTGTACATTGCCAATGTTTTAATTTAGGTTCAGACAGAAGGAGGAGCAGCCACCAATAACACCACAGGCGGTGGCACCAGCCATAGCTCCTAGGCCTTTAGCCTTCTAACCTCCATCAGGGCCAGCCTACCGTAGAGGACCAAGGTAATCTCAGTAGTTTTATCATTTTGTATTCAAGAAGTTTTAAAAATTTTTGGGATATTTTTTATGTATATAAAGTTAGAACATATACTTATTTAATTTATGTGTTTACCTTATATTTTGGTTATTTTGTATTCATGTTTAATATACCTAAAAATAACAAAAAGACACTATAAAACTAACAATAAAGTGTATAATTAAGATAACGGTTTGACAAAAAAAATTGATGAAAAATGAAATAAAATGATAAGCCAAATGAAATGGGCCAGTTATTAGAAAAAAAAAAAAGATAAAAGGGAAAATGACAGAAAAGAAAGAAACAAAATCGTGCTTAATAAACAGAACACTAACACCACATCTTCCCCACAGGTACCTAAAACCCTCTTAAAAGGCACATACCTAGCACTTCAATGGAAGAACATGCCAATGACACCCACACCAAATTGGATATGAAGGATAAAGTATTTGTGAATGGAGATGAGAATGGAAATGGAAATGAAGGATAAAGTATTTATGAATGGAGAATGAGAATGGAAATGAAGTTTTTCATTCCTTGAATATAGGCCAAGACACCCACCTAATCACAATAAGTCACCTGAACAAGTTGAAAAAAAAAAGATGCACAACAAAAAAGAATAGAGGATGTTTTCTAACTGTAGAAAGGTTAAGGGAAGTAGTCAAAGGTAATCCTTATTCCTTTTAGGACAAATGAATTATTGAACTGACTAAGATGGAAGAGGAAGAGGATTGCAGCATTGCATAGGGTGTCAAATGTCTTCTTACTAGAGTTGGTGGGAGGCAAGCTATGGAACACACTCACTGTGAACTTGACATATCTTTACTGTTAAGTTTAAATTGTGGGATTATTCTCTTTTGAAATCATGACCATACAAGTAGAGTCCTATATCAGGCTTAAAAGCATTCTCAATAGACTATTGGATTTTTCACAGTAAATCCTCACATTAGGGTGGATACTGCATCTCACCAACTACATATTCCAATACTGTCGAAGCCAGAGCTATATAATGGTCAGAATGCCATCATAGCAATCAATGTTCATTTGGACCACAACCAAGAAGACTATTTGGTAATGAACCATGCTTCTATAGAGCATGGGATGTTTTGATTTGAACACATCAGAAGTTATAAGGCTAATGTTGATAGCAATGGACTATTGGATAAGAGACAAAAGCCCGATGATAATGTAAATCTTGAGGAAAGACACAAAGCAAAATCGAATGTGTCGATAGACTTGATGATGATGGTTTTCCTTACATTGATCCCAATTTACAAAATGATGACATAGTCATTGGGAAGTGTGCAGAATCTAGCCAAAACCACATTATAAAATTGAAACACACTAAAAGAGACCTATGGTCTTGAAGGTTGTTTTAACTTTCAATGATGAGGGAAAGAATTATGTTGTAGTATCTCAAAGATAGACCTACACATAAAAAAGGTAAGCTTAAGGCACACAACATCAGTGACTCCTCACAAATGTATATTTGCTAAAAATTCTTCAAAGAGAATATTGTTCAAAAGGAGATAAATACACCTACAGACAGCATTTACCACCACAATTACAAGGTTAGGTATGACTACAAATTGTACCAACACACCATTACTCAATCTCATTTGATTCTACATGGCGAAAATCTGGCATTAATCAAACATAACATACCTACCTAATTCTACGTGTTGACAAGCTGGCACTAATTCGATACACTCAACTTTTCTCGATTCTGCATGCTAACAAGTTGGCACTAATCAGACAATTAACCAAGGGTTAATACATTGACAAACTGATGTTAATTACCCAAAATAGGGTTAACACATTGACAAGCTGATGGTAACTATTTAGCCTAGGATTAACATATCGACAAACTGATGTCAACTACCTAAACAAGGGTTAAAACATCGACAAGCTGACAATAACTACCCAACCAAGAGACTCACTGCCTCAAATTATATATGTTGTAAGACAATCAACCTAGAGATTCGCTACCTCACGCATGCGTCTTTTTCTTTTACTCTAAATTTTGGCTTACTTTAGCATTAATGCACCAGTTTCCTAAAATTAGGGGTAGCTGTAGACACTGTCATCCAAGATAGCCTAGATTAAAGTTACCTGATGATGAGAAAATATATATTCTAATAAAGAACATGGATCTCGAAGCTTTGGTTTGGATTTTTCACATTTTTCATGAAAATTTTATTATTTTCCAAGTGTTTTTGAAGGTTTTAGCAAATAGCATAAAACCCTTGAGTTTGGCCCTTAATACGGTAGATGGTCATTTGTAATATGAGGGACGAATGTTTGTGGCCACTTTCCTCCTATTCAAGTTAGATTAGAGGCACTTTTGTAAATTTAAGGCTTTCATCTAACGAACAGTTGTCTACCCTTAGAGACGGTCATCTGTGGTTGCATTTATAGATTTTCAACATGTTTTATTTTCAAAAATGGAAATATAGGATTTTTGAGTGATTTGGCCCGAATTTTAAGGGATTAATCCCTCCATACCCGAAGAGTTAGAGTTGGAATGTAATTCCAACTACTCCTTAGGTATAAAACATAAGAAACTTATGATTTTTAAGGGGGATAATTCTTAGAAAAAAAAGGGAACACTCTTAGGGAAGAGGAAAAATCAATTCTTCTCTCTCTAGGGAAAAATTTCTACACACTCTTTTGATCCAACAAAAATACATAAAAAAATCATTTTATTTTCTTGAAGACAAAAGCCAAGGTCGGAGTTGAGATATGGACTTCAAGGCATACAAAGTTAGAATATCTCCTTAGGGTAATATTCTAGGCTTTCCTCCCCTTTTCTCTCTCTAGATTCATCACCTTCATACATGCTATTTAATGTTGAAATAAATGTGTCCTTGTGTGTTATTTATTAGATTTGTATGACTATTCAAATGCCAGGTTGATTTAAGCACATATGTGTGTTTGAATGTTAAATTTTCGCATTAGTTCCTCCATGAATGCCTATTCTTGATGAGATAGGAAACCCAATTCTAAATGCAATAGTGACCCTAATCCATATGATTAGTTTGCATTTCACAGGTGACCCATCTCATTTAAAAGACAAAAACTTAAAATTGCTTTCAAACCTTAAGTGTAAGAAGCAATTTGATTTTCAAAATTATAAAAACACTTTCTTGACTAGGGTAATGATTAGAAAAGATTCCAACCAACCATTCTAGAAAGAAAAAATGCCTAACATGCCTTCCTAGCCTTTTAAGAGAAAGAATTAGAAACAAAATCAAAGAAGTTTGGAATTAATCAAATCCCATATAATTAACTAACATATGGAGAATTGGTTAGCTTAACCCAAAAAGAAGGCTTAAAAAATTGTCAAGACTTAAAACTTCAAAAATACTTGAAATGGAAAATGAAGAAAACTAGGCAAGAACTAAGTTCTTTTATAAACAATTTGAAATCCTTACAAGAAATTAAATAACGGACCGTAGAGATTCTTGTTCAAAAACCTATAAAAAGCCTCGTAAAGATTTTCTTCAAAACCTAACAAATAAGAGTTTTATAAGAAATCCAAACCAAAGAAACACATACCAAAAAAACACAAGATTTATATAAAAAAAACCTTTAAAACTCAAACTCCAAAACAAGTTACTTGTTACAAGTGTTGTAAAGCTAGCCACATTTCAAAATTTTGTAAACTTAATGAATTACAAGTTAAGGAAGAAACAATCCAAAAAATTGCAGCACTCCTCCTTGAAACTACAAAAGATGAAACCCAAACAGGAACATCAAAAAATGATGAACTTTTGAAATTTGATAAATTGGGTGCCCTTGACTTCTTTGGTAATGAGTCAGACACTAGTTCAAAATCTTCAAACTCTATGAATATTTTAACAAAAGATCAAGAATTAATTCTCAATGTTATCAAACATGTAAAGGATTCAAAACTTCAAAAGGACATTATAAAAAAACTCTTGAAATCCTTTGAGCCCCAGCCTTGTCATGCTTCTACATCTTCATCATCTTCATTGATGATCCTAAATAACACCTATGACTTTGACAAAGATCTTAGGTGCAAAAGCAAAAACAAAACGTTCGGTTATACAATTCAACCACTTTAAGAAGAAAATAAGATTGTCAACCAGAGCTAAAAACTCTTAGAGGAAAACAAGAAAATGACTCAAAAATTCTTCAAACCATTGTTTCTTAAATTATAGAACAAATTTCTAGCAAAGGAGATGAAGAAGATAAAAGAAAAAGAAGAAAATAAAACAAAAAAATTAGAAAACAAAATTGAAAACTTAGAGAAAGTACCATAAGATTTCTTGTCTGCTTTGCGAACAATTACAATAAGAAAATATCTTATCAAAGTCACACTTGTTTTCTCAAAAGATTTTAAAATTGAAACCATTATTCTTTTTAATACAGGCACAGATTTAAACTGTTTAAAAAGTTGTATTGTTCCAAAGATTTTCTGAATAAATAAATGAAAAGCTCACAGTAGCTAATAATTCTAAAATGCATATCAAAAGTAAGACTGAAGTTTCTATAAAAAAAATGGATGTGTTTCAATCAAAACTCTTTTCATTTTGCAATAAAATATAAATCATAGTGTCATTTCAGGGACTCCATTCATTAACATGATAACTTCCTATTATGTCAACTATGATAATAGTTCTTTCAAAACAAAAGGTAGCAAAATTGTTTTTTCTTTTATTAAATAACTCAAAACAAGAAATTTTAATTTTTTAAAAGCTTGTTCTATTTACAACAATGAATTAAATTACATAATTCAAGAAAAACAAAAACATTTGCATTTTCTCAAATAGAACGTTTCCTTTTTCAAAATTCAAAAATAATTGAAAAATGACTTAGTGAAATAGAAAATTTCTAATTTTTAAAAATTAATTGAAAAAAAATTTATTCAGATTTACCAAATGTTTTCTAGAACAGAAAACAAGATATAGTAGATTTACCATATGAAAGTGACTTTTCAGAAAAATAAAATCCAACAAAAGCTAGGCCTAATCAAATGAATCATGAACTTGAAGAACATTAATTGTAGAAAAGAGATTAAAAATTTATAACCAAAAGGTCTAATTAAAAAAATTCAAATCTCTCGAGTTATGTAGCTTTTATGTAAATAAAAACTCAGAAATAGAAAGAGCCATACCAAAACTTGAGATAAATTACAAACCTTTAAACAAAACTTTAAAATGGATTTGATATTCAATTCCAAACAAAAAAGATCTTTTACAAAACCTCATTCTGCATTTGTATTTTCAAATTTTGATTTAAAATTAGGTTTTTGATAAATACAAATTCATTCAAAAGATCATTACAAATTTGTCTTTACTGTTTCATTTGAACAATACGAGTGGACAGTAATGTCATTTGGATTAAAGATTGCTCCTTTTGAATTTAAAAAGATCATGAATGAAATTTTTAGTCCTTTATCAAAATTGTGTTGTTTATATTAATGATGTTCTCATATTATCAGAATCAATAAAATAACATTTTAAAAATTTAAAAATATTTTTTCTCTTTGGTAAAGAAGAATGATCTAGTGGTTTTAAAAATAAAAATCTCTTTTTTTTTTCAAATATCTCCTAAGGAACGATAATCCCCAATAGAGAGGTCTTTCGTTTTTACAAACAAATTTACTGACAAAACCTAGTTACAAAGATTCCTAGTTAGTCTAGATTATATTTTAGACTTTTATCTAAGCATCAACTGATTAGCAAAACTTTTGCATAATAGGTTGACGAAAACCCCATTGCATGATCTAATAAACATACTAGGTTATTCAACATATTAAAAAACAAGTTAAGGAAATCTCATGCCTCCATTTAGCAAACATATTAAAACCTAAAATTGTTGAAATCGATGTATCTCATATAGGTTAAGGAGGCATTTTAAAACAAAAAGTGAATGACAAAGAGTGCATTGTACAATTCACATCTATATATTGACAAATACAAATACAAATAATAATTATTATTATTAATCGGTTATCATTATTATTATTGTTAGAATATTCTCGTCTCTCGTGAATTAGCCAACTTTAGCCTTACAACATAATCATTCACATTCTGAAATCAATTTCAAATATTTCTAAATCACTAAGAGAAGAAATATGTGGGTCCTAGAACTGATCTCGTCAAATCACTAAAAGTAGAAATCTACACTTAGTCGTGTTCTCAAATAAATTGGAGTAAAGCACAAAATTCATGTTTAGCTGCAAGTATATATACATAATCAAACAAAATTATTATAAGAATAAAAAAAATAGAGTATAAGAGTTCTTTTGCATAAAAAAAATTATAGTGAATACTATAAGAATTGACATGTGAAGTTTGAGCTTTTTAAATATTTAATTGAATACTTTATTTTCTAATTTTACTATTAATTAATAAACATAATGAAGCCAAAAAAGACCCAGATATAACCCCCATCTCAGCTATAAATCCAAATGCAGTAAAGAGATTCTTAGAAGCTGGGAAGGCTGCTCTTATAGCTGAAGCTAATGAATCTTCTATTGTTACTATGAGGCCATCCCTCGCTAGTCGAACATCTGCAGGTGACCTTAATAACTTTGTAAAAGCCTATTAGATCATCTTCAAATAGTTAGCTGTATATATAAATAAGAATACAATTACAGTATATATGTAAATGATTTAGAACCTTATGATTCAAAAAGGTTCATTATATAATAGTTTAGTAGTTACAGCAAAAAAAAAAAAATTATTGAGCAGTTTATCTAACTATTTAATTAGTGCCATGTGCAGAGTGTTGGATAGCCTAAGATTTTGCTGGCACTTTTTTTTTTTTTTTGTTAAGCTGCAAGTTTATTAAAATGAAAAGTGGGAGCTATAACAGTTGGTCAACAGCAGAAAACATAACACCAAGCCTGCTACAAGCTCTGGGCACCTATCAACCCCAAAACCAGCGATACAAAGAAAGAAAACACCCATAAAGTGTCAGACAAGAGCCCATTACAGATTCATAAAGAAACACAAATTAAAATCCAGTAGAGCTAAAGAGATGAAAGAACAGCAGCAGTACCCAGGGATGGCAGCATAAACCATCATATTAACAGTTAAATAGAGCATAAGAGCATCCTTCGAAATCAAAAACCAAGGAACAGAGTCTCCAAGACAAAGGAAAAAACTTTAAACCAGCATAACCATAATCAATCCATCATCAAACAGTTAAGAGCAATGAAACTCATGACTATGGGTTTCAATTATATATTGAAAACCCAACCACAACAAAATCATCAATTGAGAAGAACAGCAAAAAAATCATCAACCACAACTAAATTACCATCCTTTAAGAGATATAAGAGATATAAAAGCAAAAAAATTATAAAATTAAATTACTAAACTTTAATTAAAGATAGATCTTTGCAATAGTCTTTAGTTTCTCCTCAAATTTATCCCATTTTCTTTTAAAAATTCAAAGAAGTAAGAGTAGAATTTTGTTTTTTTATGTTTCAACGGAGGTGGGAATATAAAAGGTTTTATTGATTAAAAACTTAAGAAACAAGTTAAAGAGAGATCGGTAAAAATAAAATTTTAAGGAGAGACAAAATTGTCTATCTAATATATATACATATATAACTAAAAAATTTTCAAAAATAATTGCCCCCCTTCCTTATAACGTGGCGTCGCCACTGGTTGCATATGTATTAATTATCCGTGTTTAAGCAGAATGGAGCATATCATGTTCATCAAATTTCGGTGAAAAACTCCTCTTAGATTATTTCCTCCAATAGCCCAACTGAAAAGCATAAAAAATTTGATCATCTTTCTAAGCTACACTAGTTTCTCATACAGAAATCTAAAACTATCTATGGTCATAACCCACTCCGGATCAAACCCAGTTGTACTATATATAACCTTTCATAACAATATAACTATTTTTACAAACATTTCAGGTCTGTAATGTTTTAAAGACACAGCTTGTCTTGTAAGTGGTATCCTCACAAGGGTCAATGTATTCATTAAATCAATTCACGGGAGTAATAATCCATTACATTTAAAAATAAAACAAAAACAAACACTAAGAAAAAAAAGGAAGATCTTCACTTAATTAGAGAAATCAAAAAAAAAGATCACAATATTCTAACAAACTCTTAATCACAAATGTATGTATCATTCATGTGAGGACAGAACATTCAAGGAATATTACAAATTTTCACCTGCACTTTATTCACAACAAAAAAATGGCTTCCACTGCCCCCCTGAGTATTGCTCATCAAATTGATTTCAAAACAACCTATAACACTCCGCAGAAACACAGGTGAAAGTAATAAGGGGGGCAGGAGCTACATGTTGCAAAAATCTCCTCCAAGAAAGTACCAAGTATTAAAAAGTGTCAAGAAAATAGAATGCAGTAATCTCAAGCCAACAAAAATTAATCATGTGATGGTTCTGAAGAAGCCTGCGAAGAGTGTGGTGGTGGAGACCCAGCCTGCTCAGGTTGATCTTCAGAAACTTTTGTATTTATGTCTGAATTTTTATGTTTGTTGCTTGCACCATCAGAACTTCGGACCCAATCAGGATATTTTGCTGATAGGGAGGCAGGACTTTCAGTTGAAAGAACTGGTGGCGACATCCTTGGATAAGTTAAGAGAGATGAATCAAATACAGATAAAGGCTGCATGCTCAAACTGTAGCCATAAGGATATCCACTGAAAGGATGATCAAATCGGCAAGTTGGGCCAAATTTACAGATTCCATACATGCTGTAGTTTGAACATACAGGTTGCCCCTGCAAGTAAGGAGCAAGAACTTTGAATTTCTAAGTAGTTATCAAACAAGCCATCTATGCTGTTCCATTTGAAATGGGACTCAGATAATTTGAAATAGTGATTTTAACTTTTCCCTATCAATAAGAGTGATGCCCAGTTGCCAATTGGGACTTCGGTGTGATCAGTGCATAGCATGCACATTGCCACTCAGAACCTGTACTGGGCATATTATCCACTATTGATAAGTAAAGTTATGCATATCAGGACGCCATTTCCTAAGCATGAAATAAAATCTGAAACTTACAGGTCTTGAGGGAAGGGCAAGTTGGCCAGCAGAATTTGTTGCTAGTTGTGCACTCCTTTCCTTGGGGTGATGGTACTTGCAGTCAGATCCATATTTGCAGGTCCCAGTGTTCATAAAATGCCGGCATTCAGGTTGATCAGGTCTCTCTGGGAGATTAGAGCTGGTTGTTGATAACATATGTACTTGACCACTAGATCCTGATTCACTTTGATTTGTAGAGTTGTAAACAAGACTGGATCCCAGAACATTGGCTGATGCCATGGGGCTCAAGTTTCCCTGGTTGACAAATAAAAGAAAGACATTATAAGGGAAAAAGGCCATCACCAACAAAATATATCATTGGGAAAGAAAATAAAAGTACTGAGAAGCAACTTATTAAAGCAAAATAATAAATAATAAAGATGTTTCAAATAACTATTTCCAAGATGTATGCGCAGTTCACATTGCACTCGTTACATGTTTCCAGCTTTAACCATGCAACAGTGCAAGCGCATCAGCTTGCTACATTTTCTGTAAGGTGACAGTACACACATGAAGAAAGAGAAGTGCAGAATTACTTCTCACTTGATTATTAATTTCCAGTTTTCAGAAACTTTATTTGGAGTATTCAATGCCAAATTTTCATCAGTTTTCTGCAATCAGCATTGTGGGCTATTATTGAACACCCACCCCCACCATCCATTTTCTAAGGTTTGGGTTATGCTGTTTTAAATGATTCAATACCTGTATAAAAAACTAGTTTGACACTAATACTGGACCATTATTCATTGATTCACAAAATATTACGTTTTAAATACCTCTACATCCTATTTAAGTGATTTATTAAATAGCACAATACTGTAGATTATGTATGCAATATATAATTTATTGCATCCGAAGATAAAGACAGGCAGCTCTTGCTCTTAAAGATAGTTACTACCTCTTATGCTACTTACCAACTTAAGAAATTAAAGTTCAATCACAGTAAAGCATATAAACTTTTCAACTTCTTTATACGTCTACATTTACAATCATCCTAGAAACAACACCCTCTCAGTTTGAACCTGACTTCAACCACCACCCAACTCCACAACTGAAATTTTCCTGGGAACATCACATCAAGAGACAAATTGAGCAATTGACATGGAAAATCAAAGTGTCAGCTCTGCAGTTTACAATTTTATTAGCACTATAAGGGAAACATGAAAACAAACAAAGAAAAAAAAAAGAAAAAGGAAGATGCATCTTAAAAGAAGTTTGAAAGTCAATTGACAGTGAAATCTATTCCACTTGAGTGTCACTTTCGATTTTTCACATAGACTAAAAAAATTACTGATTACCATCAATTTTAAAAAATGCTCATGGTAATTTCCGGAAATGCCTTTGATCAATTCTCTAAAATTATATATATTCTTACTCTATTAGTTGTTTTATTTTTAGTGCAAATATAAGGGTAAAATAAGAAAATATGTAATAAATGATTCTTAAAGTTTGGAAAGCAACAATTGAAGTGGCAAAAAAAAATCTCGAAAGCAGCACTTATAGTGAAACGAATGGAGTATTTATTGATTTTAGACACATTGACATAATTGTCTGCTTAAGAACCCATGTTCTATATATAAAGACGGATAAAAAGCATTCAACCACCAAAGTTTCCACAATTTTACTCGTCTGATGCAAATTGACAGCAAATTGACAGATATCTCGATAGAAATTCCAATTGACTTGAATTGAATTTCTGTGTGTCTCTGTATTCTTTTGATCTTAAAACAGAATTTAAGTTCATCAAATAAAAATTCCCCAAAGAAGTTTTATCAACTTTTAATAAAAACACGGTGCACCATGAACTTTCTTTGCTCTATATGGCATGCTACATTCATATCAACTTGTCATTATTTATAGCAAAAAGCAAACCTATAACTTACCACATAGGTGTTCCAACCTTGTGCAGGAACAACACCCTGAGAAGGAGACAGAATAACAGGCATATATGCCTGTGGGCCCTGTAGACGGGGGCTAGAGACATATGGGGCTCTTGGCATTGACCATGTTGGTAGCCCACCCATGTAAGGTAGACCTGAGGAAGGAGCAGCTGATGACCCCACAGGTCCAGTTACAGTCAAACCAGCTCCAAAAGAAGCAGGCTGGGGATGGTGGAACTTGCAAGCAACTCCAAATTTACATGATCCAGTCCGCATGTAATAAGGGCATGATTTTTCATCCTGGAATATAAAATAATAAAGCCTGATATTCGGTGTATACCATCTCTACTGCATTTTAGAAAAAGTAGACGAAAAATAATGCAGATGTCAAGATGAACAAGCACCTGTCGCATGGGAAAGCCTAAAATGTTAAATGAGACTGGTCCTGCACCATTCCTGTCCCTTGGATGATGATATTTACATATCGATCCATATTTGCAGGTCCCTGTCTTTAAATAATACTGCAATGAATTCCAAACTATTAGAAGAAGAAGCCATATCAGAAGCCTTAATTTCAAGCATATCATCCTGTCTTGTTAATCAAAAAATTAGAGACTCCAAACAAAGATTTATTGATGTATAAACTGTTACAGCAAAACTAGGTGCCAAATGACATTAGCTATCACTGGCTTCTCAACAACCAAGTCGCCAACCATTTGCAAGACACATCAACCAAGATGACCATTTCACACAAAAATGATTTGTCCAGTTTAAAATAAATAAATAAATAAATAAAATAAAATAAAGCGGCCAACTATATATATGCATCTCCAATGTTATAAAATTGCACATCTTTCTTGGTAAACCGCAAAAAGGTTTGCACCAGCATACAAAAATAGACTAAACTTGAATTATAAAAAAGCACCCATATAACTATGGAGACCTGCAATTGCCTGAAAGCTAAATATCACAGCAATCCCTGAAAACTTCAATTAACTAACCTCATTTGTAGTTGCCAATCATTATACCAATACATCTAACATAATCAATTGCAATTGCCTCATACAACGTGTTCTTGTGGCAAATACATATTTAAGACAGCACAGACACTTTATCCCTAACATATAATATTTCAGATCCAAAAATAACTAATCAATGACGAACTTGAACTACCAAAAGTAAGTACTGTACAAACTATATTATTTTCATATTTTCATGCAAACGCATGCTTATATATCAGCATCTGGAATGAATTTTTTTATTGTCATCTAAAGCAAAAGGAGTTGTACATGAGCTTGGAGAAAAACAGTTGAACAACGATACAAAACCAGAGCATTCATTTTCCTTTACAATTTAAAAGAGAAATTTTCAGTTGGCATCCTATGAAAGCTTTTCCTAAAGCATAAAGCAGCAGAGTAACATATGCTGCCCCCATATGAACCAAGATTGCTGATACATTCAAAGTGGCAACAGAAGAAAAATTAGTCTTGCATTCAGAGAACTGACGTGGAGTAATTTATCTTTGTCAATATGAGCAGGACCTAATGTTGGGGGGTATGTTTTCCAGAAGCAAATTTTCTACAGCTAATTCCCAGGAAGGCATAAGAAATAAACAATTACATCCTCTAGGTATCCTCAATTGATTCCTCCCTCAGGCTACTCAGCACATTTTGTGGCACCATCCATAAATGCCACGATCCTGATTATTCTTATGTGTATCATAAAAGAAGTTCAGAGACTAAGATCAGCTGTTTTTCGGCAACAGCTTTGTCGATACAGGCTGGAAATAGATTTTACAGAATTGCCAGTGCTTATAAGGGCTGAAAGAGGGAATTCGATCAGGCTAGCGGCATCACAGAAGCAACTCAAATGCAAGGTTCAGATGAGGCTGACAGCCAAAGCGAAAGCCCAAAGATATGTACATGCATCACAATATTGTTATTTGCTTAGAGCTCAGTCAAGCTACCGAGTTTTCATATTTTTGGTTTTTTAATCTTCAAGAAGTTATGGTTCAGCACGGTACAATGTCTGACTTGATCATGTAAACTGATCAGAACTAATGAGATCTCGTAAGCACCTTTTAGAAGGAATGCCCTCTCATTTTTTTCACCATCAATTGAATTGAAGACCTTACTTCATATAAAATTCAGAATTGAAAAATCTAAAAAACATAAAAAGACAGATCACATATTATGCTCTTAACATGGATAAAATTCCACACTCATTTATAGTGTTATGTTAAATAAGAAAAAGAATAAGAACTGTACCCCACAATCAGGCTGTCCAACTCTTTCTGGAAGTTCTTCTCTAAATTGAGTACCCTGAAGAATTTGACTTCAGAATATTAAACTCTCAAATCCAAATTATACTAAACCAAAAGGCAAAAACTATCAACTCCTGCACCTCTCAGAAAAAATTTAAATGATCCTAACCCAATTACTTGAAAGCACAGGAAAAAAACATGACCTTTGAAATACCTGTGCAGCATAAGGAGGATGATGAAAACGACAGTTGCTTCCATAACCACATAATCCTGTCCTTAGGTAATATACACAATCTGGTTCACCAGGACGATCTGGGTATAGGCTTGATGGAGCCATACTGCCTTGCTCTTGATTATCATGGATTTTCAGTCGCCAAATTGCTTCTGCAATGAACAAATAAAGCAAACTGATCAAATTGTATCTCATAGAGCCAAGCGTAGAAGCATCTTGAGATTCACCAAAGCACTGAACGCCAGAAACCCACAATTCAGCCAATAACAGAAAAGGTCTAAAATGTTTCCATCCAAACAAGACTTCCCCAAATCAAAAAAAGAAAGATACACGGATAAAAAACTTTGACTCCAACAAGAAACTAACATCCCCACAAGCATTGACATACGCTACGTCAATACGCAGAAAAGCACTCAAAAGGGAAAACCCACGAGCCAACGAGTACCATTAAGGAGCTAACCGCCAAATTCAGACATGTTTCTTCAATGATCAAAGCTCTCAAAACCAGAACCAATCAATCAACAAAAAGGATTAAAATATACCCATAATTTACAAAAGATACAACCTTTCTAAATCAATAAAACATTGATCAAAACAAATTTTTGGAAAAGAAAATCAATGATCAGAATTGTAAATTGAAAAAAAAAAAACATTCGAACAAAACAATATATGCATTGTCATATTTGATACAAATAATAACGCAAAAGCAAACCATGATCACATAATTGAACAATCTCTGACAGAACATAATTGCAAAAACTAAATAAATAAATAAATAAAAATTATCAAACCGTAAGAAAAGGAGTAGATCTTTCTCAGCTCCATATATAACAAAACAAAAAAACAATAACAGAAACAAATTCGTTGGTACCTTCAATATTATCAGGGGATTGATTTGCCACAGTATTGCTCTTAACCTGCCTATTATTATTGCTATTATCCGGCATCGGTAACAACAAATTCAAATAATAACTAGTGTTGATTTTAACTTGGAATCAACAATCAGAAATTCAAAAAAAAAAAAACTGTTGATTCCCCAACACGAATCAAACCCAGGAAAAAAATATGGGATTTGAATGGCAAAAAAAAGGGTAAGAAAGAAATGTGATCAAAAGCAATTTCTGTGAAATTCAAGAGAAAAAAAAAAAAAAGGGAAGAGGTTTGAAAAGCAATGTGGGCAAGAGATGAAAGAAGGAATCCAATAGTAAAAATCTTTGAAATATATTCCAATTTGCTTAAATTCTCGTTTTCCTTTTCTCTCCGTCCTATATTCATCTGTTGTTATTTTTATTTTTTATTTATTTATTTTCTCTTTCCTGGACTGAGAATGAAGGCAATGAAGGGGGCAATTTCGGATCTCTGGAAGAGACTGTGTGTGAACTCAAAATAATTAATTTTAGGAAAAACAAATTTTATTTTCGAAATGACGAAGTTGCCCCAATGGCATGCCTAACCATTTAATATCGGTTATTAACTGTTTTACGAAAATCAAACAAATGCCATTAATTACTTTTCGCAGAGAACATCCATCCCTTTAAATTGTTCCCGTACTATCAGTGGGTCCCACCTCTTTTTCTTCCGCCCTTTTTTATATTACTGAATTAACCCTCAGTGCCCACAAAATTATATTTTCTCCCCTACTTGTTAGTAACTTAGTAATAAGTTTGCTTCGAGCAAATTGACTTTTTTTTTTAGGAAAAAATAGAGTCGCATAATGTCGGGGTGGGACCACCTAATTTCCCAATGGAGTGGGCCCCAAAGACCAAGACTCTTTTATAACAACACTGTTGTTTAATGACGCTCGTTTGGACTATTGATAGTTTCAGAGATTGAACCCATTAGATGAACCGATTTAAGCGTTTAAAACCGCTATTGTTAATAATGTTTTAACTAAATTAGGCTTTTCTTTATATCTAATTTAATATGCTTTTTTAATCAAATTTTTTTCGATGTATCTTCCTTAAAAGAAATATTTTCCTCTTTCATTTGCATAATTTGCTACTTTCAGAGTAAATTTTTTTTAATTTTTTTATATTTTTCATGACTTGCTTTAAAGATAAAATTTTTTATCTTAATTTTTTTTTGTGATTTTTGCAATATTTTTTCAAATACAATTAGGTGACGTATTTTGATTACTTTTGTTTACTTTGATTTTATACTGAAATTTATCTAGCCATATTTGTTAATGAACTAGTGGTGTGATCAAAATTCAAAGGAAATATAATTTAGAAGATTTGTAAAATAGTTAGTGTAAGCAATTTATATTTTTTTATTATAAAATTTTGTTTGTAATTGATAAATTTTGAGATTTCATAAGAGGGATGAGCCATCTATGGCAGTCAGGTCGATGCAACGTTGGGGAGACGATGATTATATAATTTGATTGGATCTCAAAGTATTCAAGTCCTGCAAGAAGGTTAGTCTGGTTGGACTAAGGGTTAGCATTCCAATGCTCAAGTCAATAAAAGGTTTAGGGAGAAAAAGCAAAGAGAAAATGAGTTGCGAAAGTGTAACCTGTATTCTGGTGTGAGACGTCTTGCTATTTATAAAAGGCATCGAGAGCCCTTGAGTGGTTTATCGAGGTATCAGAGTAGGTGTTTGGCGATATGATACAATACAGATGATGGATGGAAAAGAGGCGTGTGTCAGTGGACTATTAAAGGGCATGTCTTGTCAGTCCAATTGGACGACCGTATCCCTTAGTTCTCATACGTGTTTGTTCGTTTATGTGCTAGGCTTTTGAGGCACTAGGGTTAGGATTGGATGGGCCTTTCTATCCAAAATGGACCTGTGATAGTTGGGCCAAGCTTGGATATAATAAATTGGATATTATCATTTGTCCCTCGCCCCCCCCCCCCAACGTTTTAATCTATCAAAAAGATTGAAGAACAGAGGTCGAAGCGATTAATGTTTGAAAATCTATAATTTGTGCTTATTCTAATCTGTAGAAAAATAAAAGAATTTTGAATTTAGGCGACTAGTGCCTGGAATCATCATTCCGATCTGTAGAAGATTGAAGGAAATATATACTTAGGCCACAGGCACCTAAAAATTGTCATTCTAATCTATAGAATATTAAAGGAGAAATATATAATTAGACGATTAGCACTTGGAAATTGTCATTCTGATCTATAGAAGATCGGAGAAAATGTATACTTAGGCAACAGGCACATAAAAATTGTCATTCCGATCAATAAAAAATTAAAGGAGAAAATGTATGCTTAGGCAATTGGTGCTTAGAAATCTTAATTCTCAACATTCTGATCCGTAAGAGATCGAAGGAATGCGAACTTAGGCAACTGGTGGCTAGAAATTCATGGATTCGCACCGTTCTAATCTGCAAGAGATTAAAGGAATGTGAACTTAGGCGGCTTGACTCCTAAAGATTTTGTGGTGTGCATCCTTTCAATTTACTACCTGCAACATTCTGATCATTATATGGATCGGAGGAAAAGGAGTTTAAGAAGATTAATGTTCAAAATTGTATAATAATTTCTCAATGTTTTAAATGCTTGTAAATCCTGAATGCCTCATTGGATATAGAGTCACTTCGTATGCTATGCAAAGTCTTTCATGTGGTTTTTTCAAACCACAAATGGCCAAAAGTCTTTTTGTTTTTACGATGAATGACACTTCGTAAATGATACTATTTGGAATGGTGGTACCATGTATTCTATTTGGCCTAATTATAGGTCACCATATGGCAAAGTCATTTTATTAGCCACACTTGGCTTAATGAAGAAGCCAACCCCTGCAAGTATAAATAGTTAATTTACATACTTTTTCATACCTTTTGGAGACTTGCCCTTCTTTCTTTTCTCTAAAGTTTTAAGTTTTCTTCTTTCAAGTTTTTAGGCACCAATTCTAGGGTATTCTTCATTTTTTATGAACTCTCTGCAGACTTCCATTAAGTAAGCTTTCTACACTTGGATGTCTAGTTATTGCAGTTATACTTCAAACTCATATTCCTCTTCATCATCTTCTTCATCTTTATCTTCATCTCTCCCATGCCCTTATTTATATATCTTGGGGTCTACCTCTTAGGAGCAAATTAGATATTCATTTTTTATTATTCTTCCTTTGAAAATGGCTTTAAGTGATAACCCAAGTGGGTCTAGTGCCGACCAAGTTTTTAACCTTAGTTTTTTAGAATCGTATAGGACTAAGGATCTTATAGAAAAGCATACCACATTGAATGCTGCATAAGTGAAAGACTTAAAAGTGAAATGCAAATTGGCTGATGATGTAGTTCTTTTGTCTTGTCCCTTAACTATGTTAGTGACCAAAATGGTTCATTGGGTTCTAAGGTCGTTTAGAATGCGACTTAGAATTTTTGTTACACCTATTCGACTAGAGTGTTATCTTGGTTATGGGATTGTACCTAAACAGTTAAATCCGAATAAATAGAGAACAATTGCTTATTTTAAAATTTTGTGTAGGTTGCTTGGAGTTGCTTTTTCTTTCGAACTTTTCACTTACTTCTTTAGTCTGTCTAGTAGGAAAGATAGGGTAGAATATTACTTTACTTCCAGGAATAAAAGGAAGCTCTTTACCTTACCCATGTCTGTAAAAGGTTTCAAGGAGAGGTTTCTTCTGATCGGATGAAATAGAGGTTTCAGTGTGAGTTTGCATCAATCGCCGAATCCTATTCTACTAAAAGATCTTGTTTCTAGTATAGACTTGTTCAAATATGATATTCAAAAATTAACGTATGATCCGACCGGTTTAGAGATTTTATTAACTGGTCTTGATAAGTGTGAGTCCTTAGGGCCTAACATCGTCCTGCCTATATAAGTTTCAACTTCTATTTAGAATTTAGATTTTTTACATCCTATGAGCTTATACTTTTCCTCTTTCCTTCCCAGCTTCCATGGACCCTGAATTGAGAAAGCAAATAACCGAACGAACTAGGAAAGATCAAAAGTCGTGTAAGAGAAAATCCTATAAGGAGGAGGATCGAACTACTCGTCATGCCAGGTTGAGGAACTTAATCCTCAGAGATAAAGCTTTTGAAGAGGTGAAAAAGGTTCTTTCTTCAACCTAAGCTGATAGAGAGGTAGCAATTTAGTGGGTTTCTTCTAAACAAATTGCATCAAGGGAAGCACCTACTACGGTCACCACTCCTACAGTTCTTCCTTCGATCAAAGCTCTTCCTTTCAAGGAGGTGTTGACTCAAAGATTATGCCAAGGATATTCCATTCATAACTTACAATTGCTGGACTACTTGAGTAGAGGTATCTTATTAAAAAAAAGACATGAATGATATGGGTCTGGTTACTTCTTCGGGGAGGAAATTAGCCAAGACTAACCTCGAGGCTTATCGGGTAAGTACTTGTAAAATATACCCCTTCTTAAAAATTTTTAAACATTTTAGATCTTATTTTCTTCTATCTTGGACAGGTCATGTAAAAGGCCATGTGACTTTACAACGAGAATTTGCTCAGAAGGAGAAACTTATTATGAAGACCCAATCCAAATAGAAGTTAAAGGAAGACTTGGAGGCTTATAGGGCTGAGCACGCTTCTCAAATAACTCAGCTATCTTCACAAGTGAAGGTGGGATCAGTGAATTCAATGAATTAGTAGCTTGAGAAAAGATTGAACCTCATTGAACGAACTCATCAAAAGGAGCTACCTAATTAGAAGGATTGATTGATGGAACAGTTAGGGGATCTTTAAGCGATCTCATCACTCGTATACAATTAGAATGCGAGAGGTGCTTCCTTGTTTAGGATTTTAGTTTTATGAAAGATCCTACTTCACTCCTTGATCCTCCTCCTAAGGAAAAAGCGAACAGAGAGGAGGAAGAAAAAAAGAAGAAGACCCAAATGAAAATGCTGGGAATACTTTAAAATTATATGCAAGTTGGGATTTCTTTTGTACTTCTCCTTTAGTTTCTAACAAAAATCTTTCTTACTAATGAAGTCTTCCTTTTCCAATCAACATATTTGTTTACTTAAAGCATAATATTTTGCTGATACCGCATATACATTGCTAAGTTGTTTCATCAAGTTTTAAGTGCATGGTAATAAAAAATGTAACTTTCAACGTAGGATAATGCAACCTTTAACTTAGGATGAATAGGGAGTTCGAAGCTTACATACGTACCTCGCCAAAGTTACACAATGTCTCAGCCTGATCTAGGTAGAAACACAAAAATGATCCCACCAGTTTAGAGATTTTGTTAGTTGATCTTGATGAGTGTGAGTCCTTAGGGCTTAACATTGTCCTACCTGTATAAGTTTCAACTTTAATTTAGAATTTAACTTTTTTACATTATGTGAGCTCATACTTTTCTTCTTTCCTTTCCAGCTTCTATAGACCCTGAATTGAGAAAGCAGATAGCCGATCAGGCTAGGGAAGCTCAAGAGTCATGTAAAAGGAAATCCTGTAACGGCCTCAACACCGGGTTAGCCGTGAACAGTATTTTCCGACAGTGAATAGTATTTTTCGGGCCGAAAAGTGCACCCGGAAGTGAAAAATATTTTATTGGGCCATCGAAAAATATTGATTATAGTGAGTCCGGGGTTGAAATTTGAAGTGAAATCGAGGTCAAATGGATCTCAAAAAGTCAAAAATATGAAAAAGGTAGCGAGTCAATTTTTATTATTGGAAAATTGACTTAACTTTGTATAAATATTTAAAAATAGTAAACGAACTCCAAAAATTACAAAAAAATTTCAGTTAAGCCTAAAATAATATATAGATTATTTTGGCTGCAAAAAGTAAATTTTTCTATAACATCGATATTTTTGGATTGGACTGATAAATTTAAATCGGACCGATAATGGGCTCCGATTGAGTTGAAAATTTATGTCCCATCTATTTTTGATGTGATAAAAATTATGAAATCGATTTTAATGTAAATATGAGCTTTGAAAGTAATAGCAAAAATTTTAGGTATCAAAATAGTAAAATTATGAATATATACAGATATATAAATAAATATATGAAAAGAAAAAAAAAGAAAAGAAAATATATATATATATATATATATATATATATATATATATATATATATATATATATATATATATATATATATATATATATATATCGGCAAATGATTGTGGCCATTGGCCACAATCTTATAAAACCAAAACAAAGAAAGAAATAAGTAACGAAGAAAAAAAAAAAAAGAAACAAGATGCAGTGGTCGTCGACCACCAAAGACAGAAAGAAAAAAAGAAAGAGAAAGGGAAAGAAGGGAAGAAGGGACACCGCCGGCCACCCCTCACGTCGGCCACCACCGCGACGGCGACGAGCGGCGTGCCCTCTCCATCTCACCGGCGTCCGGCCTCCGTTGTGGTGGTCCGATCGTCGAGTTTTTCTAGTTTTAGTTTAAATGGGTTTTTTTTGTTCGTTCCGGCGAATCAAGACATCGGATGAGGACACCGCCACCACCGATCAACTCCCGGCGATGAGGCGAGTCTTTCGGTGTATTCCATCGCTCCTCAAACGCCGGCAATCGGTAGATCGAAAATGGGTTTGGCGGGTTATTTAAGTGAAGATTCCGGCCAACCAAGGAATAATTTGGACGTGTGACCATCGGAAAAATGAAAGAGGGGATTCCGATCTACAAGGTGGCAACGTCGGATTGTCACCGGCGAGATTCCGGCGAGCCTCCGGCGACGCTCCGGCGAGTCTCCAGCAAGCAAATTATTAAGCAAATTGAAATGAATTCGACCGTTATGGTATGTGACTACGAAATCTTTTAATTTTCCTTAATTTGTTGAATTTTTCCTTTAAATTTATTAAGGAAAAATATTGAATTATTGATTGATATTGAAATTAATGTTATTATCGTTCAATTAAATTTTAATTAAGACTAATATAGTGTATAAATTGGATTAAGGAAATTTATTAAGAAATTTTCTTTGTGAATCAAAAATTTCCTTGTTAAAGAAATGAATTATTGTGTTGTAAATTAATGAAATTATGTCCTAATTGATAGAAGATGAAATAATATATATATCCATAAATTGTTATGGAATTTATAGAAATTTATATGATTATTTTGGAATATGTATTGAATAATGTAATTGATCAAGTAGAGAATTTTTGTTGATTATGTTATATAATGATAATAAGTATAAAATAAATTGCTTATAAAGTTTTAATGAAATTTACGAAAATTTAGAGAATTATTAAGTGTATGGTATATGATGAATTATGTTAAAATAATTCATGAAATAAGAAAATATGACAATAATTGAAAAATAATGTTCACATAAATTTTTATAAATTTTATGTGATATATGGATTAATTTAGAAATAAATATGGAATATACGTAATTGAAATATTGAATTATTGAGAAATAATTCAATAAACAATTAAAAGCGATAATTTAATATAATTTAATGTACATTTCGTATAAGGAAAAGGAAGAAATTAAATGATAAATTTTCAGAAAATAAAAAGTATAGTAAATAAATTAACCATAGTAATCGTATGAGTGAATAGTAACTGTATAAGTGAATAGTAACCGTATAAATGAACAGTACTCAAAGGAAAAATCGGATTATAAAATAATTCATAATTCAAATAAAATGGTAAATTATTATAAATAATTCACAACCCGTATTAAGTATTGTAATTTTCAATAATTGCAAATTCATACTGAAAGAGTAAGAGATTGACTAAGAGACAAAAAGTAAATAAAATGACTGTAAAAGTATATTTTTGAATTATCAAGCAATAATTCAATCAGTGTCAAGAAAGTAAAGAGTGAATTATCCTGACATAATTCACAAAATATGAGAAAAAAATATATATGGAGAAAATAATTAATTAAATAATTTATAGTGAATTATTGACAAATAATTCACGCAAAAGTGATTGGAAAGAAAAAAAACGAAAAGAAAAAGTTATTGCATAGTCGATAGCACTAAAAAGAGTGCGATTGACAAAATGCACTGTTTTAAGTAAAATAAAAGAAATTAAAATTATTGATGTTTGAAAATCATTCAGAAAGGCCTTGACTGTTTTTGCCCTTAGCAATAGTCAGGTAGTGATATTCTTATTCAGGATATAATTGGCTAGCCATAGGGACACCTCTGTACCGCGGTGCAAGTCATGGCGACTTGCTTAGCTATGGGTGGGATCTTTGATCTCCATAGCTTCAGTGTAAAGTGAAAGTGAAAGTACATCTATTTTATGCTCTGTGAGACTTGATCTTCCGAGATCATTTCTCTATCTGTTTAGTGGGACCTTTGGGTCCATGTTCCGTATATCCTTTTTGAGAGTCCTGTCATATTACATTAGGGGCATATTGAAAAGAATAAATCGGAAGTGTAAAAGTAATTAAATGTAAATGTTATAAATGACAAAGAACTTGATTGAAAGAAAATGAAAATTTTGGGATAAAACCGAAATTGTTCCCAAAGGTTGTATTTAATAAGCAATAATGATAAGAAAATGGTTATAAAAATAATCTGTTTATGAAAAGACCTATGAGATTGAATTTGTAATTTGTGTACTAATTATGTATTTAAAGTCAAACATGATAATACTGTATTTAAGTGTAAACATATGACTAAATAATAAATACTGGAAGTAAAGATGAAGTGAAAAGTAAAATGATCAAAAGACAAACGATTGTTTAGTTAAAATGAAAAAGTTTCATTTAAAAAGAAAAGAAAATAAAGATTTGTATGCAGAATGATCCAAAATAATTACATCACTTTGCAATAAAGATTATAAGCCTAGAGATTAAAGTGAATTAAAAGAATAGATAATGAAAATCGTATTTGAATTACCTAATAGAACTAGGAATAGGAAACTTGCCATTAAAGACATAAGTATCCATGTAACTCGTAAAAATGAAACGACAAGTACGTCAAGTGATGCAAAAGTATAGAACAAAAGATAAGTAAAAGTAGAAGTAAGAAACGAAAAAGGAAAAGTTAATTTGTAATCGAACCACCAGGAAAGTAATGTAAAGTCAATTGAAAAGTATATGAACAAAGTAAAACGGTTAAAAATAAAATGTTGGTAAATAATGAAAATAGTGTGAAATAAATTAAAAGTAAATTTCTGACAAATAAGAATAGAAGTCTGTACAATTTATGTAATTATGTTGAAATTGGAAAATTCTAGGATTAGTAGTCACTACTGAGCATTTCTAGTGCTCAGCACGTAGTGTTTACTGCGTGCAGGTTTTGAACTATTGAAGGAGCTTGATGCACGGAGAAGCAGAACGCGAAGATAAAGAAAATTAGTTGTACTTTTATTTTTAGTATTTGTGGCATGTATATACTTAGACAGTGAGAGCATAGAACTGAACGGTATTTAAGGTAATGTTTGTTAAATGATAAATGTTGTTGTTGTTCTGATAATGTCAGTTAAAGAGTTGTAAATGACTATTATTGATATATGATTTGTTGTGCCTCTGAGAGGCTGTGTGGATTGTTTGAATTTTTTCAGGAGGCTAGTAAGTTCTAGCCATTGTACTGCCGAAATTTCGTAAATTAAATAAAATATTAAATTGTATCCAAGTTGTTTGGCAATGATTGAAGTTTGAAAAAAAATTTTACCGTTTACCGCTAAGTTTCGCATCGAAAAATACTTTTCTGATAAGAGTGTTACAAATCCCATAAGGGGGAGGATCGAACTGCTCATCCTGCTAGATTGAGGAAGTTAATCCTCTAGGATAAAGCTTCTAAAAAGGTGAAATAGGCTCTTTCTTCAACCCAAACTGATAGAGAGGTAACAATCAAGTGGGTTTCTTCTGAACAATTTACATCAAGGAAAGCACTTGCTAGGTTACCACTCCTACACTTCTTTCTTCAATTAAATCTCTTTCTCTCAAGGAGGTGTTGACTCAAGATTTAGCCAGGGATATTTTGTTTGTAAGTTATAAGTGCTAGACTACCTAAGTAGAGGTGTCTTTTAAAAAAATAAACACGAATGATATGGGTCTGGTTACTTTTTCAAAGAGGAAATTAGCTGAGATTAACCTTGAGGCTTGCCAGGTAAGTACCTATAAATTTAGTTTAGTTAATAATCACATTCTAAAACTTAGGAATTTTTTTGGTTACGATATTTGTTGGTCTTAATTATATTTCTCTATATTACTAAGTGATCTAGTATACTTGCTAAACATTAGTCATCATTCATTGGACTTAGATGTTCAATTCGTAATGCCCTTAAATGTTGTCGCTTTGTAAAATGATAAACTCTAAATTAACTGATATATTTAATGAGCATTATTTTGTTCTCTATGCTTTCATTATGACGATTTATTACTTTGTGATGCTTCGATCTTGGTTCTCCGCTAATCAGGGATATCCACTTGGTTATTGGCATTGAAAGCTCCTTTTAGGATCTTCTATAAATAGGTATCCTTCTTTGAATCTTTTAAAAGTGCTAAGAACCTTTGTTTTTCTGTTTTCTCTCTTTTTACAATTTTTCAATAGAGTTATCTAAGTACTCCAAGAATTTTCAACCTCTTCCTATCTTTCACCATTTTAGAAAAATGAATGAACTCTATTCCCTTAATGGTTTTCCCTTATCATGCCATCACCTATTGATAATAGGTGAATTGCCATTGAACCTACACTTTATGATGCATGTCGAACCCCATTCGCATCCAGGTTAGCTTTCGAAGTACTACTTTTAGGGTCTGGGATTGGACGAGGCTTATAAAATGTATAGATCGGACACCTCACAATAAGAAAGGGATTTGGCCCAATCCTATTGTTAATAGTCAACCTACGATGGCATCTAAGTGGATCCAAAAATAGGTATCATAAAGTCACCACCCAATAGGACGTTGGAAAATTATTATAACTTTTGATGCCCAAACAGAGATAGTGTTTGGAACATACTCTACTTATACCCTAGTTAGGTGCTTTTATAAATGAGTTTTTTAAATCAATCCACTAGCTCCCTTCTCACACAATAAATAAATAAACACTTCAAGCATATATATAAAGCAATAAAGTAAGTAAGTAAATTAGACTAAATTTTAACATAAGCAAATCATCCAACAAGAAAATAATGAAATAATAATGCATAAATCAGAGTATTTATTAGGTTGGGAACATTAATTCTCTCGTGCATTTTTTTATGCAAAAATGTAAAGAGTCCTTGTGGATTTTAAAAAATGTGGGATGAATGATCCCAGTTTAATAAAACAAAAACTCTTCATTTTATGAATGAATTTTAGGTTGAAAACTTAGATATTGGTCTATTTTGTTAGGAAAATCCAAATTAATTAAGTAAAAATGATTTTATGAATTTTTGTGTTAACGTCCAAAAACCATTTATTACTAAGCTAATACAAACCTTAAAAGAATAAATCCAAATAAAATAATAAATATAAATAAAAAGTAATAAATAAATAAATAAAATAAAAGAATAAATGAAAGGGAAAAGTCATCCATGGGAAATTCTCCAAGCACATCGGCCTCTAACTCCCAAAAGGTTCATTGCAAATGAAGATTAAAAGCTCGAAAACATAAAGAAAATAAATGCTTAGCATTATGACAAATAAAATAAATAATAAAGTAATAAATAATTAAACATGCATTATGGAATGAAAGTCACACATACATAATATTAAAATGTATGAAACAGAACTAAAATGATATCTAAACATATAACTAAGCATGCAAATCAATCTAAAGTAGAAATAAACACCAAATACAGCATAAAAGGAGGATCAGTGACCACAGATAGCCTAGAATGAAAGACAAACGGCCACATCAAGAATAAGAGATGAGATGGAAAGGAGAATTTGTGACATCCCATTGGTCGGTGTAATCGACGGGCATCTATTAGGGTCTTTTTCCAATCTGTCACTCGATAAATAGGCAGAAGATGTAGAATGTAAGCAAAAACCTTATAAAACCTACCTTTAATCTATATATGCATAACCTATGCCTTAATACATGCCAAAACTATTCTAAAAGATCAAAGTATACTTATATCATGGACAGTAATTAAATTAATCAATAAAACAAAATTTCAATCAAGAACAATGGTCATGCAATAATGGTGGAATAAAACATATTCATGCCATTCTTTACATAAATCATATTCAGAACACATTTATAACATTGTAAAAATAAATCATGGCAATAATCAGTAAGTTAAATAACAACAAAACATGAGATTATGGCATAAACATTAAACAAAATAGAATTAAATATGCATATCTATTCTATGACAAAAGGAAGGAGGCTAGACCTAGAATATTACCCTCAGGAAGAGTTTTTGTAATGTCAGATCCACTCTTTAAGTTCTGTGCTCCAACGATTTTTATGTTTTTAAAGATCAAATGTGTTTGTGTGCTTGTGTGTTGATCAAAAGATATGGGAAAGCTTTAACCTTAAGAATAAAAATTGATTTTTTGCCTCAAGAAAAACTGCCTATTTTCCAAATTGTCTTTTGCCCTTTAGTTATATGGTTTTAGGTTTAAATACGGGACAAGAGTTTAAAATGATTTTGAAGTCTAATCCCTTGAAATCTGCCTTCAAGAACCCCTTAAAAATTTGTCCAGCAACTCAAAATTTAAAATAGATTTTGACTAAGCTAGAAATCATGGGAATTTGCTAGAAAATTCCCACAAACTGGTGTCTATGAGTGACAAATGGGCATTTATGGAATACTTTAACCTAATGACTTATGGTCATCTATTGAGAGATGATCAGGAGGAAAAACGACCATTGACGGTCATCCCTCTATGACAGACATTCGTTTGTCACAAAAAAAGGCCAAAATACATAATTTTTCAAACTATTTTTCACACCTCGAAAATGCAATGTTTAAATCCATAAAAACATTTTAGAAAAGTGTGAAAATCATAAACAAAACTCAGAGTTTGTGCTTTCCATTTGAAATATGAATATTTCTTCAACATTGAGTATTTTTTATCTGGGCTATCTCAGGACCTAGTGTCTACAATTATCCCTAATTTTGGAAAACTTTGTGCACTAATGCCCTAGTGAGCCAAAATTCAGAGTAAAAAGATAAAAGATACATACTTGAGGCATCAAATCTCTGGTTGTTGATTTGATTATGGTTGAGGCGGGTGGCTTATCATCAGCTTGTCGATGCGTTAACCCTTTTTAGTGACTATTTATCTTATAATACCTCCTAAAAGGCTCCGAAGAAACTTTTGAAAATCTTGATGCCTCTTGAGAGGAATTTATGCTTCAAAGAGACTTTGAGTGGTTTTATGCTCACTAAGGGACTTTGAATGATTTTATGCTCACTAAGAGACTTTTGATGATTTTATACTCACTAAAAGACTTTTTATTGATTTCAAGCTCACTAAGAGACTTTTGATTAATTTTGTGCTCACTAAGAGAGTTTAAAAATTTAATACTCATAAAGAAACTTTAAAGATTTAATGATCACGAAGAGACTTTGAAAATTTTAAAGTTTTATACTAGTAAGGAGACTTTGATGTTTTAATTTGATAATCTGCGCTCATAGGGAAACTTTGATTTTTTTTAAGATTTAGTGCTCACATGAAGACTTTGATTTTTATTAAGATTTAGTGCTCACATGGAGACTTTGATTTTTTTAAGATTTAGTGCTCACAGGTAGACTTTAAAAATTTTTCTTTTTCTTATTTTTATGGTTTTTTATTTCCTTTTTTTGCATTTTTTTGTTTTTTTTAAGATTTTGGATCTTTTATCTGCTAGTGCATTTTAGAATTTGGATTTGATTTGATTGATTTTCAACATGCCTCTTTAGAGTGTTTAGTGATCACAAAGAGACTTTGATTGCCCAGCTTAATGTTCACAAAGAGACTTTAGATATCTCGCAAAGAGGACTTTGTGCTCATGAAGAGAATTTAATACCTCTCGAAAAGGACTTTGTGCTCACTAAGAGACTTTAGATACCTTATGAAGAGGACTTTGTGCTCACGAAAAGACTTTGATACCTCTAAAAGAGGACCTTGTGATCACTAAGAGACTTTGGATACCTCTGGAAGAGGACTTTGTGTTCACTAAGAGACTTTGAATGCCAGCAAAGTAAGTGTCATTTTTGTTTCAGATTGTTTATTTATTACCATTTTTTTAACGAATGCAGATTTTAAGGCAAAGGAACTTACCCGATTGCCTCCAGCCAGGGTGTGTACGAGCATCATAGCTCCTCACAAGGTTTTTTTTCTAATCTCCACTGATTTTGTCTTGATCTAATTGCCCTGCCTTGTTACGTGGCAATGTTGAGTTGAAGTCGTCCCTTGACCTATTTTTGCTTGTGGAGTCTATTTAGATCTTTTCCTACAAGGTTATGCGTAGCAAAATATATACATAAAAGATTATGTGTGTGTGTGTGTGTGAATTATATACATGTGGTTATATACATAATCATGTGAACATATGCAAAAGATGGTTATATGGATGCAGAGATGACATGTGAGATAAGCATATGAAGACTTATTATATATGAGGCATACGTGTAAAGAATGATGCGAGTGAATGTAAGAAAAAATACATAGACTACATTCTAGGTGGTTTAGGGGCTTGTTGAAAGTGCGGCTCAACTATTGTTTCCTTGCAATGCCCCTTCAAATGTCTATTTTTGAGTTTTTTTGCTTTGCCTGATTTCTGAGCTCTTTATACTGTCTGATGCCCCTTGAGGATCTTTTGACCCCCTGTACCTTGTCTAAAAGGAAATTATTTTGGGCGTTCTTTTACCAATAAGCCCCTTATATTTCTAAATGCTTGTGATTATTATTTGTTGGTAATGCACCCCTAGTGGATTTTAACACTAGCTTTTTTTTTAGCAAAAAAATGCATCCCATTAGGAATTTTCACATAATCCTGTGCCCTATTTTTGCCTAAAGTGGACCCAACCCATTCTAACAACCCTTTTTATTGATTTTTTTTATTGGAAAGACTGCCTGCCTTTAGGTTTTCACCTTGCCCTTTAGCCTAACTTTTGCTTAGAAAGCTAATTACAATTTTCATCTCTAACGGCCTCTATTCCTTTTTTTTATGGCATCTCCACTTTTAAAATGTGTCCTTTATGCTTGCCATAAGTTTTCCCTAGTTGGTTAATCATATGATCATGCTTATACATGCATTGTTATCTAGATGCATCTCATGGCAATAATAATAGGCACAACTAGACATGTAATGCAATGACACATGTTTTATTCAATCTTGAGGAGGACATCTTGTGTGTATCCGACTCTTGTTATCAATGATCCCTCTTGGGTTTTCTTGATTGAACATTTTCTCTCAACCCCTAATTTTTACCTAGGGCCCCTTTTCTGATTTTTACCCTAGCAGGGTGCCGAATTGTAGCAAGGATGCCTTTTTTGTCGATTTTTGACCTGTGAGCTCTTTTCTCTCCTTTCTTTTTTTTTTTCATTTTTCTTCTTATTTTTTATATGAGTCTTTTCCTTAGAACCTTTTTCAATCTGTTAGCACAATAGTTTGGCACTATAAGGCATATCAACTTGTGCTATGTCATCCACGGGCTTGCAAATATGGTAATAAGGACACTTAATCTTTTGATTAATCAATATTGCCTATTGGATCAATTGTTGGTAGAATGTTGACTCAAAAAGATGATGTAAATGCTTTTATTTCCTCATCAGGAAAAGTCCAACCCTATGAAGCTACTCTGTGATTTGTTCAACAAAAAAAATGGAGAAAGGAGTGGCAAATTTCATCAAGCCACTACAAATAACTCCTTTTGATGTGAAGTAAAAGCATGTGGGTTTACAGCAACCTCAATAATCATTCCCTATCTTGTGAAAGGGAAGCTCTATTGGGATTGCAAAAAAGAATCTAGAACACCTTTTATCTATACATGTTAAGGAACTTGTCTTCGATAAATGGAGGATGATCTTAGCATAATCCTTTCCCTCACCATTGGAAGTTAAAACAACCTTCTAGACCATGCCACTTTTAGTGTTCATCAGTTTTATACTATAATCAGTGTTTGTGTCCTTCAAGATTTAGTCAACTTGCTAAAGTAGTGTATCTTTGTTGACTCTCAGTGCCGCCTTGGGTCTAAGCAAATACTTTTTTTTCTTTTCTCTTTTTTCTTTTTTTTTTCCTTTCAAATATCACCTCAGGAGTCATAATAGATGCAATTAAGGTGTGTTTTTTCCTCAAGGCTAATTAGAGACCTATGTTTATTGAATTATTGTCTTGAAAATATTATGATTATTGCCATGTATGATGAAAATAAACAACACATTGCAAATTTAAGAAAAAATCCATGTTATTGACATAATTAAAGGAAAAGAATTTGTTCAAGGCATTTATTATATCAAAGAAAAAAACTCAAGTCTTATCTATCTCTAGGTTATGCCCTCAAGGTTGGTTAAGTGGCATTATAGCCTCTTTATCTCTTTTTAGGGTCAGACATTTGCAGGCTATTGATGAAGTCCTACATCTGATACCTTAGAATCTAGCAATCATCTGTCAAATGGGCAGCGTGTTGGTGAAAATTGCAAAATTAATTTAACTTATGACTTGGCAACCTAAGATCCTTAGGTGGTTTATATGGTAAGGGTTGTAGCTTTTCCTCTTTAACTAATCATCAAAAACCCAAGACAAAAGGTTTACCTAAATTGGAATATTGGCTTTGAGCTACTATAGCAACTGATACTTCCTCTGTCTTTTGGGTGCCTCTGCTAATGCCAGTACTAGCCCCTATACTACCATAGTTCTGCTAGCTACCTTGACGTCTTGCTCTTTTAGCCAAATACTCTTCTTCAACTTTAATTGCAATTCCTTGAGGGATTCCCAGTCTATAGCCCCTTCATTTTTAATCCATCTCTTAAGTATGGACTTAAGCATTCCTTATGAAAAGTTTGATCTGATTAGGAGTGTCTAGCTTATACTTCATCTCTATAACCTGATTTTTCCATCGAGTTAGATACTTGTGGAAAGACTTTTTGGGCTTCTGCTGAAGCAGCTCCAGATCTTTTAATGTGACCTTTATGCAGGTACTATAGTTATACTGCTTCATGAACTCTTCTATCAAGAGGTCTAAATCTTCTTTAGTCTATTGATTTAGGCTACGGTACCAATCCATTGCTGGCCCCCCCAAGCTTATGCAAAAGTATTTTGCCTTTTGCTTCTTTGTCAGTGTGGTCCCATTTATAACTAATTTGTAATGCTTTATGTGTATAAAAGGGTTTGATGTGCCATCAAATTTGGGCAAGTCAGCCATTTTGAAATTTTAGGGTAGTAAGTCCTTTAACATATAAATCTCGATCTTCCAAATTGGTGCCTTTTCCAACTGACAATAGGCTGGCCATCACCTCTATTTTTTCCCTTATCTTCTTTAGAGTCGTATCCTTAACTCTAGGACCTTTGTTCTTCACTACTACCACCAATTCATCTTTTTCTTCCTCTTCTTTCATAAAGTCCACCTTAGGAGCAAGCATTATGTCTCTTCTTTGTTCTAATGGTGGGACTCGAGGCAACATAGCTGTTGTTGAATAGGTGCCTCCAATAGTGATCAGCTTCACTTGGTCTAAGATAAGAGCTGTAAGTTGAAGTCCAATGGGTGGCAACCAATCCCCTAATCACAACTAATATTCTTTCTTCATACTCTACAAACCTTCTATCTAGCTCATCCGAGGTGATACCATAAACATGTTGTTGAGATGCATTAACATTTTTAACTCTAGTAAAGATTTCAAACTATCAAATCCCTTAAATCACTTGGATGAATAGTCTACTATGGCGTGTAAAAGTTAAAAGTTAGGATTGTGCATGGTGATATACATGATAAACATATAATGTATGAATGTGTGTGTAGACATTGGGTCTTAAGAAGGCTTTTGTTAGGGTTACCTAATGAGGAAAACTGATCCCTAAAAGATAGTGGATCAAAGATAGCGAGGTCTTCTTATGTTAAAACCCATTATTAAAAATATTTTAAAGTGTTTTCAAGTCTGATTTAGGTGATCGAGTGGAGCAAAGGGTTGAATAATGAAAAATATCCTTGATCGAGGGCTTAAAAGATAATTTAAGCGAGTTTTAAGCCTTGCACACCTGAGTATAAAGAGAACATCATTATTGTTTGGCGAAATTGCTAACTTTTTTTTCATTTTTGGGTTTACATGCCTTTGCACAAAGGACTGTACAAATGTACATTATGAGAATCTTGCCTTTTTAGGCTAATGGCTTGAAGCACTTGAGTTGTACACCCATGCAACCCTGAGTGTATGCCCGTGCAACCTTAAAGTTGGTGAATATTTCAGATGCAAGTCAGCAAGTGGGCTAACTTTTGGGGATGCACACCCGTGCATAAGGGCTTGCATGCCTGTACACACTTATTTATATAAAGAATTGGCTGATCACTTTGAAAAAGTTGGAAATTTTGATTTTAGAAGTGTTTTAATTATCATAAAAGGTTTTTAAGTTCAAAAGGTCATTTTTGGCACTTAGTACTTTATATTTTCAAACTATTTTGTTCTGTTTCAACACAAGAAGGGCCTACAAATCTAACATTCGACAATCTAATTGAGCAAGTACACTAAAGGTAATATAAAAAGCTTTCATCTTCTCGATTTAGTTTCTTGATCATATAAAACTTATACATTTGTTATTTTGGATGTTATAAGTTTTATTCATCAATTTTATTTATTGCACATTCACCGTTTATTCCTTTCTATCTAAATTTGGGTTGTGAAACCCTTTAAAGGGTATATTGCTATGTGGCAGAAATCATTAGGGTATTCTTGTAAAATTCCCTTATATTATTATTTTGGTTGTGTTTTCTCAAAGAGATTTGGTTTGAAAGTCATTTTTTTGTATTTAATATTCCCTTTTCCTCCCTTTTAGATCCGCTATCAAGGACTTTATTTAAAAAGGAGAAGAAAACTAGCCTTTGCCAGGCTAATATGGCCATGCATCACCTGATGCATACCCATGCATCATGTGATGTACGGCCCAAACTATATTTTCTCATTTTTTTAAAATAAAAAAGTCGATCATATGTCTCATAATGCGTGCTAGTGCATTTTTGACATACATGCTGGATTCTTGTCTTTTATTTTTTATTTATTATTCACCTTATTTTATTTATTTCACTTTGCCTTTTCTCTTTTACATCCTCTTTTTTATTACTATTGTTATTATTATCATTACTGTTGCTATTGTTATTATTATTCCTACTAATAACCCTCTTGTAAGTATAGCCAGACAAGCACTACAGGTCAATCTACTACCCTTTTTCTTTATTATAAAAAGGTTTTTTTGGTTGCAAATAAAAAACATCGCAAAAAAATTTTATAGTAAAGAATTGTGATATTTCATTAATAAAATCAGACCAATGTCCTTATTTTTGTTCAGAAAACTCACATGTGAAAATTAACTTTTAATAATGTAAATGATTCTTATATATAATTAAATAACATGAGACATTTCCCAAATAAAGCTTGGACTGGCAAGTCCCTGTCTTCAAACTCTCACAATGAAATGCTTCTTCATAACCCATATGTGTATACCAAAGTCCTTATAAAACATGTTACAATGAACTGTCCAATTTGTGGATGTATTTATTATTTTATTTTATGCTATAATTGTAAGTGTAAGCCCTAGCCCCAATGCATTGTAATAAAATACTTTAATTAATAAATGAAGCAATTGTTTTATCTATTGTATTCCTGTGCATATCAATTGATAAAAACCATCCAAGAATGTTGGTTCAGTTTAAGTTATCATGTGTGAGGCACATGGTTGTAAGACCTTGAAACAAATGAGACTTCATTCTAAATATCCCTAGTCAGTCATTGTTATGAGAATAACATATGAATTAAGACTAGTATGCTCTCTCTAATAAGTTGAGTTCTGTCTTACGGATCATAAGGACAAGAGTGTCAATAAGAGATCATAGATAAATATTTAGAACATAGTATTTGGATTCGATCCGCTTATGAGAATACTACATGGTACAAGTCATAAGTGTTTCTCATATGCAAGTTTTATATCGGAGTTCTTAGACCTAAAATCTCTATGAAACTCTTTATGAATTAATGTGTGCTTTG
Source organism: Excoecaria agallocha (assembly GCA_037975025.1). Taxonomy (NCBI): domain Eukaryota; kingdom Viridiplantae; phylum Streptophyta; class Magnoliopsida; order Malpighiales; family Euphorbiaceae; genus Excoecaria; species Excoecaria agallocha. The sequence goes on along the minus strand of CM075807.1, from coordinate 36,058,559 downwards.
ACATACACCTAACGTGCTCGTAATAGATTGACAAGTACGGGTATGCTTGGGTATGCATTGATTCATGTTAGAGAGCATGAGAGAAAGTATGCATTGATTCATGCTTTAACATACCCCTCTCGATAAGAGAGAAAAATATCATCGGCCACTTGATCAGTGAACTAAGAAGTGTATGGCCATACCGAGATGAAATAATGAGTAATCATTATTTATCTGAGAGTTTAGTGTCACTGTAATATCAAGAAAGGAATTATATATATAAGGATGACTAGTTCCATGCCTTATATTAATTCTGATATTTATGGGTAAGGGACTATGCAAAAATTGCATTAGGTCACTAAATGCCATATGCATTTTCATTTAATTTGGAATGCTATAATATCTTGCTAGAGAATATATATAGCCTTTGAATTAATTTATTAATTCATTGCCAACATTAAATGGACCTATAGGATCGCACACAAAGCATTGGACTTAAAATATTTAAATAATGTATTGGGCATTAATATGGGCTTTTAATTAAAGTCAAATTAATGTGTGTAATGGGTTATAAACTTGCTATTGGACCTTGGTCCATGAGAGAGAGAAATTCAGCCCATAAGGTTTAATTTCAATTAATTAAATGTCTTGTATTAATTTAATTAATTGAGTATTAATACCTAAAAGAATAATAATCAAATTAGAAAACTTAATTAAGGATGTCTTAACCGAAATTCCAAGATATATATTGAAGGAATTTTGGCACATGTGAATTTCTTTATTAAGTGATTTATTTGGTTAATATGTCTTATATTTTTATCTTGGATAAATTTTAAGGAGTTTTAATCAATATATATTTCTTATTTTAAAGAAGTGATAAAGGCTAAAATTAATTATTTTTAAGTATTTGATTTTAGATTTATCACTTAAGAAAAGAAATAATATATATTGAATGAAAGAAAAAATAAAACCCTAATTTTTATCTAAGTGTGGCGTGAAACCCTAGTTATTCTGTGGTTTTGGCGTGAACTCCTCTCTCTCTCTTAATTCTTTTGGTCCAATTTTCACAAGGAGAAATGATTGTTCCTCATTCTTTTGTGTTCTTGGGTAGTAATAGCAACCTAAGAGAAGTAAAAAATCAAATTTTGTAGCTTCAAACCATAGCCATTACACAATACCTTAAAAGCGAGCTAGCAATCTCGATTTTAAGCCGGCGGTGCAATTGTGTGTGTGAGAATAGAGGGACTGGCGTAAAAGGCTATTCCTTGGCATTGGTGATTGAGATCTAAGGCGGACAAAGTCATCTTAGTTGCTGGTCATCACCAAATTCAAGATTTAAAAGGCATCAAAAGTTGTAAGTTTCAAAACCCTAAAATTGCATGTTTCGATTCTTGTCATGGAATTATTTGGCATGTATGATCTTTTTGTCATTTTTCCGCTGTGTGATTGCCATGTTCATACCATGTCATATTCCATCAGTGGTATCAGAGTCCTAAACATGCTTATTTTAGTGCTTTAGATGCATGAAAAAATTAATTAAAAATCGTCATTATGAAAACATGCAAATCTGAAATTTTCTGTTTTGAGTTTTTTGCATTGTTTTGGTGTAAAAACGATTTTAATTGATTAGATAGGTATTATAATTAATATGAAATGTTAACATACTGTCCTAATATGTTCTAAGAGCTATTAATGGTCAGATTTAATTGCTAATACCTGATGGTACATGTTAATATTAAAACTAGGTGCATTTTGGCATGTTAATTGTAAGTTTAACAACTAGTTTTAAATATTAAATGTAAAAACGTTTTTTGAATGTTTGTAAGTGATTTTTAAAGATTAAATATCAGGTCTGGACATGTTTTAAATTTGGTTTTAATTCTGGTCCATGACAATTTAATTGATTAATTTTAAAATCACTTAAAACTATGACTAGTTTGTGTTTGTTACATGTTTAATCAACATTGTTTGTTTTGTTTTGATTAAAATGGTAAAAACATATTTAGATTAAAATGGTACAGAATATTAAATCAATATTTATGGACTTATTTAGATTATTAAATGACTCATAAAATTGATTTAAATGTTTGTGCATTTTATGGCATTACATAAGCATTAAACAACTAGTTTTGTTGTTTGTTTGTTTTTGCATGAATGCCGTGTACTATATATGTGTTCTTCATGATTTTATTTTTAATTCATGTTAGCACATATTATATGTATTTTTAATGTTTATGGGCTGTATGAAATAAAATTAAAAATGGCAAAATTGGAAATTATACTAGAGTTGATTTATGGCACAAATCTAACTAGTTTGTGTTTTGGGCTTTTAAAAGAACTTATTCAATAAGAGGATTTAGTCCATTGGGCTTCGGCCCAGGCCCATCACGGGGTCATCTCTTAAAGGTTCAAGTACATAATTTCCATTAATGGGCTTGGCTAAATTAATTAAAATTGGACTTTGTTTGATCCATAAATGCTATGTATATTTATTTGCTTGTTTGGTGTGATGAATGGATATGCATGGTGCATTCATGGGCCCTGGGTTTTTGTAATTAAATATGGCCTGCGTGCCATTATATTTTATTGTAAAAGTTTCATTTATTTCTTAGAATAGAGTTTATTTGAAGACTTTGTAAATCAAGATGAAGCCCACCGGAGTGGAGAAGCCCAACTCGAAGATTCTTATGTAATAGTATAGAATCTTAGTTGTAGGTTTTTGGGCCCATGTTTGTCACGTTTTACTTTATGCAATTACATATATGCATGCTATGTATGGATGACAAAGCGTATGCCATGTAAGCTATAATAAAATGAATCCCTAAAAAATAGTAAGTCACAAAGTTGCCTTGCTAATTCGAAACATGTCAAGGCATCGATCATTGGTCACGTAGACTAGGAGTCCTAGATGCGCCCGATTATCTTTGTGAGGCATGGGTTGTGAATGTAGGTTGGACTTAACATGGAAAGGGATGCCCGGACCTAGGCAACTAATAAATGGATTGTGCTATAACATCTTAAGATGTTAGCCCATTTGATCCAAGAGTCATGTACGAGACATGATTGGAGTTTTCCTACCTAAGTAACTTAACTTATTAGGTGTACAAGCTCAGCTTGACTAATAAGTTGTTGTGAAAAGTGGATCTTGGCCCACATTAAATCACTAATGCGAATTATTTAAAGGGATATTAATTCGATTTGTGGGATCATAAATAAGACCTCATTTAATCTTGCTAAATTTTATTATAGATTGAAAATGGCATCTTCAAACAACAATTTCTCATTGCGATTGGTCCTTGAAAAGGACAAATTGAATGGCACCAATTTCATAGATTGGTCTCAAAACTTAAGAATAGTTCTTAAGCAAGAGAAAAAGTCTTATGTTTTGGATGCACCCTTGCCTAAAGAACCTATTAGGAATGCCTCTGCGGTTCAAAAGGAAAATTTTGAGACCAAGAAGAGCGACTCCAATGATGTGACCTGTTTGATGCTGGCCACAATGGTGCCTGACTTGCAAAAGCAATTTATGGACTAAGAGGCTTATGCGATCATGGTGCACCTCAAGGAGATGTTCCAAGAGCAAGCTCATCACGAGAGGTTCGTGACAACAAAGGCCTTAATTTCTTGTAAGATGGCTGCGGGTACTCCTGTTAGTACCCATGTACTCAAGATGAAAGGGTATCTTGATACTCTCGAGAAGCTTGAGGTACAAGTGCCAAAGGAATTGGCCACTGACTTGATCTTAGGATCATTGACTGATGATTATGATCCATTCGTGATGAATTATAACATGCATGCAATGAACAAGTCAGTCACTGAGCTCCATGGGATGCTTAAGAATGCTGAAGAGAACATTCGAAAGACCAATCCCGTATTGATGGTTCAAGGGGGCATTAAAAAGGGACCCGTTAAAGGAAAGGGAAAGGGAAAGGCAAAACCCAAAAATGACCTGACTCGGTTCAAGTCAAGTGGGAGTGCACCTTAGGCCCAATCCAAGCCCAAGGTGCAGAAGCTCAAAGAGAGTGAGAGCACTTGCTTCCATTGCAATAAGATAGGGCATTGGAGGAAGAATTGCGCTCTCTTCAAGGAAGAACAAAAGAAGAATGGAGCCAAGGCGTCCAGTTCTGGTATTTTTATTGTTGAGATTAACCTTTCTATTTCTACCACTTGGGTATTGGATACCGGTTGTGGTTCTCACATTTGTTCAAATGTGCAGGGGCTAAGAAATAGGCGGTTACTTGGGAAGAATGAAGTGGACCTCCGTGTGGGGAATGGAGCACGAGTTGCTGCCATAGAGATAGGCGACTATCACCTCATTTTACCTTCCAGACTTTGTATTGTTTTGAATAATTGTTATTATGTGCCTACTATGAGCAGAAACATTATTTCAGTTTCATGTTTGGATAATGATGAATTTGATTTTGTTATTAAAAATGGCAATGCTCATATTCGTCGCCAAGGCATTTCTTATGGCAATGCCATGTTGCAAAATGGACTTTATATCCTTGATCTACAAAACAAAGAGTCCATATACAACATTAATACGAAGAGGGTTAAGTTAAATGAATTGAACCCTACTTACTTCTGGCAATTTCGTTTAGGACATGTAAACGAAAAATGCATTTCAAGACTCCATAAAACTGGAGTGCTTGGGTCATTCGACTTAGAGTCTTATGACACATGCCAGCCATGTTTGCATGGAAAAATGAGAAAGAGTCCTTTTAATAAGAAAGGTGAGAGGACTAACGGCTTATTGAAAGTAATACATACCGATGTATGTGGACCTTTAAGTACACATCCTAGAGGTGGTTTTAGCTACTTCGTGACATTCACAGATGACTTCAGTAGATATGGCTATGTCTATCTAATGAAGTACAAGCCTAAAACTTTTGAGAAATTCAAAGAGTTTAAGAACGAAGTAGAAAACCAACTTGGCAAAAGTATAAAAGCCATTCGATCAGATCGAGGCGGCGAATACTTAAGCCAAGAGTTTGACAGTCATCTAAAGGAGTGTAGTATTATTTCATAGCTCACTCCTCCTAGAACAGCTCAATGGAATGGTGTGTCCGAAAGGAGAAATCGAACTCTGTTGGACATGGTTCAATCTATGATGAGTCAAGCTAATCTTCCTATCTCTTTTTGGGGTTATGCATTAGAAACTGCTGCGTTTCTGTTGAACCGTACTCCAACTAAAGCAGTTGAGAAGACACCATACGAGGTATGGACTGGGAAAGAACCCAATATGTCTTTTCTCAGGATTTGGGGCTGTGAAGCATATGTTAAGAAATTAACATCTGACAAACTAGAGTCCAAATCTAGTGTCTGCTTGTTTGTGGGTTATCCTAAAGAAACAAAGGGATACTACTCTTACTCACAAGCTGAGAATAAAGTATTTATTGCTCGCAAGGCTATTTTCTTGGAAAAAGAGTTCCTTCTCAAGAAAGACAGTGGGAGTAAAGTAAAACTTGGAGAAATTCAAGCACCACAAACTCCTATAGAGGATGAGTTGGAAATGGGATCAAGTTCACAACCAGTTGTGGAACAAGAACCCATTACACAAGAACCTAGAAGGTTCGGTAGGGTATGTCAGGAGATTGAGAGATATGGATTTCTAATCACTGATAGTGACACTATTGAGTTAGTAGATCGTGAGGATCCTACTACCTACCGAGAAGCTATTGAGAGCCCAGACTCGGAAAATTGGCTTGAAGCCATGAAATTTGAGATACAATCAATATACGATCACCAGGTTTGGACCTTGGTTGATCCACCGAAAGGTGCTAAGGTAATTGAATGCAAGTGGCTATTCAAACTCAAAGCTGATAAGACCTACAAAGGTAGACTAGTAGTAAAAGGTTTTCGACAAACTCATGGTGTAGACTATGACGAGACCTTTTCGCCTGTAGTCATGCTCAAGTCCATTAGGATCTTGCTTGCCATAGCTGCATATCATGATTATGAGATATGGCAAATGGATGTCAAAAGTGCTTTCCTCAATGGAAATTTACTTGAGGATGTGTATATGACACAGCCTGAAGGTTTTGTCAATCCCAAGCATCCTAAGAAGGTTTGCAAGCTTCAAAAATCCATTTATGGATTAAGGCAAGCATCCCGAAGTTAGAATCTTTGTTTTGATGAGGCAGTCAAAGAATTTGACTTCATCAAGAACGAAGATGAGCCTTGTGTGTACAAGAAGGTTAGTGGGAGCCTAGTAGTATTTTTGGTCCTATATGTGGACGACATCCTTCTCATTGGGAATGACATTCCAACATTGCAAAAGGTTAAGCAATGGTTGGGAAAATATTTCTCAATGAAAGACTTAGGTGAAGCCGAGACAATACTTGGTATTCGAATCTATAGAGATAGATCGAATCGGCTCTTGGGACTAAGTCAAGAAAAGTACATAGACAAAGTACTAAAGCATTTTAGTATGGGAGACTCAAAGAAAGGTTACATACCTTTGGCATTGGGAGTTCCTTTGACTAAAGAACAGTGCCCTAAAACCAAAGAGGAAAGGGACAACATGAGTAGAATCCCATATGCATCTGCTATTGGATCTATCATGTAAGCTATGTTATGTACTAGGTTGGATGTTGCTCATGCACTGAGTATAACCGGTAGGTTTCAGCAAGATCCTGGTAAAAAGCACTGGTCTGCTGTAAAGGGGATTCTAAAGTACCTGCGAAGGACGAAGAATCACTTATTGGTGTATGGTGGTCAAGAAGAGCTCGTCATACAAGGTTATGCTGATGCTGCTTTTCAGACCAGCACTCAGGATTTTAGATCGCAATCTGGATTCATTTTTGTTTTGAACGGTGGTGTTGTCAGCTGGAGAAGCTTGAAGCAAGAGACCATTGCCGACTCAACTACAGAATCTGAGTATATTACAGCGAGTGAGGCTGCAAAAGAGGTTGTTTGGATTAAAAAATTCATTTCTGGATTAGGAGAGGTCCCAAGCATCCTAGATCCATTAGAAATTTTTTGTGACAACAATGGGGCCATCGCGCAGGCAAAAGAGCCCCGGTCACACCAGAAATCCAAACACATACTCAGGAGGTACCACCTGATCAGAGAAATCATTGATCGTGGGGACGTCAAGGTTAGCAAGATAGCAAGTGAAGATAATTTAGCAGATCCTTTGACGAAACAGTTGCGTCCAAATCTACACGAAGCTCATTTGAGAGCGTTCGGTCTTAGGGCTATGCCCAATTGGGACTAGTGCTAGTGGGAGATTGTTAGTGTAAGCCCTAGCCCCAATGTATTGTAATAAAATACTTTAATTAATAAAATGAGGCAATGTCCTTCTTTCTTTATTATAAAAAGGTTTTTTTGGTCACAAATAAAAAACATCGCAAAAAAATTTTATAGTAAAGAATTGTGATATTTCATTAATAAAATCAGACCAATGTCCTTATTTTTGCTCAGAAAACTCACATGTGAAAATTAACATTTAATAATGTAAATGATTCTTATATATAATTAAAAAACATGAGACATTTCCTAAATAAAGCTTGGACTGGCAAGTCCCTATCTTCAAACTCTCACAATGAAATGCTTCTTCATAACCCATATGTGTATACCAAAGTCCTTATAAAACATGTTACAATGAACTGTCCAATTTATGGATGTATTTATTATTTTATTTTATGCTATAATTATTAGTGTAAGCCCTAGCCCCAATGCATTGTAATAAAACACTTTAATTAATAAAATGAGGCAATTGTTTTATCTATTGTATTCTTGTGCATATCAATTGATAAAACCATCCAAGAATGTTGGTTCATTTTAAGTTATCATGTGTGAGGCACATGGTTGTAAGACCTTGAAACAAATGAGACTTCATTCTAAATATCCCTAGTCAGTCATTGTTATGGGAATAACATATGAATTAAGACTAGTGTGCTCTCTCTGATAAGTTGAATTCTGTCTTACGGATCATAAGGACAAGAGTGTCAATCAGAGATCATAGATACATGTTTAGAACATGGTATCTGGATTCAATCCGCTTATGAGAACACTACATGGTACAAGTCATAAGTGTTTCTCATATGCAAGTTTTGTATCAGAGTTCTTAGACCTAAAATCTCTATGAAACTCTTTATGAATTAATGTGTGCTTTGACATACACCTAACGTGCTCGTAACAGAGTGACAAGTACGGGTATGCATTGATTCATGTTAGAGAGCATGAGAGAAGTGAAGGGATTACCCCTCTCGATAAGAGAGAAAAATATCATTGGCCACTTGATTAGTGAACTAAGAAGTGTATGGCCATACCGAGATGAAATAATGAGTAATCATTATTTATCTGAGAGTTTAGTGTCACTGTAATATCAAGAAAGGAATTAATATATATAAGGATGACTAGTTCCATGCCTTATATTAATTCTGATATTTATGGGTAAGGGACTATGCAAAATTGCATTAGGTCACTAAATGCCATATGCATTTTCATTTAATTTGGAATGCTATAATATCTTGCTAGAGAATATATATAGCCTTTGAATTAATTTATTAATTCATTGCCAACATTAAATGAACCTATAGGATCGCACACAAAGCATTGTGCTTAAAATATTTAAATAATGTATTGGGCATTAATTTGGGCTTTTAATTAAAGTCAAATTAATGTGTGTAATGGGTTATAAAATTGCTATTGGACCTTGGTCCATGAGAGAGAGAAATTCAGCCCATAAGGTTTAATTTCAATTAATTAAATGTCTTGTATTAATTTAATTAGTTGAGTATTAATACCTAAAAGAATAATAATCAAATTAAAAAACTTAATTAAGGATGTCTTAACCGAAATTCCAAGATATATATTGAAGGAATTTCGGCACATGTGAATTTCTTTATTAAGTGATTTATTTGGTTAATATGTCTTATGTTTTTATCTTGGATAAATTTTAAGGAGTTTTAATCAATATATATTTCTTATTTTAAAGAAGTGATAAAGGCTAAAATTAATTATCTTTAAGTATTTGATTTTAGATTTATCACTTAAGAAAAGAAATAATATATATTGAATGAGAGAAAAAATAAAACCCTAATTTTTATCTAAGTGTGGCGTGAAACCCTAGTTATTCTGTGGTTTTGGCGTAAACTCCTCTCTCTCTCTCTTAATTCTTTTGGTCCAATTTTCACAAGGAGAAAAGATTGTTCCTCATTCTCTTGTGTTCTTGGGTAGTAATAGCAACCTAAGAGAAGTACAAAATTAAATTTTGTAGCTTCAAACCATAGCCATTACACAATACCTTAAAAGAGAGCTAGCAATCTCGATTTTAAGCCGGCGGTGCAATTGTGTGTGTGAGAATAGAGGGAGTGGCGTAAAAGGCTGTTCCTTGGCATTGGTGATCTAGATCTAAGGCGGACAAAGTCATCTTAGTTACTGGTCATCACCAAATTCAAGATTTAAAAGGCATTAAAAGTTGTAAGTTTCAAAACCCTAAAATTGCATGTTTCGATTCTTGTCATGGAATTGTTTGGCATGTATGATCTTTTTGTCATTTTTCCGCTGCGTGATTGCCATGTTCATACCATGTCATATTCCATCAATAATTTACCACTTTCTTACATGATTGGGTGTGCCTTTAATTTCTATATTTGCTCTAATCTTGTATGTAAGAAAGGAGATAACATGATTAATTTAAAAGCCGTTATGTCACGTTTATCAAAGATAAAAATAAAAGCGGAGTTTCAAACCATCTTTGGGTTTTTGGACTCAAGAGGTTGAAACACCCTTTTTCCCAATGGTCTATTAGGTGGCGACTCCTTATAATCAGCCTTGTGGCATCCAACAAGATGCCTTCTAGCTATTGATTATTAGCGATGAGATAAGGGACACCTTAACATGCAGTCTCCTGCCTCTCAAGGCTTGAGATTTGGCAAGTCGAGTTGAGTCTCTTTCCTATCATGAATTGATCGGTCAGTCCTAGTAGGGGAGCCTCAACTTGGATGGACCTTAAAAGTCAAATCAAACGATTAAAGGTTAGAGGTTTCCTCCCTCGAGCTTGACGATCCCTTAGTTTCAAGGGTGAAATCGGGTAGCAAAAAGAGAAAAAACACATCTCACAGTGGCAACTCCACTGGGGAGTGATTTGAAACTTTACTTCAAAACTAATTTTGATTTATGTGACATAAAAGGCTTTCGGTTAAGAAATTTTATCTCTTTTTGAAATTGCATTAGAATTATGCTAGAGCCTTGAAATGAGTTAGGTATCCCAATTTTTTGACCTTGGTGCATTTTTAAAGTACTCCCTTATCATTCACTTAACTGAGTTTAGTGTTAGGGATAATTACTAGCCTAAGTTTAGTACCTTTTGGTATATTAGATGGTGACCCGATTGATCATTATGCTTGTGATGAGCTAGACCCATTGGCAGGGACCATGCTTAAGTAGACTTGTAATCGAGTACCTAGACCAAAAGCCCATATAATGAGATAGAAATTTCAACTAAGATGTCTGTAATAATCTTGCATTGCTTGTGATGTGGATCTTTGTGTATTAAGCATGCCTAGATAGGTCTAGATTTTTGCTTATCAAAGGTTGCCATTCCCTGATAAGCCTATTTTTATTTTCTTAGGTTGCTTGAATATGCATTGATCGAAATCTTTTTGTGTGTTTTTCTCGAGAGACATTATGCTACCAAATTTTTGCCATGCACCATACATATTCATCAGGGTCCCCTATTGACTTATGGATTAAGCCCACCTAGGAAGAGGACTTTGACTATGTGTGTGGGAGAAATAAGATAGAAAGGATTTTTATGTGTGCTTATTGATGTTGCATCTTACGATTATGCATTTACATCTACTCATGCATCATGCTAACAACCCTTATTTTGACTACCATAATAGAGCCATCATTTCTCAGGTGGTTTTAGGGCTCGGACGATCGTTTGGTTAAGAAATGGTTTCTGAGTAAAAAGAAGAATCGGTATTAGGGCAGAGCTCAAAATTGGGATTTGAGTTGGGTATAGACAATGTTTCAAAAGAGTTCTCAAAAGGGTATTCAAAATAGTTAGAAAGAAAAATCATGGTTAAGCTCACCCTTCTGATTGGTTCCTTCGATTCTCAAGATGTGGATAAGAGGATGGATGATTTAGAAAGAAAGATGATGTCAATGTTTGCTAGTCTCATAGCTAGTTTGGCCTTAATCTCAGTCGCTATGCCTATTGTACCAGCTATTGCTAGAGTTAAATTAACTCCTACCAGGTAGATTCTAGTAACATTTGCCATGAAACCCCCACTAGCAGTAGCTGTCACAAATTTGGCTTCATGAGGATTAGGAAGGGATGTCACTTGAGGGGGTCCCAAATATGATTTTATAACTAATGAAGAGGAGGAATTGCGAACCCTTAGGTACTAAAGAACCTTATCCCTAACGAGGGAAATCCTGCTGTTAAAAAATGGAAGAGAAGCTAGAGGCTTTAACCCAGATGTCAGTTGGGATGGGAGTTAGTCCTGATGATAGTGATTTAGATGGTGAAAATGCTTTGCCTAGTCAATTCAAGATGCTTGATTTGATGAAGTTTGATGGAACATCTGACCCACTAGATCGTATCAAATAATATGTTTTATTTATGAAAAAAATTGCCCTTACTAAGAGATAAAAAGTAGATCTCTTTAGTCTCAACCTTGTGAGCCCTACTATTGACTGGTATCATAGCGTGGATAGGAAGATTAAGGAAGATTGGGAGAGGTTGATTGAGAATTCTTTAAGCAATATTATTGTAGTACACGTATGGAAGTCACTTTGAAGGATTTGGAGTTATTACAGCAAAAACCTGGAGAGTCCTTCCATGAGTACCTCACTCAATGGAAGAATAGAGTAATGGAGATGAAAAGATAGCCTGACACATAGGACTAGATTTGTTTGTTCATTCAAAATGTTATTCTTTACCTAAAGGAGGGTCTCAAGATGAAAAGGTTGAAAGATTAGGAGTCTTTAAAGGACATAGCAATTAAAGCCGAAGGAGAATATCTGTCAAAGAAAGCTAGTGCTATCAGTTCATCTAATAGAAGTTATAGTAGCAATAAGCATGGTTTTGGAAGTTCAGGTTTTGGTAAGGGTGCTAGTAATAGTAGTGGAAGTGGAGGTAATAGTGGAAAAACTGTTGATGTGTTGGCAACAAGGGTCGGCCAACATCATTACTTAGAGTTTAGCAAGTCATTATCCTAGTACCTTAGTCATTTGATGAAAGAGGGGAAGTTACAGCCGATGCCACCTAAGCTTGTAAGGAGTTAGGGTTAGCCAAGACATAGGTCTGATTAGTATTGTGCTTTCTATCAACATGCAGGGCATGAGACTAATTAATATTGTACCTTGAGGGACCATATCTAAGATTTGATTGATTCTCAATAAATATTAGATCTGAAGAAAAGAGCCAAGAAGAAGGAAGCTTACAATACTGTGCCTTCACTAATGTTCATGGTTTGATCTAGGTTGCCAAAATGGTATGTTCTTAAAGATTTATATGGAAATGAGTATTTAGCTATAACTCATAAGGCTAAGGGAAGTGATAACAGTTTAGATGCAAGTGTAAGAGGATTGATAGGAGTAGGGGAATTAGTTCGATTAGTGGATATATGGGATATAGATAGTGAATGGGCTCGATTAAGACTGAAGAGGAGCCGAAGGACCCGTGAAAAACTAATAAGCATAAGAAGGAAGCGACAGATAAAAAATTGGTTCAAGCTATCACTAAGAGTGGTAGAGTTATGCCTGAGGCAAAAAGGCAGTAAGAACCTATTGCGCCTATAGAAGAAAGAGCTATAGAGATAACCTGGTCTTGAAGCAACTTAAGAAGACACCTACTTATATTTCAATTTGGGACTTGCTAAGGCAATCACCCTCTCACAAGTAGAAATTGGTGGAAGCTTTGTGTGAGTCAGCTGTTGCTACTACCATATATCATTCTAAACTATTAAAAATGGTGAAAAGGGATTTTGAGGAAAAGATTGTGTTCACTAATGCAGACCTCCCCCTAGAAGGGTATGAGTATAACAGACCTTTGTACATTAGGGCTGAAATGAATGGTAAGCACACTGCATCAATAATTGCTTTACCATCAATGTATGCCCCTTTTACAGTAATGATGACCTATGGTATTGATGGGACCATGCTCATTAAGTCTTAATTTACTATAACGTCTTATGACAACTCTAAGAGGCAAGCTACTAGCACTTTTAGGGTAGTAATGAACACGGGGCCTATCGAGACTAAGGTAGAGTTTACAGTGTTACAAATACCAGCTAATTTCTCTCTATTATTAGGGTGACTTTGGTTCTACAAACTGAGAGGGGTCTCTTCCACCTTACACCAGATGGTCTAAATTCGACACGAAAGTGGTATGGTTACTATCAAAGCAGCAAGAGAGAATTCAATCTCTACTTTGAACATAGTTAATTAGCCATTCAATGGGTTTCACGTAGTTGGGATTAGCGCTGAGGAAGAAGAAATAGATTTTGAAAACACTCAGGCTGTTAATATGATGAAGAAAATGAATTATCTGCTGGGCATCGAATTAGGAAAAAACTCTTATGGGACTCCTATACCTATCACTTCCATTGGTTAGAAAGACAAGAAAGGTTGGGGCTACTATAAGAATGATGCTAAGAAGTAACCTAACCTACATCTAGGAAAAAGTTCCTCATATTTTGGTGTAGATACTGTGACCCGAGGAAGCCTAGATTAAGGTTACCCGGTGATGAGAAAATAGTGTATTACTGGCAGTAGGTTTAAATCTCAAAACTCTGATTGTGAATTTCTCATACTTCCTCAAATATTTTTATGGTTCTCCAAATGTTTTCTAAGTGTTTTAACAAAAGATGCATAAAAACCTTAATTTAGACCTTTAAAGTGACAGACATCTGTATGTCTCCTAAAGGGCATCTGTCTGTGGCTCTTTCTCTTCTGCACAGGCCACAAAAAGGGGTATTTTAGGAATTTTACGATTCTAGGCTAAGGGAAGGTTGCCTTTCATTGAAGGATGCCCGTTTGTGGCTTGAAGTCCATAATTCACACATTTGTGGAATCTAAAAAAGGAGGTAATGGTTTTAAAGGGATTTTATCTTGATTTCTTGTGGGTTTTTATCTCCAGATTTAGGAAGTTAGAGTTGGAATCAAACTCCAACTCTAACCTAGGTATAAAAACTAAAAATCTAGGGTTTTAGAAGGAGGAATCACTTTTTACAAAGCTACCTTAGAGAAGAAAAAACTTAATTTCTCTCTCTAAAAATTTGCTCTAGCAATCTCTTTTGATTAGCACACATAAAAAATGAATTTCATTGTATTTTTTTAAAAATAAGACACATGCATCAGAGTAAAGATCTAGACTACAAGAGCTTTAGAGTCAGAATATCTTATGAGGGTAATATTTTAGGCTCTTTTATGCTTTCTCTTTCTACAAATTATCTTGCATAATTATGTGATTGTTTAATGTAAATATAATATGTTTAAATGTTGTGTCTTTGTAATTGGCATGCTTAAATTTCATTGAGATGCAAAAATTGATTAAAAAGCATGTTTAGAGGAATGATTAAGTGATGGATTCTTCCATTGTTGTAATATGTGAAGCTTTTATTTCATTCTTTTATTTCTATAATTTGATTATTTTAATGTGTTTTATGCATGATTTGATGTTATAACCTTATATTGGAAAGATTTAGAACCTAATAATTGCATGTTTAATGTTAAAATACACTTTGTATGATTTTTGCGTATTTTTGCCATGGAAATTCTGTAACTTATTCTGTCTAGAGTTGATGGATAGGAAAAAGACTGACGTGACAGGTGGGACGTCACTGGGTCATCTCTTTGTCCCGTCCCTCACTTTTTTATGGGCATCCCTCACCTAGGTTTAGGCATCTGTGGCTATATTTTTAGGTATTTTTGGTGTATTTCATGCATTTTATGTAATTTTTATGCCATTTATTCAATTTTCATGATATTTGTGCATTATTTTTATGTAATTTTGGCTCTGTATGATGTGGTCCTGTATTTTGTTATGTAATTAAATAATTATTCTTGTTGTACTATCTTAATACTAATTTATTTGTCCTTTTCGTATGTTTTTTTCGAGTATATAAATTCTTTCAGCTTTGGAGGGTTTTGTGTGGTTTTTTTTTTGCATGGAAAATCATGCTTCCGAGTTGGTCACCATCCTTAGCCTATCCGGTTACCTTGGTTAATCACTTTCTTTTATTAATTAATTATTTATTATCTTTGGTTTTATTTAGCTATTGTTTATTTTGTGCTTATTTATTTGTTTATTTGATATCATTTTTTTGGATGTATTATTACTTTAGGGATATAATAGTTATTAGAAAAGACTTTTTTTGCATGATAAAAGAAAAAGGCATTTAAAATATTTTCTATCAAATTAATTGTGTTTTTCTTCAAAACCTAGACCAATGTCTAAATTTTTAGCCCAAATCCACACAGTTTAATAAAAGATTATTGTGAAATATGCATAAGGGAATCAATATTCCTAACCCAAACAAATAACCCAATTTATGTATGTATATTATTCTATTATTGATATTAGATGATTTGCTTATGTAATAATTAAGTAGGTTTATTTTGTTGTTTTTTACCACTTTATTTGAATAGGATGTTTACTTAATTTTATCACCTTGCATCATATGAGAGAGGAGAGAGGATTAAATGTAAAACTCAATTATAAAATGAACACCTAACCAAGATTCCTAATAAGAGTGATATTCCAAACACTAATCTCTGTTTAGGCATCAAAAGCTCGAGATTCATTTCCCAATGTTCTGTTGGGTGGTGACTCTATGACACCTACCTCTTTTAGACCCATTAGCAGACACCTTTATGGGTTAACTATCAATAATAATTTGGGCTTGATCCCTTTTTATTGTGAATTAGCCAATTTATGAGTTAAGTGAGCCTAATCAGGCCTTAACCTGATCTGTGTAAGTTAGTTAAAATACATAATGGTTAAGAACCATATGCTTGCACTTTCAATTAGAGAAGTTATTCTACCAATTTTTTGTCGTACACCATACGCGTCCATTAGGTATCCTATTGATTGATGGGCTAAGCCCACCTAGGAAAGAGACTGTATGACCTCCTACGTGGGAGTAGTAAGGCTAGAAGGCTATTGTTTGCTTGTGTGTTATTGTGATTGACCCCTAACAAAATCATGCATTACATTCATACATCATGTATATACCATGATCATGCATCACCCCAAACATCTAATTCTTAATGCCATTATAAACTCATCTAGGTGGTCTAGAGGGTCAAATGGGCACCTGGTCCAAAGATCTACATCCAATTTACAGAGATCAAGTTTGGGTTCGAATTTGGGTTTAAAGGTTAGTTCTGAGTTGAGTTCAAGTCAGTTGTTAGGAAGTAGTCAGGAAATAAGTTTAGACATAGAGAATGAAGGATTGAATGAGACCAAAAAGGGAAATAAAACTGGGAGAGTGATTAATGGCATAATCGCAAGGTTTTCATTCCTAAGAGAAAGGTCGAATGTTACCTCTACTGGGCCTTTGATAATATAGGATGACTTAGACTAGAGATTGGATAGGAGGTTCTAAGATTTTGAAGCGAGGCTTATGGCTATAATTGGTGGGATGGTGGCTTTTATAGCACCTAGTGTTAGAACTTAACCTGCAGCACCCACTCGCGAGATAATGGAGCCAATACATGTTGGGAATGCTATTGTAGTTGATGCTGCTATGCTTCAAGACTCGCCTAGGAGAGAAAAGAGGTATGATCCTAAAGATGATTGTATAAAGAGAAGGATGAAGACTATATTCCTCTAGTGATGAACATGAGGATTAAAGGTCCTAGTGCTGAGGATCTAACTTTTAAGAAGATATAGGAAAAGATTGAAGCGTGTCTAAATTGTTGTTTGCTGGTAGGGGAATGAATCCAGAAGATAGGGATTTGGATGGAGATGAGTCATTGCCCCAAAGATTTAAAATGCCTAATTTGCTAAGGTTTGATGGAACTTTAGATCCATCAGTGCATGTCAAACAATATACACTGATTATGAAGGGGACCGCCCTATCTAAGAAACAAAATGTGGAGTACTTTTGCCTGAGCTTGATTGGACCTATAATAGATTGGTACCATAGGCTTGATAGGTATACTAAAGAGGACTGGAACCTGTTGACTAAGGAATTTCTTAAGCAATATGACTGCAGTGCTAGAATAGAGGTTACTTTCAAAGACCTTGGACTACTCTAGTAGAAACATAATGAATCTTTCCATAAGTACCTCACTAGGTAGAGGAATAGGGTGATGGAGATAAAGTGGAAGCCTGATAAAGCTGATCAGATCAGGTTATTCATTAGGAATGCAAGCCCATACCTAAGGGATAGTTTGAAGATGAAGGGTCTGAAGGATAAGGAGTCATTAAAGGACATAGTTATAAAAGCTAATGGAGAGTATCTAGCTAGAAGAATGAGAAATGAGAATACAAGGAGGAACTTTGGTAATAATAAGGCAATGGAAAACAGTAGTGGGTCGAACAGAATTGAAAAATCGCAAAAGTGTCCACTAAAGAAGTTAGTCAGAGGCATTATTCCAACCTAGGAAAGTCATTGTCTTGGGTATTAGATAGATTGAGCAAAGTAGGAAAGCTTCAACCACTAGCCCCAAGGCCTATGAAGAGTTAAAGGTTGCCCCATCATAGGGAAGATCAATACTGTGCATATCATCAGCACACCAAGCACCTAACTGACTATTGTCGCAGCTTGAGGAATAAGATTTAGGATCTGATATACAACAAGTAGATTTCAGATCTTAAAAAGAGAGATAAGAAGAAGAAATGAGGTTACAATATTGTTCCTCCTCCAGTATTTATGATTGGGTCTAGTTTGCCTGAGTGGTATATTATGGGAGGCATGTATGGGAATGAATATGTGGCCGTTACTCATTTCACCCCTAAAGTAATAGAGCCAATTAAAGAAAATTGGCCAGTTTCTATGATTGATTGTTGGGACACTCCCACAAAAAGTGAAGATGAAGGGGCTTTGGTACCCTTTGATATTTGGAGTTTAGCTAGTAAAGCCAGTAGGAAGTAAGAGAAGAGAAAAAGGTTAAGGCAGTCACGAGGAGTGGGAGAGTGGCCTCAGAGGTTAAAAGGCCACTATTACCACTACCATCTCGTTGTCCAAGCTGTTGGATTTAGTCAAGGGAGGAATGGGAGAGAATGTTATGTATTCCAATGCTGACCTATCTTCCAAAGGGAGGAACCATAATCGACCCTTATACATCAAAGCCTAGGTAAATGGTAAACACATGGCTTGTGTAATGATAGACGAAGGTTCTTCCATCAATGTGTGCCTCCTTGTGGCAATTCTAGCTTTTGGGTAAAATGAGAGCATGTTGAGTAAGTCAGACTTAACCATTTTTGCCTATGACAATTCCAAAAGGCAAGTTGATTTTGTTGTACTTCCTATTCCAGCAAATTTCACTGTGCTGTTAGGAAGGCCATGGTTTCACAAGCTGAGTATAGTGCTTTCCACACTGCATCAAATGATTAAGATCCCCCATGATGGTCAGGTAGTCATTATTAAAGCTACAAGGGAGAATCAGGTGTCTGTACTTGAGATAGCTAAACAACCTTTCAGTGAATTCCATGTGTCTATCATCAGTGATGAAGAAAGTGAGAGTAGCTTCATTGATTGCCCTCAAGTGGTTAACATAGTGAAAAAGATGAATTCTCTACCTGGCACTGGTTTGTGTAAGAAATCCAAAGGGCCTCAGACTGCTATAGTTGCTAAGGGTCAAAAGGATAAGATGGGGTTAGGCTTTACTGGTTCAAGTTAGAAGAACAAAGGGAAAAAAGTAGAGAAAGGGATTGGCCATATTTCTTAGAGCTTTGTGCCGACTTCAGGTATTTGTCTTTATTGTAAAGAGAACAAACCTTAGCTGGTAAGGGATGAGCTAGTGCCAAGTTTTGAGCTGTTTAACGATGTCTTCAACTGAAAGCAAGGGATTATTAAGCCAGTTGAGGGTTTCTGGGATAATGAGATTCTACTGTTCCATTCAACCTAGGACAAGAAAGTATTTGAAGAGGTTTTGATAGAGAGGCTGCTCACTGGTCAGCTGAAAGGCAAAGAGAAGGTTGAGGCTCAGGATCTAGCAGAGGCTGAGACTAGATAGACATTTGATGCTGCTAAGACTAAAGAAGATGCTTTTATTGATATTTTTTTATGTTCTTGAACTTTTTGATGAAAAATATTGATTGCTCTTTTGATTATATTAATAAGATGAACAATTTTGCTTAATTAATTGTGTGATGTTTCTTCTAATTTCAATATGCATAATCATGATCGAAACCAAAGAAAATCCAAAAGAAATTTTATTGGCATCAGACATAACTCCTGAGGAGAGAGAAAAATTTAAGAGAATTTTAAAAAAATATGAAAAAATATTTGCCTATACCTATGAAGATATGCAAGAATAGATCGAGAAATCGCTAAACATGCCATTCCTATGTATTTAGGGTACAAGCCAGTTAAATAGAAGCTTAGGAGACTTAGACCAGAATGGGCTAAAAAGGTTAAAGATGAAGTTAGGAAATAGATAAAGGCTACGTTCCTAGTAGAAGTTTAATATCCCATTCATTTATGAAAGGGTCAGGATCTGTGTAGATTATAGGGACTTGAACAAAGCCTATCAAAAGGATGATTTCCCTCTGCCTCACATAGATATCCTGGTTGATAGTGCAACTACTTATGCCACGTATAGTTTTGTGGATGGATATGTAGGGTATAATTAGATTTTGAACAAGATAGTGGATCATATTAAGACAGGCTTCATAAATGAATGGGGTACTTACGCTTATTAGGTTATGCCTTTTGGACTTAAGAATGCAGGTGCCAACTACCAAAGGATGGCAACTAAGATACTAGATGACTTGATTCACAAGTAAGTGGAGGTATATATGGATGACATGATGATCAAATTGATTGCTCAGGAAGGTTATTTTGAGGCATTAGAAAAGTTCTTCTAGAGGATTGATAAGTACAACCTTCATTTTAATTCAAAGTGTATCTTTGGGGTCACCTCAGGTAAGCTTTTAGGGCATGTAGTGAGCCAAAGAGGTATAGAAGTAGATCCTGAAAAGGTGAGAGCCATTAAGGAAATGCTAGTAGCTCAGAGAGAAAAGAAAGTTAGAGGGTTCCTAGGGAGAATTCAATATATAAGCAAGTTTATAGCCAAGTTAACTTCAATCTGTGAGCTAATATTCAAATTACTCAAGAAGGATCAACTAGTGGTGTGGAACAAAGATTGGCAAAAGGCATTTGATACCATCAAGGAAAATTTGCTGCATCCACTGGTACTGAGGCTGCCTTAGGTAGGTAAGCCTCTGATTTTGTACTTAGCCATAGAGGATCATTTGGTAGAGGTAATGATGGCTCAAAAAGATGACTTTGGGATCAAGTATATGGTATACTATCTCAGCAAGAAGTTTCTCCCTTATAAGGTAAAGTATATAAAGCCTGAAAATATTTGTTTAGTAGTTATATGGGCATCAAAAAAGCTAAGACACTACTTCAATTCTTATAATATCTAAGTAATGGCTAAAGAGAACCCTCTTAGGTATTTGTAAGAAGTGCCTTCACTTCTAGTAAAAGTGGTAAGATAGTTAATTCTTCGACAAAAGTTTGCCATAGAGTACATCACTATGAAAACCATTAAAGGGAGAGTAGTAGCAGAGTTCCTAGCAAATCAGCCTTCAAAAGGAGAGGAGGTAACTTATGAGTTTCTCTATGAGCACATCACAACTATAATAGTGTAGGACTGGCAGATGTGCTTCGACGGGGCTGTGAATAATAAAGGAGCCGGAGTAGGTGTAATCTTGGTCACCCTAGAAGTAGAGAAGATGCCATTAGCCAATAAACTAAGGTATAAGGCTACAACTAATGAAGCTGAATATGAAGCCTATATCTTTGGGTTAGAAGCCTTGTTAGTTGTGGGGTAAAGTCCATAGAGCTGTTTGGAGTTTGTCATTTGTAATTTATTAAGTGAAAGACGAGTGATCTATCAAAGAAGAGCGATTGTTGCCCTATCTCATGTGTCTAAAAGCTTTGAGTGGCCAATTTGAGCTTTGTACTTTTAGGTATATGCCTAGAGAAAAGAACAAGCTAGTGGATGCTTTAGCTACCTTGGTATCCAAGTGGGATAATCCAAAAGGGGTGAGTATAAAGCTCGTGTTAATTTTGAGTTTTGACAAGCCATGCTTTGAGAATGAACATATTATGGACATCGAGGTGGGTGATGGAAAACCCTGGTACTATGACATTTAGAATTATTTGGAAAGATCAGTATTGCCTGAAGAAGCTACTTAAAAAGACCAAAGATTGATTCGCAAATTGTCTACCCAATTCATCACCCTAGGAGGAGTGCTCTATAAGAGATAGTCTGATGGGATCCAATTGAGGTGTATAGATGAAAATGAGGCAAAGAAGGTCATGGAAGAAGTACATGCGGGAGTGTGTTGAGCTTATATGAATGGTTTGACCTTAGCTAAGAAGATTATGAGTCAAGGATTCTTTTCTCTCACAATGGACATTGACTATTCCAAGTTCGTCAAAGAATGCCAACTATGCCAACAGTATGTGGACCTGAGGCGTTTGCCTATTTCTAAGCTATGCAATCTCATGTCACCATGACCATTTGCTGTATGGGGCATAAATATCATGGTTATGATCTATCTGCCTACTTTAAACAGACACAAATTCATCATAGTAGACATTGATTACTTCACTAGATGGGTAAAAGCGGAATCTTTCAAAAAAAATAGATGCAAGGGATATGGGCAAGTTGATTGAAAAGAGTTTGATATGTAGATACGGTTTACCCCATCATATAGTGTCTGATAATGGGTTGTAGTTCTCTAGTGAAACTAGGCAGATGCTCATTAGGTATGGAGTCCGACATCATAAGTTTTTCCCTTATAGACCTCAAGCAAACAGAGTAATTAAGCCGGCTAATAAGAATGTGAAAAGGATTTTGGCCAAGATGGTTCAGACTTACAAAGATTAGACTGATAATCTATCCTTCACATTAATAGGTTACAGGACCACAGCCAAAACTTCAATAGGAGCTACTATGTTTTCCTTGGTCTATAGGATGGAAGTAGTATTACCTATAGAAATTTAGCATCAATCTCTGAGGGATGTTTTAGAAGCTAAGATACCAAAAATAGAATGGGCCAAGCAGGGGTTATTACAACTTAACCTACTAGACGGGGATAGAATGCGGGCATATTACCATAATTAGGTTTATGAAAAGAGGCTGGCTCGCTCATTTGGGAAGAAAGTTAGAAAGCATCCTCTAAAAGAGGGAGATCTAGTGTTTAAGTAGATGAGGCCAAGGATTCCAAATATTTGATTCAAGTTTAAGCCCACCTTAGAAGGACCTTTTATGCTTAAGAAATGGTTATCCAATGGAGCTACTATTTTGTTAGACATTAATGGCAATGAGTTCAGATAATAAGTGAACATAGACAGATTGAAAAGGTTTAATGGCTAAGACTAAAAAGAGAAAAAAAGAGAGTAAATACCCTGCGGTTTGAAAATCAGAAAAAATGGAGGCTTTGCTAAAATTGGATGCCTCGCCAGGGTGATAATTGAAAAAGGGCATCCTGGGCAAAAATTAGAGGCTGAGAGAAAATAATCAATTAAGAAAACTCAGAGGGCTGATTGATGATGGAAGTTGCGATGCTTGAAAAGTTTCAATTCAAGATTAAATAATATGCCTTATTAGAGTAATATCAAATGCTGATCATGTGTACTAAAATCAGAAAGAAATGCCATAAATGTATTCATAACATCATCAATGTAATTGAAAATAGCAATAGTATTCTCTCATGTTCAAGTTCTAAAAGTTCAATAAAAGCAAAAACATAATCTTTAATAGTATCTACTTTAGTGTATCTCTATCTCCTCTCTCTCCCCATCTAAGTGGCTAAGATGAGAAAGTTTGTTATCGGCAATCAGGCTAGTGACCCACTACTTGTATGAGTTGGAGGTGGTGAAATCATAAGCACCAATCTCGAGGATGGAAATCCTCATAGGAAGTCGGGTTAAATCCTTCGATCGTACTCTACCGCGAAATGAGTAGTGAGAATGCCCCTTAAAAGCCCAATAAACACATAACAATGTCATATCGATCCCCAAATTGACGAGCACAACGGGAAGTGACATAAAAGGCTGCCCAATATAGTCCGTATGAAGGGACACATCTGAATACCCTAGCTCGAACTATGGAAGTGATAGGCAGCCATGTAACACTCTTATAACACTGACTATACGTACGAAGACTAATTAATTCAGATGTCTTATCGAAGCTAAAGTCACTCGATAACACTACCTGATAGTCTGGGAAAATTTTTTTCTTTTTCAAGCACCTCTAATGCTTAAGCACTATAGCAATAACGTAATTCACAAGAAATACTAATTACAGTTTATACTTATACAAAAACATATGCACAAATACAAGTGTATTCATTATTAATCTGTACCTATAAAATTTCTATACCGCCAATATGCGCATATACATGCCATGTCTATTCTCAGCCTTATCTTCAATTATCCATGAAGCATTGGCCACTTAGATTTTCCATCTTCTTAACCTGCATGTAGTCAAACAACTAGGCATTGAGCATTAAAAGTGCCCAATGGTAGAATACGTATCCCAAACTTTCCAATTCTAATCACATGCATGCATACACAAGCTTATTTGTATCTCATAATATATTGTAATTAGTTCTCATATATGGACTATTCATATGTATGATCACTATTCTTGTGTATGGTTACTAATCACGTATACAATTACTATTCATGTATACAAAAACTTTTACAATTCAGAAATCGACATTCCATTAATTCACAATTTATTTTGGCTATTTCTGAAATAATATTCATTACTCTTTTAATTACACTTATGGACTATTCTATATCAAAATTTGCATTTTTAGTCCTCTCTTTACTATTATTCATGACCAATTACAATGTGGTCCCTAAAATTGTACGTTTGCTAATTTACCTTATATTTTCATTATTTATCCTTATAGCTCATTTTCTCTATCTTTTACACTTAACACATACTATAACATGTAAAATTTTGATTTAGTCCTTACTTTTTATTTAAGTACAAGAATTACACTTTTGGTCCCTATTCCACCATATAATAGGGTTCACATACACTTTTGTCTTCCAATTAACATTTCATAGCGAAATTTCAATTTAGTCCTTACACTTTCACTAAATTATGATAAGAATCTCTTTTATTACTTATCTATACTAATGCTACTACTAATCATAACTTTTACACTTAATTTCTTAATTGACACTCGATCTATCATTTAATCTCAAATATATTATTTTCATGGTAAATTACCTGTTGATCCCTATTGAACAATTAACTTATGTATTAAACCATTCATTTTCCTATTTTATCATTTTTATCATTTAAATTCATCCTTTAGTGTTATTGCCATTTTTACACTTAAATACCAATCCCTTTCATTCTTTACAAATAAGTTCACTTGTATTTCGTTTCCACTTGGAAATTAACTTTTATACTTTTCATTCATTACACAGTCATTTAAATATTCAGACATTCATTCAATCATTTAAACAATTATTCCTTAGGTACTGTTCATGTACATTACTATTTACTTATATGGTTAGTATTCATGTATATGATAATTTTAGTATTTTTCACCCTTAAGGCTTAGTCTTTAATACAATTATCATTTAAACCCTTAAAGCTTTTAAATTCCTTTCAATTAAGTCCTTGACTCTCAATCTATTACAAAATTTCCATTCTTTATATACTTTAATTAAAAATTTGCCATTAGATCACTTATTTTCACTTAAAACTTATTATTTGGCATACAAATTGCCAATTAATCCTTATTTTATTATTTTCATGTAAAATTACATTTTAGTCCTCTAAAATTACAGAAGTTCCATTTTAAATCACTTATTCATTTCTTTATCATTTTTACATGTTCATTTACTATTTAATCGTTTTTACCCACTAAAGCTATTATTTGGATAAATTATCATTTTGACCATTTCTTTCATATAGATCCTTTTTCACTTTAATTCTCATTTTCACTTCACCTTTTACAGTTTTCACTCATTTTTATCATTATACCCTTACTACAATCCTGGCAAAAATCTTCAGACTGAATATATGGGACGTGGATCCCATGAGCCGACAACAAACAATAGGGGATGACCTCAAAGGACCAATCCACCTTAGATCATATTAGAATAGATAGTCAAATAGAAACCATAGGAGATCATTACGATCCTACCATAGCAAAGCAAGTCGCCATGATTTGTACACCGATATGGGTGTCCCTATGGCTAGCCAAATATATCATGAACTAGATCAACTACTAGACTACTACCAAGGGCAATTAGTATCCATTATTTTATTCATTCCTTTAATACATGTCCAACATCATTGTACCATTATCATTTCATAACCATACATTAACATTTTAGGATTCTTCATGATCCATATTCACTTGGATATCAATCATGACATAAGATATCCTCAAATTTCTGCTCATATACATTGGTTTATATAATCACTTGTCATTTCATATCATATTCACAAATATTTCGTTTACATTTAAGCTTATCACTTCACATCATTTCTTATCGTCTTTTTAATAATTTACTAAAATGGCCCTCAGTGCATTTTGTTTATAATTTTGCCACTGGATATACCTTTTACACTATAAATTCAATATCTATTTGTACAATTATAGTTTAGTCCTTAATCATCTTATTGTTCATACATCTATTATTAAAACTTGATTAATCTTTTATGTTACCAAATTAACTTTTATTTCTTTAAATTTTTCAGTTTCTTCTTTTTAATTTCTAATCTGTCAAAATAGAAATTTCACATTTAAATTTATTCTTGTCTTTCATTTTATCACTTCACTTTCCCTCCATATCAATTAACATTTTAATTCTTTCAGTTACTTTTTCATCTTAATATACTAATTACTTAACTTTTTCATCACTTTTGCACATTTTATGATTATCTCCTTATAATTTATCATTTGCACTTTTTACATGAATTATTTCATCACAATTCAACATTTTCACTTTGAACATAATGCAATTTCACTCTCTAAAATATTCATATAATTTTGATAAATTTTAATTAATTCATGGACACTTCTTTTCACATCTAAAATCATTTTATGGCATTAAACATCATAAATTCACAAAATATACCCTAGTATACCCTAAATTCCCATTCAGTCTACACTAGTTCATTATGTAATATTTATTTTCTTTCATTTTTAATCATTTAAAACACCATTTCCAACCTCCTTTAACATATCTAATATATTATTTCAATTAAACATGAAATATACACAAAATTTCACAATATACATAACTATATATCAATACAAAACTCATAAAAATTAAGGGATATTGTATCTGCTTACCTTAAATCTTATTCTTCACTTTTTTAACCTCTATTTCCAAGCCTTAAACCTATGAAAAGCTTTCCTTTTCAATTTTTCCTAAAGTGGCCGAAATTACCAAGGCAAAAAATCAGCATTTTCTACTTCTTTAGCTTAATATAACCACATAAATGTAATATATACATTTTCATTTACCCATTAGAACCATTAAACTAAATTAAAACCTTTAAAATCACTTACCTCAATTTTGATACATAAACTTTTTCCCTTGATTTTTACTATTTCTTTCACCTCTATAGAAGATTAGAGGCTACTACCATCCACTAGGGGAGCTAAACTTCACTTAGGAGGCTTGATTTTGAAGAAAGATTGGAAAAGAGAGAGATGAAGAAAATAGTGGATAAGTGAGAGAAAGAAGGATTCAGTCTCAAGAGGTGAAGAAGGGAGAAGACTCACAGTTTTTTCAATGTGTTTTGATATTTTTTGCTTTATATACCCTGGTTTAATGGGCTGAGCTGATCTAACCAAAGTGGTTGGATCCAATTTAAGCCTAACTTGATTTTTAGGCCTATTTAATGTGCTCTAAATTATTTATCTCTCTTTCCAAGCTTAAGTCCATTCAAATCAATTCCATAATTCTTAAAATAATAAAAGCCTCCATAAAAAGTTTCGGCTCAATCGGAGTTTGTTTCTGATCTGGTTCACTCAAATTGGCCTGATTAACAAATTTTCGATGTTACCATAAATCACTTTTTAACTATCAAATAATTATAAATAATAACTAGAGCCTAATTGGAACTTTCTGCAATTTTTAAAAATTATTTGCTATTTTTAAAGCCTCGATCAAATCAATAGTCAACCAGTTACTATTTAAATCGAAATTATTATTTTTCTCTTACTTTCTGAGCTAAAACTTTCCTAAAAATACTTCCATAATTCTCAAAATATATTCATTAGGCTCCATGAATATTTTTAAGTCAATTAGAGACTATCTTTCGGTCTGATTTACTTTTACTAGTTCAATAATTCAATTTTTCAAAGTCACAAAAAATTAATTTTTCATTACCATATAATTCTACTCATTAATATGAGTGCATCCATATTTTCAAATTATTTTTTGAGATCAATAAAATATTTTATGGTCCGATCAAACTAGGTTGAACTAGTCATATTCCAATTTAACTTCCTAACACCTTTTCGAGGACCAAATGACCTCAGTTTGACCCCAAATTTAAACTAAGGACTCCTGCAAACATGTTATTTCCAGTGACTAAATAAAATATTTTTTGACTTCGGGAGATACTATTCACCCTAATGTCACTACTCAACATCAGAAAATACTACTCTTGACTAAGTTGGTATTAGGGCTATTATAAGCCATGTACACCTAAACATGATGTAATTATCTATCAGACGAGCCAACCAATTGACTCCCTCATGGATCGTTGGGATATCGCATTGTAAATGCCTGAGCGTGACATATTTTATGGGATAAAAACCTTTAGCTCTGACTCGAAGAGGAGGCTCTAATAGCAACTTCAGTTTCTCGTGAAGCCATACCTAAAAAAAACAACTAGGGTGAGTTGGATTCATCTTAGGCAAAAATAAGGCAAAGAAATACGTGAAAATTTGAAAGGATGCATATTTCAACGACAAAAGGTAGTACGAAAACCCACAAGGGGCATACCACCTTTAAAATAAGGATGCATTTAAAAAAGCATGCAGCTACCTATAAAGAAAGAACGAGAGTCATGATGACCAACATACAAGAGAATGATAGTCTCCACTTAAACCAGAGGGAATAGGTTGTGCCCCCGAAACATGCCATCCATAATTTTGAATAATGCATAATCACCTGTCATGGGATCATTAGTGCCTCAAAATGACCTTCTCGAGTAACTAACTTGATCATCATGTCATCTATTTACACCTCTACTTCTTTGTGAATTAGGTTATCCAATATCTTAGTCACCATCCTCTAATAGGTGGCACCTACATTCTTGACCCCAAAAGGCATAACCCAGTAAGCATATGTATCCCATTCAATTATGAAAGCTATCTTAATCTAATCTACTATCTTATTTAGAATCTGGTTATACCCAGTATACCCATCCAAAAAATTTTACATGGCATAGGCGACTGCATTATCAACCAACACATATATGTGAGGTAGTGGGAAATCATTTTTAGGGTAAGCTTTGTTCAGATCTTTGTAATCTACATATACCCTAACTCTTTCATTTTTCTTTGCCATAGGAACTACATTCGCCAACCATATGGAGTATTGAACTTCTATTAGGAACTTAGCCTCTATTTGCTTTCTAGTCTCATTTTTTATCTTTTCAGCCCTCTTTGGCCTAAGTCTCCTAAGCTTTGGCCTAACTAGCTTATACCCTAGATAGGTTGGGATGGTATATTCAACAATTTCTCGATCTATTCTCGGTATATCTTTATAGGTTTGAACAAAAATGTTTTCATTTTTTTCAATATTCTTTCAAATTTTTCTCTCTTCAGGAGTTATATTTGATGCTAATAAAATTTCTCTTGGATTTTCTTTTGTTCCAAGATTAAATGAACATGTGTTTATTGAGTTAACGTCAAATGTGAATGGTTTATAATCATTATTATACACATTGAAATCAGAAGAAACATCATACAAGTAAACAAATTTGTTTATCTTATTAATATAATCAAAATAGCAATTTCTTATCAAAAAGCTTAAGAACACAAACAATATCAATGAAAGTATCCTCTTCAGTTTTGGCAACATCCGATGTCTCTTCAGTCTCTAGGTTAGGCTTGGATGGATTCTCAGCTTCAATGTTCTATTGGTCTTTTAGTTAAACAACATGAAGCTTCTCTGTTGTAATCTCCTTAAGCACCTTTTTATCCCAAGCCAAATGGTGCAGCATGATCTCTTCATCCCAAAAACCCTCAATTGGCTTAATAATTCCTTATTCCCAATCAAAAACATCATTAAATAGCTCAAAACTTGGTACTATCTCATCTCTTATTAGCTGAGGCTCATTCTCTCCACAGTATAGACAGATACTTAAAGCTGGTATAAAGCTCTAAGAGATGTAGGGAATCCTTTTTACTACTTCCTTCTTCTTGCTTTCTTGATTAGGACTAGTAAAACCTAACCCCTTCTTGTTCTTCTGACCTTTGGCATCTACAGCGATGTGAGTACTCTAAGAATTCTTACTTAAACCAGCGCCTGGTAGGAAGTTTATCTTCTTTAGCATATTGATCACCTGCGGGCTATCAGCAAAACTACCCTCACTTTTTTCATCACTGATTACAGACATATAGAACCCACTAAAAGGCTGCTTTGCTATCTTAAGCACGAACACCTAGTTTTCCCTTATAGCTTTGACGGTTACCACTTAACCATTGTGAGATATTTTAATCATCTGATGCAACGTGGAGGCACCCTACCCAAAATATAGAGCTATGGCCTTCCTAGTAGCATGAAAAAGTTAGCAAGCATTGGCAATACCGGAAATTCAATTTCAGTTTTGATAGGCCCCATCTTTACTAAAACCTCAAAGGTCCTAGCATTTTGCCTTTTAGAATTATTATAAGTAGAGATGGTCAAGTCAAACTTATTCAACATATTCTCATTTATCCCAAAACAAAAAATTACCACCGAGGGACAGATATTGATATAAGATCCGTCATCTATCATCACAAAAGGTTGTGTGTTTGCCATTCACTTGAGCCTTGTTGTAAAGAGGAAGATTATGATTTCTTCCTTCAGTAGGTAAATCAGCATTAGAGTACACAACATTCTCTCCTGCATTTCCTTTGAACAAATCCAATACCTTAGAGGACGAAATAGTGGTGGCAACAGTAGATTCACTCAAAGCCTCCACTAACTTCTTCCTGTGTGAGGGAGATTGCCTCAACAAATCCCAAACAAAAATTTGTGCATGTGTTTTCTTCAGTTGCTTGACTATCTAATCCTCTTCAACTTCCTTTTTCTTTCGCACAACAGTAGGAGCCAACTACTTTTTAATCTCTGGGGCCACTCTTCCACTCCTAGTAATCACTTTTACCTTCTTCTCTTCCCTCAATTCTTCCTCACTCTCACTGGCTGAACTCTAGATATCAATGGGCACCATAGTTCCTTTATCCTCACTCTTAGTAGGGGAATCCCAGCAACCAATCATTGAAACTGGCCAATTTTCTTCACTTAGCTTTGTTACTTTGGGAGTAGAGAGAGTAATAGCCATGTATTCATTCCCATACAAGTTTCTCATGACATACCATTCAGGTAGACTAGATCCAAACATGAACACCAGAGGTGGCATAACATTATATCCTCCTTTCTTCTTATCTCTCTTCTCAGGATTTGAAATCTATTTGCTATCTATTAGATCTTGAATTATATTCCTCAAGGTATTGCAGTAGTTAGTTAGGTGCCCACTATGCTAATGGTAGGCGCAGTACTGATCTTTCATATGGTGGGGTAACCCTTAAATCATCGTAGGTCTTAATGGCAATGGCTAAAGCTTTCCCTCTTTGCTCAACTGATCTAGCACCCAAGATAGTGACTTACCAAAGTTAGAATAGTGCTTCTAGCTAGCCTCTATAGCAGACACTTTTACAGTCTTTCTAGTTTTATTCGATCCACTACTATTCCCAACTGCCTTATTATTGCCAAAATTCTTCTTGTGCCCTTATTGTTTGCCCTTTTGGCTAAGTACTCACTCATAAATTCTATGGTTATATCCTTTAAAGACTCTCAATCCTTCAGACCTTTCATCTTCAAGACATCCCTTAAGTACGAACTTGTATTTCAAATAAATAGCCTAATCTAGTCAGTTGTATTAGGCTTTTTTTTCATCTCCATTACCTGGTTCCTCCATCTGGTGGGGTACTCGTGGAAAGACTCATCGTGCTTCTATTAAAGCGATTCAAAACCCTTTAAAGTAACCTATATTTTGGTGTTGTAATAATACTGCTTAAGGAACTCCTCAGTTAGCAAATCCTAGTAGTCTTTGGTGTACTTATCTAACCCATGATATCAAACAATAGTGGGTCCTATCAAACTTTGACAAAAATATTCAACCTTTTTTTCTTAGTCAAGGTGTTCCCTTTCATGATCAATGTATATTGTTTAACATGCATCAAAAGATTCAAAATACCATTAAACCTTGGCAAATTAGGCATCTTGAACCTCTAGGGTAATGGATTGTCTCTATCCAAATCTCTATCCTTAGGGTCCACCCCTTACCAATAGATAACAGCCTAGATATAGCCTCAACCTTTTTTCCATCTTTTTAAAGGCTACATTTTTAGCATTAGGATCTCTACTTCTCATATTCATCAAAAGAGGGACATAATCCTTATCTTCCTCTTCAATATAATCATTCTCAAGATCATGTCTCTTTTCCTCTCTTAGTGGGTATCGAGGCATGATAGCATCTG
The DNA here is from genome assembly GCA_037975025.1 of Excoecaria agallocha. Lineage (NCBI taxonomy): Eukaryota > Viridiplantae > Streptophyta > Magnoliopsida > Malpighiales > Euphorbiaceae > Excoecaria > Excoecaria agallocha. Next base: position 36,026,683 of record CM075807.1, on the reverse strand, counting down.
TTACAGTAGCGTCCCTAATATGGGTCGGCTCTACTATCTCATGAGTAGGTACTAATGATCGAGTTCTGGTATTTGGTGTTATAGAGGCCGCCAATCTACCAATTATAGCCATTATTCTCTCCTTAAACTCTTGGAGATGTCTATTCGACCTCCTGTCTAACTCATCCTTCGTCATTAGAGGCCCTATAACAGATGCTGCCAACTCTCTTTCTTAAAGAGGGCATACTTTCTGTCTCATCAGTCATTCTCCCAATTTCATTCATCTATTCATCATCCATCTCTAAGCTTGTTTCTTGACTGCTCACAATTAACTCTGAACTGACTTTTGAACCTAAATCTGAACTTGAGCTTGATCTTGGCAACTCGAATGTAGGTCTCTAAATAAGGTGACCATTTGATCCTCTGGACCATCTAGATAAATCTATATTGGCTTAAAAGATTAAATGTTAGGAGTGATGCATGATGAATGATGCGTGAGAATGGTATATACATGATGCATGGATGCAATGAATACTTTCATTAGATGTCAATCATAATCACACACAAGCACAATAATAACATTCCAACCTTATTACTCCCACATAAGAGGTTATATCCATTGGGTACCCTGATAATGCCTAAACAGAGATTGGTGTTTAGTACATCACTCTTATTAGGCATCTTGGTTATGTGGTATTTTATAATTGAGTTTTAAGCATTAATCCCCTCTTCTATCTCATATAATACAAAGTGATAAAATTAAATAAAACATCCCAATCAATTAATAAAAGCGATAAATAAATAAAAAAATTAAATTAACTACTTAAACTATTACATAAGTAAATCGTCCAAAGAAGAAAATAAATTACATATATAAATTGAGGCATTCATTTATGTTGGGAACATTGGTTCCCATATGCTTATTTTACAAAAAGAAAAAATCTTCTTTATCATTACATGATTTTTGGGTTGGAAAATTAAACATTGGTCTAGATTTAAGGAAAAACCCAAATTGATTAATAGAAAATCATTTTAAGCTTCTTTTCATTTAAACGTGTAGAAAATCTCCTTTTTTACTAACTATTACATTCTCAAAATAAATACATCTAAAATACAAAAAAAAAAGCCAAATAAAGCAAGCAATAAATAAAATAAATAAATGCACACTCCCTATGCATGTTGTCTCACAGGATCCTCCTAAAGATACGTGGGGTTAAATGCTCACACAAAACCACAAGAAAAATCAATAAATGAACATTACAAATAAAAGGCCAATTAAGAAATAAATATAAAAATTACGACAAAATTAAACATACATACAAAATTAAATTGTGTAGAGAAAATAGATTAATACTTCAAGGATTAACAAAATAACATGAAATATGATAAAAATACACAAAATACATGAAAATAAGCCTAAAACCATCCAAGGATGACCCTGGATAAGTGACAGATGCCTATGATTGAAAGAGGGATGCGAAGAGAAGGAATCCTCGAGATGTCCCATCTGTCTCGTCGACAGACAATCGTCTACCAAGGCTTTCTCCCGTCCGTCACTCGAAGGACAGATACAGAAGCAAGAAATTGATACCAAATTTACAAAAATTCAAGTAAACAATAAATACTCAAATATAAGGGCCTAAAATATGCCAAACTAAGGTGTTAACCCTAAATCATGCTTCAACTATGCTAAATGACATTAATATCCAAAATAACACAATAAAAAAAGCTTTAAATTATACAAACATGAAGAAAATCATACTCAATCATATCTAAATTAATACTTTATCATGCATCTAGATCCAAATTATCATGACATTCAAATAAAACACGAGTTTGCAGAATAATAACACATAAAATGTTTAATTTTAACGACAAAAACCATGAATATATATATATATATATATATAATTAATTTAATCTGAAGAAAAAAGATGGAAGAAAAATCTAGAATATTACCCTCAGGAGATATTATGACTCTACAATTCTTGAAATCCAAATCTCCTCGTAGATTGTAGTTTTGTGTTTGATAAAAATAAAATAATTTTTGTGTGTGTGTTTGGATCAAAAGAGTGTTAGAACTTTTTCCTTGGAGAGAGAATAATTAATTTCTTCTTTTCCAAGAACTTCTCCTCTCTTTCCAACAATGATTCCCCTTTTTGAAAATCCTATTTTTTTATCTTTTATACCTAGAGAAGAGCTGTAATTGAATTCCAACCCTAACTCTCAAAGTCTGGAGAGATCTATCCCCCAAAATTTGGACTAAAAATCTAGTGAAATCCAATCTTTCCATTTTTAAAAATAAAAAAGTGAGAAATATGGAAATTCAACCACTGACGACCGTCCCTCAAGTGAAAATCTAAAATTTACTAAAATGCCCCTGATCTGTCCTGGACAGGAGTGAGGTGGCCATAAATGACCATCCCTTATATGATAGACAATCGTCTATCATCACTTGAGGCTAAAATCATGGTTTTTAGTGCTCTTTTGTTAAAAATTTTAAATAACACTCGAAAAATCATAAAATTTTCATGAAAACTAAGAAAAATACAAATCAAAGCTTTGAGATCCATACTATTTATTAGAAGTATACCATTTGCTCATCATTGGGTAATCCTGATTTAGGCTGTCTTGAGTCACAGTGCCTATAGATGGCATAGGTTCTTAATGTAGCAAAAAGGATAGGGAAGGTTTTGGTGATAATGAAGCAATTTTACCATTAAGGAAAGAGAAAAAAGGTACATTATGACCAATAGCTAAGTTACTTTGTTTGAAATTGGTATGATTTTTGAAAAATGTGCCAATTTAGGGAGGTAGTTAGAAATTATTTTGTGGAAAGGGGAGTACATTTCAATTTTTGCATCGATGATAAGAGAAAAGATAGGATCATTTGTAAAGAAGGGTGTGATTGCGTTATATAAGCTTCAGTAGATAGTAAGAGTAATGATTTTAATGTTAAAACCCATTAGCCTTTTCACAAGTGTTATAGGTCAAATAGGAAAAAAAAATTATAACATAACTTTCATTATAAGTGGATACAAGGAAATGATAATTTCTCATCCTACAATTTATCTGTGAAAAATGCAAGATTTGATTAAAGATTATTATGGGATATGTGTAGGTAAAACAATTTGTAGATTGGCAAAATGAAAGTATCAGAAAATTTTATGGATGATTATAATAAAGAGTATGCTAGGTTATTAGATTATATAGATATGATTAGGCAAACCATTCTAAAAAACATATGCATAGTTAAAATAGATAATGAGGTTGAAATAGGGAGGAACTTATTTATTGGTTTCTATATGTGTCCGAATACTCTTAAGATGGGATGACTTGAAGGATGTAGGAAAATTATATGGTTTGATGGGAGGATCTTAAAAGGAATTGTGGAAGGTCAAATTTTGTTCGCTATTTCTAACGATAGGAATAACCAGATGTACCTAGTAGTTGTTAGACAGAATTCTGATAACATAAAACTTGAGGCATATATAGACATTGTCCTTAAAGATAATTTGCACACAGAAGTAATAAAATTAATATAAAGGTGTATCTTATAGGATTTAACAAATTTTTCTATATATAATAGGTAGTAAAAAATCAACAGAAATTAGAAATCTTGATAATACAAATTTTTTACATGAAAAAATAAATAATGACTATTCAAAAATTTTTATATCTTTAAAAATCATATATGTAGGACTTTTAAACATCTAATAATAGTTAAATTAAGAAAAAATAGGACTATGAATATGTTGGAAATTCTTGGTTACATACATCACATACATAAACAGAATTTAAATTTTTTTAAACAAATAGATATGATCTTGCCATGAATTTACAATATAAATATTAATGAGAATAAGAAAAATCACCTTTGATTTTTGTTGAACAATTGATTTTCCTTCTCACCGGGTTGTCGCAAACCATAATGTCCAAAATTGAACTCCTCTAATTAGTAATCCACACTAAAGAAGGAATAAATAAACCAAGAATGGAGGAACCACAAGGCTAGCTGAATCCCCCTTGATTCTAGCAAGGGGGTGGCGGCTAGGATTTTTGAGAGAGAGAATTTCTTTTTCTCTTAATCGTTCACTTAACCCTAAAATTCCTATCACTTGGATTTTTATAGTTAGGTTAAAAATCCAACTTCATAATAGGATTAGACTCTTTAAAATTGCTGGAGAAATATTAAATTGGCTTCTGAAATTATTAATAATTTATTTGGGCTCAACTAAATCCAATTTAAGTCCATTTATAAAAGACTATGCACAAAACCTATAAACTAGGTCCTTTGTGCATACACTTGGATTTAATCACCCAAATTAATTCCAAATCCATCCAAATTAAATATGTAGGCTCCATAACACTTATGAAATATATTTAATTTATTTTGGTCCAAGAACTAGGCCTCTAAGGCCTTCTATCTGAAGTTGGCGTGAAACCCTTCCTCCGAAGGGTTTCTACGCCAAAATCAATTCTTTGGGCCTCTTTAATTTCTTCAATGGATCTATTAATTATTATATCAGCCCTATAAAACTTATAGTTCAATAATAATTAATTATGAAATATAATATTTCAATTAGGTCCATTATACAAAACATTTCTAAAAAGTTCTGCAAACAATTTCACTTGATCACAATTAATTAAACTCTTTAATTAATTATTCTATTGTTCATTTCTCTTCTCTCATAATAATATCAAATATCATTATCCTTATCATTTTACCATTTTATCCTTTACTCTATATGTGTGTGACCTATTGGGTTCCTATCCATATTGGCAGTAAATATGTAATTATGAGTTTTATTCAAAACTCACATGATTTAAACTTCTTTAAATCATTTTATCAATCCCTATTGATATTTATGATACACTATTATACAAATCATGAGAGGCCTCTAGCTAGGCATCATGACTACCCAAATGTCAGAAAAAGTTAAGTGGTTTGACTATACCCTTCTATAGAAATAGTTACCTTGCAATTACTCCTTTCACCACTCTTATCTCAATTAGATTCTGAGTATGAATTTTTGTCAACTCATGTAAATCTAATTATGTATGTTCTATTAATTTAACCATTGTTCCCAAAATTCCCTTCATTGATCCCTATCCATCTTGGCATAATGCTCTGGCCAGAGATTCTCTGAATAAGGCAATTATAAAATCATACGAGATAACTTCCATTAATAAATCTTGGATAGTGAATCATTTATCGATCACTCAACTAACTTCAATTAGGTCATGATATACCCAACTTCCTAACTATGTTCACCCTCAGTTGGATGTAATCAATTATGAAATCAAAGTATACCACTTGCTACTTAAGATAACTTTGGTGATCTCAAGTCTAAGGATACTTGCACAACCCCTATAAAGAGATTCCTCACTAACATAGATTTAATATCCATGTAAGGATTCTCTTTGTAGGTCTCCAATGAACTTGTTCTTCTAACAAGCATCCACATGTTAGCTTTGATTATCTTTTATAATCATAGTTATGAGAACCACTACTTGAACTATTCAAGAAGCATAACATGTGCTAGTCTGTCCGAATTAATAATATCCTATCTTGTTAATTCTATGAGTAGGTATATTTAGATATTAACACATTTACATGCAATAGACATCTCATATCATGAACACTTTTATGATTGCCTTTGCATAGTGTTTATAATATCTAGGACTTCATTTATTAATTTAAGATTTACAAACTCGTGTATTTAAACATAGCATTAATAAATGAATGATGCCTTTTGTTAAGAATATAAATTCATACATATGAAATACATCCCTTTTACATGGGCTCTAGGGCATACACTCTAACAATCTCCTACTTACACTAGAGCCAATCACTCATATGTCTTAAACCCATGTAATTTATATGGTGATCATACTTTATCTGGGAAAGTGCTTTAGTAAGGGGATCTGCCACATCATCATCGGTGGGGACCCTTTCTATTTTCACATCATTTCTAGCTACTATTTCCTTTATGAGATGGTAGCATCTGAGAACATGCTTGGATCGCTAATGAGACTGTGGTTCCTTTGCTTATGCAATTGCTCCATTGTTGTCACAATATAAAAGAATTGAATCAACAATACTAGGCACCACTCCTAGTTCAAATATAAAATTTTTCATCCAGACTGCTTCTTTGGCTGCTTTCGAAGCAGCAATGAACTCAGCTTCTGTTGTGGAATCAACAATTGTTTCTTGTTTGGAACTCTTCCAACTAACTACCCATCATCCCATTATGAACACAAAACCAAACTGTGATTTACAATCATCTTTGTCAGATTGGAAGCTGGCATCTGTATACCCATTTACTTCCAAACTGCCCTCCCCATATACCTAGAATATATCCTTAGTCCTTCTCAAGTATTTAAGGGTATTCTTGACAGCTACCCAGTGTTCCTTTCCAAAATTGGATTGGAATCTACTTGTGACACTCAAAGAAAATGCTACATCTGGATGTGTACAGAACATAGCATACATGATAGAACCAATTGCAGATGCATATGGTATTCTATTCATGCTCTCTCTATCCTTTAGTGTCTGCGGACACATAGACTTAGAAAGGTGTTTCCCATACACCATGGGTATAAACCCTTTCTTAGAGAGATCCATATTGAACCTCTTCAATATTTTATCTATATATGTACTTTGAGAAAGACCTGGTAACCTATTGGATCTATCTCTATAGATCCTTATTCCCATAATATAGGATGCTTCTCTAAGGTCTTTCATGGAGAATTACTTGGATAACCATATTTTAGCAAATTGGAGAAATGAAATGTCGTTTTCCAAGATTAATATGTCATCCATATATAGAACTAGGAAGATAATTGCACTCCTACTGACCTTTTTATACACACAAGGTTCATCTTCATTCTGTGAGAAACCAACTCTTTGATTGTTTCATTGAATCGTATGTTCAAGCTCTTAGAGGCTTGCTTTAATCCATAAATGGATCTTTGAAGCTTGCATACCTTTTTGCCATCTCTTTATGTGAACCCTTCTTATTGTATCATATACACATCCTCAGTTAGATTTTTATTTAGGAAAGTTGTCTTCACATCTATTTGCCAAATCTTATAATCATAATGAGCTGCAATAGGTAAAAGTATTCTTGTAGAATTAAGCATCGCTACAGGAGAAAAGGTTTCATCATAGTCAATATCTTCTTTTTGACGATAGCCTTTTGCTACTAAGTGAGCTTTATGGGTAACTATATTACCTTCCATATCGATCTTCTTTTTGAAGACCTATTTGCACCCTATGGGTTTTATCCCTTCAGGTGGTTGAGTTGAAGTCCATAATTTGTTCTCATACATGGAGTCCATTTCAGACTGCATAGCCTTAAGCCATAAATCATGTTCTGAACTGTTCAAAACTACTTGATAGCTTGTAGGCTCATTGTCCTCTACTACAGTTATGCCTCTATCTAAATCAATGTGAAATTATATCTCACAGGGATAGAACGCATCCTAGTATATCTTAAAAAAATTTATGTATAATCAGGTTCAACTATAATCTCATCATTATGAAATTCAGTTTCGGGTTCAATCGGTTGATTTACTTTATTTATGGGTCTTAAACTTCACCAAGTTCAATTTTACTCCCACTATCCTTTCGTACGAGAAATTCTCTTTCCAAAAAGATAGCATGCCTTGAAACAAACACATTTTGTTCTAAGGGATGATAGAAATAATATCCAAATGTTTCTTTTGGACATCCCACAAATAAACATTTGTCAGACTTAACATTTAGTTTGTCTGACATTATCCTCTTCACATAAGCAGGACAATCCCATACTTTCATATGAGAAAGTGTGGGTTTCTTGTTATTCTATATCTCATAAGGAGTAACATCAACCGATTTACTAGGAACTCTGTTTAACACATAAATAGCAGTTTCTAGTGCATATCCCCAAAAGGACTTAGGTAAGTCTGCTCGGCTCATCCTGGATCAAACCATATCTAATAGTGTTCGATTTCTCCTTTTAGATACACCATTATATTGTGGTGTATATGGTGGAGTCCAGTGAGATAATTTCCCATTATCTCTAAGATAATCTTGAAATTCTTGACTTAAGTACTCTACACCTCGATCTGATCTAAGTGTCTTAATACTCTTGCCAAGTTGCTTCTCTATTTTATTTATGAATTCTTTGAACTTTTCAAATGCTTCTGATTTATATTTCATTAGATAGATATATCCAAACCTGGAATAATCATCTATGAAAGTAATGAAGTAGGAGTAACCTCCTCTAGCATGTGTAGTCATTGGACGACATACATCTGAATGTATTATGTCCAAAACCAGTTTAGTTCGTTCTCCTTTACCAATAAAGGGAGCTTTTGTCATTTTTTCCAATAAACAAGATTCACATGTATCAAATGATTCATAATCAAATGATCCTAAATCACTTGACTTGTGTAATTTGGTCATACGTTTCTCATTTATATGGCCTAAATGACAATGCCATAAATATGAGGTATTTAGATTATCTTGTTTCATTCTCTTGGTATCCCATTATGCACTTCTTTAATTAATTCAAGAAAAAATATACCATTCTCAATGATAACTTTAGCATAAAACATATTTTTCTTAAAAATGTAACAACATTTGTCTTTTAAAAAAATGTCATAATCGTCCAATAAACAATTGAAAGAAATAATACTTTTGGATAAAGCTGGAATTTAATAAAAATTATTTAATTCTAGTATTAATCCACTTGGAAGAGGCAAATGGTAAGTCCCCACAACTATTGTAGAGATGTTTTGTCCAGTAGCTGACTGTAGACATATTTCTGCCTTTCCAACTCTTTTGATGCTTTTAAGCCCCTGTAGATCATTACACAAATGAGATCCACATATGGTATCTAATACCCAAGATTTTTTTGAAGCAATAGAATAAGTATTAATTTCAATCATATGAATACCTGAAGTAGAAGCATCAGCTTGCTTCTTCTCCTTGAGAGAATCTAGATAGGCCTTGCAGTTACGCTTCCAATGACCATCTTTTCCACAATGGAAGCAAGTTCCTTTGGGATTCTCTTTCTTGGCAACCTTTTTCTTGGAAACCCCACCATGCTTTGGCTGCGCCTTGGTCATCTTATTCTTCTTTTGCTTTTTGCCTTTAGTAGAAGTGACAAACATGACACTTTTTGAATCCTTCTTGAAGGATCCATCAGCTATTTTGAGCATGTTGATTAACTCATGAATGGTTACTTGGATCTTGTTCATGTTGAAGTTAAGCATGAAAGGTGCATAACTTGGAGCCAACGAGTACAAGAATAAATCTATGTATAGATCATTATCCATTAAATAGCCAAGTCTACTCAAATGCTCAATATACCCATACATCTTTAATGCATGAGTAGCAGCCGAAGTGCCTTCCACCATTTTATAGCTAAATAGTGCTCGAGCAATCTCATATTGCTCAGTTCTAGATACAAAATGATGGTTCTAGCATTCATTATCTCATATTGCTTTTGAAGCTCTGAGGATATAACACCCAACATCAGACATGCTGCTGCTTCACTATCCTCCATGTATTTTCGATAAGTGCCCTTGATCTCATCAATGGAATCATCTTATGGAAGTGGTGGTGGATCTTTATCCAAGACATAATGGATCTTTACAGCTCTGAGAACAATTCTCACTTGTCTGATCAAGTTAGAATAGTTACTGCCAATCAGCTTGTTATCCAAGATTGATCGTATGTTAATGTTCAATGTGCTCATAATGATGACCTAGATGTGAAAAGAAAACATATGAGAGTATGTTCATATATATGTATGCATTAATTAGGTATTTAATTAATCCATTTACTCCCACTATTTTATTACGAATTAATAGTCCTCATTATATAATCCGAGAAAACCCGATGGTTTTCTTAGTGGGCCAATATCTAATCCTTGATATGTAATTTGACCTTGATTGTGGTCAACAAGACAAACTCTATACCCTTGAAAGGTAGGTATCTCTATACCAATTGTATCTCTACACAACTATTGAATCATTAGGTTATCAACTCTTGATACATGCATATCATATATGCATTTCCTAATCTTGCCTCTAGAACCATTAGCCTTGACTGTGGTCAACAAGCTAATGGGCTAGCTAAGATGACCCATTTAATTAGATTCGATTATATTCGATATAATGTGAGCTTGACTATGGTCAACAACCCACACTATAAAGAACTCTGGTTCTCCTCCAATTAATGGAAGGCTTATATACCTTAGTATTTGTTTGAGGGATTTTAGTTAATTAAGTTTCATCATACATGGTTGGCATATATTGGTATGCATCCTATATCTATCACATAAATATATGCATACAAATATGGTATAGTTATGGACTTTACTGTATTGATTTTCCTGAGCCAAAAGGAAAATCAAAAGGTCACACCTAGGTAATATGCATGATTCAAACAAGTAAAATTAATTACATTATCTTCAATCTTGTTGGATCTCCATCTGGCCCATCTTACTCCTTGATAGTGGTTTTCATCTCTATCTCTAATTCTAATCTAAGTAATCTAATTACATATTACAATTTGAAAAAGAAATACAAACCAAAAACAAGTGGCCGGGACATGAAAGTCCTCATTAGGCCGAAACATGCATTACGCTCAATCACATTGGGCCTTTGCCTATAACTATCCATCATGCCAATCATACACCCTTATATGCATTTCTAATACATAAAGTAAAACATATAATGGATTAATAACTTTGTTTCAACTCTTGAAACATGCTTTTGAGTTATTTTAATAATGTGATCAAATTAGGAAACTTTTTCCATTTTGGAAACTTTCATTTTAGGAAACCTTTTTGCATGCATGTGTTATTGCCTTAATTATCAATCCAATTGATTATTAATTGATTATCAATTGATTATTTAATTAATTAATCATATTAAATAATTACAAAATCAATTTTGGCTTAAAACAAAGGGTAGGCTGAAACCCACACTATAAACCCTAAAGTGTGTTCACAGACAAACTAGTTTTGTTTCTATTGGAACATTTGGACCTTTTGAAATGAGCCAAGCCCACTCCAGCCTTTAAAACCCATTAATAAACTTAATTATAGTTTATAATATTTAATTTAAATCAGCTCCTAGGGCCCACCAAGTCATTCACTAATTTAAATAAAGTCCGTAAATATAATTAAGCCCATTAAGTGGTTTTAATGAATTAAAATTAATTCAATTAATTTAAGGCCCATTTTAATTAATCAAATTAATTAAAAACACATTAATATATTAGATATATCAGATTTAGAAGATTAAAAATCGTTCTAAATATTAACTCACCATGAACACACCATGAACACACGAAGAACACCAATTTATCGAACTTTTCTACTAAACTAGTTTTCATACAAAACTTATTCGATTTTAATTTTGTTTGATCCTATGGCTTAATATCACATATTAAACACATAAATTATCATCAAAATAATTTTAGAGTGGATCAATAAAAATTTAATTTAGAACAACCCCTAAAATGTTTATTGAAAAATAGAAACCCTACACGCCAAAACCATGATTCTTTTCTCAAAAGAATCGTTTTTATTTTTCATTTTCTATATTTAATCACTTACATTCAGAAATCAATATTTCTCATTCATGAATAATCAAATATGATATTTTAAATTTCATGAAATAAATAACTCAAAAATAAAAACTATTCCGCAAAATATAGAATTGTAGATTCATGGCAAAACTTGGCTCTAATACCATGTTGGGAATTATCGGTTACATGCATCACATACATAAGCAGAGTTTAAAATTTTTTTAACCAATAGATTTGATCTTGATATGAATTTACAATATAAATATTAATGAGAATAAGAAAAATCACATTTGATTTTTGTTGAACAGTTGATTTTCCTTCTCACCGGGTTGTCGCAAACCACAGTGTCCAAAATTGGACACCTCCAATTACTAATCCACACTAGAGAAGGAATAAATGAACCAAGAATGGAGGAACCACAAGGCTAACTAAATTTCCCTTGATGCTAGCAAGGGAGTGGTGGCTAGGGTTTTTGAGAGAGAGAATTTCTTTTTCTCTTAATTGTTCACTTAACCCTAAAATTTCTATCACTTGGATTATTATAGTTAGGTTAAAAATCCAACTTCATAATAAGATTGGGTTTTTTAAAATTTTTGGAGAAACATTAAATGGGCTTCTGAAATTATTACTAATTTATTTTGCCTCAATTAAATCCAATTTAAGTCCATTCATAAAGGACTATGCACAAAACCCATAAACTAGGCCCTTTGTGCATACACTTGGATTTAATTACCCAAATTAATTCTAAATCCATCCAAATTAAATATGTAGGCTCCATAATACTTATTAAATGTATTTAATTTTTTTAGTTCAATAATTAGGCCTCTAAGGCCTTCTATCTGAAGTTGGCATGAAACCCTTCTTTTGGAAGGTTTTTACGCCAAAATCAATTATTTGGGCCTCTTTAATTTCTCCAATGGATCTATTAATTATTATATCAGACCTATAACACTTATGTGACAATAATAATTAATTATGAAATATAATATTTCAATTAGGTCCATTATACAGAACATTTCTAAAAAGTTATGTGAACAATTCCACTTGATCATAATTAATTAAACTCTTTAATTAATTATTCTCTTGTTCATTTCTCTTCTCCCATAATAATATCAAATATTAATATCCTTATCATTTTACCATTTTATCCTTTACTCTATATGTGTGTGACCTATTGGGTTCCTGTCCATATTAGTAGTATAATATGTAATTATGAGTTCTATTCAAAACTCACATGATTTAAACTTCTTTAAATCATTTTATCAATCCTTATTGATATTTATGACACACTATTATACAAATCATGAACGGCCTCTAGCTAGGCATCATGACTACCCAAATGTCAGGAAAGTCAAGTGGTTTGACTGTACCCTTCCATAGAAATAGTTACCGTGCAATTACTCCTTTCACCACTCTTATCTCAATTAGATTCTGAGTATGAATTTTTTTCAACTCATATAAATATAATTATGTATGTTCTATTAATTTAACCATTGTTTCCAAAATACCCTTCATGGATCCCTATCCATCTTGGCATATTACTCTGGCCAGAGATTCTCTGAATAAGGCAATTATAGAATCATACAAAATAACTTCCCTTAATAAATTTGGGATGGTGAATCCTTTATTGATCACTCAACTAAATTCAAGTAGGTGATGATATATCCAACCTCCTAACTATATTCACCCCTAGTTGGAAGTAATCAGTTATACAGTCAAAGTATACCACTTGCTACTTAAGATAACTTTGGTGATCTCAAGTCTAAGGATACTTGCACAACCGCTATGAAGAGATTCCTCATTGACATAGATTTAACATCCATGTGAGGATTCTCTATGTAGGTCTCCAATGAACTTGTTCTTCTAACACGTATCCATATGTTAGCTTTGATTATCTTCCATAATCACAGTTATGAGAACCACTGCTTGAACCATTCAAGAAGCATAACATGTACTAGTCTATCCGAATTAACAATGTCCTATCTTGTTAATTCTATGAATAGGGATATTTAGATATTAACACATTTGCATGCAATAGACACCTTCTATTATGAACACTTTTATGATTGTCTTTGCACTGTGTTTATAATATCAAGGACTTCATTTATTAATTTAAGATTTACAAACTCATGTATTTAAACATAGCATTAATAAATGAATACTGCCTTTTATTAAGAATATAAATTCATACATATGAAATTCATCCCTTTTATATAGGCTCTAGGGCATACTTTCTAACACTTGCTTCACCCATGTTTTTCATATCAAATTTAGAAGTTGGAAAAAAATTTACGTACTAATTTAATGCTAGTACTAAAAATAAGCATATCATCCATATGTAGTAGTAGATAATCACACAATCACTATCAACAAGTTTTGTACACACACATTTATGTACTTCAATAGAAGAGAAATCATCATATAATAAAAACTTGATCAAATTTCTCATGCTACTATTAAGTGCTTGTTTTAAGCCATATAAAAATTGAGAAGTTTACAAACTTTATTTTTTTCACCAAAAACCACACAACCCTTAAGTTGTTTCATATAAATTTCTTATGCTAAATCACCATTTGGAAAAGTTATTTTAACATCCATTTGTTGAATAAAAAGTTTGTGAATAAAAGTCAAAGCAATCAAATTCTAATAGAAAAAATTCTGATTAGAAGAGCAAAAGTATAAAAAATAATCAACATTTTGCTTTTGAGTAAATTCCATTGCAAAAAGTTTAGTTTTATATTTTTCAATTGAACTATCAAGATTAAATTTTCTTTTAAGAATCAATTTACAACCAATGGATTTTTCTCCAGGTGGTAAATCAACCAATTTTCAAGTATTATTTTTCAAAATATATAAAATCAATTTCTACTTTAATGGCTTATATTTAAAATTCAGAATCAAATCTATAAATTGCATTAGAAAATTTTGAAGCGTCCAGTCTAGAAATCTCATCAGAAAAGGTTTTAGAAAATTCATTGGAAAAGTTCCCATAATTCATGTTAGAAAAGTTATTAGAAATCATGTCAGAAAACTTTTCAGAATCATTTGTTGCAAGATAAGTGTAAAAGTCATTTCCAAATGAAATTTATTTTCTGAGCTTATTAGATCTCCTTAAATCTTTATTTTCACTATCATTTTTAGTAATAGGTGCATGAGAAATATTATCAACTTTTAAAGGAAACACATACTCAAAAAAATCAGCATTATTTGTCTCAAGAGTAGTATTACAATCAATCACATCATTTTTTAATACAAGAAATCTATAGGTAGCACTATGTCTAGCATAACCAATAAACATAAGATCAAAAGTTTTAAAACCCATTTTCATTTTCTTTGTTTTAGGTAGCATAACTTTTGCTAAACATCCCCACACTTTTAAATATTTTAAATTAGAAGGATAGCCATTTCATAATTCATAAGGTTTCTTTCTAGACTTCTTATAAAGTATTCTATTTTAAGTGACAAGCAAATAATATGGCTCTACCCCATAGATTTTCTAGTTTGTTAAAACTGACTAACATTCAATTCATCATTTCTTTTAATGTTCTACTTTTTTTCTTTCAGCTACACCATTAGATTTAGGTGAATAAGGTGGAGTTATCTCATGTATTATTCCTTCCTTTTTATAAAATTGATTAAGTAGAATATATTCACCTCTTTTATTGGTTCTAACCTTTTTAACTTTTCTATTTAATTATTTTTGGCTTTATTTTATATTTAAGAAACATATCAAATGCTCCATCTTTATATTTAAGAAAATATACTTAGTATAACAAGAAAAGTCATCAATAAAAGTTACATAATACTTCTTACCACCTCTTGTTATACATTTTTTATATCTCAAAGGTCAGTGTAGACACTGTGACTCGAGGCAGACTAGGTCAAGATTACTCGATGATAAGAAAATAATATATTTTTTATTGAGAACACGAACCTCAAAGCATTGATCTCGATTTTCACACTTTCATAAACACTTTGTGATTTTCTAAGTCTTTTGGGAAAGATTTTGACAAAGCAACAAAAAGACCTTGGCTTTAAACTTTGGCTATGAAAGATAAATGTCTCTCATAGGATGGCTAGTCGACTATTGCCACTTGCCTCTAGTCAAGGTTAGATCAAGGGAATTTTTATAATTTCTAAAGAGTCATATGAGAGACAACCTTCTATCTATGATTGATGCCCATCTATGTGGTTATTTTTAGATTTCCCATATATTTTAGTTTTTAAAATAAAAGATAATAATGATTTAATTTGATTCCATATTTGAGGGAGATTTAATCCTTCCATATCTGTGGAATTAGAGTTAGAGTGGGTTTCCAATTGTCTTCCAGATATAAAGGCCAAAATTAGGATTTTTCAAATGGGAGAGGGGGGACTCAGACTTTAAAAAAGAACAGTTTTTTGAGAGAGAAAAACTAATTTTCTTATCTAAAAAAACCAAGAGTTCAATACAGCTTTCAACAAAAAACACATAAAAATCTCTTTATTTTTTTGAATGCAAAAATCTAGGATTGGAGTAGACATCAATGTTTTTAATATTACTGAATTAGAATATCCTAAGGGTAATATTCTAGGCCAAACTCTCTCTCTCTCAAGCATTATCACATTTGTGTAAACATGTTTATGATACTATAATGCATGTTTTTATGTTATCCCATTCGAATCTGTTCAATTTTAAATATGCCATGATGATTTATAGTTGTTTAATGTTAGAATAATATATTTATGTTTACTTTTCTCCATTAATGTATGCTTAATTTATTGTGTTAGAATCATGCTTTATATGTTATTTATTACTATTGTTTGATTAAGGATATGTTTAGGACTTGCATTTAAATTCGGTGCTTTAGAATTGTAAAATTGTATGTTTAGGACTTATATAGATTTTTTTATTAGTTGCCTTGGAAAAGTTGCTTTTTGTGTCTGTTTTTAGGTGTCAAATAGGAAGAAAGCATCAAAGATGCCTACGGCACGATGCTTTCTCCTTGTTCCATCATTCCTCTTGCCTAGGGCATCTGCCAGTTCCCAGGGGCATCTGTGGCTTGATTTCCTTGAATTTTTATTTTATTTTTAATGCTTTATATTGTATTTAAGTTATTTCTTTTAGTATTTATCAACTTGGATTTTTTTTTACATTTTTGTGTACGTATGCACTATTTTGTATTCATGCGTTTATTTTTAGTATAATTATTCTACTTATCATTTTTAATTTATTTTAACATTAATTTCCTTTTAACATCCTAATTAATTGGTTTTCCATGTTTTATGTGAGAAAACTATTTTATGCATTTTTGGAGCATCTCGAGGGGTGATCATGCATTGGGATTTATTCCCCCTATTGGTTCACACACTCTCTCTCTCTTTTATTTTGCCTTTAGTTATTTTAATTTAATATTGGTTTATTTATTTATTTTTGGTATTTTATTTATTTTGGATGTATTTTCTCTTTAAGGATGTAATAGGTAGTAATAAAATGATTTTTCTTGCACATTAAATGAAAAATTCACTTAAAATCATTTTCTTACTAATCGATTGGAATTTTCCTGATAAAATAGACCAATGTCCAATTTTAACCAAAAAATCATACCATAAAAAGGGAGCCTCATATTCTTCAAACCGGGATCACTTATCCCTCATTTTCATTAAAATGCAAATAAAGATTCTCTATCCTTTTTGTAAAAGTCATGTATAAGGGAACCAATGTTACCAAAATTCAATTAATTCCCTTTTTTATATATGCTATTTTATTTTGTATATTATTCTCCTGGGATGATTTGCTCATGTAATAATTAAGTAGTTGTATTTAACGTTTTATTTACTAATTTATTTGATTGATTAGATATATATTTATCACAATACATCATGTGAGAAGGGAGGTAATGAATTAATAATAAAAATTTAATTATAAGAAACACCTAACCAAGATGCCAAGTAAGAGTGATGTCTCGAACACCGTTCTCTGTTTGGACATCAAAGGTTGAAAATTCTTTTCCAACGTTCTGTTGGGTGGCAACTCCATTATACCAACCTCTTTGAGCCCACTTAGATACCTTCATGGGTTGACCATAAACAATAAAGTAGGATCCAAATCTCTTTTTATTGTAAAGTGGCCAGCTTATAAGTTGTAGTGAGCCTCATCCAATCTTGGACCCTAAAAGCAGGCCTTCAAGAATGCAAACCAGAATCAAAGGGGCTCTGACACTTGTCATAGTTGCTACTCCATTGGGGACTAAAGAGACCTTGCTCCTAAAAGCATTTAGATTAAGTTAATTATAATTGGGTTTTTATTATTAATCCTATCTCATTTCAAAATTGCATTTTTACATACATGCTAGAGCCTTAGAATTAAGTTAGACATCCCTTTTTAGTCTCGCTGCTATCCTAAAGCATACCTTACGTTCACTTAATATAGAGAGGTGTCAAAACACCCACCAGCCTAAGTCTAGTGCCAATTGGTATATAAAACGATAACCCATTGGTCGTTATACTTGTAATAAGCTAGACCTATTGGCAGAGACTATGCTTGGGTGGCCCTAAAGCCTCATCACCTTGATTAAAGCTAATGTTGTGATAGTAGCTACTTCCCCTAAGTTGTATAACCATAACAACTTTTACTTGATATGTGGACCTTTGTTCATTGAGCAAGCTCAAATAAATTAGGAGGGTACCAGCCAAAGGCTGCCATGCCCCGATAGACCCAACCTAATCTATATGAGTTAGTCAAAATACATAATGGTTAAAACCCATACACCTACAGTTTCAGTTAAGAGAGGTTATGCTATCGATTTTCCATTGTTCACCATACGCGTCCATTAGGTATCCTGTTGACCCATGGGCTAAGCCTACCTAGGAAAGAGATTGTACGACCTCCAATGTAGGAGTAATAAGGTTGGAAGGCTTTGTCTATGCTTGTGTATAATTGTTATTGACATCTAAAAAATCATTTATTACATCCATGCATCATGTATATATCATGTTCATGCATCATTTACCATACATCACTCCTAATGTTTGATTCTTGCAGCCATCATAGATTCACTTAGGTGGTCCAAAGGGTTAAACTGTCACCTTGTTCGGAGATCAACATCTAAGCTACCAGGTTTAAGGCCAGAATCAAGTTTAGGGTTAGAATTAGAAGTTAGTTTAGAGTTAAATTTAAGCCAGTTTTTAGAAAACAGTCAAAAAATAGAATTAAAGATGGATGATGAGCAAATAAATGAGAGAGGGAGAGTTATAGATAAGGAAACAAGGCTTACATCCCTAAGGGAAAGGTTGGTTGCTTTTATTTCAAGGCCTTTAATGACAAGGGATGAACTAGATTGAGACTAGATAGGAGGTTCTAGGATTTTGAGGAGAGATTAATGACCATGATTGGTATACTAGTGGTTTCTTCGACACCAAAAGCTAAAACTTGACCTACAACACCTATTCATGAGACAGTGGAGCCAACACATGTTGGGGATGCTACTGTGCCTCAAGATCTATGAAAGAGAGAAAGGAAACACGAGCCAGAGAATGATTATATCAAAAAGGAGGATGAAGAATATGTTCCCCCCGTGATGATGTGAGAAGTAAGGGTCCTAGTGTTGACGATGCAACCTTTAAGAAAATGGAAGAGAAGGTTAAAGTGATGTCAAGGTTGTTGTCTGCTGGAAGAGGAATGAACCTTAAAGATAAGGTTTAGATAGAGATGACCCACTACCTTAAAGGTTTAAAATGCCTAATCTGCCTAGATTTGACAATACATCAGATCTCTTTATACATGTTAAGCAGTATAAGTTGATCATAAAAGGAACCACCTTGACCAGAAACCAAAAGGTGGATTATTTTTGTCTGAGTTTAATGAGGCCAACAATAGACTAGTATAACGGGTTAGATAGGCACACTAAGGAAGATTGGTACTTGTTAACTGAAGAGTTCCTCAAGTAGTGTGATTACAGTATAAGGATAGAGGTCACTCTGAAAGACCTTAAATTGCTCTAGTAAAAGCATGATGAGTCTTGTCACGAGTACTCGACAAGGTGAAGGAATCAAGTAATAGAGATAAAGAGAAAACCTAATATAGCTGACTAGATCATAATTTTCATTTGAAATGCAAACCCCTACTTAAGGGAGGGACTAAATGATTAGGATTCTTTTAAAGACATAGCCATAGAAGTTAAGGGTGAGTATTTGTCTAAAAAGCCAAATAATAAAGGTGCAAGGAGCAACTTTGGCAATAACAAGGCAATTAGAAGTAGCAGTGGAGCAAATAAAAGTAGGAAGACAATTGAAGTGTCTGCAATAGAGGTTAATCAGAGGCATTATTCCAACGTTAAAAAGTTATTGTCTTGGGTTTTAGATTGGCTTTGTAAGGAAAGAAAGCTTCAACCATTGCCTTTAAGACCTGCTAAGAGTCAAGTGTTGCCCCACCATAGGGAGGATTAGTATTGTGCCTGCCACCAGCATACCGAGTATCTCATTTATTATTATCGCACCTTAAGGAATAAGATTTTGGATCTGATAGACAGTAAACAGATTTTAGATCTTGAAAAAAGGGAGAAGAAGAATGGAGGGTACAATGTCATGCCACCTTTAGTGTTTATGATTGGATCTAATCTACCTGGATAGTATGTAATCAGAGACTTGTATAAGAATGAGTACGTGGCCGTTACTTGTTCCATCCCTAAAGTAACAAATTCGAGTGAAGGAAATAAGCTAGTTTTAATGATTAATTGTTGGGATTCCCCCATTAAGAGTGAAGATGAAGGGGCTATGGTCCCTATTAATATTTGAAGTGTAGCAAGTGAAAGTGAAGAGGAAGCAAGGGAAGAAAAGAAAGTAAAGACGGTCACTAAAAGTGGAAGGGTGGCACCTAAAATTGAGAAGCAACAAACTTTTACTGCAGTACCCATAGAGAAAGAAGTAAAAAAAAACAAACAATAAAGTAGCTAAAGAAAACTATATAATAAAGCAGCTAAAGAAGACACTGGCCTAGATCTTTATTTGGAATTTACTAAGGCAATCTCCATCACATAGGCAAAAATTAGTGGAAACTTTGATTGAGTCTACTATTGCTACTACCATTTCACCTTCTGAATTGTTAGATTTGGTCAAGGGAGGAACGCGAGAGAATGTTGTGTATTCTAATACTGATTTTCCTGCTGAAGGTAGAAACCACAATCGCCTCTCTATATTAAAGCTCAGATAAATGGTAAACATATAGCTTACATGATGGTGGATGATGCGTGTTCTATTAATGTGCATCACCTAGTTGCAATCCCTACTTTTGGGCTAAATAAGAGTATGCTAAAAAAGTTGGATTTAACCATTTCTGCCTATGATAATTTGGAAAGGCAGGTTGTTAGGACCTTTAGGTCTGTAGTTAAGACAAGGCCATAAGACTGAAGTTAAGTTTGTTATATTATTTATTCCTACCAACTGTTCTATACTACTTGAAGGACTATGGTTCTATAAATTAGGTAGAATGCCCTCTATGCTGCTTTAAATGATCAAGATACCTCACAATGGTTAGATGGTCACCATTAAAGCTGTAAAAGAGAATTAGGTGTTTGTGTTGAAAATAGCCAAATAGGCTTTCAGTGGGTTCCATGTGTATGTGATCAATGACGAAGAAGATGAAGGTAGTTTTGCTAACAACCCATAAGTGATCAATATGTTAAAAAAAGATGCATTTCTTGCCCGGAGCTAGTTTGGGAAAGAATTCTCAAGGACAATAGACTGCTATCACTACTAAGGGACAGAAGGATAGAAAAGAGTTAGCTTACAGTGGTCCTAGTCAGAGAAGCAAAGGAAAGGAAGCAATGAAGGAAATGTTAGTGTAAGCCCTAGCCCCAATATATTGTAATAAAACACTTTAGTTAATAAATGAGGCATTTATTTTATCTATTGTATTCCTATGCATATCAATTGATAGAACTATCCAAGAATGTTGTTTCAGTTTAAGTTATCATGTGTAATGCACATGGTTGTAAGACCTTGAAAAAAATGAGACTTCATTATAAATATCCCTAGTCAGTCATTGTTATGGGAATAACAAATAAATTAAGACTAGTATGCTCTGTCTGATAAGTTGAGTACTATCTTATGGAACATAAGGATAAGAGTGTCAATCATAGATCATAGATACATGTTTAGAATATGGTATCTGGATTCGATTCGTTCATGAGAGAACTACATGGTACAAGTCATAAGTGTTTCTCATATGTAAGTTTTGTATCGGAGTTCTTAGACCTAAAATCTCTATGAAACTCTTTATGAATTACTGTGTACTTTGACATATACCTAACGTGCTCGTAACATAGTGACAAGTACGGGTATGCTTGGGTATACATTGATTCATGTTAGAGAGCATGAGAGAAGTAAGGGGATTACCCCTCTCAATAAGAGAGAAAATATCATCGGCCACTTAATCAGTGAACTGAGAAGTGTATGGCCATACTGAGATGAAATAATGAGTAATCATTATTTATCTGGGAGTTCAGTGTCACTGGAATATCAAGAAAGGAATTAATATATATAATGATGACTAGTTCCATGCCTTATATTAATTCTGATATTTATGGGTAAGGGACTATACAAAATTGCATTAGGTCACTAAATGCCATATGCATTTTCATTTAATTTGGAATGCTATAATATCTTGCTAGAGAATATATATAGCCTTTGAATTAATTTATTAATTCATTGCCAACATTAAATGGACCTATAGGATCGCACACAAAATATTGGGTTTAAAATATTTAAATAATGTATTGGGCATTAATTTGGGCTTTTAATTAAAGTCAAATTAATATATGTAATGGGCATTATAAATGCTATTGGACCTTGGCCCATGAGAGGGAGAAATTCAGCCCACATGGTTTAATTTTAATTAATTAATTATCTTGTATTAATTAAGTTAATTGAGTATTAAATCCTAATGATATTTAAATCAAATTAAAACACTTAATATATAAATAACCTAGCCGAAATTCCAAGATAAAACCAAGGGAATTTCGGCACATGTTGATTTCTTTATTAAGTGATTAATTTGATTAAAATGTCTTATGTTTTATTTCAAATTAATTTAAATTTTAAAAGAGTTTGAATCAATATATATTACTTATTTTTTAGGAAGTGATTAAGGCTAAAATAAATTATCTTGAGGTAGTGGAATTTATATTAATCACTTACTTAATTAGGTGATATATATTGATAGAGGAAAAAAAGTGAAACCCTAGTTTTCTGATAGTTTTGGCATGAACTTCTCTCTCTCTCTCAAAAAATTCTTTTGGCCAATTTTCACAAGGAGAAAGGATTGTTCCTCATTCTCTTGTGTTCTTGGGCATTAATAGCACCTAAAAGAAGTTCAAGATCAAGTCTTGTAGCTTCAATCCATAGCCATTACACAATACTTAATTTGAGAGCTAGCAATCTTGGTTTTAAGTTATCTTTGCAAGTGTGTGTGTGAGAATAGAGAGGAGTGGTGTAAAGGCTATTTCTTGGCATTGGTGATCAAGATCTAAGGTGGATAAATTCATCTTAGTTGCTGGTCATCACCAAATTCAATTTTTAAAAGGCATCTAAAGTTGTAAGTTTTAAAAACCCTCAAATTGCATGTTTTGATTCTTGCCATGGAATTGTTTGGCATGTATGATCGATTTTATTGTTTTTCCGCTGTATGATTACCATGAACATATCATGTCATATTCCATCAGTGGTATCAGAGCCTAAACATGCTTATTTTAGTGCTTTAGATGCATGAAATAATTAATCAAAAATCGTTATTTTAAATACATGCAATGCTGAAATTTTCTGTTTTGAGTTTTTTACATTGTTTTTGTGTAAAAACGATTTTAAATGATTAGTTAGGTATTATAATTAATATTACATGTTAATATACTGTCCTAAGATGTTCTAGGAGCTGTTAATGGTCGGATTTAATTCATAATACCTGATGGTACATGTTAATATTAAAACTAGGTGCTATTTGGCATGT
Organism: Excoecaria agallocha; assembly: GCA_037975025.1. NCBI lineage: Eukaryota > Viridiplantae > Streptophyta > Magnoliopsida > Malpighiales > Euphorbiaceae > Excoecaria > Excoecaria agallocha. Next base: position 36,003,134 of record CM075807.1, on the reverse strand, counting down.
TAATTGTTAGTTTAACAACTAGTTTTAAATATTAAATGTAAAAACGATTTTGGCATGTTTTTAAGTGATTTTTAAAGATTAAATATCAGGTCTGGACATATTTTAAATTTGGTTTTAATTCTAGTCCATGACAATTTAATTGATTAATTTTAAAATTACTTAAAACTATGACTAGTTTGTGTTTATTACATGTTTAATCAACATTGTTTGTTTTGTTTTGATTAAAATGGTAAAAACACATTTAGATCAGATTGGTACAGAATATTAAATCAATATTTATGACCTTATTTTAATTATTAAATGACTCGTAAAATTGATTTAAGTATTTGTGCATTTTGTGGCATCACATAAGCATTAAACAACTAGTTTTGTTGTTTGTTTGTTTTTATATGCATGTTGTGTATCATATATATGTTCTTCATGATTTTGTGTTTTAATTCATATAGGTACATATTATATGTATTTTTAATGTTTATGGGCTGTATGACATAAAATTAAAAATGTCAAAATTGGAAATTATACTAGAGTTGATTTATAGCACAAATCTAACTAGTTTGTATTTTGAGCTTTTAAGAGAACTTATCCAATAAGAGGATTTAGTCCATTGGGCTTCGGCCTAGGCCCATCATGGGGTCATCTCTTAAAGGTTCAAGTACACAATTTCCATTAATGGGCTTGGCTAATTTAATTAAAATTGGACTTTGTTTGATCCATGAATGTTATGTATATTTATTTGCTTGTTTGGTGTGATGAATGGATATGCATGGTGCATTCATGGGCCCTGGATTTTTGTAATTAAATATGACATGCGAGCCATTATGTATTATTGTAAAAGTTTCATTTATTTCTTAGAATAGAATTTTCTTGAAGACTTTGTAAATCAAGACGAAGCCCACCGGAGTGGAGAAGCCCAACTCGAAGATTCTTATGTAATAGTATAGAATCTTTGTTGTAGGTTTTTGGGCCCATGTTTGTCATGCTTTACTTTATGTAATTATTTATATATGCATGCTATGTATGGATGACAAAGCGCATGCCATGTAAGCCATAATAAAATGAATCTTTAAAAATAGTAAGTCACAAAGTTGCCTTCCTAATTCGAAACATGTCAAGGCATCGATCATCGGTCACGTAGACTAGGAGTCCTAGATGCGCCCGATTATCTTTATGAGGCATGGGTTGTGAATGTAGGTTGGAATTAACATGGAAAGGGATGGTCGGACCTAGGTAACTAATAAATGGGTTTGTGCTATAACATATTAATATGTTAGCCCATTTGATCCAAGAGTCATATACGAGACATGATTGGAGTTTTTCCTACCTAAGTAACTTAACTTGTTAGGTTTACAAGCTTAGCTTGACTAATAAGTTGTTGTGAAAAGTGGATCTTAGCCCACATTAAAATCACTAACGCGAATTATTTAAGAGGATATTAATTCAGTTTGTGGGATTATAATAAGACCTCATTTAATCTTGCTAAATTTTATTGTAGATTGACAATGGCTTCTTCAAACAACATTTTCTCATTGCGATCAGTCCTTGAAAAGGACAAATTAAATGGCACCAATTTTATAGACTGGTCTCAAAACTTAAGAATAGTTCTTAAGAAAGAGAAAAAGTCGTATGTTTTGGATGCACCCTTGCCTGAAGAACCTACTAGGAACGCCTTTACGGTTCAAAAGGAAACTTTTGAGATCAAGAAGAGCAACTCCAATGATGTGACCTGTCTGATGTTGGCCACTATGGTGCCTGATTTGCAAAAGTAATTCATAAACCAAGAGGCTTATGCCATCATGGTGCACCTCAAGGAGATGTTCCAAGAGCAAGCTCATCACGAGAGGTTCGTGACAACAAAGGCCTTAATTTCTTGTAAGATGGCTGCGGGTACTCCTGTTAGTACCCATATACTTAAGATGAAAGGGTATCTTGATACTCTTGAGAAGCTTGAGGTATAAGTGCCAAAGGAATTGGCCACTGACTTGATCTTAGGATCATGACTGATGATTATGATCCATTTGTGATGAATTATAACATGTATGCAATGAATAAGTCAGTAATTGAGCTCCATGGGATGCTTAAAGATGCTAAAAAGAACATTCGAAAGACCAATCCCGTATTAATGGTTCAAGGGGGCATTAAGAAGGGACCCGCTAAGGGAAAAGGAAAGGGAAAGGCAAAACCCAATAATGACCTGGCTCGGTTCAAGTCAAGTGGGAGTGCACCTCAGGCCCAATCCAAGCCCAAGGCGTAGAAGCTCAAAGAGAGTGAGAGCACTTGCTTTCATTGCAAAAAGATAGGGCATTGGAGGAAGAATTGCGCTCTCTTCAAGGAAGAACAAAAGAAGAATGGAGCCAAGGCATCCAGTTATGGTATTTTTGTTATTGAGACTAACCTTTCTATTTCTACCACTTGGGTATTAGATACCCTTTGTGGTTCTCACATTTGTTCAAATGTGCAGGGGCTAAGAAATAGGCGGTTACTTGGGAAGAATGAATCGGACCTCCATGTGGGGAATGGAGCACGAGTTGCTGCCATGGAGATAGGCGACTATCAACTCACTTTACCTTCTGAACTTTGTTTAATTTTGAAAAATTGTTATTATGTGCATGCTATGAGCAGAAACATTATTTCAGTTTCTTGTTTGGATTTGGATGAATTTGATTTTGTTATTAAAAATGGAAATGCTCATATTCGTTGCCAAGGCATTTCTTATGGTAATGCCATGTTGTAAAATGACCTTTATATCCTTGATCTACAAAACAAAGAGTCCATATACAACATTAATACAAATAGGGTTAAATCAAATGAATTGAACCCTACTTACTTCTGGCATTGTCGTTTAGGGCATGCAAACGAAAAAAGTATTTCAAGACTCCACAAAACTGGAGTGCTTGAGTCATTCGACTTAGAGTCTTATGATACATGCGAGCCATATTTGCATGGAAAAATGACAAAGAGTCCTTTTAATAAGAAAGGTGAAAGGACTAATGGCTTATTGGAACTAATACATACCGATGCATGTGGACCATTAAGTACACAAGCTAGAGGTGGTTTTAGCTACTTCGTGAAGTTCACAGATGACTTCAGTAGATATGGCTATGTCTATCTAATGAAGAACAAATCTAAAACTTTTGAGAAATTCAAAGAGTTTAAGAACGAAGTAGAAGAACAACTTGGCAAAAGTATAAAAGCCATTTGATCAGATCGAGGTGGCGAATACTTAAGCAAAGAGTTTGACAGTCATCTAAAAGAGTGTGGTATTATTTCACAGCTCACTCCTCCTGGAACACTACAATGGAATGGTGTGTCCGAAAGGAGAAATTGAACTCTGTTGGACATGGTTCGATCTATTATGAGTCAAGCAAATCTTCCTGTCTCTTTTTGGGGTTATGCATTAGAAACTGCTGCATTTCTACTAAACCGTACTCCAACTAAAGTAGTTGAGAAGATACCATACGAGGTATAGACTGGGAAAGAACCCAATATGTCATTTCTCAGGATTTGGGGCTGTGAAGCACATGTTAAGAAATTAACATCTGACAAACTAGAGTCCAAATCTAATGTTTGCTTATTTTTCGGTTATCCCAAAGAAACAAAGGGATACTACTTTTACTCACAAGCCGAGAACAAAGTATTTGTTGCTCGCAAGGCTATTTTCTTGGAAAAGGAGTTCCTTCTCAAAAAGACAGTGGGAGTAAAGTAGAACTTAGAGAAATTCAAGCACCTGCAAACTCCTATAGAGGATGAGTTAGAAGTGGGATCAAGTTCACAATCAGTTGTGGAACAATAACCCATTACACAAGTACATAAAAGGTTCGGTAGGGTACGTCAGGAGATTGAGAGATATGGATTTCTAATCATCGATAGTGACACTGTTGAGTTAGTAGATCGTGAGGATCCTACTACCTACCGAGAAGCTATTGAGAGCCCAGACTCGAAAAATTAGCTTAAAGTCATGAAATCCGAGATGCAATCAATGTACGATAACTAGGTTTGGACCTTGGTTGATCCACAGAAAGGTGCTAAGGTAATTGAATGCGAGTGGCTATTCAAACTCAAAGCTGATAAGACCTACAAAGGTAGACTAGTAGCAAAAGGTTTTTGACAAACTCATGGTGTAGACTACGACGAGACCTTTTCGCCTGTAGTCATGCTCAAGTCCATTAGGATCTTGCTTGCCATAGCTGCATATCATGATTATGAGATATGGCAAATGGATGTCAAAACTGCTTTCCTCAATGAAAATTTACTTGAGGATGTGTATATGACACAGCCTGAGGGTTTTGTCAATCCCAAGCATCCCTAAGAAGGTTTGTAAGCTTTAAAAATCCATTTATGGATTAAAGCAAGTATTTCGAAGTTGGAATCTTCATTTTGATGAGGCTGTCAACGAATTTGACTTCATCAAGAACGAAGATGAGCTTTGTGTGTACAAAAAGGTTAATGGGAGCATAGTAGTATTTATGGTCCTATATGTGGATGAAATCCTTCTCATTGGGAATGACATTCCAACATTACAAAAGGTTAAGCAATGGTTGGGAAAATGTTTCTCAATGAAAGACTTAGGTGAAGCTGAGACAATACTTGGTATTCGAATCTATAGAGATAGATCGAATCGGCTTTTGGGACTAAGTCAAGAAAAGTACATAGACAAAGTACTAAAGCATTTTAGGATGGGAGACTCAAAGAAAGGGTACATACCTTTGGCTTTGGGAGTTCCTTTGACTAAAGAATAGTGCCCTAAAACCAAAGAGGAAAGGGACAACATGAGTAGAATCCCATATGCATCTGCTATTGGATCTATTATGTACACTATGTTATATACTAGGTTGGATGTTGCTTATGCACTGAGTATAACTAGTAGATTTCAACAAGACCCTGGTGAGAAGCACTAGTCTGCTGTAAAAGGAATTTTAAAGTACTTGCGAAGGACTAAGGATCACTTCTTGGTGTATGGTGGTCAAGAAGAGCTCGTCATACAAGGTTATGCCGATGCTACTTTTCAAACCAGCACTCAAGATTCTAAATCACAATCTGGATTCATTTTTGTTTTAAATGGTGGTGCTGTCAGCTGGAGAAGCTCAAAGCAAGAGATCGTGGCCAACTCAACTACTGAATCTGAGTATATTGCAGTGAGTGAGGCTACAAAAGAGGCTGTTTGGATTAAAAATTTCATTGTAGATTACGAGTGGTTCCAAGCATCCTAGATCCACTAGAAATTTTCTGTGATAACAACGGGGCCATCACACAGGCCAAGGAGCCCCGGTCACACAAGAAATCCAAACACATACTCAGGAGGTACCACCTGATCAGAGAGATCATTGATCATGGGGACGTCAAGGTTAGCAAGATAGCAAGTGAAGATAATGTAGCAAATCCTTTGACGAAACAGTTGCGTCCAAATCTACACGAAGCTCATTTGAGAGCATTCGGTCTTAGGACTAGTGCTAGTGGGAGATTGTTAGTGTAAGCCCTAGCCCCAATACATTGTAATAAAACACTTTAGTTAATAAATTACGCATTTGTTTTATCTATTGTATTCCTGTTCATATCAATTGATAGAACTATCCAAGAATATTGCTTCAGTTTAAGTTATCATGTGTGAGGCACATGGTTGTAAGACCTTGAAACAAATGAGACTTCATTCTAAATATCCCTAGTCAATCATTGTTATGGGAATAACAAATGAATTAAGAATAGTATGCTCTCTCTGATAAGTTGAGATCTGTCTTACGGATCATAAGGACAAGAGTGTCAATTAGAGATCATAGATATATGTTTAGAATATGGTATCTGGATTCGATCCATTCATGAGAACACTACATGGTACAAGTCATAAGTGTTTCTCATATGCTAGTTTTGTATCGGAGTTCTTAGACCTAAAATCTCTATGAAACTCTTTATGAATTACTATGTACTTTGACATACACCTAACGTGCTCGTAACAGAGTGACAAGTACGGTATGCTTGGGTATATATTAATTCATGTTAGAGAGCATGAGAGAAGTGAGGGGATTACCCCTCTCAATAAGAGAGAAAATATCATCGGCCACTTGATCAGTGAACTGAGAAGTGTATGGCCATACTGAGATGAAATAATGAGTAATCATTATTTATCTGAGAGTTTAGTGTCACTAGAATATCAAGAAAGGAATTAATATATATAAGGATGACTAGTTCCATGCCTTATATTAATTCTGATATTTATGGGTAAGGGACTATACAAAATTGCATTAGGTCACTAAATGCCATATGCATTTTCATTTAATTTGGAATGCTATAATATCTTGCTAGAGAATATATATAGCTTTTGAATTAATTTATTAATTCATTGCCAACATTAAATGGACCTATAGGATCGCACACAAAGCATTGAACTTAAAATATTTAAATAATGTATTGGGCATTAATTTAGGCTTTTAATTAAAGTCAAATTAATATATGCAATGGGCATTATAAATGCTATTGGACCTTGGCCCATGAGAGAGAGAAATTCAGCGCATATGGTTTAATTTTAATTAATTAATTATCTTGTATTAATTAAGTTAATTGAGTATTAAATCTTAATGATATTTAAATCAAATTAAAAAACTTAATATATAAATAACCTAGCCGAAATTCCAAGATAAAACCAAGGGAATTTCGGCACATGTTGATTTCTTTATTAAGTGATTAATTTGATTAAAATGTCTTATGTTTTATTTCAAATTAATTTGAATTTTAAAAGAGTTTGAATCAATATATATTACTTATTTTTTAGGAAGTGATTAAGGGTAAAATAAATTATCTTGAGGTTGTGGATTTTAGATTAATCATTTACATAATTAGGTGATATATATTGATAGAGGAAAAAACGTGAAACCCTAGTTTTTTGATAGTTTTGGCGTGAACTTCTCTCTCTCTCTCAAAAAACTCTTTTGGCCAATTTTCACAAGGAGAAAGGATTGTTCCTCATTCTCTTGTGTTCTTGGGCATTAATAGCACCTAAAAGAAGTGCAAGATCAAGTCTTGTAACTTCAATCCATAGCCATTACACAATACTTAATTTGAGAGCTAGTAATCTCGGTTTTAAGCTATCTTTGCAAGTGTGTGTGTGAGAATAGAGAGGTGTGGCGTAAAGGCTGTTCCTTGGCATTGATGATCTAGATCTAAGACGGATAAATTCATCTTAGTTGCTGGTCATCACCAAATTCAAGTTTTAAAAGGCATATAAAGTTGTAAGTTTTAAAAACCGTAAAATTACATGTTTCGATTCTTGTCATGGAATTGTTTGGCATGTATGATCGATTTTATCGTTTTTCCGTTGCATGATTACCATGAACATATCATGTCATATTCCATCAGGAAATCCCTTATATTTTCAAAAGCTTTGTGCCAGTTCAGGAGTTTACCTTTATTTTGGAGAAAATGAGCCTCAATTGGTGAGAGGTGAAGTAATGCCCGGGTTTGAGTTGTTCAATGATGTCTTTGATTAGGAATGAGGGATTATCTTGCCAATTGAGGGTTTTTCGGATAAAGAGATCTTTCTATATCATTCAGCATGGGATAAGAAAGTACCTAAAGAGATCATGACTGAGATGTTGCTTGCTGAGCAAAAGAAGGGCAAAGAAAATATCAAAGTTAAAGATCCACCCAAGCTAGACCTAAAAGTTGGAGAGGCATCTGATGCCACCAAAATTGAAGATGATACTTTCATTGACATTGTTTATGTTCCAGAACTTTTTGATGAGAACAATGATTCCTTTTTTTATTATATTAATAAGATGAACAATTTTGCTTACGTGTGTGTTGTTTTTCCTAATTTCAATATGCATAATCATGACCATAAATAATTCATATTGGACATTAATTCAATAAACACATATTCATTTAATATCAGAACAAAGGAAAATTTCAAAGAAATTTTATTAGCATCATACATAACTCCTGAAAAGAGAGAAAAATTTGGGAGAATATTGAAAAAATATTGAAGAATCTTTGTTTGGATCTATAAGGACATGCCAGGAATAGATTGTGAGATAGCTGAACATGCTATCTCAACCTATTTAGGGTGTAAGCCAATCAAAAAGAAGCTTAAAAGACTTAGGCCAGAGTGGGTTGAAAAGGTTAAAGATAAAGTTAGAAAGAAGATAGAGGCTAAGTTCCTAGTAGAGGTCCAGTACTATATATGGTTAGTGAATGTAGTCCCTGTGGCTAAGAAAGATGGAAGAGTCAGGGTCTATATGGACTATAAGGACTTGAACAAAGCTTGGCCTGAGGACAACTTCCCTCTACCCCACATAGATGTTTTGGTAGATAATGTAGCCGCTTATACCATGTACAACTTTATGGATGGGCATGTTGAGTATAATCAAATTTTGAACAAGTTATGGATAGGATCAAAATGGCCTTTATCACTAAATTGGGTACCTATGCCTATTGGGTTATGCCTTTTGAACTTAAGAATGCAGGTGCCACCTATCAGAGGATGGCGACTAGGATATCAGATGACTTGATCCATAAAGAGGTGGAGGTATACGTGGATGATATGATGATCAAGTCAGCTACCTGAGAAGGCTACTTTAAGGCATTAGAGAAGTTTTTTCAAAGGATTGATAAGTATAATCTTTGCCTTATCCCAAAGAAGTGCATATTTAGAGTTACTTCAAGTAAGCTTTTGGGGCATGTAGTGAGCCAAAAAGGGGTAAACATAGATACTAACAAAGCAAAGGCCACCAATGAGATGTTTATGCTTCAGAAAGAGAAAGAGGTTAGAGAATTTCTATGTAGGATTCAGTAAATAAGTAGGTTTATAGCCAAGGTGACTTCAATTTACGAACTAATATTCAAGCTGCTTAGAAAGGATTAGCTAGTTATTTGGAATGAAGATTGCCAAAAGGCATTTGACACCATCATAGAATATCTTATGCATCTACCAGTGTTGAGGTCACCTCAGGTAGGCAAACCTTTGATCTTGTATTTAGCCATAAAGGATAGTTTAGTAAGGGCTATGATGGCTTAGAAGGATGACTTTAGAATTGAGTACGCAGTTTAAGATCTCAGCAAAAAGTTTCTTCCTTATGAGGCTATATACACAGAAATTGAAAAGATCTTTCTAGCAGTCATTTAGGCTTTGAAGAAACTAAGGCATTATTTCCATTCCTACAGAGTACAAACGGTAGCTAAACAAAACCCTTTTAGGTATTTACAGGAAGTACCCTCACTCTTAGGGAAGATAGGTAGGTGGTTAATCCTTTTACATGAGTTTGACATCGAGTTCATCACTAGGAAAACCATTAAGGGAAGAGCTATAGTGGAATTCCTAGGTGATTAACCATTTGAAGTACAAGAGATAACCTACAAGTTTCCTGATGAGGATATCACGACTATAACAATTCAGGGTTAGCAAATGTATTTTAATGGAGCTATGAATAACAAACAAGTTGTTGTGGGAGTGATTTTAATAACCCTAAAGGGAGAAAAGTTGCCTTTAGCTAAGAAACTGAGGTACAAAGCTACAAATAACGAAGTGGAGCATGAAGCCTATATCTTCGGGTTAGACCCCTTGCTAGCCATGGGGGTAAAATCTACAAAATTGTTTGAAGATTTATCTTTGGTATTCTATCAATTGAGGGGTGAATGGTCAATAAAAAAAGAATGGTTATTGCCTTACATTAAGTGTTTGAAGGCTTTAAGTGGCCAGTTCAAAGTTTGCACTTTTGGGTACATGTCTAGAGATGAGAATCAATTAGTAGATGCCTTAGGCACCTTAGTGTCGATGTGGGATAACCCAAAAGGAGTAAGTATGAAATTGGTGTTGATCTCAAGTTCTGACAAGCCGTACTTTAAAGTTAAACAAATAATGGACATTGAGGTGGATGATGGGAAACCCTAGTACTATGACATTCATAATTATTTAGAAAGGTCAGTATTTCTAGAGGAATCCACTGAAAAGGACCACAGGATGATTTGTAAGTTGTCAGCTCAGTTTATTACTTTGGATGGAGTGTTTTATAAGAGATAGCCTAATGGTATTCAACTGAGGTGCTTGAATGAAAAGAAGGCTAAGAAAGTCATAAAAGAGGTACATGCAAGAGTATGGGGAGCGCATATAAATGGATTGGCTTTAGTGAAGAAGATCATGCATCAAGGATTCTTTTGGCTTACAATGGACACTAATTGCTCTAAGTATGTCAAAGAATGTTAGTTATGTCAATAGAATGCAGATTTAAGACACTTGGCCATTCATCGCATAGGGTATAGACATTATAGGCATGATTCATCCACTAGCCTTGAATGGAAACATATTCATTATAGTTACCATAGATTACTTCACCAAGTAGGTAGAGGCTGAATCCTTTAAGTAGGTAGATACTAGGGACATGGTTATGTTCATTGAAAGGAACTTGATATACAAATGCGATCTACCTCACCACATAGTGTCGACAATGGATTGTAGTTTTTTGGAGAAACTAAGTAGATGCTCAAAAAGTATAGGGTTCAATGTAGCACCCTTATCCTTTAACCTAAACATATCACTTTATTCTTCTCATTACGCAAGATTAACAGTGCAACTTAAATATAAACCAACTATATAGAGAACATATATTCAAACTTAATACATATGAGTGTTATACTATCATAACTTTACGATATACATTAAAATCTCTTTACATAATACAAATGATAAACATCTATACATACAATATTTTCAATACCTTAACAACTTTAATTATATATATAAAGAGCCCAAAAATAAAAGTCTATACTAGTCTCTCTCGATGACTTGAGTTGGCCATCCTGTAGCAGATATCACCTCAAAAACCTACACAGATGAAACACCCGTGCTAAGCTATAAAGCTTAGTGGGGAACTAAAATCATTATAAATGACCACTCACAGTGATCGTCAACAAGCACATATCATACCTCAATTATAACAAAGCTTTTTTTTAAGAAATGAATAAAAATCCACCAGTTAAATCATATTACGGAAATCAAAAAGTTCAACGATAAAAATTACATTGATACTTTAATCACCATATATAATCATGTAAGCTCCAATGTCTTATGGCTTTAAATTCAACTATTTATCATGTGATTAGTTTCTGAATTGATACTAAACCATAAAAGCATAACTATCTATTATCTTTTCATCTATTCTTGTATGTCTTTGATATATATACACATTAGAATTAAATAGCAAATCAACACTTCCAAATACCATGGGTCTTAGATTTACATACATCGCACCGCAAATAACAAACACACATTCATTAAATGTGTACGTATAAACAATGTGAACCCATAATTATAATCATAAGAAAAATATTTCAAAAACAATGGTTGTTACTGTCTAACTCTTATAATCTTTAATATGCAATATGCTTATGCAATTATAAAATTGTTGCGTCCATTAGATATTATAATACTCTTTAACCTAATAAAAGTTCCTTCATAAATCATGTATTGGCATATATATAGAAATAAGGTTTATGATCACAAAGGACATATATATATCATCAATTTAATCAAAGTATTAATATAACGCAAATTCATCATTTAACAATTAGCATGTATTTTTGATACTAGCAGTATTGCTTACATATATTTACTATTGCTCATTCTTATAGATGCGGGTTTCATATGCAATAAAAGGAATTTTATATGTAGAATAGTATGAAGTCAATTAAGAACATTCATGCCTTATTAAACTTTTCTTAACCTTTGATAATAAAGCCTACACTATTCTAAAGAGGTAGATAACGAGTTATACTATAGCACCTGAAGGTACAAAACTGTTGATTATAACGGTGGCACCCGAAGGTATAAATAAGATACCCGGAGGTATTAAACGGTGATCCCTTGTATGGATAAAACTGTATGATAAATCGGTGGACCCAAACGAGGTCAAACAAATAACATGGACCCAAACGGGGTCAATCAAATAACATGGACCCAAATAGGGTCAATCAAATAACTTGGATTGGTCAAGCGGACCCAAACGGGGTCGGCTACAACCCAAACGGAGTTGTTCAAATCAACTCTAACTTTTAAACCCAAATAGGGTCGCTGTAACTTTTAATTTCAAGTGGATCTAAACATGCCACTCTGTTCAGAAGCAGCTGCAAGGTACCCTTATAGGCATGCCTATCTATCCACATCCTAGACTCAATGCAGGCAATTAAATCCCTTTGATTTATCTTTCGAATAATATACATATATTCACATGTATACTCTTATATAACTATGTACAAGGTAATCGTATACATGCTTATGTGCAACTTTCTGTAAACATGTGATCATATGTACTACTGGGTATTGCTATTCTGTACTTTGCTATTTTCTCATCAAATACATATTGATGTTCATACATATATATTCATGTATATAAATGAGCATGGTGTCATAGATATGTACACGTATAAATTTTCAATAAAGTTGTTATATTGAGCACAATTAAGTATTATTATTTTATATTTGTAATCCTTATAAATAATGTAACTATTTCACATATGTATTATGATAATCATATGCGTACATACATGCTTTACTATCCCTCTTTCTATGATATTTTCACCACTATAATTATATGGAAACAACATGTATATACATTATTATTATTTCATAAACATACATCAATACAATCCATTGTGTAACAATACTATACATCTTATATTTACAACACATCATCATTTATCAAGCTTAGATTGGTGTGTTGAACATATATGATCAAATTATTATATTCAATAAAGAAAATTCAATTATACATATACCTTTTTCCCAAGGTTATCACTTAATCCTTATGTGTTCATATTTTGTTCATATCTATACACACATATAGATAGATGTATATATACATACATATATAGACATATAGATATACAATCTTAAATACACACGTGAATATGCAAATATATGTAAGCACATAGCACTATAACTATATGTTATCTTATAATAACATAAGAGTATAAGCATACAATCATAACTATACTATTTTCAAAAAGTAATATTTATTATGATTGTACATGTACTAAATATATATCTACAAGTTCCTTTAAATTCAAAATTATTTTTACGTTAAAGTATTTACATTTCTCTATATACTTGTAACATATTGTAAACCAATTCTTCAATGTTAAATTAGTCTACATATCTTTAGTTTCTCTTTTAAAGCCTATTAGAATCATAAATATATCTAATTATATGCCTTTTTTTAAACAACACGGTAATTAAGTTCTTAAATAATTTACCAAAGTTATTTATGTACACTTCCAACTAATTATATGAGATGACATTTCAAAATTTCATGGACAGATTCTAGTGACTAGTTTGCACACTAAATTAGATGTAGTAAATGACAATTTTAGAAGAAATGATCTTATATAAACTTATTCCTCTATATTTCTATTTTTTGAAACATTAAAAATCATCTCATTATCATATCTACAACTCACGATATTTTGAAATTACAGAAGGCTGATCCAGTAACAGTGCAGCAGTTAATTCCGGTTTTCAAACTAAATTTAGAAAAATTTAGAGACAAATTTAGGATTTGTTTTCTGCATATAAAATTTATATATGGAAGTTTGGATTCAATCCAAATTCGAATTACCATATTTTAAGTTCTCTAACTCAAGTTATAAGCAAAATACTACTATTTGTTCAAACTAACCCAAAGACAGATTTTTTTAATGTCACTTTAAAAATTCGTAGAATAAAATGTGTGTAGAATCAGATATACATTCCTTCACAATAATTGTGCTCCTATATGTCTAGTTTATCCAGAATTTTATATGCTATCATTTTGACTTCTCTACCATGACTTATGCCCGAAATACTATAATCTGTTCTTTGACAGTAATTAACAGTTATATGAATTTCAAGGAAATTTTAAGGAAAGTTAGTGGCCGATTCAGAAGTGGCTTCCTTCCATAAAAATATACCTTAATGTCTTAAAAAAATGTACCAACTTAAATCATTCAATTTACTGTCCTAAAACCCAAGATATTAATAAATCAATACAGCTAGGTCAGGTAAACTCAAACCCAGAATTTTAATTGAAGTTTGCATTTTAACTAAAATTTGTAATTTTTATTCCTTATGAAATTTCTCCACATCATAAACACATGCAAGACCAGAATCTACTATAAATCATAATACTAATCTCAAAGATACTCATTACACATAATAACTCTTTTGTTCTTAACAAAAATATTACATGCAAATGAAAGAGTTCCCAAACCTATTTTGAAATTCCAACTCTCTTCAAAATCTTCTTTCGCTCTTCTTATTTGCTTAAACCCTTGAAAGAATCTTTAAATCCAGCCTTCCTTCTTTGGATAAGATAGAAATTTGAAGATGTTCTTTGGGTGAAAGGGGCCGGATTCTATGCTAGAGAATGAGAAGTTTCAAACTTTTTATGAGAAAGTTAGAAAGCAAATTCTTTAAGAGAAAGAGAAAGAAGTGAGTAATTTGGTTTCTATTTATTTTTTTCCTCAAAATGACTTCCCTATCTCCTTCTACTCATAATTCCCTCTCTAATTTGTACAAATTCAGGTTTTATAATGGAATGAAAATTCTCTTTTTGATCCTTCAAAATTTTGCATGTCCCACTTTTTCCTATACAATTTTTGCATGTTACAAATTGTGCTTTCACCTTTTTACTTTTCTTAAATCAACCCCTCACATTCTATCTCTTTTTAAAATTAACCCCACTTAATCTTTATTTAAACATTGGCCTCTAAATTTATATCATTTTTTTATTTAGTCCTCAAACTATATATTATCACTTGACTATTGTATCCTCTATCACAGGCAGTTTTCTGAATTCGATTTGTATGTAATGTTTGACCTTCCAAAAGCCATTTTTAGCAAATGTTATCTTCTACAAACTTGTTGAAATATGTTTTTAGTTTCTAAAACATCAAGAATCATTTCAAAATCATTTCTATATTTTCAGATATTCACTTAACACTGAGGTCTGCTCCTAGTGACTAGGCAGCAGACTGTTCCAAATTTTATGTTTAATTATAGCATAGTTAAATACAGATTTGAAACTTGTTTTCTTCATATGAAATATAGATATGGATGTCTATTTTCAAACCCAATTGGAATCATCTAATTTGGTGCTCTATAACTCGAGATATAGGCAAAAGAGTGCCACAAGGTCAAGTAAAATGTGATAATCCATCCAATAATGTTTAATTAGACTTTGCTAATGTGAAATTGCCCTTGAATTCTACTAGGGCCTATTTTGGGTCCTTAAATTCAACACCATAGGTCCTCTCTTTATTGACCTCAGGCAAATAGGGCAGTTAAGGTGGCTAACAAGAATGTTAAAAGGATTTTGGCCAAGATGGTACGAACGTACAAAGATTGGGCCGATATACTACCTTTTTCATTATAGGGCTGTAAAACTATAACCAGAGCTTTAACAACAACTACTCTATTTTCCCTAGTTTATAGGATCGAATATGTACTACCAGTATAGATTGAGCATTAGTCTTCAAAGGTGGTTTTAGAAGTAAAATTTCTAGAAATAAAATGGGCTAGATAAAGGTTGTTGCATTTTAACTTACTATATGGTGATAGGATGCAAGCTTACTATGATATATAGATTTACCAAAAGAGATTAGCTTGCTTATTTGGGGAAAAGGTTAGAAGCATCCTTTGAAAGAGGGAAATTTGGTGTTCAAATAGATGAGACCTAGGATTTTAGACATTTGGGCAAAGTTCGAGCCCACTTAGGAAGGACCTTTTATGCTAAAGAAGTTATTGTCTATAGGATCTACTATTCTAACTGATAGCAATGGTAATGAGTTTAGAGAACTAGTAAATTTTGACTGATTAAAAAGGTTTCATGGCTAAGATAAAAAGATAAAAAGAAGAGAATAACTGTCTTGTGGGTTGAAAATTAAAATAATGGTGGCCTTACTAAAATTAGGCACCCCATTTGGGTGAAAATTGAAAAAAGCATCCTCGGCAAAAATTAGGAGCTGAGAAAAAATAATCAATCAAGAAAAACTCAAAGGGCTAATTGATGATAGGAGTTATAATGCTTTTAATTTTTTTTTTTGAGATTAAGTAATATGTGTCATTAAGATGATGTTGAATGATGGTCATGTGTAATGAAATCAGAAAGAAAAGTCACATTTGTATCTGAAACGTTATTAATGTACTCAAAAGCAGTCCTATCTTTTCATATGTTTAAACTTTAAAAGTTCTAATGAAAATAAAAACATGCTTTATGATAGCATCTAATCTAGTCTATCTGTATCACATTGCTCTCTCCCTCTACGTGCCTAAGGTGAAATGTCCTGTTGTCGACAACTGGACTCATGACCCACTACTTGTATTTAATGGGAGTGGTAAAGTCACTGGCACTGATCTTAAGAATGACAATCCTTATAAGAAGTTAGGCCCAGATCCTCCGATAGTAGCTTGTTAGAAAAGAAGTAGAGAGTAGACCACCATGAAAACCTAATTAGCACTTGTAAATATCCTGATGATCCTTATACTAACGATCATAGCAAGCAGTGATATAGAAGGTGGCCTAATGTAATCCACAGAGAGGGACACATCCAAAAGGTCCATCCCGAACCATATAAGAGATAGGCAACCAAGAGCACCTAAATGCAATATCACCATCTGCTAAGTAAGCCAACCAAAAAATTCCCTCATGAATTAAATAAGACTCACACTATTGAGGCCTAAGGTTATAATGCCTTATGGGATAAGTGCTCGTGGCTCTGACCCAAAGAAGGGTTTTCAATAGTAGCTTCAGCTTTTCATTTAGCCATACCTAAAAAGGAAAAAGAGAGAGAAGAAAGAAAAAATAAGAAAAAAAGATGGAGAGAGAATAAAAAAGAGAGAAAAAGCCATTAGGGTTAATTGGGTTCATCTCAGGAAAAAATAAGGTAAGAAAATATGTGAAAATTCAGAAAAACACATTTTCTAATAAGAAAAGCTAGTGTAAAAACCCACAAGGGGTGTACTATCTTTTAAATAATGACGTACTTTGAGCAAGAAGGGGCTGCCAGTAAGACGAGTAAGAGGGTCATCATGAACAGCATCTAGGCCAATAATCATCTCTGTAAAAACCAAAGGAAATAGGTTATGCTCTCTACGTATATCATCCATGACATTGAACAACCCATAGTCTCCAGTCAAGTCATCTGAGCATACCAATAAGTATCGATCAAAATAACAGAGCAAAATCATGCCAGTCTAGAACATAGGCACATCATCAAAATTAGCCAAGACATCAGTAAGCCGCTCTAATGAAAAAGTCCTCCCTTAAGGTACTAAACCTCTTGCCTCATAAGGAAGAATACATAAAGCCTAAGTCAGCTCTTTGGGATAGCCAAAGACAATAGAAGGCAGATAGGGTTAAGTACCAAGTGCAAATCTCACACCAACAATTTTAGCAAATTCTTTAGGCAGGGGGGATATCTCTTAAGACATGAATCTAAAGACATGGAACCTTGGGTCACAATATCATATGGCAAATAAAGTCAAGGTCCTATCAAACTTCACTCCCCTCAAAAATCTCCAATTAGTGTATAGGGTCAAAATTAGGTCTTCCCAAGTTCTCAAGTCATCTACAATCAATGTAATTTTGTCATAGTCGAGGTCGGTATAGTGCACATATTCAAGTGGTAAAAATATAAAAATAATAAGGAGAAATAAATGAATAAAGGAAAAATGACTGCAAATAAAAAAGAAAAATGAGGGGAGGTCAAAAGGCACAAAGACCAAGGAAAATTTTAGCTATTTATAGAAAAGGTGTGATAGACGCCTATCCCTTGAGGGGTGAGCCACAACCTACCCTTCTGTCACCCATGGTCTAAATGAATCTTTTTTACATGTCCCATGCATGGCACATTTATTTCTTGCACTTTCCTTCTTATCATTTTGCAGGAATTTCAAGGGACCCCTTATTGATATGGAATCTTTCGGAAGATTTTTGAAATTCAGAGAATTAAAAAATTCATAAAGTATTTTAATTCAAGAAGTATTTTGAAAAAAAATAAGAAAAAAAAGAAAAAAAAGAAAGAAAAGTGAAAATAATAAGTGATGTTAAAGGAAAATTAAAATAAATTATTTTGTATATACATGGATATGTACAATAATAAATGTAAATAATATGATGTAAAATTGTAACAATAAAACTTGAAATAGAGAAAAATAACAAAAGAAAAAGAAAAAATAACAAAAGAAAAAAAATCAAAAAAGTCAAAAAGAGTTGACATACGGGACATATAAAGCACTGTCTGCCACTAGCAAGAGATGCCTTGTCCGTCTGTCGCTCGAAATTTTGAAAATAAAAAATCTCTTCCTCTTTTTCTTCTTCCCTATTTCCATAACTGCCATTGATGTTTTTTATAGCTTTTTCTCGATCTTTGTTTCTCCCTCATTTTTTATCCATTTTACAAGCCATTTGCATGGAAATCCCCCTTGAGTCGATGCGTACATTGAGGTATCATTTATTTTGCCTTCCGTCATGTTTTTATGTTTCCATTTTCTCCACTTCAAGTAAGTAATTCTTTACTTTTTCTCTCTTTTTTATTTTTTCATTGTGAATTTCTCGTAATAATGTCATTGGGATTAATTTAAGACATCTAATTACGTTTTTCTCTTTTAGTTCATATGAAATGACTTATATTTTTGCTTAATACCTATAGGAATTTGATTAGGCTTAAACCTGTGAATTATGTTATTTAGTGACACTTTAGTTTTCTTTAACTAACAAGGCAAGTGTATGAAGATGAACATGTAAATAATGCTATTTTAGCTTAGTTTAATTTAGTTTGTATTAAACTTAATAACACATCAATGTAGATAAATTTTCTAAGTCATATTTTAGCTGCACTGACAGTCCTGGGTTAGTCAGTGTAGTCAACATAGTCTGTTTGTAGGCCATGTGTAAAGGCAAGAGGGTAGATATTGCGCACGAGATCATTACTAGCCTACTTAGAGTTGCTACCCAGCCAACATCGCAGATATACATTGAGGGAGTGGTGACCCAACCATTACTGGATCTAAGGGAAAATGAGAGGATATTTTGTTTGCCACTCCAAAAGGATATTTTTGTAGATATACAGGCTGCTCCAAGGATAAGGATTGTCGAGCCAGTATAAGGGCAAAAGAGCCAGTACGAATTATTGATTATCCCTAAGACTAGGTAGAGGTATGGATTAGATCCCATTTTGATAAAGCTACCAGTAGAGGGAGAGGATATAGACCAGGTTCGGCCACCTCAAGTACCTCTAGTGCCACCAGCTCAGCCCGAACATTAGCAGGAGGAGCCACAAAATCCTCAGAGGGCAGACATAGACTCTAAATTTGAGATGGATATGTAGGTGAGTTTGGACGAGCTCTTTGGTGGATCACCTCATCCTCCAGTGCATCCACGGTCACCCATCAAATCACGACAGTCACCTTCTAAGAGATCAAGGAGGTATTCACCATACGGCCATCCAAAGGCCTCCACTTTCATTACTCCTCTACCATATGGGCATTCTGAAGCATCTACATCCACTACTCCACCACTAGTGCAACCGACATTAGCACTATTGCCTAGTGATATTTCAAGGAGGAAGTTTGCTATAGAGGAGGCCAACAGGAGGACGAATCAAACTCTATAGGCAGTGCTGACCTTGGTACAGTCCTTGTAGACTCAACATTAGGCTAATATGCAGGGTATTAAAGCAAACCTAGTAGCTGTAAGGTAGAGATTTGATGCAACCTTATAGGTGGTTGATAACTCCTTCACCTAGATCAAACAGTAGGGAGATCGTATCGAGATAGAGGTTTCTAGGAACAAACAGGCTATGATAGAGACTGAAGAGTAGTTGAAGAGGTATATTAGGAACTTGAGAGATGATTTGATAAGGTACCTAGATTAGCATTTTAAAGTAGTCCCAAGGATAAGTACGAGCTCAGAGCACCTGGCTGAGGTGATAGGGCAGATTCTGTAGTCATAGTCAGCTGCATTACCTAAATTTGAGTTCAAATTCAAATAGTAGGAGGAGTGTAGACACTAGGTCTCGAAGAGGTTTTTGTCAGGCTTACTAAATGAGGAAAACTACTCTTTAAAAGAGGGTGAATCGAGGATAGTAAACCCTCTTTGTGTTGAAATCCTTTTTCGAAAAGCATTTTTTAACATGTTTTTATTCTTAATTTGAGCGATCAAGTGGAGCAAAGGGTTGAATAGTGAGAAATATCTTTGATTGAGGGCTTAAAAGACAAATTAGGTAGGTTCTAAGCCTTACACCCATGTATATGAGCTTGTACGCCCTTGCGCATAAAGAATAAATCATTGTTCGGCCAAGTTGGCATTTTTCTCCATTTTTACATTTGTACAGCCATGCATTTTGAGAATCTTGCCTTTTCAGGCAAGTGGCCTTACACACTCGAGTTGCATGCCTATACAATCTTATGCGTATGCCACATAGCCTAAAAGTGGGTGAAATCTTCAAAACCAAGTTAGTAAGTGGATTGACTTACGGGTATGCACACTTGTGCATGTGCCCATAAATGCCCATGCATTCTTCCTTATATAAGGAATTGGCTGAGTACTTTGCAGAAGGTTGGAGAAATTGATTTTGAAAGGTAGTATTGTCATTATAAAGGTTTTTAAAAGCTTTCAAGTTCAAAAGATTATTTTTGGCACTTAGCTCTTTATACTTTTCCAACTGCTTTTGATTGTTTCAAGACATAAAAGGTGCACGAGTCTAACATTCAACAATCTAATCGAGTAAGTACACTAAAGTTAATATAAAAAGGCTTTCTCATTTTTTTGATTATCATAAGTTTTAGTCGTTAATTTTATTTGTCGCACATTTATTGTATGTTCATCTCTACTTGTTCTAGGTTGTGTTTCTAAGGGTATACTACTGTGTGGTCGAAATTATTAGGTTATTTTGCAAAATTTCTTTATTATTATTTTTGGTTTTGTCTTATCACAAAGGTTTAGTTTGAAAATCATGTTTTTACATTTAATATTCCCTTTTGGATCTATTGTTGACAAGGACTTTATTTAAAAGGAAAAGAAAACTAGTCTTCACCAGGCCACAACTGCCATACATCACCTAGTGCAAACTCATGCATTATGCAATGTAGGCCCAAAATATATTTTCTTGCTTGTCAAAGTAAAAGAGTCAACCGTGTGTCCCCAAATGCATACCAGTGCATTTTCGACATACATATTGGATCTTTATTTTTCTTTCGATTTATTTCATTTAGTTTTTATATATATATTCTCCTTTTTACTTATTATTATTATTATTATTATTATTATTATTATTATTCCTGCGGATAACCCTTTTGTAAGCACAGTTAGGTGAGCATTACGAGTAAGTCTTTAACTCTCCTATTTCTATTAAAAAAACCTTTTTTGACTGCAAATGAAAAATGTCACAAAAATTATTTATATTAAAGAATCAGGGTATTTCAGTAATCAAATCAGACCAGTGTCCATATTTTTACCTAGGAAACTCAAGTGTAAAAATTAGCTTTCAATAACGTTAATGATTCTTGTATAAAATTAAACAACATGGGACATTTCTTAAATAAAATTGGGACTGGCAAGTCCTCATCTTCAAACACTCACAATGAAATGCATCTTCAGTAACTCACATGCGAGGATCGAAGTCCTTATAAAAAATGTTGTAATAAATTGCTCGATTTATGGATGTCTTTACCGCTTTATTCTATGCCATGATTTACTACTTTCTTACATGATTGGGTGCGCCTTTAATTTTTATATTTGCTCTGATCTTGATGAAAGAAAAGGGATAACACAATTAATCTTAGAGCCGTTATGTCACATTTATCAAAGGTAAAAATAAGAGCAGAGTTCCAAACTATCTCTACGTTTTTAGCCTCATGAGATTAGAACACCATTTTTCCCAATGTTCTATTGGGTAGAGACCCTTAAAATAGCTTTATGGTGCCTAACAAGATGCCTCTCGACTACAAATTGTTAAAGATGAGATAGCGACACCTTGATGTGTCATGTCATGCCTCTCGAGGCTTAAGATTTGGCAATTCGAGTTGAGTCTCTTTCCTATCGTAAAGCGATTAGTCAGTCCAAACAAAGGAACCTTAACTTGGTTAGACCTTAAAAATGGGATTGAACCGCTAAAGGTCAGAGGTTTTCTCACTTGAGCTCGATGATCCTTTAGTTCCGGAGGTAAAATTAAGCCTTAAAAAGAAGAGATAAAAAGCTTTTGATTTATGTGAGATAAAAAGATTTCAGTTAAGAAATGTTATCTTTTTTTGAAACTATATTAGAATTATGATAGAGCTTTAGAATAGGTTAGGTGTCCCAATTTTCTGATGCCAATGTGTTCTCGAAGCACTCCCTTGTCATTCACTGAATCGAGGGTAGTGTTAGGGATAATCACCAGCCCAAATCTAGTACCTTTTTGTATATTAAATAGTGATCCAATGGGTCATTATGCTTGTGATGAGCTAAACCTATTGGCAGGGACCATGCTTAGGTAGCCTTGTAATTGAGTACCTGGACCAAAAGCCTATGTAATAACATAGAAATCTTCACTAGGACGTTTGTAATAATCTCACATTGCTTGTGATGCGGATCTTTGTGCATTAAGTATGACTAGACAAGTCTGGATGTCCACTTATCAAAGGATGCATGCCTTGATAAGCCCATTTTAATTTGCTTGGGTCGACCAAATACGCATTGATCAAAACCTTTTTTGTATGTTTTTCTTGAAAGGCATTATATTGTATAATTTTTGTCGTGCACCATATGTATTCATAAGGATCCCCTACTGACCTATGGATTAAACCCACCTAGGAAGAGGACTTTGACCGTATGTGTGAGAGAAATAAGGTGGAGAGGATTCTTGCTTGTGGTTGTCGATGCTGTTTCTCATGATCATGCATTTGCTCATACATCATACTGACAACCCCCATTTTGGTAGCCATAATAGAGCCATCATTTCCTAGGTAGTTTTGGGGTTCAGATAGGCATTTGGTTAAGAAGTGGTCTGCCAAGTAGATAAAAGAGTTGGTATCAGGATAGAGTTCAAAACTAGGATCTGAACTGGGTATAGATAGTGTTTTAGAAGAGTTTTTAGAAGGGTATTAAAAATAGTCAGAAAGGAAAGTCTTGGCCAAGCTCACTCCCCCGATTGGTTCCTCTAGTTCCTAAGATGCCAATAAAAGGATGGATGATCTTAAGAGAAAGATGATGTCAATATTTTCCATTCTCATAGCCAATTTGGCCTCGATCTCAGCTACTCAGCTCGTTTTGCCAATTGTTGCTCGAGTTAAACCGACTCCTATCATGGAGATTCCAACATCATATATTGTGGTACCCTCACTAGCAATATACATTAGGAATGTGGCTCTACGGGGAATAGAAATGGTTATCACTCGAGGGGGTCCCAAATGTGATTTTTTAATTGATGAAGAAGATGAATTACAAGCCTCTCAAGTACTGAAGAACCTTATCCCTAAGGAGGAAAATCCTACTGTAAGGAAGATGAAAGAGAAGTTGAAGGCTTTGACTAGGATGTTATTAGTTGGAAAGGGAATCAGTCTTGAGGATATTGATTTAGATGGTAAAGATGCTTTGCCTAGTCAATTCAAGATGCCTGACTTGATGAAGTTTGATTGTACATTTGATCTACTGCACATCAAATAGCTGTTTATAAAAAGAACTTCCCTCGTTAAGAGATAGAAAGTAGATTGGGCCTTGTATTGATTGGTATCATAGCTTAGATAGGAAGACTTAAGAAGATTGAGAGAGATTGATGAAGCAATTATTCAAGCAGTATGATTGCAACACACGTATGGAAGTCACTCTAAAGGATTTTGAGTTATTACAATAGAAACCTAGAGAATCATTTCATGAGTACCTCACTCAATGGAGGAATAGAGTTATGGAGATGAAAAGGAAGCCTGACATGTAGGATCATATTCATTTTTTCATTTGGAATGCTAGTCCTTACTTCAAGGAGGGTCTCAAGATGAAGGGATTGAAAGATTAGGAGTCCTTGAAAGATATAGCAATTGAAGCCAAGAAAGAATATCTAGCAAAGAAAGCTACCACTGTGAGTTTGAATAGTGCAGGTTATAATAATAACAAGGTTTCAAAAGCTTAGGATTTGGTAAGAGTGCTGATAACAGTAGTGGCAATGGAGGTAACAATGGAAGAAATGCTGAGGTGTTAACGACAAGGGTCAGCCAACGTCATTGCTCAAAGTTAGGTAATTCATTATCCTTATGCCTTAGTCGTTTGGTGAAAGTGGGAAAGCTACAACCTATGCCACCTAAGCCTGTAAGTAGTCAATGTCTAACAGGACACAGGTCTGATTGGTATTATACACTCCATTAGCATACAGGGCATGAGACTGATTACTATTGTACATTGAGGGACAACATCCAAGACTTAATTGATTCTCGATAGATTTCTTATCCAAAGAAAAGAGCCAAGAAGAAAGAAGCTTACAATGTTATGCCACCACTAGTGTTCATAGTTGGGTTCAAGTTGCCTGAATGGTATGTTCTTAAAGACTTGTATGGTAAGGAGTAATTGGCTATCACTCACAAGGCTCGAAAAGTGGTAACGATTCAAATGTAAGTGCAGATAGGCCAACCAAAGTGGTGGAATCAGTTTGATTAGTGGATGTATGGGATACAGTGGTGAAGTAGGTTCAGTTAAGGTAAAGAGTAGCTAAAGGACTTGTGGGAAACTGATAAAGATGAGAAGGAAGCAATAGATGAAAAGGTGGTCCAAGTTATCACTAAAAGTGGCAGAGTAATGCCTAAGGTTAAAAGGTAATAAAAACCTATTATGCCTATAGAAGAAAGAGCCACAGAGGATAATTTGGTCTTAAAAAAACTTAAAAAGACACGTGTTATGGGGCAATTGCTCTCCTGCAGGCAGAAATTGGAGGAAGCTTTCTGTGAGTTAACTATTGTTTCTACTATATCTCCTTCCAAACTATTAGAAATGGTGAAAGGGAATTCTGAAGAAAAGATTGTGTTCACTAACATGGACCTCCCCCTATAAGGGTGCAAGCATAACTACCCTTTATACATTAGGGCTGAGGTGAATGGTAATGTTGGAATTTATCGGTTACATGCATCTCATACATAAGCAAAATTTAAAATTTTTTAACCAATATTATTGATCTTGCCATGAATATACAATATAACTATATGAGAATAAGAAAAATCACCTTTGATTTTTGTTGAACAGTTAATTTTACTTCACATCGGGTTGTCGCAAACTACAGTGTCCAAAATCGAACACCTCCAATGAGTAATCCACACTAGAGAAGGATAAATTAAACCAAAAATTGGTGTAAAATAAGGTGAGGCTGAAAAACCCTAGAGCTAGCAAGGGAGTGGTGCAAAAGGGAGAGAGAAAATAGAAGAATAAGACTTTCTTATGTGTTTAATCACTTTACCCTAATTCCTCATTAGTTGGACTTTTATAGTCAGGTTAAAATTCAAACTTCTAATGAGATTGAGCTCTTTAAAATTTTTGGAGAATTATTAATTGGGCCTCTGAAATTAATTATAATCATTTGGGCTTAATTAAATCCAAATTAAACCATTTCATAAAAGACTATGTACAAAACCTACAGACTAGGCCCTTGTGCAACTAATTGGATTTAAATACCCAAATGAATTCCAAATCCAACCAAATTAAATATGTAGGTTCCATAACACTTATGTAACATATATAATTAATTTGGTCCAAGAAATAGGCCATTAAGGCCTTCTGTATGGAGTTGGCATGTGGCCCTCTACAGAAGGGCTTCCACACCAGCTTCATTCCTCTGGCCCCTTTATAACTCCTCCAATGAACTTATTAATTATTATATCAGTCCAATAACACTTATAGTTGTCCTATAACACTTATGAGACAATAATAATTAATCATGAAATACATTATTTCAATTAGGTCCAATTTACAGGATATTTCTCAAAAATTCCGCGGGCAATTTTACTTCACTTCTCTACCCTCATAATAATATCAAATATTATTATCCTTATCATTTTACCATTTTATCCTTTTCTCTATATGTGTGTGACCTATTGGGTTCCTGTCCATGTTGGCAGTATAATATGTAATTGTGAGTTCTATCCAAAACTCACATGATTTAAACTCTTTCAAATCATTTTATCAATCCCCATTGATATTTTTGATACATCATTATACAAGTCATGATTGGCCTCTATCTAGGCATCATGACTACCCAAATGTCAGTAAAGTCATGTGGTTTGACTATACCCTTCCATAGAAACAGTTACCGTGCAATTACTCCTTTTACCACTCTTATCTCAATTAGATTCTAAATATGGATTTCTGTCTACTCATATAAATCTAATTATGTATGTTCTATTAATTTAACCATTGTTCCCAAAATGCCCTCCATGGATCTCTATCTATGTTGGCATTTTACTCGGGCCAGAGATTCTCTGAAGAAGGTAATTATAGAATCATGCGAGATAACTTCCCTTATTAAATCTGGGATGGTGAATCCTTTGTCAATCACTCAACTATCTTCAAGTAGGTCATGATATACCCAATCTCCTAACTATGTTCACTCCCAGTTGGAAGTAATCAGTTATGGAGTCAAAGTATACCATTTGCTACTTAAGATAACTTTGGTGATCTCAAGTCTAAGGATACTTGCACAACCGCTATGAAGAGATTCCTCACTGACATAGATTTAATATCCATGTGAGGATTCTCTTTCCAGGTCTCCAATGAACTTGTTCTTCTAACAAGCATCCATATGTTAGCTTTGATTATCTTCCATAATCACAGTTATGAGAACCACTGCTTGAACCATTCAAGAAGTATAACATGTGCTATTCTGTCCGAATTAATAATGTCCTATCGTGTTAATTTTATGACTAGGGATATTTAGATATTAACACATTTGCATGCAATAGACATCTCACATCATGAACACCTTCATGATTACCTTTGCACTGTGTTTATAATATCTAGGACTTCATTCATTAATTTAAGATTTACAAACTCATGTATTTAAACATAGCATTAATAAATGAATGATGCCTTTTATTAAGAATATAAATTTTATACATATGAAAAACATCCCTATTACATGGGCTCTAGGGCATACTCTCTAATAGGTAAACACACTGAATGTGTAATGGTAGATGATGGTTCTTCTATCAACCCTTTATAGCAATGGTGGCTTATGGTATTGACGAGACCATGCTCACTAAGTGTCGATTGACTATAACGGCTTATGATAACTCTAAGGGGAAAGCTACTGGCACTTTTAGGATAGTAGTGAAGATAAGGCCTATCGAGATTGAGGAAGAGTTTGTAGTGTTACAAATAGCAGTTAATTTCTCTTTATTATTAGGACGACCTTAGTTCAACAAACTAGGGGGTTCCCTTCCACCTTACACCAGATGGTTCGAATTCTCCAAAAAGGTGGTATGATAACTATCAAGTCAGCAAGAGAGAATTTAGTTTTTACTTTGAGCATAGCTAATTAGCCATTCAATGAGTTCCACGTAGTGGGGATTGGTGCTAAGGAAGAAGAAATAAATTGTGCAAGCACCCATGCCATTATGATGAAGAAAATGAATTATTTGTTGAGCACTAGATTGGGAAAGAACTCTCAGGGGATCCCTACACCTAGTACTCCAATTGGTCAGAAAAAGAGGAAAGGTTTGGGTTACTGTAAGAATGACGCTAAGAATCAAATGACGCTAAGAATCAACATAAGATATAATCGAGAAAAATTCCTCGTATCTTAGAAAGATTTGTGATAGCATCCAAGGAATGTAAATATTGTGGGGAGGCTAAACCTAAGGTGATTTAAGGAAAGATTATCCCTGGATTCAAGATCTTTGATGATTTCTTTGATTAGTCAGCTAGAACTATCAAGACTATACTAGGGTTTAAGATGAAGAAGTTATGGTCAAGCTTGCTGATTTAGATTTGGAGCACCCCGAGGAGCTACTGATGCTGGAGTCACTAGCCATTAAGGCTAAAGGAAAGGAGAAGGTTGAGTGTGAGGCTATAGTTCTTGAGAAGGGCACACCATCAGAAGAATGAGAAAAATCTGCCACTGTATCAGCCATCCCTGATTTGGATGATGATTCTTTTGCTGATGTAATTTACATTCCTGAATTATTTTATAATGATGTACCCTTTCCTGCTCAAGTTAATAATGTGAATAACTTTTCTTATTTGTGCTATGTCTCATTTGATTGCATCATGTATGATCATAATCATAACTCATCATATTTGACATTAATTAAGCAAACACTACTCCATTTAATCTCGAAACCTCAGATAACCCTAAAGAGATCCTGATTGCCTTCGATATAACTCCTAAAGAGAGGATAAAATTTGAGAGAATATTTAAAAAATATGAAAAAGTATTTGCCTAGACTTATGAAGACATGCCTAGGATTGACAAAGATGTTGCAAAACATGCCATTCCAACATATCGGAATAATAAGCTAGTAAAGTAGAAGCTTCGATGACTCAGGTCAAAATGGGCAAAAAAGTTCAAAGAAGAAGTGAAGAGATAGATTGAAACAAAGTTCTTGGTTAAGGTCCAGTATCCCATGTGGCTAGCCAATGTTATCCCTATTGCTAAGAAAGATGGAAAGGTGCAAATGTGCATAGACTATCAATATTTAAACAAAGCTTGCCTAAAAGATGACTTTTCACTCCCCCACATAGATCTATTGGTCGATAGTGCAGTGTACTGCATGATGTATAGTTTTATTGATGGGTATGCGGGTACATTCAAATCTTAAACAAGATAATAGATAGGGTGAAGATGGCCTTTATTACCGAATAGGAAGCTAATGCGTATAAAGTTATACCGTTTGGATTGAAAAATGCTGGAGCTACTTATCATCGAATAGCTACTAAGATCCTTGGTGACTTGATCTATAAGAAAGTCAAAGTATATGTCGATCATATGATAATTAACTCATATACAAGGGAAGGGCATTTTGAGGCTTTAGAAAAGTTTTTCCAGGTGATCGACAAGTACAATCTTCATCTCAATCCAAAGAAGTGTGTGTATAGGGTAACCTCAGGCAAGTTGTTAGGGCATGTTGTCAACCAGAAAGGGATAGAGGTGGATCTAGATAAGGTGAAAGCCATTTGGGAGATATCTAGATAAGGTGAAAGCCATTTGGGAGATACCAGTGCCAAAAAAAGAAAATGACATCAAAGGGTTCTTAGGATGGATTTAGTATATCAACTAATTCATTGCTAAGCTCACCTCTATATGTGAGTCAATTTTTAAACTTCTAAGGATCAACCGGTTAAGTGGAATGATGATTTTCAGAAGGCCTTTGACACCATCAAGGAATACTTGCTATATCCTCAAATTCTTTAGTGCCCAAAACCATCAAAGCCTTTAATCCTATACATAGTAGTGGGAAAAGGTTCAGTAGGGGTCATGTTATCTCAAGAGGATGATACCAGAGCTAAGTTCATCATGTATTACTTGAGCAAGAAGTTTTTGCCATATGAGGCCAAGTACACAGACGTGGAGAAAATTTTCCTAGTGGTGATATGGGCTTCAAAGAAGTTAAGGCACTACTTTTTTTCCTACAAGATTCAAGCAATGGATAAACACAACCTGTTCAGATACCTTCAATTAGTACCATCCCTATTAGAGAAAATGAGAAGGTGGTTATTGCTCTTACAAGAATTTGAAGTGGAGTATGTGACTAGAAAGATGAACAAAAGGAGGGTAATTGTAGAATTCTTGTCGATCACCCATTGGAAGGAGACCAAGTTGAGTACGAATTCCCAAATGAAAGTGTCAGTGCCATGATGATCTATACCTTGACGAGACTACCAATAATAGAGGAGTTATAGTGGCAATCATTCTTATCACACTTGATGGTGAGAAACTCCCTTTAGCCAAAAAAACTGGGGTTTAAAGTGACTAACAATGAAGCAAAGTACGTAGCCTGTATACACAGGGTGGAAGCCTTGATAGCACTAGGAGTGAAGACTGTCAAGGTGTTTGGGGATTCATCCTTAGTAATTCACTAAGCCAAGAGAGAATGGTTTATTAGAGAGGAAAGGTTGGTACCTTATGTAGAATATCTAAGGAGATTGAGCGGCCAGTTCGAGACATGCACCTTCAGACACATACCATGAGATGAGAACCAATTGGTAGCTTCCTTAGCAACCTTGGTATCGATGTGGGACAACCCTAAAGGAATAGTTATGAGACTAGGAATAGTCACAAGCTCAACCAAGCCATGCTTTAAAAGTGAGAACCTCATGAGTTTAGACAAATACAATGGAAATCCCTAGTACTATGATATCTAGAATTATTTGGAAATCGTCTAGCCACATCATTAGTGTAGATGGAATTCTATATAAGAGATAGGTCGATGGCATTTAGCTAAGATGCCTAAATGAAAGGAGGCAAAGAAATTCATGGAAGAAACTTTTACGGAGGTATGTGGGGCCTATATGAATGGATTGACATTAGCTAGAAAAATTATACGACAAGGATTCATTTAGTTGACCATGGACACCGATTGCTCTAAATATGTAAAGATTTGTCACCAATGCCAACAATATGCCGACTTAAGTCATCTGTCAATTTTGGAGTTGTGCAATCTGTCCTCATGGTCGAAATGCAAAAAGTGTACCAAATCGACAAGTAATAAATTGGGATATTTTTAAGACCATAAGTATCGAACCCTAGGAAAATGAATTGGTGCAAGACAAATTGATTAATTGGCAATATCTGCTTAAAAATTACCCAATTGTTGTTGGCTATGTGTATTTAGTAATAAAAGTAATTAAAATGAAAGATGAATAAATTGCAATGTATGAGTTAACAAAGAAATTAAAAGCAAAAAATATAAAACGTATAGATTAACAATTATGAAAGACGTTGTTCAAGAATCTAATCCTCCCTATTCCCATACAAGGTTCATTTTAACATAAATTCATACATTTTAGATGTGGAAAACCCATCTAAACCCCTACTATCCCATTCTGGAGCCTACTACTCTAACTACCCAGTATCTCATTCCGAAGCCTACCCCGATAGCTAGTATAAGCATAGGTCCCAAGACCTAGTTATGATCTAGTATCTCATTCCGAAGCCTACTAGTTCAAAATCTATTTATGTTCCTCTCTTTTTTATATTTTACAACACACAAACCCTAAATCTAATAGCTCCCATTGATAACTCTAAATTAGTGTTTATTTTTAATATATTTTTTTCTATGTTTGCATCTCATTTTGTGTGTTTTTCTTGTTTTAAGTGTTAAAATTATTTTTTTATGCCAAATGAAATTATTTTGATATTTATGAAGTTTTTGAGTGTTTAATGGTGTATTTTTTAATTTTGTGCAGAAACAAAGGCTAGCACTCGGTTGCGACCATTTATCTCAGTCGTGTGCCTTGCAAATCAGTAAAACACACCATTTCACTAATGGACTCAGCTAAGACCATTTGCCTCCGTCGTGTCTAATGCAGATTTCGAGGATGATCCTATCCAGATGGGTGTACTGGGTTAAGACTAAAGTGTCTCAACTGTGTGCTAACCTATAGTACTCTTTTAACTGATTGGACTCAGCTAAGACCATTTTGTCTTAGCCGAGTGCTATCCTAGACCACTATAAAAGCTAATTTCTGTTTGGTTTTAAAAGAGGAATTTTTTGGTTTTTACATTTCTAAGGTTTTTTTCTACAAATTAGCTCGTAGTTTTTCATACATTAGGGTTTTTATACTTAACTTCTATAGATTTACTTGTAAAATTACTCTTTCATTATAGTCTTACATCAAAAATACAAAAATACATAGTTGTAGTTTGATAAGTTTGCATTTTATAATGTTTTTAAGTGTTTTTTAGTTGGTTTATTGTGTTAGTTTTATAGTATTTTAGTTAGTCTAGTGTTTAATTTGTTTAACTTGTGATTTAAGGACTTAATTGTGTTTATTTGTGTTTTTAGGTGTAAAATTGAAAGAAAAAGAAGAAGTTGAAAGATTGAAAGGGAAATTTTGCAAAACAAGAAGCAAAAGATGAAGAAAAGTGTCGTTTAGAGTCCAGTAGAGGACAATTCAGTGGAATCACATTTTGATTCTACCGAATGGCCCTTTTAAAGTGAAGAAAAAAGACCATTCGATGGAATCAAAATGTGATTCTATCAAATGGACCTCTTTTGGAGACTAAACAGGGCGATTCGGTGGAATGGGCTCTTCTACTCTCCCGAATGAGTTTTTGCTGGAGTTTTAGAGGAAGTGATTCGGTGGTTTCAAAATCTATTCTACCAGTTCAAGAGAGTTCATTTAAATAGGAAGTCTTCCATCAATCAGGAAATTTGCCGATGCTCGATTTAGGAAGATGAGGTGGATTAAACTTCTTGTTATGCTTCCTCTACTTTACCTATAAAAAGAAGATTCAAGCCATAAGATAGGGGAGAATAGTTTTAGGTTTTGTTTTTACATAACTAGAGTTTAAGTTTAGTTTACATTATTTGTAATTTTATTTTAAACTCAGTTTTTAGCTTTTAATTATGAAGTGTGAGTAGTTTTTCTTAACTTTTGTTAAGGATACTTGAATCCTTAATCTTTTGTTGTGATGACTTGATTGAGCTTTAATGTTAACCCAAGTTGATTATATCTTAGTTTTAAGCATATTCTTATCTTTGATTTTGTTTGGTTTAATTGTTGGTTTATTGGTTTAAATAACTAAAAGTTGATTTAAGCATCATTAAGGATTTGTATGTTCTTGGATTAATCTTTTGAGTCAATGCATGATCGTTTTCTATTTTGAGATAATTATATCTTGATAATATTGATTAATATTAAGAGAGGAAGAACCATGAATATACTAGAATTAAATTTTCTTGGAAAAGGATTTAATGAAAGTGTAAGAAGTTAAACTAGATCTTTATGTTGAATGTTAAATTGTTTTTAACAAGGAATTTAATATTTAAGAGAGATATTCTTGATTCAAGGTATCAAGTATTATTTATCTAGTTTTTCATAGTTACTTGCATTTTTAAGAATTGAAGTCATTACAATAAAAGGTTAAGGTAGATAGTCCCTTAATGAAAGTTGTTTTTAGATATTCATTGTTACCTTATTTTAATTACTTGTTATTTGTTTTTGGTCATTCATAATTTATTTTTATTTATTATTTCAGTTTTAAATATTCATCATAACTTTTGGGATCTCTTCTCTCTTGTTAAACATAATTTTCATTCTAGAACTCAAAATCTTTTCATACACACACAAGTTTCCCTTGGGTTCGATATTTAGGGTCTTAATCTTTATTTTCCTATATTACTAGCTGATCTAGTATACTTGCTAGACACCGATCAAATTTTTGGTGCCTTGTTGAGGGGAAATACATTGGCATGTGTTATTTATTTTAAGTTTTATATTGAATTTGTGTGTTTCTTATCTCATCTTATCTATTTTTGTTCTAATTCTATTTGTTATTCGTGCAGGTGTCAATAGTTTATGATAAAGAATCGACCAATATAGCCTATTGACCCTGAAATTGATAGGACATTTCATAGGATTAGAAACTTGGAAGCCAACATGAATCTAGAAGATCAAGGAATCCTTAGATATCCAACTCTCATCATAGATCCACCAGCTAGGGTGGAAGATCCACAACATAGGAATGAGCAAGGCAATAATTATTAACCTTAAGGGGATGGGTTTAGACCTAGAACCATTAGGGATTATGCCATTCCTAGGTAGAATGAAGAACATATGACTATTAGGATCCCTCATAACTATCTATTTGAGATTAAGCCTACCGCCATCACTATGGTGTAAAGAAACTAATTTTTGGGTTCAAAGATAAAGGATCCTGCACAACATTTGGATATGTTCTTAGAATTAAGTGACACGATTCAAATACCAAATATATCTACTAATGCCATTAGACTTAAATTGTTTCCTTTTATACTTATAGGTAAAGCTAAGGATTGGTTGCAAATGCTTCCAAATCAATCTATCCAATTATGGCAACAAATGCAAGAAAATTTTTTATGCAAATTCTTCCTACCCACCAAAACTACCCTCATTAGGAAAAACATCAATTAATTTTAGCAGTTATATGATGATCCATTTCATGAGGCTTGGAAAAGATTTAGGAGATTATTAAAAAGCTATCCACACCATGAATTTGCTGTTTATCAATTAATGCATATTTTTTATGTAGGTGTGAATCAAGTTACATGATCTTTATTGGATGTAGCATCAAATGATAGTTTCATGAACAAAATACCTGAAAAAGCATTTCTACTTCTTGATGAGATGGCAAATAATGATGTACAATGGGCCAACTTAAGAGCCACTGAAAAGAAACAGGGAGTTCATAGCATAGATGATTTTGCCACGATAAATGCTAAACTAGAATTGTTAACTAAAGAATTATATGGTTTGAAAGTTCAAAATGTCTCTGCTTTGTCTAATGGAACTGATTTTTATGCAGGAAATCAAGGAGCTATGAAGAATGAGGAAGGAGTAGTAGAGGATGTGAATGCCTTAAACCCATATAGCAATACCTATAACCCAAGATGGAGGAACCATCCAAATTTTGCATGGAGAGAAGTTAATCAAGCATCTACATCAAATTCTCAACCTAGTGATAAGTGTGAAATATTTATAGTTTTTGATATGTTTTTAGTTGTGTTATTTAGTTGTTTTGGTTTTATTTAGGTTAAATTAGAGTTAATTTGGTAATATTTATGTTTTTGAGGTTAATTTTGTGTTTTGTTTGATTTTCAAGTTTAAATTAATATAAAAGGGATTAAAGTGCAAAAACGACAAAGTTTAGGGCTAGAAGCGCAAATATGAGAAATTTAGGCAAGAAAATGAGCGTGCAGTCCAGAGCCTTGACACGTGACCACGTGAAAGTATTGAAGAAATCCAAACGTGGCCACGTGAAGAAAAAAAATAGGAGAATCTGTGGCCATGTGAAAAGAAGAGAAGAGAAGAAATAAGCAAGAAGGAACCGTGGCCATGTGAAAGCAATTGAAGGAATTTTTAAAGACCATGTGACCATGTGGATTCCCAGTGAAGGACCACACGTGGCCACGTGTGGAGTAAGAAAGTACCCGTGCCCACGTGTACTGAAAGAATGTTGAAGGCGTGGCCAGTGATCTAACTTTCCCATATCGCGAAGGATTTCCAAGCTTCCTGTTTAGCAGAATTTGATTCCTATTTTATGACTGGAGTTTAACAAGGAGTCTACTACAATTCCTGCCTATAAATAGCATTCCAAAACACAGAAGAATGATCATCAATCATTAGAATTAAGCTTTGTTTTCTTAGTTATTTTTACGTTCTTTGTTTTTACTGTTTTATTCAAAACGTTGTTTCAATTTTAAGAATGGTTTGTGAGTAGTTTTCTTTAACAAACGGTTACTTTAAGATTTAACGAGGAGAAAATGAGTTTTAATGTCAATAAAATTTTAAAATACCCCTCGTATGATTTTGAAGAATCCATTTGTTTTGTTGATGAAATTCAAGAATGTGTTAATGCAAAACAAGAGGAAATCATTCTTAATGATGAACTTCAAAGTTGTTTAATGCATCCCAAGGAAGTGGAAGAGTTGGTAGCAAAGGAGATAAAGTTGATACAAAATTTAGAACAAGAGCACAGTGAATATGATGAAAGGGAGGATGAACCGTCCCCTCCTAAGGGAGATTCTGAACTTAAAGCAGTTTCATCTCATTTGAAATATTTATTTTGAATGATAATGCTAAGCCAGTAATTAATCCATCTTCATTGATAGGGTTGGATGAAGAAATGCTTTTTGAAATCCTCAAGAAGCACAAAGGAAAAATTGATTGGGCTGTTAGTGTAAGCCCTAGCCCCAATGCATTGTAACGAAACACTTGAAATTAATAAAATGAGGCATTAGTTTTATCTTTTGTATTCCTGTGCATATCAATTGATAAAACTATCCAAGAATGTCGTTTCGGTTTAAGTTATCATGTGTGAGGCACATGGTTGTAAGACCTTGAAACAAACGAGACTTCATTCTAAATATCCCTAGTCAGTCATTGTTATGGGAATAACAATGAATTAAGACTAGTATGCTCTCTCTGATATTATGAGTTCTTTCTTACGGATCATTAGGACAAGAGTGTCAATCAGAGATCATAGATACATGTTAAAGAACATGGTATCTGGATATGATCCGCTCATGAGAACACTACATGGTACAAGTCATAAGTATTTCTCATATGCAAGTTTTGTATCGGAGTTCTTAGACCTAAAATCTTTATGAAACTCTTTATGAATTACTGTGTACTTTGACATACACCTAACGTGCTCGTAACAGAGTGACAAGTACAGGTATGATTGGGTATGCATTAATTCATGTTAGAGAGCATGAGAGAAGTGAAGGGATTACCCCTCTCAATAAGAGAGAAAATATCATCGGCCACTTGATCAGTGAACTGAGAAGTGTATGGCCATACCGAGATGAAATAATGAGTAATCATTATTTATCTGAGAGTTCATTGTCACTGGAATATCAAGAAAGGAATTAATATATATAAGGATGACTAGTTCCATGCCTTATATTAATTCTGATATTTATGGGTAAGGGACTATACAAAATTGCATTAGGTCACTAAATGCCATATGAATTTTCATTTAATTTGGAATGCTATAATATCTTGCTAGAGAATATATATAGCCTTTAAATTAATTTATTAATTCATTGCCAACATTAAATGGACCTATAGGATCGCACACAAAGCATTGGGCTTAAAATATTTAAATTGTGTATTGGGAATTAATTTGGACTTTTATTTAAAGTCAAATTAATGCATAAAATGGGTAAACAGATTTTTGCCTAAAACAGCAAATCTATAAAAACAGTTTTTTTTGCCTAAAACAGCTAGACTGTCAAGGTGCGATTTTGCCTAAAACAGCTAGCTGTTTTAGGCAAATATGTGAAACGAGTTTTTTGCCTAAAACTGCTAGCTGTTTTAGGCAAATATGTTGGTCACGAGAGAAATTTGTTGGCATGTGCTAGGTTTAATTTCAATTGATTAATTATCTATGTATAATTAAGTTAATTGAGTATTAAATCCTAATTTGTATTTAATCAAAATATAATACTTGAGAGGGAATTAAAGTAGCCAAAATTCAAACTAAAATACTAGTTGAATTCGGCAACTTATTTTACCTTAAATAAGTAAGTTTGTTTTGATTAAATGACTAATGCCATTTGAATTTAAATTTTAATGGAATTTAAATTAGGATATATCTCTTAATTAGGAAGTGATGTAGGCTGAAATTAACACTTAATTTTCGGCACTCACACTTGACCTAAATTGAGTGATATATATTAATGAATTAAATGAATAAAAGGTATGCCATTTTGCTATTTTTCTCTCTTGGCCGAAATACTCAAGGGGAAAGAAATCTTTCTTGTTCTCTTGTGTTCTCGGGCTGAAACAGTAACCTAAAGGAAGAACAAGATCAAATCTTGTGGCTTCAAATCATTCCCATTGCCGAATACACAATCATAGAGCTAGCACTCTTGATTTTAAGCCATCTTTGCAAGTGTGTGTGTGAGAATAGAGGGAGTGGCGTAAAGGCTGTTCCTTGGCATTGGTGGTGAAGATCTAAGGTGGACATATCCTTCTTGGTTGCTGATCATCATCAAAATCAAGTTTTAAAGGCATCTAAAGTTGTAAGTTTAAAAACCCTAAAATTGCATGTTTCGATTCTAGCTTTGGATATGTATGGTATGTATGATAAAAAAAAAATTTTTGTTTTCTGCTGTGCCATCATGATTTTCATACCATGTCATATTCCATCATGGGCAATATCCGATTTGAAAAGGGTTAGTCCCAGCTATTATCATACACCCATGGAGGATAATTCTAAGCTGGTAATACAACCTCAATGAAGTTTCAATGAGCTTGATGCAATTCAACAATGGTTATATGACAATGAAGCATTTTATAAAGAAAAGACTAACCAAGAGATGAAATCAAAATGGGGCAAACCAGACCAAATCAGACAAAAAGAGGTTGCTTTATTCTTCAAGATACTTAAAAATGGTTTGGAAAGTCTAGCTGGAGACTTTAAAAACTCAAAACTTCTAATCTCTCTCTTTTCTTTTATAGTTAAAGTTTTACTTGAGTTTTTTTTTTTGCAATTTGGTGGGTTTGTGTGTTTTGATTCATGAAAAGAATGAGTAAATCAAGGTTTTTAAAATGAAGACATGTTTTCCTGGAAAAGATTTGGTGTTTTAAAAGATTGAAATGGCAAAATTGCATTTAAAGAAGCTTAATTGTGCGTATATAAGGTGCAAATAGAGGAAAAAAATACATGTACACGTGACCACGTGTGGCATTCCCTTTGCCATTACGTGGCCACGGGTTTCTGCACTCCTAAGATCATTAAAATCATGTGACCACGTGTATTTCAAGTAAAATATCACGTGGCCACGACGTGAAATTCTGTCTCCTGCTTTTACATGTCACGTGACCACGTGAAGTTTAAAGAAGCACCATCACGTGGCCACGCATGCCCAATGAACTAAGGCACACGTGACCATGTGTGGTTCCTCTCATGAATCTCACGTGGCCACGCTTAATCCTCCAGCCTTAAAAATGCTTTCACGACTTATTCTTTTTCATCTTAATTTTGTTCTAACATGTTCTTTCCACTTTCACCTCCACCTAAATAGATCTTTGTTTGCTAAGGACAGCAATGTTTTGAGGAGGGGGTAGCCTCCTTTCAGGGAGTTTGTTTTCAACTTTTCTCTTCTTTTTCATGAATCAAAATTTTGTGTTTTAATGTTTTTGCTTTTTCATGAATCAAAATTTTTTGTTTTTATGTTTTTGTGTTGTTTTCTTTTCTTTTATTGTGTTCATGTTTTATTTGTTTTCTTAAATTTGTA
The DNA here is from genome assembly GCA_037975025.1 of Excoecaria agallocha. Taxonomy (NCBI): domain Eukaryota; kingdom Viridiplantae; phylum Streptophyta; class Magnoliopsida; order Malpighiales; family Euphorbiaceae; genus Excoecaria; species Excoecaria agallocha. The sequence continues at coordinate 35,964,223 of CM075807.1, read as the reverse complement.
AAACATATTAAAGACTTGTGTAGTTCACCTTTTTCATTTAGTTTGCATGAAAACTTAGTTTGTCCTAGTTGACTTTAAAACTTGGAACAAATTGAACTTGGATTTAAAATATGCATGTTTTGCACCTTTGCTTAGCAAGAGAACGTTTATGTTGTTTAATATGCTTTTGGATAGGTTAATCTTCAACTTGATAAATATTTGTTAGTTTCCAAATTTTTAGAAAGCACTTAGACCAGTTTTTAACTTAGAGAAAAAACAATACAATGAAGTAGTGGAGTAAGGAAATTTAGACCACTAGAATCTTCCTCATCACCCTTTAAAGCATATGAACAACTCAAGCAACTTAGAAAATGATCTAGGCAATATTTTTCTTGGTAAACTTGCTTAAAGACTTATGTCCTACCTTGACGAAATTATCCTTTGATTAACCATTTTGAGCTTATAAGGGTATGTTTAATGCGTATCATTAATATTTTCTTGTTACACCTAATGTTTTAACCATATAACCTAAAAAGGTTTTATCTCACCCTATGGAATTGGCCACTTTAGGATTAAAGAAATGAGTGAAAAAAGTAAAGTTTTATTGGGTGTTGTAAGAAAGTTTTAACAAAGTTATTGATGAAGTCAATTGAAAATATACCTTGTATTACCTTGAGGTTAGCTTGTAAAGGCTAGTTCAATAAAAAAAAGAATAAGGTTAAAAAAAAGAACGTTTAAAGTTTGAGAAAAGGAAAAAGAAAGGAAAATGAGAACTAGCAAATATGAAAAAATATAAGTGTGGGGTAGTACAAGGAAAAATGGAGAAATATTGACTTCTTGGTGAAAGAGCATAAAGAAAGTTTGGAATCAAGGCAAGGATGAGCAAAATATATAGACTAAGTTATGGGTTTTTGTAATCTATTTGGTCTTAGAGTGGCTATATTCATTTTGATTATCTTTTATCCATTCTTTGATAAACATACCCTTAGCCCCATTACAACCTTTGTAAGACCTATGTGATTTTAAGTTTGTTTTGAGTTGTTTAGCGGAGATGACCTACGGGTTCCGGTGATAAAGGAGAGGCCTATTGTGTTTCTAGAGTTTCAAGCACGAAACCGATTGTATGCTTATGCATTCATATATTCTATACTTCATTACTTAGTTGTGTTGATATTTTGATTTTCAAAATTAATTAAAATGATTTGGTCTTGCACACACTCAAAGAAACTAGTTTATATTCTCTCGTTGAAGTTAATCTATTTAGAGTTTATGTTAAGTGCTCTTGTTAAAATGCTAAGTTTGGTTTTAAAATTGCATATCTTTGTTCAAGTTTGATGGTTTTGAAGGTGGGATTGTTCTTATTTGCTTGAGGGCAAGTAAGGTTTAAGTGTGGGGTATTTGATAAGTGTAAAATATTTATAGTTTTTGATATGTTTTTAGTTGTGTTATTTAGTTGTTTTGGTTTTATTTAGGTTAAACTAGAGTTAATTTGGTAATATTTATGTTTTTGAGGTTAATTTTGTGTTTTGTTTGATTTTCAAGTTTAAATTAATATAAAAGGGCTTAAAGTGCAAAAAGGACAAAGTTTAGGGCTAGAAGCACAAATATGAGAAATTTAGGCAAGAAAACGAGCTACAGTCTAGAGCCTTGACACGTGACCACGTGAAAGTATTGAAGAAATCCAAACATGGCCACGTGAAGAAAAAAACAGGAGAATCCGTGGTCATGTGAAGAGAAGAGAAGAAATAAGCAAGAAGGAACCGTGGCCATGTGAAAGCAATTGAAGGAATTTTTGAAGACCACGTGACCACGTGGATTCCCAGTGAAGGAACACACGTGGCCACGTGTGGAGGAAGAAAGTACCCGTGCCCACGTGTATTGAAAGAATGTTAAAGGCATGGCCACGTGATCTAACTTTCCCATATCGCGAAGGATTTTCGAGCTTCCTGTTTAGCAGAATTTGATTCCTATTTTATGACTGGAGTTTAACAAGGAGTCTACTACAATTCCTGCCTATAAATCGCAGTCCAAAACACAGAAGAATGATCATCAATCCTTATGATCAATCATTAGAATTAAGCTTTGTTTTCTTAGTTGTTTTTATGTTCTTTGTTTTTACTGTTTTCTTCAAAACATTGTTTTAGTTTTAAGAATGGTTTGTGAGTAGTTTTCTTTAACTTTTGCTAAAGGATACTTGAATCCTTAACTTATATTGTTATGACTCGAGTTTGTTCTTCAATTTTAATATAAGTTGATTATTTCTTGGTTCTTAAAAAAGGTCTTGTCTTTTCTCAATTTTAAGTTGATTATTAACTTGATTAAGAATTGGTTAATTAATTGGTTTAAGTTGATGAATAGCTTGCATGCTCTTAGGTTAATTTAGTTGGATTAATGCATGGTTATAACCTGAATAAGCTATAATTGTGTGTTAATTTGAGTAAGTTAAGATTAAGAAAAGTGTAACCAAGAATAGGTGAAAGTTAAATCTCTTGAGAAAGGCTTTAATAGACATCTAGGAGACTTAATTCAGTTCTTTATGCTAAGTATTGAATTGTTTTGAATAAGAGAGTTTTAATGCTTGGAATGATAATCTTGAATAAAGTTATCTAGATTACTAAACTGAATTTTTCATAATCACTTGTATGTTTTCTTTTAATTAAGTCATAGCAATATTTGTTAAGGTGGATGGTCCTTTAGTGAAAGTTGTCTTTAATATTGATTTTTACCTCATTCAATTTACTTGCTTTCAATAGATCTCTTCTTTACTTTAGCTCTTTCAATTGTTTTATTTTGATTTTAAATTATTGTTTTTAGTTTTAATTCTTCAATCATCACAAAATTGGGATTTCTTTTCTTTCTTTTACACACAAAATTAGTTTTGAAATTGAAATAGCACATACAAGCACAAGTTTCCCTTGAGTTCGATATTTTGGGTCATAATCTTATTTCCCTATATTACTAGCCGATCTAGTACACTTGCTAGAATCCGATCACCTAGAACCCCTTTCAACCAAAATCTAGCTTCTAATAGCCATCCACCATACCAAAATCCAGCACAACCACACTACCCTTCTAAGCATCAATCACTAACCTATCAACCACTCAAATTTCAAAAACCACCACCCCCATAAGAAAAGAAACCAAACTTAGAAGAAATATTTGCCAATTTTATAACTACCTAAACTGACTTTATGTCTAGTCAAGATGCTAGGTGGAAATCTCAAGACATTTGGATAAGAAATCAAGATGCATCCATTAGGAATTTAGAAAACCAAGTGGGGCAACTTGCTAACTCATTGACCAATAGGGCTTAAGGAACATTTCCATCTAATGTAGACCGTAATCTGAAAGCGTAAGCTAAGGCAATTACCTTGAAGAGTGGGAAAGAGGTACAAGAAACTGAATTCGATAAGAATACTTCTAAAGTGGCAGAACCAACAATGGAGGTAAGTATCTCTAACTCAAAAATTGTTAACGAAGTGCCTCCTATTGAAAAGAATAAAGGTAAGGTAAAATTGGTATATAATGTGATTGATGAGTCTAAATTACCTTTTCCATCTCTAACTAGAAAAGAAAAGCAAAATGAGCAATTAACTAGATTTTTAGAGATGTTTAAAAAGTCGCATGTAAATTTACCATCTACTGAAGCTTTGTTACACATACCTAAATATGCTAAGTTTATGAAAGAATTATGTTCTAACAAGAAAAAGCTAGAGGGTTTAGGAACGGTCCAATTATCTGAAAATTATAGTGCAATCTTAACAAATAAAATCCCTGAAAAATTATAAGATCCTGAAAGTTTCACATTACAATACGAATTAAGAAGAAATTTTATTAGACATGCTTTATATGATTTAGGTGCTAGCATAAATTTAATGCAATATTCTATTTATAGAAAATTAAATTTGGGAGACATGAAGGAGACCCAAATGATGTTATAATTGGCGGATAGATCGTTGAAGAGGCCTAAAGGGATTATTAAAGATTTATTTGTCAAAGTTATAAACTTTATGTTTCCAATCAATTTTGTGGTTATAGGTATGGAAAAAGATAAAAGAGTGCCTTTAATAGTTGGAAGACCATTCTCGAACACAGCAAGAGCTTTAATAGATGTTCATTGGCAAACAATCACTTTGAGATATAATGAGGAGGAAATGGTATTCAATGTAAACAAAATAATGAAACATCTATCCTATGATTTTGAAGAGACAATTTGTTTTGTTGATGAAGTTTAAAAGTGTATAGAAGCAAAAAAAGAGGAAATCATTTTGGATGATGAGCTAAAGAAATGTCTAATGCACCCAAAGAATGTAGATGAAGTGGAGAAAGAGAACATAATGAAGAAGGACATATGGAGGATGTATTATCCCTTCCTAAGGGAGATTGTGAACTTAAAACTCTTCCTTCTCTTTTAAAATATGTGTTTTTAGAGGAAAATACAAAACCAGTAATTATATCTTTTTTGTTGACAGGTTTGGAAAAAAAGATGCTAATTGAAGTACTTAAGAAGTATAAAGGAGCTATTGGTTGGGAAACATCTGATTTAAAGGGTATAAGCCCCAGTTATTGTACACACCAAATGCCAATGGAGGATAATTTCAAACTGGTGGTACAACCCCAAAGACGTCTTAATTCCGCTATGCAAAAGCTGGTGAAAAAGGAGGTACTTAAACTCCGTGATGCAGGTATTATCTATCCTATCTCTGATAGTAGTTGGGTTAGTCCAGTTTAATGTGTTCCTAAAAAGGGGAATGACTATGATCACTAATGAAAAGGATGAATTAATTCCAACACGTACTGTGATAGGATGGCAAGTGTACATAGATTATAAGAGATTGAATAATGTCACTAGAAAAGATCATTTTTCTTTACCATTCATTGACCAAATGTTAAAGAGATTAGCAGGAAATAGATTTTATTGCTTTTTAGATGGATATTCGGGGTAAATACAAATACTAATAGCCTTAGAAGACCAAGAAAAGACCACATTTACATGCACTTATGGTACATTTGCTTATAGGAGGATGCCTTTTGGTCTATGTAATGCCTCCACTACATTTCAAAGATGCATGATGGCCATTTTTCATGATTTTATTAAAAAATTTATGGAAGTTTTTATGGATAATTTTACACTATATGGTCGTGATTTTGAATTATGTTTAAATAATCCTGCATTAGTTTTAAAAAAGTGTCAAGAAACAAATCTTGTTCTGAATTGGAAAAAATGCCATTTCATGGTAAAAGAATGGATAGTTCTAGGGCATATAATCTCTGAAAAATGAATTGAGGTAGATAAAGCTAAAATTGATGTTATTGATAAATTACCTCCTCCTGCTAGTGTTAAAGGTATAAGAAGTTTCCTTGGTCATGCGGGTTTTTATCATCGTTTTATTAAGGATTTTTCTAAGATTGCTAAAGAACTTTCCAATTTGTTGATGAAAGATACTGCAGTTAACTTTGATGATGAGTGTTTGCAGGAATTTAACTTGTTGAAGCAAAAGCTAATCACAGCATTGGTCATTGCATCACCTAATTAGAACCTACCATTTGAGATTATGTGTGATGCTAGTGACTATGCTGTAGGAGTGGGTTTAGGCCAAAGGAGGGAAAAGATCTTTTGTACTATCTATTATGCAAGCCACACACTCACCAGAGCTCAAGTCAATTATACCACCATAGAGAAAGAGTTGTTAGCAATTGTATTTTCTTTTGACAAATTTCAATCTTATCTCCTAGGTTTCAAAGTCGCAGTATGGATGAATCATACAGCATTGAGGTACCTTTTTGTCAAAAAGGATTCCAAACCAAGACTTATATGCTTGGTATTGGTATTACAAGAGTTTGATGTGGAGATTAAAGACAATAAAGGAGCTAAAAATTATGTGACGAACCATCTTTCTAGACTCGATCATGGCAATATTGAAAAGGGAGAAATTGTTGATTTATTTCCTGATGAATATATTAGTGTAATTTATGCTTGTAACTTTGTGACTCCTTGGTATGCTAATATAGATAATTTTCTCATAGGAGGTTATCTTCCCAAAGATTTCACTTGGCAATAAAAGAAAAAATTGCAAGTAGATGCCAAACACTACCTTTGGGATGATCCATATCTAATCAAGATTTGTTCAGACTAAGTACTTTAGAGATGTGTTCCAAAAGGAGAACAGGAAGATATCATGAGACAATGTCATGGAGGAGAATTCAGAGGCCATCATAGACCTAATCGTACGGTACAAAAGATTCTCCAATTAGGTTTTTTCTGGCCTACTCTGTTTTCGAATGTTAAATCATTCATTGAACTTTGTGATAAATGTCAAAGAATAGAAAAATATTTCTAAAAGAGATGAAATGCCTATAAATAACATACTCGAAGTGGAAATTTTTAATGTTTGGGATATAGACTTTATGGGGCCATTTCCAAACTCATTTGGATTTGAATATATTTTAGTTGTTGTAGACTATGTGAGTAAATAGGTAAAAGCCATAGCAACTACAACTTGTGATACCAAGGTGGTGCTTGAATTTATTAGAAAACATATTTTCACTAGATTTGGAGCACTAAGAGCCATTATAAGTGATGGAGGCAAGCATTTTTTCAACTATCAATTTAAAACATTGCTCAAAAAATTTGGTGTTAAGCACAAAATAACAACCCCGTACCATCCTCAAGTAAATGGGCAAGTGGAAGTATCTAATAAGGAGTTGAAATCAATTTTAGAAAAGACTATCAATATTTCTAGGAAAGATTGATATTATAGGTTGGATGAGGCTCTTTGGGCCTATAGAACTACATTCAAGACCCCTATAGGCATGTCTCCTTTTAGAATTATCTTTGGAAAATCTTGTCATTTATCGGTCGAATTGGAACATAAAGCATATTAGGCAACAAAGTTTCTTAATTTTGATTTGAGATGTGCAAGAGATAAGAGGAAGCTACAGCTCAATGAGCTCGATGAAATTCGGTGATGGTCATATAACAATGTAGCAATTTATAAGGAGAAAATAAAACATTGGCATGATAAGCATTTGAAATTTAAAGAATTTATTCCTGGTATGATGGTGTTATTATATAACAGCATATTGCATTTGTTTCCAGGTAAACTTCTAGATGGTTGGGGCCTTATTAAGTTTTGTCCAGTAACGAATTTGGAATGGTAACTATAAAAAGCCTGAAAGATGGCAATGAGTATAAAGTGAATGGACATCAATTGAAGCCATACTTTGAGGGAAGAGTGGAGGGGCCTGAAGCAATGTTGGTATTTCAAGAATAGCAATAAAGGACAAAAAGTCTTGTTGAGGACTTGTTAAACTCAGAACTAAAATTCTTTATCCCTTGTAGTTTACTTAATGCATTGACTTTGTTCACTTTCATTTGGTTTTATTGTGTGTGTTTTGTTTTCACTTATGTTGATTGTTATAGTTTTAGTTTTAGGAAGTGCCCTATGAAGATAGATCAATAAAGCAAGCAAGAAGTGTAGTTTATAATGTTTATATATAAGATGAGTGAGAGTTAGCAAGCGTAAGCAATCCTATGGTAGGAGCATGTAGAGAGGAAAAAATTGAGTTGTTTGATTAAGCATTTAAAGAATCAATTGAGAGCAAGAAGGATTAACTAAACTAAGTGAGGTCAGATCAAATTTATGCCAGAATATTAAGAATGTATTTGGGATACTGTGATTTAGATGAACACTTGAGCATTTGGTAGAATCATTTTTTATTCCACCGAGCGATCTTTGGCATGAGAATTCATTTTAACGTTTATTTTTGATCTTGAGTTTCAATGGTAAACCATTCGGCAGAATCAATTTTGATTCCACCAAATGGGACACAATGACCCATCGAATGCCCCAATGATCCCACCGAATGCCTTTTTTCATGTGTGCCTTGTTTTTTTTTTGACTTTTAGCTTTAATATACAATGGAGGACCATTTAGTAGAATGAGAATCCTCATCCCACTGAATGGGTCTTTCCTATTCCACTGAATCCACCTTAAAATAGTCAATTGCACACACTACACACCAGTTGCTCATTTTTCTATTAGTTTTCACTCTCATTCTCCCTCTACTCACTTAGGTATTCTGTCGAATCAAGTTTACTTGTGTGATTTTCTTCTTAATTTAGTTTTTCTCCATCTTTTTCATCACAAGTAAGTATTTATTTGCTTTTTATTCCATCAAATTGCATTTAAATTCATGGCTTTCATTTGTAAAATTGGGTTGTGTTCATCATGTGATTTCACTTTTATTGCCTATAATTGCTCTGATTTGTGATGCTCGATGTATTTGGTGCTAAATTATGTATTTATTGGTAATTTTTAGGTTGTTAGAGTTTTGATATTTCAGATAATTTTGGCTTGTGAACTTGTGCACACAACATGTTTGTTGAAATGTCTCAGAGAATAAATTCACTACTTAGGCTAAGATTTTTAATCTCATTGCTTTACTAACTTATTTTTCCATTGACACATCTTGATATTGTGTTTCATTGATGAATATATTTCACCATCTTTTTGCACCAAATTGGTCAATGATATCCTTTCCTCATCTATTTTCCCTAATGGACTTCTCATGTCTTTTCTATTTTTAGTGAGTTCTAACAAAGCAATGAAGGATGACACATCTAAGAAAGCAAAGAAGGATAAGGCGGCTAAAATTACAGCACCGGCTAAGTCATCTAAGAAATCCAAGGAAGCTAAAGCATCAACATGTAAGAAGTCTCTTCCATCCTATATTGATGAGGACAAAGTTGCAATGTATGAGTATTTCAAGCAAATCAAATTTGTCAAGCCTCTTTACTTAAAGGAGTTTTTTCTTGATATCCCTGATGGAAATCTTTGGAATGAGGTTTACCTTTCTTTTCTGGAATTGGATGGGAATGGTTTATTGAAAAACACCCAGAAGTCTATACATTTGTTACAATTCAGTTTTTTACTTCTTTCAAGTTGACACATGAAGATGAGCAGGATGTTGGCATAATGAGTTTTAAGCTAGGGAGGAAAACTTATTACGTGTTGTTCTCTGTATTTGCTGCATATTCAGGTTTTCTAGATGATGCAATAGGTGAACTACCTAATGCTACACCATAAGAGAATTGGGAATTTATTAGAGATCATCTGCATTCTGTCAGATATAAACCTAGCAAGCTTAAGGCTCGTGCTTCAGGAAGTTATCCTCTTCGGATTCTTCATGGGTTCTTATCCATCACTTTATTTAGTTGCTTAGGAAGCCCTGGGAACATTAACAATGAAGAATGTATGTTGTTGAGATGCATGGTTAATGGAATTCGAATAAATAGGGCTGTCTTTTGTGCCAAAAAATAGAGGAGTTGCAGAGAATGAGCATAAAAATTATGGCGATATCATTGGGTTGGGTTGCCACCATTATGGCTAGAGCAGTAAATTACATGGATATGAGGAAATATCTTAGGAAACCAACCTACATGGATTATGCTATGTTGGTTCGAATGAAGATATTGATTAAAAAGCCACGGAGACATTGGTTCGATAGGGCAGAATATCTTCATAAACTTACCATTGGAAGAAACAAAGATGAAGCATTTGAATTGAAATCTGAGCTTGAAAATCCAGCACCCCCACCACAAGAACCTTCAGATCAATTGCAGGCCTTTACAACTCAAATGAATAATAGGATGAATAGGCTGGAGGGATGAATGGATACTATGCAGGACCACTTTCTCGAAGTAAAGCATAATTTGGAGGTGGTCACTACCAATTTCTGGAAGCGCTGGCCACCACCACTATTACCACTAACAGAGTGATGATAGTTACTATAGACAACAACATTTTGAGAGGGGCGTAGAGCTTATCTAAAGCTCAATTTTGAGAGGGGGGTCCTCCACCGAATGCCTTTTTCTTCGTGTGTGCCTTGTTTTTTTTTTTTACTTTTGCCTTTAATATATAGTGGAGGACCATTCAATAGAATGAGAATCCTCATCCCACCGAATGGATCTTCCCCATTCCACCGAATCCACCTTAAAATAGTCAATTGCACACACCACACACCAGTTGCTCATTTTTCTCTTAGTTTTCACTCTCGTTCTCCCTCCACTCACTTAGGCATTCTACCAAATAAAGTTTACTTGTGTAATTTGCTTCTTAATTTAGTTGTTCTCCATCTTTTTCATAACAAGAAAGTATTTATTTGCTTTCAATTTCATCAAATTGCATTTAAATTCATGGCTACCATTTGTAAAATTGGATTGTGGTCTTCATGTGATTTCACTCCTATTGCCTATAATTGCTCTAATTTATGATGCTCAATGTATTTGGTGCTAAATTATGTATTGATTGGTAATTTTTAGGTTGTTAGAGTTTTGAGATTTCAGATAATTATGGCTTGTGAACATGTGCACACAACATGTTTGTTGAAATGTCTCTATGAATAAATTCACTACTTAGGCTAAGATTTTTAATCTTATTGCTTTGCTAACTTATTCTTGCATTGATACATCTTGATATTATGTTTCATTGATGCATATATTTCACCATATTTTTGCACCAATTTGGTCAACGATATCCTTTGCTCATCTATTTTACCTAATGGACTTCTCATGTCTTTTCTACTTTTAGTGAGTTCTAGGAAAGCAAAGAAGGATGACACATCTAAGAAAGCAAAGAAAGATAAAGTGGCTAAAATTGCAGCACCAGCTGAGTCATCTAAGAAATCCAAGGAAGTTGAAGCATCAACATCTAAGAATTCTCTTCCAACCTATATTGATAAGGACAGAGCTGAAATGTATGAGTATTTCAAGCAAATCAAATTTGTCAAGCCTCTTTAGTTGAAGGAGATTTTTCTTGATATCCCTAATGGAAATCTTTGGAATGAGATTTACCCTCTTATTTCTGGTATTAGATGGGAATGGTTTATTGAAAAATACCTAGAAGTATATCCATTTGTTACAATTTTGTTTTTTACTTCTTTCATGCTAACATGTGAAGATGAGCAGGATGTTGGCATAGTGATTTTTAAGCTAGGGAGGAAAACATATAACATGTTGTTCCCTATATTTGCTGCACATTTAGGTTTTTAAAATGATGCAATATGTGAACTACCTAATGCTACACCATAAGAGAACTAGGAATTCATTAGAGATCCTCTGCATCCTGTCACATATAAACCTAGCAAGCCAAGGCTAATGCTTCAGGAAGTTATCCTCTCCAAATTCTTCACAGGCTCTGATCCATCACTTTATTTAGTTGCTTAGGAAGCCCTGGGAACATTAATAATGAAGAATTTATATTATTGAGATGCATGGTTGAGGGAATCCAAATCAATGGGGTTGTCCTTTTATGCCAGAAAATAGAGGAGCTATAGAGAATGAGCACAAAAATTAAGGCAACATCATTGGGTTGGGTTGCCACAATTATGGCTAGAGTAGTAAATTACATGGATATGAGGAAATCTCTTAGGAAACCGACTTACATGGATTATGCTATGTTGGCTCGAATAAAGATATTGATTAAGAAGCCACGGAGACATTGTCCGATAGAGCAGAATATCTTCATGAACTTACCATTAGAAGAAATAGAGATGAAGCATCTGAATCAAAATCTAAACTTGAAAATCCAGCACCCCCACCACAAGAACCTTCAGATCAATTGCAAGCTTTTACCACTGTAATGAATAACAAGATTAATAAGTTGGAGGGACGAATGGATACTATGCAGGACCACATTCTTAAAGTAAAGCATAATTTGGAGGTGTTCACTACCAATTTCTAGAAGCATTGGCCACCACCACCATTACCACCAGTAGAGTGATGACAATTACTGTGGAAAGCAACATTTTGAGAGGGGGTGGAGCTTATCTAAAGCTCAATTTTGTAGGAATTTGAATCTTTCTTCTCTCCTTTTCATTTAAGCACTTCAGTTTTTGTTGTTTTAGTTTGGTGTGTTTTTACTATTTTGTTAACGTTAGGAGTACTATTAATGTTTATGTAAGCACTTTATCTTATAACTTTCACTTAAACTTTAGTCTGCCCCTATTATTCTCAAATTTTAAACATATTGAAATTGAAGCTTAAAATGTACATGAGTTAAAATTCTTAAGTTAGTAGTAGAACAAGTAAGTTGTTTAATGAATTTTAGTTGGAATAGCATTTGAACTTGATGTATTTTTATTAGTTTCTAAAATCTTGAGCACATTTGACCAGTTCCTGAACTTAAAGAAAAATCAATGCATTGAAATAGTTGAGTAAAGAATTTTAGAACACTAGAACCTTCCTCATCACCCTTTAAAGCATAGAAATAACTCATTGCAACTTAGTAAATGATCTAGGCAAATTTTTCTTGTTGAGCCAAATATAGACTGCTTTTCTACCTTAATACATATTTCTTACCTTTGTTAACCCACTTTGAGCTTAAAAGGACATGCTTAATGCACGTCACATTAATTTTTCCTTGTTACCTCATTACGTACCATATAACCTAAAAGCTTTTGTCTTTCTTTGATAGAGTTTCCACTCTAGCCTTGGATAGATTAATATGATTGGTTCTTTTATGGGAATTGCAAGTAAGTGGGATTACTAGAAGAAGTTATTTTTTGAAATCAAGTTTATGTATTCTTTCACCCTTAAGATTGATTTTTGGTTTAAAAAAAGGAAAGAACAAAAAAGAAAGAAACATTGATTGATTGAAAATAGAAATACAGTTTATGGTAAGTTCTTAAGTGTGGGTTATTGTTGCAAAGGTAAGTTTTCTTCTTTTACTGAGGGAATTTCAATCTTATTTTTAATTGTTCTTAACTAGTAAAGAATCTGGAAAAAGAGCTATAATTATGAAATACTGATCAATTTAAGGCATACAGTGGCTCATTCTTTTTGAATATCTTTTATTCTCTTTTTGTTAACCACTACCTTAGCCCCATTACAACCATTAAAGACCTATGTGATTTTAAGTTATTTTTGAGTTATTTAGTGGAGATGACCTTCGGGTTCCGGTGCTAAAGGAGAGGCCTATAATTTTCTAAAGTTTCAAGTATAAAACCATTTGTATATTTAGGTATACATTCATTTCAAAGCTTGGGTATGTAATTGCATTGGTGTTTTGATTTTGAAAAGAGCTTAAAATATTTTGGTCTTGCATACACACAAGGAAACTAGCTCATATTGTCTTGTTTAAAGCTATCCTGGTGGAATTTTTGTTAAGAGCTCTTATTAATTGCTAAAATTAATTTTGAATTGCATATTTCTTAGTTAAAGTTTGATAAATTTGAGAATATGGTTGGTTCAAGTTTGCTTGGGGACAAGCAAAGGCTAAGTGTGGGGTATTTGATAAGTGTGCATTTTATAATGTTTTTAAGTGTTTTTAGTTGGTTTATTGTGTTAGTTTTATAGTATTTTAGTTACTCTAGTGTTTAATTTATTTAACTTGTGATTCAAGGATTTAATTGTGTTTATTTGTGTTTTTAGGTGTAAAATTGAAAGAAAAAAGAAGAAGTTGAAGGACTGAAAGGGAAATTTTGCAAAACAAGAAGCAAAAGATGAAGAAAAGTGTCGTTTGGAGTCCAATAAAGGACCATTTGGTGGAATCACATTTTGATTCTACCGAATGGCCCTTTTAAAGTGAAGAAAAAAGACCGTTCGGTGGAATCAAAATGTGATTCTACCGAATGGACCTCTTTTGGACACTAAATAGGGCTATCTAGTGGAATGGGCTCTTCTACTCTCCCGAATGAGTTTTTGCTAAAGTTTTAAAGGAAGTGATTTGGTGGTTTCAAAATCTATTCTACCGATTCAAGAAAGTTCATTTAAATAGGAATTCTTCTGTCAATCAGGAAATTTGCTGATGCTAGATTTAGGAACATGAGGTGGATTAAACTTCTTATTTTGCTTCCTCTGCTTTGCATATAAAAAGAAGATTCAAGCCACAAGATGGGGGAGAATTTTTTTAGGTTTTTGTTTTTACGTAACTAAAGTTTAAGTTTAGTTTACATTATCTGTAATTTTATTTTAAACTCAATTTTTAGCTTTCAATTATGAAGTGTGAGTACTTTTTCTTAACTTTTGCTTAGGATACTTAAATCCTTAATCTTTTGTTGTGATGACTTAATTGAGCTTTAATGTTAACCCAAGTTGATTATTTCTCGATTTTAAGCATATTCTTATCTTTGATTTTGTTTGGTTTATTGGTTTAAATAACTAAAATTTGATTTAAGCATCATTAAGGATTCATATGTTCTTAGATTAATCTTTTGAGTCAATGCATGATTGTTTTCTATTTTGAGATATTATGCCTTGATAATATTGATTAATATTAAGAGAGGAATAACCGAGAATATACTGGAATTGAATTTTCCTGGAAAAGGATTTAACGAAAGTGTAGGAAGTTAAGCTAGACCTTTAACTGCAACTATGTAATTTTGTATTTGGAATGTAAAACTATAATGAAAGAGTAATTTTTACAAGTAAATCTATAGAAAATAAGTATAAAAACCCTAAAGTATGAAAGAACTACGAGCTAAAACTACAGAAAAAACCCTAAAAATGTAAAACCTCTAAATTCCTCCTTTAAAACCAGACAGGGTGTAGCTTTTATGACGGTCCAAGACAGCACACAGCTGAGACAAAATTGTCTCAACTGAGTCTAATAAGTTAAAAGAGTATTATAGCTCAACACACGACTGAGACACTTTGGTGTCAGCCGAGTGCACCCTTCTAGATGAAATCATCCATTAAATCTACATTGGATAGGATAAAGATAAATGGTCTCAGCCGAGTGCCTTAGTGAAACAATGCATTTTGAGGATCTACAGGACACACGAGTGAGACAAATGGTCCCAGCGAATGCTAGCTCTTATTTTTGCACAAAATTTAAAAAATATACCATTAAACACTTAAAAACTTCATAAATATCAAAATAATCCTCTAGGCATAAAAAGAGAATTTTAACACTTAAAACAAGAAAAATAAGTAAAAATGAGACACACAAACACAGACAAAAATATACTGAAAATAAACACTAATTTGGAGTTATCAACTACCCCACACTTAGCTTTTGCTTGCCGTCCGAGCAATTGGACAACCAAATTCCCACATACCCAAACTCAAAAAAAGAAATTACAGGTTTAAGGAAAGCTAAATAACACTACAGCAGAAGTCACTAACTATCACCCTAAATCAAAAAGAATTCAACTTAAATCATACTAGTTAGTCTCCTAGTGTGTTTGTGTGCTAGGACTAATGATAATTTCTAAATATTAAAATTCCAATGCAATCTAACAACCGAGAAAAAAATTCATATATAAAATTTGCACACGTGATTTTGCTCTGAAACTCAAGAAATGTCATAGACGTCTCCTTTAGCACCGAAATTTAAAGGTCATCTCTGCAAATAATTCTAAAAAAAACAAGTTCATCAGGTCTTAAACAGGTTGCAAAATTATTGGGTATGGCTAGCAAAGAAAATTGTATGATATTTAAGATAGAATATCCATTCAATGACTCCATTCAACCTAATAACACTCTAAAATTTTTCAGCCCACATTCTACTCTTTTTCTCAATTCACAAAAGATTTTAAATAATAGATTATCTAGAATGCATAGTGAATTCTCAAGATTTAGATTCCTAAGAGAAGGACTACACAAAAGTGTTCACTTAGCAGTGCCATTGCTTGATCAAATTACGAGCTCTAAAGTTCCTTCTCTAATTTCATCAAGCTATCCAACACTTATTACAAGCTATAATCTAAACTTTATTTCAGTCTACTCTTCTTTTTCTTCTCTTCTTTTTGGATTAAAATTTTTTTAAAGAAAAATTAGGGGCTTGCTAACAATGCCAGTACACATGACTCCATTCTGGAAATAATCCTTTTACATTCACAAAATAATCCCAATATAAAATTCTCCTTGATATTCAACCCTTATCTTAGCCCATCTCTCTCTTAGTCCCTAAAATTTTTTTCTCTTACTCACTCTAAGAATGGTCAATTCAAAAAGGGTAAGAAAAAGGCTTTAAGGTTAGGAAAATTACATGAGTGTGCCAAAAATTAAAAAAATTGGTACATAATTAGCATACTTCGATAGGCTCAAAAAGGTTATACATGGGAGACAATTTAATACCGGGTAAGTCTAAAGTCTTTTAGAGGCTACAATGAAAACTTGACTAAATTATTTCAAGCTCTGTATTCAAATTGCTATGAATACTTTGAAGGGTGATAAGAAAGGTTCTAGTGCTCTAGAATTCCTATTTGATCACCTTTATGCACTGGTTTTATTTTTAATTTTTCTAAAAACAGGCCTAAAGCACTTATTATTTTAGGAAACCTGCAAGTATTAATCTAATTGAACCTAAATGAGAAAGGTAAACAATCAATAACTAACAACTCTCTGGTCATACACCCTAAACACACTTTTCTTAAATTAAGTTCGGAGTGTCCACAATGGGAACAACTAAGGGCAAACTAAGCAAAAATGCAAAAGTCTTTAATGACAATCGAAGATAACAACCTAAAAAGAAACAAAATAATAACAAAGGCAAAAATCAAAACTAATACTAAGTTAAAAATTAAAACTAAAATACGAAATATAGATGCAAAAATAACGAAAAACAACCAAAAGCTTAAGAGTTAAAGAGACAACTAAAAACTTAATATAAACACACTAGACTAAATAAATATAAAACTTAAATATGAATGTAAAGCTATAAAACTTAAATAAACACAAACTTAAACCATAAACTAAATAACTAACATCAAATAAATTTAAGTAAACTAAGTTAACAAACTGAAATTAGGGAAATTTAAACAAACTAAATTAATAAACTACACTAAAATGATAAATAGGAAATTTAAAACAAAATAAAGCTATTGTGGTGCTAAAGTTGAACACACCAAATATCCAACATTCCAAAATAAAACGAGTTCAAAAACATCTCAAAATGATACCCTCACCCTACACTTAAAGTTTTACTACCCTAAGCAAAATACATATAAAATAATCACAAAATAATATGGGTTGAGGAAAATCCCTGAAAAGGCAATCATTATTGAGCAGGTGGTAAGGGTAGAATAGGAAACTGGGTGTTAAAATGCAATTGCATTGTCCCCAGAGCAGTAATGATGTCATCCATCATGGCATTCACATTGTCGAGGTGAGATGTGATGGCAGTGCACTGTTCATTGGAAAGGGCGATAGTCCCTACCTCTGCTCGCTAAAGCTCTGCGGCTTCTTTCCTCACAACTTCTCGATATTGCAACCTAGTGAAAACCACTATGTACCATTGCCTTAGAAACCATTGGTCATCTATAAGGACTGACATATTCTTTAATATTTTCCTATCAATGATAATTAGATTGCCAATAAATTTCTCGAGGTTGGTGTAGTTAACAAATCTAGCCAAAGTGGTCACAAAGCCTTTAAAAGCCAGTTTTGATTCTCTTTTCTTATAATTGCACAAGTCATCAATTTTTGCTAAAATGAAGAAGGCCCCATTGAGGAAAATTCCATGTTCCATCACATAGAGGATGGTAGCCTCATTGGCATTAACATTGCCCAAACCTCCATGATGACTAAAGAATGCTAATGCCAAAAACTTATGCATGACTCTCAAAGGGTGATTCTTTAACTAATAAGCCTTAATGTTGCTGGCATCAAAGATTATGGGCTCTTCCTTGTCATAGATTCCATTCTAGATCTCCTACTTGTTTAAATCATCAAGTCCATTCACAACATGTGGATCAAACACCAACATAGTATAGAAGTCATTAAGGTCATTTAATGTGAGGAACCATTAAGCCAAAAGCTGACATGGCCTACATCAGTATTGTGATCTTTCCCTATCTAAATTCTGACAATGGCTAGGAAATCTAACATAAGATGATGGTAAACTTGCTCCTTTCGCTCTATGAAAGCTCTCCAGCCCACGCCATCGATAAGGTAGTCAATTTCATCTTTCATCTAGAGCCTTTACATTAACTTGTTATGCTAAATCCGCAAATGCATGATTTACTGATTAGTACTTAAGATATCATTCCCATGAGGACTAGATTGGCTATTACACACTACATCTTAATCTCAATCTTGTTTATAATGGTCAATGATTAGATGTAAAATTAAACTACTAATGCTATGCTACAACTAGAATATTAGTTATACCTAATCAATTTATCATCAAAGAAGACAATGACAATTAATTATATGATTTGAAGGAAATAGAACTTGTTATTATTCTCTTAATTAAATTTTAAGCTTACAATGCAAGCCAAATTGGATTAAAGTTCTAATTCACTCTCTCGACATAAAATAGATTGCCTAAACATGCTTATATAATTCTGACCCTTAACTCTCATTAATGAATTAAATTATAAACACATATTTTAAGATTAAATACCAACTTATAACAATTATCTTAACATTCCAATCTCTTAAGGAATGTTATGATAATGAATTTCTATTAGCCATAAGGAAGAATAAATCTCTCGATTATCTTCTCACTTATCATGTTAATGTATAAGATACTAATAGAGAATTCTGCAATAAAAAAGACTACTTGAATTAATGAGAATGAAACAAATATAAACAACATTGTTTAAGTTCCTAAGATATCATTTAAATATTTACAAAGAAGAAGTAATAGATGAGAGATAGTAAAAAGAAATATCTCAACCCTTTTCAATATTTAAAAGATTCTTCTTCGTCGTCGTTTGTCTTCTTCTCAAAAGATCAAATTAATTGTACTAACTTTTTACAATAAAAAAACCAAACTATAATTGTTCTCTTAAAAAATTGTCTCTTTTTTCATCTAACTACCCCTTGTATTTATATAAGCTTCCAATCCATGTGTCCCTCAAAGTGCCCCTCCAGAAGTATACAAACTTTGGTGAAAAGTCATGCCTCTTCAAGTGCCTTTTGAAAATAATTGCCCAAATTCTTCTTGTTGTCATGCCTGCATAGTCTGTCGTGCTCGCAATAAGACACGCCTCTTTAATTGTTTACTTTTTCTCTACATTAACCTCCACTTCTGCTACCTTACTTTGTCATGCTTGTGACCACAACCATGCCCGCGATAGGGACTTTCTTTTTTGCTAGTTTCCTGCCTCTTTTCTCCTTTGTTTCTATCTCTTTACTTCTACACACAAACAAACTCAAGCAAAAACATAAAACACACCACATTTCACACATAAAATGGCTAAAACTAAATATTTACTTAACAAAATCAACCCTAAAACACTAAGATATCACGCACTAAATCACATGCATCACAACTCCATATCAATGTAAAGAGAAGCCAAGTAGTCTTGATGAATGAATAGCACCCATTCTTCCTTAAACTCATTGGGAACCCATCCTAGAGTCTTTGGTTTTCCAGGTTCTTGTGGGGCTAATGATGATAATCGGCTTCGATTATATGTGCATTTAGGTGCCATTATTTGATGCTTGATCAAGGAAATAAATGCACAAAAAGAGTAGGAAAGTTGAGAAAGTACCAAATTCCTTAAGAAATTTTGAAGAGAAATGAAGTAAAAAGTGAAGAGACATGTTTCTTGGGTCTATTTATAAGTTGACACGATAGAGTGCCCTAAGCACATGGCTGAGACCAATTGGTCTTCGCTGAGGCACAAAAATTAAAACATATAGTTTTGAAAAAAGAAAGGACACGGCTGAGACTAAATGGTCTCGACTGAGTCCACCACACTGTTTCTGAAAGCCCTGATAGCACTCAGCTGAGACCAATTGGTCTAGACCAACTGACCCCTTCTGTATCAAAATAATTTTTAAATCACATGACTGAGACCAATGGTCTCGACCAAGTGGGCTAAAATGTACAATTCACTCTCCAATGCACATAGCTAAGACCATTTGATCTCGGCCGAGGGACCACTACTAAATTGAAATTTATTTTAGCACACGGCTGAGACAATGGTCTCAGCCAAGTGGTACCTTCTATTTTTTGCCTAAAATGTTGCAAACAGTAGAGACCAGTGGTCTCGGTCGAGTGCCCTATTCTGGAACTCTTATGCTAAAGGGGACACAGTTGAGACCATTTGTTCTCAGCCGAGTCCAACAAAATTTTGCACTATTTTTGAAAATTTTCCTACCCTCACACATGCATAATGTCAAGACAATATTAGCAACACATGAACAACATTAAACACCACTTATTTATTAAAATCAAAGAAAAAAAAACAACTAATTAAACAAAAATTAAAAGCAATAATTAAAATAAATGATTATTGAGATTAATTATAGAGATGAAGTTTTGGGTTTAACAAGTGACCAACTCGACTTTTGATGCTTTCATGGCACATCTTCCAATGTGATGACCACTGATGCAACTTCAAAACTAGAGTCAAAGTAAGGCTTGAGGTTATGACTATAGACTTTGAATTCTTGACCATCACCTGGGTGTTTGACAGTTACTACTCCATAATAAGTGACATTCACAACTTCATACGGTCCTTTCCATCTGGATTTAAACTTTCCTAGAAAGAGTTGAAGACAGCTATCATACACTAGCACTTTCATTCCTGGAGCAGATTCCTTGGGCACTAACTTATGGTCGTGCCATTTCATCATCTTTTCTTTATAGCCCTGTGTATTGTTATATGCCCATAATCGAAATTCATCTGTTTTATTTACCAGTAAAAGACATTTTTTTCTAGCACTTTTTAGATCAAAGTTCAGAAATTTAGTTGCCCAAAAAGTTTTATGCTCTAGTTCTACAGGTAAATGACATGACTTCTCATATACAAGCCTAAATGGGGACATTCCAATTGGAGTTTTGAAAGTGGTTTTATAGGCCTATAGTGTTTCGTCTAACCTCAAAAATCAATCTTTTATAGACCCATTAATAGTTTTCTCTAAGATTGCTTTCAAGTCCTTATTGGAGACTTCTACTTGCCTATTAGCCTAAGGATGATAAGGGGTTGTGACTTTATACCTTATGCCAAATTTCTTTAGCAATGCCTTAAATTGGTGGTTCACAAAATGTTTTCCACCATCACTGATGATGGCCCTAGGTCTACCAAATCTAGTGAAAATATTTCTATATAAAAATTCCAGCACTACTTTAGAATCACAACTCATAGTAGCTATGGCCTCTATCCACTTACTCACATACTCGATAGCTACTAGAATGTATTCAAATTTAAAGGAAACTGGAAATGGCCCCATGAAATCTATGCCCCAAACATCAAACAATTCTACTTCAATGATATTGTTTAAAGGCATTTCATCCCTTTTAAAAATATTTCCTACCCTTTGGCACTTATCACAACTAAGTATAAAAATTTTACATCTTCAAACATGGTTGGCTAATAAAAACCTGATTGGAGAACCTTTGCGACTGTCCGATTGGCACTATAATGTCCTCCTACTTCGCTCCTATGACAAGCTTGCATAATCAGTCCTTGCTCTTCCTTAGGGATGCACCTCCTGAGTACTTGATCAGCACACAGCTTAAACAATTATGGATCATCCCAAATGTAGACTTTCAATTTCTTCAATTATTGCCATGTCAAGTCTCTTGGAATAAATCCACCAATAAGATAATTTATATGTCAGTAAACGAAGGAACATCAACATTACACACATAAATATCACAAATTAACTCATCAAGAAAGCAATCATTAATTTCCCCCTATTGATGTACTCATATTCCAAGCGAGACAAATGGTCTACAACAAAATTCTTAGCACCCTTCTTGTCTTTGATCTCTAAATCAAACTCTTGCAATGACAACACCCATCAAATCAGTCTTGGCTTTGATTCCTTCATTGTAAATAAGTGTCACAACACTGCATGATCAGACTATATAATTACTTTAGAGCTAAGAAGATAAGGTTTAAACTTTTCAAATGCATAAACTATCGCAAGAAGCTCTTTTTTGATTGCCGTGTAATTGATTTGAGCTCCCGTTAAGGTGTGGCTCGCATAGTAGATTGTATAAAAGAATTTCTCTCCCTTTTGTCTTAACATAGCTCCCATTGCAAAATCACATTACTTAGAGGGGGAAGTTTTTTATCACTTTTACCTTAGCTCTATCCATTTCTATCCCTTTCTCTAAAATCTTTTGCCCTAAGACAACACCCTCATTTACCATAAAATGGCATTTTTTCCAACTCAACACTAAGTTGGTCTTCTCATATCTTCCTAGTACTAAATCAAGATGCCATAAATAGGTCTCAAAATCTCTCCCCATATATGGTAAATTCTCTATAAAGTCATGGAATATGGCCATCATGCACCACTAAAACATAGTCGGTGCATTGTATAATCCAAAGGGCATTCTCCTATAAGCAAAGGTACAATAAAGTTAAGTAAATGTCATCTTCTCTTGGTCTTCAGGGGTTGTAGGGATTTGCAAATATCCTGAATACCCATCTAGGAAACAATAAAACCTATTACTTGCCAATCTCTCAACCATTTGATCAACGAATGGTAAAGGGAAGTGGTATTTACTAGTTGTACTATTTAGCCTCCTATAGTTGATACATACCCTCTAACCCATAACCATATGAGGTGGAATGAGTTCATTTTGCTCATTCCTTATCACTGTCATCCCCTCCTTTTTAGGAACACACTAAATCGAACTTACCCAACTACTATTAGAGATAAGAAAGATTATACCTACAACGAGCAATTTTAAAACTTCATTCTTTACTACCTCTTGCATTGTCGAATTCAGTCTCCTTTGGAGTTATATAATTGGTTTGATCCACCAAGATATGGTGAGTGCAATAGCTTGGATTGATCCCTTTTAGATTCAAAGTCTCCCATTCGATGGCCCCTTTGTGCTTTCTCAGCACTTCTACAAGCAATTCCTCTTCAATACCTGTCAAAATATAAGATGCGATTACTGGTTTTGCTCCATCTTCTAAAAAACATACTTCAAATGAGAGGGAAGGGGTTTAAGTTTAATTTTTTATTCTCCCTTTTATAGCTCCATCCTTTTTTTAGTGTAATCTCTCGCTTTATACTCTTTTTCCACCTCTTCTACAGTATTTTTCTCCCTTTTGGTCAAGTCTTCCTCCTTAATCTCATTCACTAAATAATTTCTCAATAGATCATCAAACATGATTTTTTCTTTTATTTTCTCTTTACAGTCCTCTATTGCATCCACGAAGCATAATGACTCCTTGAATTCACACGATGGATGCTTCATCACCTTGTTAATGTCAAATAACATTTCCTCATCATTGAACCTTAGAGTTATATTTTGCCCGTGCATGTTTATAAGAGATTTTATTGTATTTAAGAATGGTCTTCCCACAATCAATGAGACCTTCTTATCCTCATCCATGTGCATCATAACAAAGTCAACTGGAAAAATAAAGTTGCCTACTTTAACTAGCAAGTCTTATATGATTCCCTTGGGATGCTTAACTGAGTGATTTGCTAGCTGAAGTGTCATCCTTATTTTCTTAATATCCCCTAACTTTAATTTCCTGCATATTGAGTATGGCACCAAATTTATAATTGCCCCTAGATCATATAATGTATTGCCTATAAAATTCCCTCCTATCTCATGAGGTAATATAAAACTACCCAGGTCTTCAAATGTTTTGGGAATTTTGTTAATAAGAATAGCACTATAATTTTTAAAAAGTTAGACAGTGCCTACCTCTTCTGGCCTCTTTTTATTTAAGCAAAGATCTTTCATAAATTTTGCATATTTTGGCATGTGAAGTAAAGCCTTGACAAATGGAAAATTTATATGCAATTTCTTGAACATATTCAAAAATCTCTCTAATTGCTCATTGTTTTTTACTTTCCTAGCGATTGATAGATATGGCAAATATGATGCATCAAAAGGTAAATCAGAGTTTATGATGATTTTACCCTTATCTTTTTGCTTTGGAACCTCCTCTACATTCTTAGAATTAGAGTTGCATATCTCCATTGTCAGCTCCACCTCTTTAGAAAAAGATAATGGTATGTTACCTTGTTCAGCCCCTTGGATTTGCTTACCACTCCTTAACAAGATAGGTTTAGCTTATTCTTTAGGGTTTCGATCGACATTTGAAGGAAATGCACCCAGTGATCATGTTGTGATCGGACTTGCTATTTATCCAACTTGAGTTTCCAAATGCCTCGTTGTCACATTTTGGTTCCTATTCCACTACTCTTGAGCTTTCCACCTTGCCTCTTGGCTTGTCATAAATTGGTTTTGACTAGTCATAAAACCAATAAATATTTCTTTAAGTTTCAATTTCTTCTCTTATGGCAGGGTTTATCTATGTTGAAATCCAGGAGGTTGATATGGTGTTTGGTGAGCTTGTGGTGGTTGTTATAGTGCTTGATAGTGATTATTTACTACTATGGATTGGTGTTGTTGATGGTTGCCATAGTTGTGGTTAATTTGGTTATGTAAAGGTGGGTTAAATGGGACTCATGGGTTAATGTTTAAGGTTGAGGCTTGATTTTCATCTCTACATGAGAAATTTGGGTGATTCCTCCATCTAGGATTGTAATGATTACTAAAAGGATCATTTCTCTTGTAATCATTCAAGACAATCACTTCTTCCATCCCTTGCGTGTCTGGCTCAATTGTCCTTACATCACTACACAAATTTCCTCCCTCAATGGTATTGCCCTTTTGGCTAATTGCTGATACATTCTGAACTTTTAGTCCATTCAACTCCTTCTTCAATAACTCTAATTGAGCTTTTAGCATAGCCACTTCATCCATGGTGTGGACTCCTTTTCTATTTGTCAATGCTCCTGAACTAGACCATTGAGCCTCATTTATAGCCATTTCATTAAAAAGTAAGAATGCTTCTTTTAGGACTTTGTTCATAAAGCTTTCCCTAGAGGCGACATCCAATAAAGACCTTGTAGTCAAATTACACGTTGGATAAAAAGTTGACATCAACTGGTGCATCATAATCTCATGATAAGGACAACTCTTTAAGAACCTCCTAAACCTCTCCCAAGCTTCATTGAAGGTTTCATCATTTAGTTGCTAGAAGTTATAGATATTATTCCTTATGCTCACTATCTTAGTGGGTGGAAAAAATCTTACAAGAAAATTCTCCTACAAATGTAGCATAGATAATTAATCTCTTACTTTCCCTATGAGAGTGAAGGGAAAAAGCTTTAACCTTATAGCATTCATCGTCACACCTTGAATTATGACCATATCATTGATCTCTAAAAAGATACTAGATGTTGTGCCAGGTCCTCTATATTCGATCCCAATATTTGATTCCTTTAAACCATGGTGATTGTTACCGATTTTAGCTTGAAATATTATTGTTGAGGAAGCACTACTATTTTATGCTCCTTATTCCATCTTGGAGTGGCATAATCATAGATAGTCCCTGGTCTTGGACCATCATGATTCCCCTCATGTTATTATTGTTGCCCTACTCTTTCTTTGTCATCAAAAGGCACCTTCAGATTCGGTGGTTCATTCATTTCTTCATTTTTAACTTGTCTTCTTCTTTGGTGCAAGGTCCTTATGATTTCAGGATAAAACAATGCTAAATGATGTGGATGAAATTTATTCATGCACTAATTTCACCTGAAAAGAATAAGCAAAGGAAATAAGTAAAGGAAAATATATAAAATAATTAATCAAACTTATAACTAAACATGCCAATGTTCCCCGGCAACAGCACCAAAAACTTGGTCGAAATACAGCAAGTGTACTGAATCAACAAGTAATAAAGTGGGTTATTTTTAAAACCATAAGTATCAAACCCTAAGGAAATGAATTGGTGTAAGACAAATTGATTGATTGGCAATATGTGCTTTAAGAATTACCCATTTGTTATTAGTTGTGTGTATTTAGTAATAAAAATAATTAACATAAAAGATGAATAAATTGCAAAGTATGAGTTAACAAAGAAATTAAAAGCAGAAAATATAAAATGTATAGATTAACAATTACTAAAGATGTTGTTCAGGAATCTAATCCTCCCCATTCCCATACAAGGTTCATTTTAACATAAAATTCATACATTTCGGATGGTAACAACCCATCTAAACCCCTAGTATCCCATTTTGGAGCCTACTACTATATTGGCTCCATAGCATAGATAACCAATCTCTTGCTTTCCCTATAAGAGTGAAGGAAAATAGCTTTAACCTTATAGCATCCATCATCACACCTTGAATTTGGATCATATCACTACTCTCTAAAAAGATATCTAGATGTTGTGTTGGGTCCTCTATATCTAATCCTAAGAATTGATTCCTTTAAACTATGGTGATCATTGCCAGTTTTAGCTCGAAATAGTATTATCGAGGAAGCACCATTGTTCTATACTTCTTATTCATCTTGGAGTGGCATAATCATGGATACTCCTTGGTCTTGGACCATCATGATTCCCCTCATATTGTTTTTGTTTCCCTACTCCTTCTTCATCATCAAAAGGCACCTCCGAATTCAGTGGTTTATTCATTTCTTCATTTTGAACTTGTCTTCTTCTCCAATATAAGGTCCTCTCGATTTCAGGATCAAACGGTGCTAGATGATGTGGACAAAATCTATTCATGCACTAATTTCACCTAAAAAGAATAAGCAAAGAAAAATAAGTAATGGAAAAACATATAAAATAATTAATCAAACTTGTAACTAAACACGCCAATGTTCCCCGGCAATGGCACCAAAAACTTGGTCGGAATACAGCAAGTGTACCAAATGACAAGTAATAAAGTGGGATATTTTTAAAACCAGAAGTATCGAACCCTAAGGAAATGAATTGGTGCAAGACAAATTGATTTATTGGCAATATGTGCTTAAAGAATTACCTAATTATTGTTGGTTATGTGTATTTAGTAATAAATATAATTAACATAAAAGATGAATAAATTGTAAAGTATGAGTTAACAAAGAAATTAAAAGCAAAAAATACAAAATGTATAGATTAACAATTACTAAAGATGTTGTTTAGGAATCTAACCCTCCCCATTCCCATGTAAGGTTCATTTTAACATAAAATTCATACATTTTAGATGTGGATAACTATCTAAAACCTTAGTACACCATTTTGAAGCCTACTACTCTGACTACCTGGTATCCCATTCCGGAGCCTACCCTACGACCAGCATAAGCATGGGTCCCAAAACCTAGGTATGACATAGTATCCCATTTTGGACCCTGCTAGTTCAAAACCTATTCATTTTCCTCTTTTTTTTATTTTACTACACACAAACCCTTGATCTAACAGCTCCTATTTCGAAAACACAATTAAAACTATAGCAAATACGAAGTAAAATAGAGCATGCATGATATAAACACTAAACAAGCATTCATACATCAACTTGAATAAGATTAATGGCATAAACACTCATAAACCATAAATATCAAGATAAGCACAAGGGAAAAGAAACATCTGAAACATACATTAAGCAAATAAGTTTATATTCCTTATATGGTTTTAGGGATTCAAAGATCATCGAACAATAAAATAACTACTCATTACTCATAATGTAAATAACAAAGAAAAAAGGAAAAGAAATCATAAAACCCATTTGGAAGTATGGATCTAAAGAGGAGCAACTTCCCTTCTTCTTCAAGCTTTCTCTTAATTAAAACAAGAACTTTTAAACCATAAACCAAATACAACTATCTATTTTTGTATTTTGAATGTAAAACTATAATGAAAGAGTAATTTTTACAAGTATATCTATAGAAACTAAGTATAAAAACCCTAAAGTATAAAGAACTACGAGCTAAAACTACAAAGGAAAACCCTAGAAATGTAAAACCTCCAAATTCCTCCTTTAAAACCAGATAGGATGCAACTTTTATAGTGGTCAAAAATAGCACACGGCTGAGACAAAATTATCTAAGCCAAGTCCAATTGGTTAAAAGAGTATTATAGCTCATCACACGGTTGAGACACTTTGGCCTCAACCGAGTGCACCCTTCTAGACAAAATCATCCTCGAAATATGTATTGGACACAGCAGAGATAAATGGTCTCATCCGAGTCCCTTAGTGAAATGGTGCATTTTAGGGATCTGCAGGGCACATAACTGAGACAAACGGTCCCAATCGAGTGCTAGCCTTTGTTTCTACACAAAATTTGAAAAATACACCATTAAACACTCAAAACTTCATAAATATCAAAATAATCCCATTCATCATAAAAAGAGAATTTTAACACTTAAAATTGGAATAACACATAAAACAATATTCAAACACAGATAGAAATATATTGAAAATCAACACTAATTCAGAGTTATCACCTCACTTTAGCCCTTTTCAGCTTAGGGGATAGACACCATTAGAGAAATTCACTTAAAAACATCCAACGGTCATAGATATATTGTGGTTGCCATCGATTACTTCACAAAATGAGTAAAAGCTTAGTCCTTCAAAAGACTGGAGGCACAAGAGATGGCTGAATTCATTAAGAGAAACCTAGTCTATAGGTACGGGGTGCCTTACCACATAGTGTTAGATAATGGGGTTCAGCTCTAAGCAGAAACTATACACATACTCCAAAAGTATAGAATCCACCATCACAAGTCATCTCCTTACTATCTACAGGTAAATAGGGCAGTCAAAGCCACTAATAAGAACTTGAAAAAGATCATATCCATGACTGAGTAAACATACAAGGATTGGGCCAAAAAGCTACCATTTACGCTCCGGGGATATAGAACCACTCCCAAAACTTCCACAAGAGCCACTTCCTTCTCCTTCGTGTACAGTACGAAAGCAGTACTAACAGTAGAGATTGAATTGATGGAATATGACATGGTATGCACATAAAGATCACACAGTGGAAAACAATAAAAATTTAATCATACATGCCATACAATTCCATGACAAGAATCGAAACATGCAATTTTAGGGTTTAAAACTTACAAATTTAGATGCCTTTAAAACTTGATTTTGATGATGACTAGCAACCAAGGAGGATATCTTAGCCTTAGACCTTCACCACCAATGCCAAGGAACAGCCTTTACGCCACTCCTCTCTATTCTCACACACATACTTGCAAAGATAGCTTAAAACCGAGATTGCTAGCTCTCAAATTAAGTATTGTGTAATGGCTATGGTTTGAAGCTACAAGACTTGATCTTGTACTTCTTTTAAGTGCTATTAATTCCCAAAAACACAAGAAAGCAAGAAAGAGTTCTTCCCCTTGTGTGTTTCGGCCAAGAGAGAAATGTGAGTGAAAGAGAAACAATTCACGCCAAACCTAGAAAAACTCTAGGGTTTAACGTTTTTCTCTATCAATATATATCATCTCATTATGTAAGTGATTAATCTAAAATCTACTACCTCAAGATAATTTATTTTATCCTTAATCATTTCCTTAAAATAAGTAATATATTGATTTAAACTCTTTTGATTTAATCCAAGATAACCCATAAGACATTATAATCAAATTAATCACTTAATTTGGAAATTCACATGTGCTGAAATTCCCTTAGTATTTAATCTAGGAATTTCGGCTATGCCATCTCTTAATTAAGTGTTTTAATTTGATTTAAATATCATTAGGATTTAATACTCAATTAACTTAATTAATACAAGATAATTAATTAATTGAAATTAAACCATGTGGGCTGAATTTCTCTCTCTCATGGGCCAAGGTCCAATAGCATTTATAATGCCCATTACATACATTAATTTGACTTTAATTAAAAGACCAAATTAATGCCCAATACTTTATTTAAATATTTTAAGCCCAATGCTTTATGTGTGATCCTATAGGTCCATTTATTGTTGGCAATGAATTAATGAATTAATTCAAAGGCTATATATATTTTCTAGCAAGATATTATAGCATTCCAAATTGAATGAAAATGCATATGGCATTTAGTGACCTAATGCAATTTTGCATAGTCTCTTACCCATAAATATCAGAATTAATATAAGGCATGGAACTAGTCATCCTTATATATATTAATTCCTTTCTTGATATTCCAATGACACTGAACTCTCAGATAAATAATGATTACTCATTATTTCATCTCGGTATGGCCATATACTTCTCAGTTCACTGATCAAGCGGTCGATGATATTTTCTCTCTTATAGAGAGGGGTAATCCCTTCACTTCTCTCATGCTCTCTAACATGAATCAATGCATACCCAAGCATACCCGTACTTGTCACTCTATTATGAGCACATTAGGTGTATGTCAAAGCACACAGTAATTCATAAAGAGTTTTATAGAGATTTTAGGTCTAAAAACTCCGATACAAAACTTGCATATGGGAAACACTTATGACTTGTAACATGTAGCGTTCTCATGAGCTGATCGAATCCAGATACCATGTTCTAAACATGTATCTATGATCTCTGATTGACACTCTTGTCCTTATGATCCGTAAGACAGAACTCAACTTATCAGAGAGAGCATACTAGTCTTAATTCATTTGTTATTCCCATAACAATGACTAACTAGGGATATTTAGAATGAAGTCTCATTTGTTTCAAGGTCTTACAACCATATGCCTCACACATGATAACTTAAACTGAAACAACATTCTTGGATAGTTCTATTAATTGATATGCATAGAAATACAATAGATAAAACAAATGCCTCATTTATTAACTAAAGTGTTTTATTATAATGTATTGGGGCTAGGGCTTACACTAACATGAATGATGGTCACTAAGGGTTGTACTAGTAGCTAAATTGCTAGAGATGGAATGGGCAGAGCATAGATTGGCATACCTAAACCTACTAGATGAGAATCGAATGAGAGTTTATTAACACAATCGGTTGTATTAGAAAAGATTAGCTCGATCTTTTAAAAAATAGGTTAAAGGTCATCATTTAAAAGAGGGGAACTTGTTGTTTAAGTAGATGAGACTTGGCCTACCGAACTATAGAGGAACGTTCAGACCAAATAGGGAGGGTCCCTTTATTCTAAAGAAAATGCTTTCCAAAGGAGTGGTTATTCTCATAGACAATGATGGGAATAAATTCAAAGAACCTATTAACATTGATAGGCTAAAAAGGTTCCATGGCTAGAAAAAATCAAAAGAATAATAGCTTGTGGGTCGAAAATCGAAAAAAGGCAGCCTTACTAAAATTGGGTACCTTACTAAGGCAAAAATTAAGGGTTGACAAAAAATAGTCAATTAAGAAAACCCGTGAGGGCTAAATTGATGATAAGAGTTGGATGCATTAAAGATGTCATGTCATTATTGCAAGTTGTGGTCATGTGAGAATGCATAAATAATTTGAGTTATACACTCTAATTAGCACGATAGTAGGCATGTTTTTTACTTATAAAAATAGCACAAAACATCACAAGAACACGATAGCCAAATAAAAACACCAACCATACAAACATACCAGCAAGAAAAAAAAACCTATTTCCTAACAACCAGCCCCATTATGCATATATTACATACCAAAGGAAAAACAAAAGCAAACAACAACAATGACAAACTTTCACTCAACAGAACCAATCAATCAGCACTACCCCTACCATGGCTTTTCTTGCCTAGGTATCTCAACAGGAGCACTCTAGTCAAGGGTTGACAAAAAATAGTCAATTAAGAAAACCCGTGAGGGCTAAATTGATGATAAGAGTTGGATACATTAAAGATGTCATGTCATTATTGTTAGTGTAAGCCCTAGCCCCAAAACATTGTAATAAAACACTTAGTTAATAAAATGAGGCATTTGTTTTATCCTTTGTATTCCTGTGCATATCAATTGATAAAACTATCCAAGAGTGTTGTTTCGGTTTAAGTTATCATGTGTGAGGCACATGGTTGTAAGACCTTGAAACAAATGAGACTTCATTCTAAACATCCCTAGTCAGTCATTGTTATGGGAATAATAATGAATTAAGACTAGTATGCTCTCTCTGATATTATGAGTTCTGTCTTACGGATCATTAGGACAAGAGTGTCAATCAGAGATCATAGATACATGTTAAAGTACATGGTATCTGGATACGATCCGCTCATGAGAACACTATATGGTACAAGTTATAAGTGTTTCTCATATCCAAGTTTTGTATCGGAGTTCTTAGACCTGAAATCTCTATGAAACTTTTTATGAATTACTGTGTACTTTGACATACACCTAACGTGCTCGTAACAGAGTGACAAGTACGGGTATGATTGGGTATGCATTGATTCATGTTAGAGAGCATGAGAGAAGTGAAGGGATTACCCCTCTCAATAAGAGAAAAAATATCATTGGCCACTTGATCAGTGAACTGAGAAGTGTATGGCCATACCGAGATGAAATAATGAATAATCATTATTTATCTGAGAGTTCAGTGTCACTGGAATATCAAGGAAGGAATTAATATATATAAGGATGACTAGTTTCATGCCTTATATTAATTCTGATATTTATGGGTAAGGGACTATGCAAAATTGCATTAGGTCACTAAATGCCATGTCATTTTCATTTAATTTGGATTGCTATAATATCTTGCTAGAGAATATATATAATCTTTGAATTAATTTATTAATTCATTGCCAACATTAAATGGACCTATGGGATCGCACACAAAGCATTGGGCTTAAAATATTTAAATTAAGTATTGGACATTAATTTGAGCTTTTAATTAAAGTCAAATTAATATGTGTAATGGGTTATTAGATTGCTATTGGACCTTGGCCCATGAGAGAGAAAAATTCAGCCCACAAGGTTTAATTTCAATTAATTAAATGTCTTGTGTTAATTTAATTAATTGAGTATTAAAGCCTAAAGGATTTTAATTGAATTAACTCACTTGGTAATTGGATGGTGTGGCCGAAATTCCAAGATAATGTCAATGAAATTTCGGCACATGATTAATTCTTTTATTAAGTGATTTAGTTAATTATTATGTCTTACATTTATCTTAGATTAAATCAAAAGGATTATCTTGGATTAAATGTATTATTTTAAGGAGTTTTAATCAATATATATTTCTTAATCTAAAGAAGTGATAAAGGCTAAAATTAATTATCTCTAGATAATATTAATTATCTTGAGGTAGTGGTTTTTGGATTGATCACTTAAGAAAATGAAAAGAATATATATTGAGGTGAAAAAAAAAACGTGAAACCCTAATTCTCCCTAATGTTGGCGTGAAAAATCTCTCTCTCACACATTTTCTCTCTTGGCCGAAACACACAAGATGAAGAAATCTTTCTTGATTTCTTGTGTTCTTGGGCATTAATAACACCTAAAAGAAGTACAAGATCAAAGTCTTGTAGCTTCAAACAATTGCCATTACACAATACTTTAAAGAGAGCTAGCAATCTCTTTTTAAGCCATCTTTGCAAGTGTGTGTGTGAGAATAGAGGGAGTGGCATAAAAGGCTGCTCCTTGGCATTGGTGATCGAGATCTAAGGCGGATAAAGTCATCTTAGTTGCTGGGCATCACCAAATTCAATTTTCAAAAGGCATCATAAGTTGTAAGTTCTACAACCCTAAAATTGCATGTTTCGATTCTTGCTTTGGAATTATATGGTATGTATGATAAAATTTTTGTTTTTCCGCTGTGCTATCATCACATTCATACCATGTCATATTCCATCAGTGGTATCAGAGCCTAAACATGCTTATTTTAGTGCTTTAGATGCATGAAAAAATTAATTAAAAATCATCATTATGAAAACATGCAAATCTGAAATTTTCTGTTTTGAGTTTTTTGCATTGTTTTGGTGAAAAAACGATTTTAATTGATTAGATAGGTATTATAATTAATATGACATGTTAATATACTGTCCTAAGATATTATTAGGGCTGGTAATGGTCGGATTTAATTATTTATACCTGATGGTACATGTTAATTATGAAACTAGGTGCATGTTGGCATGTAAATTGCTAGTTTAACAACTAGTTTTCTAAATTAAATGTAAAATTGATTTTGGCATGTTTGTAAGTGATTTTTAAAGATTAAATATCAGGTCTAGACATATTTTAAATTTGGTTTTAATTCTGATCCATGACAATTTAATTGATTAATTTTAAAATCACTTAAAACTATGACTAGTTTGTGTTTGTTACATGTTTAATCAAGATTGTTTGTTTTGTTTTGATTAAAATGGTAAAAACACATTTAGATCAGATTGGTACAGAACATTAAATCAATATTTATGGACTTATTTAGATTATTAAATGACTCATAAAATTGATTTAAATGTTTGTGCATTTTATGGCATTACATAAGCATTAAACAACTAGTTTTTGTTGTTTGTTTGTTTTTGCATGAATGCCGTGTACTATATATGTGTTCTTCATGATTTTATTTTTAATTCATGTTAGCACATATTATATGTATTTTTAATGTTTATGGGCTGTATGACATAAAATTAAAATGGCAAAATTGGAAATTATACTAGAGTTGATTTATAGCACAAATCTAACTAGTTAGTGTTTTGGGATTTTAAGAGAACTTATTCAATAAGAGGATTTAGTCCATTGGGCTTTGGCCCAGGCCCATCATGGGGTCTTTTCTTACAGGTTCAAGTACACAATTTCCATTAATGGGCTTGGCTAAATTAATTAAAATTGGACTTTGTTTTATCCATGAATGCTATGTATATTTATTTGCTAATTTGGTGTGATGAATGGATATGCATGGTGCATTCATGGGCCCTGGGTTTTGTAATTAAATATGGCCTGCGAGCCATTATGTTTTATTGTAAAAGTTTCATTTATTTCTTAGAATAGAATATACTTGAAGACTTTGTAAATCAAGACGAAGCCCACCGGAGTGGAGAAGCCCAACTCGAAGATTCTTATGTAATAGTATAGAATCTTAGTTGTAGGTTTTTGGGCCCATGTTTGTCACGCTTTACTTTATGCAATTATTTATATATGCATGCTATGTATGGATGACAAAGCGTATGCCATGTAAGCCGTAATAAAATGAATCCCTAAAATAGTAAGTCATAAAGTTGCCTTCCTAATTCGAAACATGTCAAGGCATCGATCGTCGGTCACGTAGACTAGGAGTCCTAGATGCGCCCGATTATCTTTGTGAGGCATGGGTTGTGAATGTAGGTTGGACTTATCATGGAAAAGGATGCCCGAACCTAGGCAACTAATAAATGGGTTGTGCTATAACATCTTAAGATGTTAGCCCATTTGATCCAAGAGTCATGTACGAGACATGATTGGAGTTTTCCTACCTAAGTAACTTAACTTGTTAGGTGTACAAGCACAGCTTGACTAATAAGTTGTTGTGAAAAGTGGATCTTGGCCCACATTAAATCACTAACGCGAATTATTTAAAGGGATATTAATTCGGTTTGTGGGATCATAAATAAGACCTCATTTAATCTTGCTAAATTTTATTGTAGATTGAAAATGGCATCTTCAAACAACAATTTCTCATTGCGATCGGTCCTTGAAAAGGACAAATTGAATGGCACCAATTTCATAGACTGGTCTCGAAACTTAAGAATAGTTCTTAAGCAAGAGAAGAAGTCGTATGTTTTGGATGCACCCTTGCCTGGAGAACCAGGAAGGAACGCCTCTACGGTTCAAAAGGAAACTTTTAAGACCAAGAAGAGCGACTCCAATGATGTGACCTGTTTGATGCTGGCCACTATGGTGCCTGAATTGCAAAAGCAATTTATGGACCAAGAGGCCTATGCGATCATGGTGCACCTCAAGGAGATGTTCCAAGAGCAAGCTCGTCACGAGAGGTTCTTGACAACAAAGGCTTTAATTTCTTGCAAGATGGCTGAGGGTACTCCTGTTAGTACCCATATACTCAAGATGAAAGGGTATCTTGATACTCTTGAGAAGCTTGAGGTACTAGTGCCAAAGGAATTGGCCACGACTTGATCTTAGGATCATTGCCTGCTGCTTATGATCCATTTGTGATGAATTATAACATGCATGCAATGAACAAGTCAGTCACTGAGCTTCATGGGATGCTTAAGAATGCTGATGAGAACAATCGAAAGACCAATCCCGTATTAATGGTTCAAAAGGGAATTAAGAAGGGACCCGCTAAGGGAAAGGGAAAGGGAAAGGGAAAACCCAAGTCAGTTGGGAGTGCACCTCAAGCCCAATCCAAGCCCAAGGCGCCAAAACTCAAAGAGAGTGAGAGCACTTGCTTCCATTGCAACAAGATAAAGCATTGGAGGAAGAATTGCGCTCTCTTCAAGGAAGAACAAAAGAAGAATGGAGCCAAGGAGTCCAGTTCTGGTATTTTTGTTGTTGAAATTAACCTTTCTATTTCTACCACTTGGGTATTGGATACCGGTTGTGGTTCTCACATTTGTTCAAATGTGCAGGGGCTAAGAAATAGGCAATTACTTGGGAAGAATGAAGTGGACCTCCGTGTGGGGAATGGAGCACGAGTTGCTGCCATGGAGATAGGCGACTATCACCTCACTTTACCTTCCGGACTTTGTATTGTTTTGAATAATTGTTATTATGTGCCTGCTATGAGCAGAAACATTATTTCAGTTTCATGTTTGGATAATGATGAATTTGATTTTGTTATTAAAAATGGCAATGCTCATATTCGTCGTCAAGGCATTTCTTATGGCAATGCCATGTTGCAAAATGGCCTTTATATCCTTGATTTACAAAACAGAGAGTCCATATACAACATTAATACAAAGAGGGTTAAATCAAATGAATTGAACCCTACTTACTTCTGGCATTGTCGTTTAGGACATGCAAACGAAAAATGCATTTCAAGACTCCATAAAACTGGAGTGCTTGGGTCATTCGACTTAGAGTCTTATGATACATGCGAGCCATGTTTGCATGGAAAAATGACAAAGAGTCCTTTTAATAAAAAAGGTGAGAGTACTAATGGCTTATTGGAACTAATACATACCGATGTATGTGGACCTTTAAGTACACATGCTAGAGGTGGTTTTAGCTACTTCCTGACATTCACAGATGACTTCAGTAGATATGGCTATGTCTATCTAATGAAGTACAAGTCTGAAACTTTTGAGAAATTCAAAGAGTTTAAGAACGAAGTAGAAAACCAACTTGGCAAAAGTATAAAAGCCATTCAATTAGATCGAGGTGGCGAATACTTAAGCCAAGAGTTTGACAGTCATCTAAAGGAGTGTGGTATTATTTCACAACTCACTCCTCCTGGAACACCTCAATGGATTGGTGTGTCCGAAAGGAGAAATCGAACTCTGTTGGACATGGTTCGATCTATGATGAGTCAAGCTAATCTTTCTATCTCTTTTTAGGGTTATGCATTAGAAACTGTTGCGTTTCTATTGAACCGTACTCCAACTAAAGCAGTTGAGAAGACACCATACGAGGTATGGACTGGGAAAGAACCCAATATGTCTTTTCTCAGGATTTGGGACTGTGAAGCACATGTTAAGAAATTAACATCTGACAAACTAGAGTCCAAATCCAGTGTCTGCTTGTTTGTGGGGTATCCTAAAGAAACAAAGGGATACTACTTTTACTCACAAGCCGAGAACAAAGTATTTGTTGTTCGCAACGCTGTTTTCTTGGAAAATGAGTTCCTTCTCAAGAAAGACAGTGGGAGTAAAGTAGAACTTGGAGAAATTCAAGCGCCACAAACTCCTATAGAGGATGAGTTGGAAATGGGATCAAGTTCATAACCAATTATGGAACAAGAACCCATTACACAAGAACCTAGAAGGTCTGGTAGGGTACGTCAGGAGATTGAGAGATATGGATTTCTAATCACTGACAGTGACACTATTGAGTTAGTAGATCATGAGGATCCTACTACCTACCGAGAAGCTATTGAGAGCCCAAACTCGGAAAATTGACTTGAAGCCATGAAATTTGAGATGCAATCAATGTACGATAACCAGGTTTGGACCTTGGTTGATCCACCGAAAGGTGCTAAGGTAATTGAATGCAAGTGGCTATTCAAACTCAAAGCTGATAAGACCTACAAAGGTAGACTAGTAGCAAAAGGTTTTCGACAAACTCATGGTGTAGACTATGACGAGACCTTTTCACCTGTAGTCATGCTCAAATCCATTAGGATCTTGCTTGTCATAGCTGCATATCATGATTATGAGATATGGCAAATGGATGTCAAAACTGCTTTCCTCAACGGAATTTACTTGAGGATGTGTATATGACACAGCCTGAAGGTTTTGTTAATCCCAAGCATCCTAAGAAGGTTTGCAAGCTTCAAAAATCCATTTATGGATTAAAGCAAGCATCCCGAAGTTGGAATCTTCGTTTTGATGAGGCAGTCAAAGAATTTGACTTCATCAAGAACGAAGATGAGCCTTGTGTGTACAAGAAGGT
Source organism: Excoecaria agallocha (assembly GCA_037975025.1). Taxonomy (NCBI): domain Eukaryota; kingdom Viridiplantae; phylum Streptophyta; class Magnoliopsida; order Malpighiales; family Euphorbiaceae; genus Excoecaria; species Excoecaria agallocha. Next base: position 35,926,119 of record CM075807.1, on the reverse strand, counting down.
TAGTGGAAGCATAGTAGTATTTCTGGTCCTATATGTGGACGACATCCTTCTCATTGGGAATGACATTCCAACATTGCAAAAGGTTAAGCAATGGTTGGGAAAATGTTTCTCAACGAAAGACTTAGGTGAAGCCGAGACAATACTTGGTATTCGAATCTATAGAGATAGATCGAATCGGCTCTTGGGACTAAGTCAAGAAAAGTACATAGACAAAGTACTAAAGCGTTTTAGTATGGGAGACTCAAAGAAAGGGTACATACCTTTGGCTTTGGGAGTTCCTTTGACTAAAGAACAGTGCCCTAAAACCAAAGAGGAAAGGGACAACATGAGTAGAATCCCATATGCATCTGCTATTGGATCTATCATGTATGCTATGTTATGTACTAGGTTGGATGTTGCTCATGCACTGAGTATAACCAGTAGGTTTCAGCAAAACCCTGGTGAGAAGCATTGGTCTGCTGTAAAAGGGATTCTGAAGTACCTGCGAAGGACTAAGGATCACTTCTTGGTGTATGGTGGTCAAGAAGAGCTTGTCATATAAGGTTATGCCGATGCTGCTTTTCAAACCAGCACTCAGGATTCTAGATCACAATCTGGGTTTGTTTTGTTTTAAACGGTGGTGCTATTAGCTGGAGAAGCTCAAAGCAAGAGACCGTTGCCGACTCAACTACAGAATTTGAGTATATTACAGCAAGTAAGGCTGCAAAAGAGGCTGTTTGGATTAAAAATTTCATTACTGGATTAGGAGTGGTCCCAAGCATCCTAGATCCATTAGAAATTTTATGTGACAATAACGGGGCCATCGCACAGGCAAAGGAGCCCCGGTCACACCAGAAATCCAAACACATACTCAGGAGGTACCACTTGATCAGAGAAATCATTGATCGTGGGGACGTCAAGGTTAGCAAGATAGCAAGTGAAGACAATGTAGCAGATCCTTTGACGAAACAGTTACGTCGAAATCTGCACAAAGCTCATTTGAGAGCGTTCGGTCTTAGGGCTATGCCCAATTGTGACTAGTGCTAGTGGGAGCTTGTTAGTGTAAGCCCTAGCCCCAAAACATTGTAATAAAACACTTAGTTAATAAAATGAGGCATTTGTTTTATCCTTTGTATTCCTGTGCATATCAATTGATAAAACTATCCAAGAGTGTTGTTTCGGTTTAAGTTATCATGTGTGAGGCACATAGTTGTAAGACCTTGAAACAAATGAGACTTCATTCTAAACATCCCTAATCAGTCATTGTTATGGGAATAACAATGAATTAAGACTAGTATGCTCTCTCTGATATTATGAGTTCTGTCTTACGGATCATTAGGACAAGAGTGTCAATCAGAGATCATAGATACATGTTAAAGTACATGGTATCTGGATACGATCCGCTCATGAGAACACTACATGGTACAAGTCATAAGTGTTTCTCATATGCAAGTTTTGTATCGGAGTTCTTAAACCTGAAATCTCTATGAAACTTTTTATGAATTACTGTGTACTTTGACATACACCTAATGTGCTCATAACAGAGTGACAAGTACAGGTATGATTGGGTATGCATTGATTCATGTTAGAGAGCATGAGAGAAGTGAAGGCATTATCCCTCTTAATAAGAGAGAAAATATCATCGGCCACTTGATCAGTGAACTGAGAAGTGTATGGCCATACCGAGATGAAATAATGAATAATCATTATTTATCTGAGAGTTCAGTGTCACTGGAATATCAAGAAAGGAATTAATATATATAAGGATGACTAGTTCCATGCCTTATATTAATTCTGATATTTATGGGTAAGGGACTATGTAAAATTGCATTAGGTCACTAAATGCCATATGCATTTTCATTTAATTTGGATTGCTATAATATCTTGCTAGAGAATATATATAGCCTTTGAATTAATTTATTAATTCATTGCCAACATTAAATGGACCTATAGGATCGCACACAAAGCATTGGGCTTAAAATATTTAAATTAAGTATTGGACATTAATTTGGGCTTTTAATTAAAGTCAAATTAATATGTGTAATGGGTTATTAGATTGCTATTGGACCTTGGCCCATGAGAGAGAAAAATTCAGCCCACAAGGTTTAATTTCAATTAATTAAATGTCTTGTGTTAATTTAATTAATTGAGTATTAAAGCCTAAAGGATTTTAATTGAATTAACTCACTTGGTAATTGGATGGTGTGGCCGAAATTCCAAGATAATGTCAATGGAATTTCGGCACATGATTAATTCTTTTATTAAGTGATTTAGTTAATTATTATGTCTTACATTTATCTCAGATTAAATCAAAAGGATTATCTTGGATTAAATGTATTATTTTAAGGAGTTTTAATCAATATATATTTCTTAATTTAAAGAAGTGATAAAGGCTAAAATTAATTATCTCTAGATAATATTAATTATCTTGAGGTAGTGGTTTTTGGATTGATCACTTAATAAAATGAAAAGAATATATATTGAGGAGAAAAAAAACGTGAAACCCTAATTCTCCCTAATGTTGGCGTGAAAAATCTCTCTCTCTCACATTTTCTCTCTTGGCCGAAACACACAAGAGGAAGAACTCTTTCTTGCTTTCTTGTGTTCTTGGGCATTAATAACACCTAAAAGAAGTACAAGATCAAAGTCTTATAGCTTCAAACAATTGCCATTACACAATACTTTAAAGAGAGCTAGCAATCTCTTTTTAAGCCATCTTTGCAAGTGTGTGTGTGAGAATAGAGGGAGTGGCGTAAAAGGCTGCTCCTTGGCATTGGTGATCGAGATCTAAGGCGGATAAAGTCATCTTAGTTGCTGGGCATCACCAAATTCAATTTTCAAAAGGCATCATAAGTTGTAAGTTCTACAACCCTAAAATTGCATGTTTCGATTCTTGCTTTGGAATTGTATGGTATGTATGATAAAATTTTTGTTTTTCCGCTGTGCTATCATCACATTCATACCATGTCATATTCCATCAATTATTGCAAGTTGTGGTCATGTGAGAATGCATAAATAATTTGAGTTATACACTCTAATTAGCACGATAGTAGGCATGTTTTTTACATATAAAAATAGCACAAAACATCACAAGAACACGATAGCCAAATAAAAACACCAACCATACAAACATACCAGCAAGAAATAAAAACCTATTTCCTAACAACCAGCCCCATTATGCATATATTACATACCAAAGGAAAAACAAAAGCAAACAACAACAATGACAAACTTTCACTCAGCAGAACCAATCAATCAGCACTACCCCTGCCATGGCTTTTCTTGCCTAGGTATCTCAACAAGAGCACTCTAGTGTTGGGCTCCTCCATAACCTATGAACGGTACACCACACTAGTTTCAAAGTCACAGTTATTCACTCGAGGAATGTTGTTCCTCATAGGTAAGTGCCTCTAAATATAGTGGTAGCCGGTGACAAAGGCATCAGTCATATCCCCTCCCCTAAAGTTTAGGCATGCATGCATGATCTCTTATCTAAAGCTGAACTATCAAAAGCAGCATGCAATGATGCTGAAGGTAGCCCTATAAATGCCACAAAGAGGGATGCACATAAAGCTTCCATCACGAGTCACATACTCGACACAGATCCAAAGGCATATAAAATTCACCCTTCATTTTGCCACAGAGCTCAACCACATAATGCCTTTTTCTATGGAACCGATCCAATGCCATTACATATGGGCACCAAATAACCTCAGGGAATATGCATCCACAATGTGAGGAAAAGGTTTAGCTAGCATTCTGAGCTTTTCCTATAGCCAAATAAAAAAAGTGTGAAACAAAAGAAAAAATAGGCACACATAATAATAAAAATGACAATAAATGCAAAAGTCGCTGAAAATATTTAGTGTCTGTTTCAGGAAAAAATTAGGCATAGGATTATGTGAAAATATGTAAAAAGATGCACTTCCCACAAAGAAAAGCTAGTGTGAAAACCAATAAGGGGCACATTATCTTAAATAAATGACTATAGGTACCTAAAGAAGTAGAGGACTACCAGTGAATAGGGCAGTGGGGTCAACATTCTTTAGGTCTAATCTGAGTAACATATCTATAAGGATCAGTGAAAATGAGGCCAGTCCCTCGCGAATGCCATTAACAATGTCAAACAATTAGTAGTCCCCCAGAGTGCCACCTCTGCTAGTGATGCACAGATAATGGGCCAAGCATATGAAAAGGACAGCACCCACAACATAAGTCTCATTGCCATTAAAATAGTATAGGATATTGAACAGTAGATTGAGTATAATAGATTCAGAAGGCTTAGTGAGCACCCTAACATCAGAAGGGCGAATCCCAAGGGCACGAACAGCCTCACGTGAATAGTTGGAAACACAATTAGGCACACATGGAAACATTCTTGGAGAGAAAGGAACACTCAAAATAGTTATAAACTCCTCATAAATGGGGAAGATTTCCACATTGTTAAAGCGAAATACATGAAAGTAGGGGTCCCAATAGTGCGTTGAAGCAACCAGCAGATTCTCGTCTAATTCCACCTGTAAAGAAATCTCAAGTTGGAATAAAGGGATAGGATAAGATTATCCTAAGTGGAATAATCATCCAACTACAAAGCAAGGTGTTCGAAGAAGGGGGTCATTTTAGCAAAATGTTACTTGAAGCAAGGCAATAAAAGGGCACAGAAATGAGAGAAGAAAAGGACAAAGAAGGTATGAGTGGGGAGCAAAGAATAGCTAAGAATCTGGAACACCTATTTAAAAGTCAGTTTGCAGGCTGTGTAAACCTATATGTGTGCCCATACATTAGTCTTAATTACCACCTGGTGAAAATGAACAGTAAAAAATAGCCTTGCATGTCATATACCTCATCCTACATAATTTAACAATTGCATGCACAATTCAAGCACAATGGTTATATAGATTTCACTTTGATTTCACATTTCAATGATGGCTAACAGCCCAAAGTTATGTCCTCTATTAGATAATTCAAATAATTTAGGGAGTATATTTTGCACGCGCGCACAAGAACGCAAACACCAGAAATATGATAGCAAAATGTAATAATAGTTAGTTAATTTGAAAAAAAAAAGAAAAGAAAAGGATGTTTGCATAATAAATAATGATAGCAAGTTAAGCATATAATGATAGATAAAAATAGACATGAATAAATGATAAACATGGTAACAATAGAGAATAGCTTATTAATATTACACATGTGCAAAAATAATTTCTTGTAAATAAAATAATTTTATTAGACCAATAAATTGAAGAATTGTAAATTTTTAGAGTTATTTTTGAAAAAATTGGGGTTAGTTTACATGAGTTTAGGTTAAAACCCATGCAAAAATGCTATTCACGTAGCATTTTGCATGCATTGGAATGTTTCACATTTAAAACTTCTCAAATTCTAGATTTTTATGCCATGCACACCTTTGCATCCCTTGTGCATGACTTTACATGAGGTGTACAGTCGTACACTACCTATGTACGCTCGTGCATTCCTTTAAAACATAAATACCATCGATTTTTCCTTATTTTCTCTTTCTTTCCTCCTTCTTTTTTGACTTCAACATGGTGTACTTTAGTTTTTTGCTCTTTTCTCATCCTCTAGGAAATATTTTATGATTTTAATCTGGTGCATAACTGGGTTTTCGTGTTATGCACATTTTGACACCAATTTTGCACGTTTTCGTTAAGTTTTACTTTCTAACCAAAAAAGGTATGTTGAAAACTTTCTAACTCATTTTTTGTGATTCAAATGGATCTGAAATTATAAAAGATTGATAGTAAGAGTTGTTATGGATGTGTGTGATGAATTATTATTGGTTATTTTTATTTTTGTTTTAGAAAAAATTGAGTGAATGTGCCATGGTTAGATTACTGCACTTTGGTTTTTTATTTTAGTTTAGCTTATTTTGTTATTATGCATATTATTAATTTTGGGTTTTTGGTTTATTTATTTAGTAAAATTATGCATATAGACAGTATATATACCTTGTATAAAGTTAGAAATTAGCATAAAAAATAATAAACATGTATGTGTAAAATAGGATATATACATAAGATAATAGTGCAATATTAATAACAATAATGATAGTTGGTATATATTAGTTGTTATTGCTGTCTATAACCCGACGATGTAAAATATATAGCAAATGTGAGAAAAAAATATATAACATTTTTCTATTTATGCAATAGTGAATGAATAGATAAAAATATTAATGGTAGTGGTAATAAAATATACATAATTTGAAAATTGTGATGAGATTAAAAAAAAAAAGAGAAGAAATAGAACAGGATAATGAAATTTACTTGCTTTAAGGTAAACTAGGTATATTCTTTGAAAATAACTCATGTATTGATGATGATTGTTCGGGTATAAATAAGAGTAATAGTAATGAAAATAACAATAATGGTATACATAGTCTTGATAACAAGATGATCCATATTATCTTGACTCAGAATTTTTCTTGTACACATTGTTTTTGCAAAGTTTGGCATGATTGCTAGATGCCCAATGGTGGGTAAGGAAAAAATAGGTGCTGCTTAGTTGTTATAGCTTTTGTGAACAAATTTCGTGAAGGATTAGGCCTATATTTCTAAGTCATTATGCTGCCAAAATTTAGGCACAAAAGGTAATAATGTCTAAATCACACCCTTAGGCAATACACTATGATTCATTATGAACCTTTGTATGTTGCAGGACATGGATCCATATTTTCCCATATGGATGACACTAGAGCAGGTTACCTACTACTAGACCATAGCAGAAGTCCACATGCTACCTAGTCGATTTATTTCTAAGTGATTATTGAATTAGCTTGGATTATTAGAGGAGGGTGACAACCTAATAACGCGAACAGGATGGATGCATTTTTATGCAGGTGCTTATAGGACTTATCCTCAGATGACTATGTAGTTTTTGCCCACATTCCATTACTTGGGAAACCAATGGCTAGATGATGAGGAGGGTGTCATTACCTACCGCATCTAGGGTCACCCAATGTCTATAATACATAGGTGCTTTACTGAAATCTTGGGGTTGCCTATAAGAGAGGGTGTGGTCAAGCCTTAGAGATCCACTTCAAAAGAGATGTGAGAGGTTATTGCATGACTAGGTGTCCTATATGTGTGAAGGACAGTGAAGTCCACCATGCTGCGATCATAGTTACTATGCTACTTACACAGAGTTCTCTTTTGTTCATATTTGGTAAGGATGGGCATTCCTGGTGTTGTTGGTGTGGCAAAGATCTACAGCTTATGGGGCATGATGAGTGGTAGGTAGATAAAGTTGAGCCATACCATCTTAGAGCACCTATGGAAGACACAATGCAACCCGGGTAAGGCGACAATCATAAGAGGCTTGGTCACTAGATTACTCTTAGTTGGACTTAGATAAAGAAGTGGCATATGACATGTATATGGCCAGAGAGGATGATGCTACTCCTAATAGGACCAGGTTAATGACCTTGGAGGAGATCGATATAGTCTTTAACCCAGGTAAGGAGATAATGGATTATGAGCCACAGCCACTACATCCTGAGCAGGAGCTCGGTGTTGATCACCAGATGGATGATGTCCTTGGACTGGGATTCAAAGAGAAGGAGGTTCCTTTCACATATTATTTTATAGGTGAGGCCCACCAGGAGCCAACCACACCACCCACCATGCAAGCCTTTCTTACATTTCAGAAGGAGCTGCCACCTAGGGATTATGGTCATCTTAGTGCGTCATCATCCTCAGCACCACCTCCACCTCAACCAGTAGAACCTGAAGCCCCATGAGATACCATATTATAGCATATTTAGAGTATGATTGTGTCTCAGATTACCACAACCATAGATATACAGGTAATACGCCAATAACAGGTTAGGCAGCATGAGTTATACTTGAAGAGATTTGATGATATTGATGCTCACTAGTGGTAGTTCATAACTGACCTAGCTAAGACTGAGACTAGGATCTAGAATGTGGATAAGAGTGTGCAGAAGGCCATAGAGAGCATCATAGCATTAGTGACAGCATTCCTTACTGCCAATGAGATAGCCAAGGGGTCGAGCTAGTGACAAGATTGAGAAAAGGATTAAAAATCTTGAGACTAACTCAGAGCCCATAATATGGGTATAGATGGGATGGTTCCAAGCCACTTTACAGCACAGACGATCGAGATGGCTCAGATATGAAAAGAGATGCATAGCTTGCAGGTTACCTTAATAAGTTCCTCTATCCCATTGTTTTTCACCCCCTCCCCCCCCCCCCCTTCTGGGACCCACACAGCCAAGCCTATTTACATCTCAAGCACCCAAACCACCATTTCACAAGCACCGCTCCTGTTCTCCACCAAAGGGCCAAACTGATTATAGCCTACATTGAAACTCCATGATTTTTGGAAGATGATGACATTACACCCATTTTTGTATTATACATAGTTCACTTACATTCGTACATTTGGATATTTGTTATAGGTTGATATGTTTATGTTTTTGTGGATTTGTTTTTAGATTTATTCCTTTGAATTTGTCTTGGGATTATTATTTACTTGTCATGTTTGGTACAACTTATTTACCAGTATATGTATTGCATTGTGCTACAAGGTTAAATTCCTTTTCTAATAGGTTAATCACAATTTTGATATGCTCTGATAACAGGACAAAAGTAATTGACTAATAACAAACCATATATCACAATCATAAATAGGCAATGGACTCAACAGAATTTACATGTCATATTATAATATGGGATTGCAAATGATTGTCTTGTCAAGCCATATAAAGGGCAATAGACTCCAACCTAATCTTTTTAACATTGCTAATGCAAGATAAACAAGATATAACTAGCAACACAACATCAATCGATGTAGCCTCATAAGCACCACCCACGACGGCACTCCTTTCGCTGTAAAGGGCAAGTGATCGTATGAGTTAACTCTAGATCCAGGCCACCCTAACACACATAAATTTTTTGCAAGCCAAGGTATAACCACAGAGTGGGATCACCTTCAAGCTAAGGTATAGCTACAGAGTGGGATCGCCTTCAAGCTAAGGTATAGCCACAGGTGGGATCACCTTCAGGTTAAGGTATAACCATAGAAGCAGAATTGCCTTCGAACCAAGAATGCACCATAGGTTATCATCGATCACCAATCAAGCCTTCTTAAGAAACACTAGGGAGATTGCCTCCTCAAGTAAGTGTCTCTCTCCTACTCTGAACTTTGGCTCATCTAGACTCTTGTGTGTACTAGCCTTCTTAAAGTTAGAGACAACTGCAGACACTGGGTCCTGAGAAGGCTTTTATTAAGGTTACCTAATGAAAAAAATTGCTCCTTAATATATAGAAAATCGAGGATAGTGAACCCCTTTTGTTTTTAAATCCTTTTTCAAAAATAAATTTTTAAAGTTTTTTATCCTTAATTTAAGTGATCAAGTGATCATAGGGTCGAACAGTGAGAAATATCTTTGATTGTGGGATTAAAAGACAAATTAGGCAAGTTCCAAGCCTTATACACCCATACATATGGCCTTGTACACCCTTGCACATAGAGAATATATCATTGTTAGGCCAAATTGGCATCTTTTCTCCATTTTTAGGTTTTTACGGCCTTGTATAAGTGCTATACAACCATACATCATGAGAATCTTGCATTTTCAAGCAAGTGGCCTTAGGCACTTGAATTGCTTACCCGTGCAATCCTGAACATATAGCTGTGTAGCCAAAAAGTGGGTGAAATCTTCAAAAACAAGTCGGTAAGTGGGTTAACTTATGGGTATGCACACCCATGCATGAGCCCATAAACGCCCGTGCATTCTTCCTTACATAAGGAATTGGCTGAGCACTTTGTAGAAGGTTGGAGAAATTGATTTTAAAAGGTAGTATTGTCATTATAAAGGTTTTAAAAAGCTTTCAAGTTCAAAAGATTGTTCTTGGCAGTTAGCTCTTTATATTTTTCCAACTGCTTTCAACTGTTTCAACACAAGAAGGGTCCTCGAGTTTGACATTTAGCGATCTAATCGAATAAGTACGCTGAAGGTGATGTAAAAAGCTTTTCTCATTATTTTGGTTATCATAAGTTTTAGTCATTAATTTTGTTTATGCACATTTACTGTATATTCATCTCTATTAAATCTAGGTTGTGAAACCCTTTCTAAGGGTATACTGCTATCTGGTAGAAATTATTAGGTTATGTTGTAAAATTCCTTTATTATTATTTTTGTTGTGCTTTCTTGAAAAGTTCTAGTTTAAAAATCATGTTTTTGCGTTTAATATTCCCTTTTGGATCTACCATTGATAGGGACTTTATTTTAAAAGGAAAAGAAAACTAGTCTTCACCAAGCCACAACGGTCATGCATCACCTAGTGCATACACGTGCATTACGTGATGCACGATCCAAAATATATTTTCTTGCTTTTTAAAGTAAAAGAGCCAATTGTATGTTAACAAACGCACACCAATGCATTTTCGACATACGTGCTGAATCTTTATTTTTCTTTTGATTTATTTCATTTAGTTTTTTATATATATTCTTCTTTTTACTTTTATTATTATTATTATTCCTACGGATAACCCTTTTGCGAGCATAACCAGGCAAGTGCCATGGGTAATTTTTTAACTCCCCTCTCTTTATTATAAAATGGCCTTTTTCGACTGAAAATAAAAACTGTCACAAAAAATATTTATAGCAAAGAGTTGGGGTATTTCATTAATAAAATCAAACCAACATCCATGTTTTTGTCTAGGAAACTCACCTGTAAAAATTAGCTTTTAATAATGTAAATTATTCTTGTATAAAATTAAATAACACGAGACATTTCTTAAATAAAGCTTAGACTGGCAAGTCCCTATTTTCAAACTCTTGCAATAAAATGCTTCTTTAGTAACTCACATGTGAGGACCAATGTCCTCATCAAATATGTTATAATAAACTACTCGATTTATGGATGTCCTTATCGCTTTATTCTATGCCATGATTTACTGCTTTCTCACGTGATTGGGTGCACTTTTAATTTTTATATTTGCCTTAATCTTGTATTAAAAAAGAAATAACACAATTAATCTGAGAGTCGTTATATCAAATTTATCAAAGGTAAAAATAAGAGCAGAGTTCCAAACCATCTTTGGGTTTTTGGCCTTACGAGGTCAGAACATCCTTTTTCCTAATATTCTATTGGGTGGCAACTCCTTATAATAGCCTTGTGGTGCCCAACAAGATGCCTCCCAACTACCAATTATCAGTGACGAGATAGGGACACCTTGACATGTCATCTCATGCCTCTCGAGGCTTAATATTTGGCAAGTCCAGTCGAGTCTCTTTCCTATCACAAAGTGACTAGTTAGTCCAGACAAGGGAATCTTAACTTGGTTGGATCCTAAAAGTGGGACTAAACTGCTAAAGGTCAAAGGTTTTCTCATTCGAGCTCAACATCCCTTGGTTTTGGGGGTGAAATCGAACCTAAAAGGAAAAGCGTGCATCACAGGGAGCAGCCACTAGCACCACCTAAGGCAGTGGCACCACACAGACCTCTCAGGCCTTTAACTTTATGTCCTCTATTCGGAGCAAACTATTTCAAGGGACTAGGACCTCTCAATAGTTTTTATTTTGTATTTAGGAAGCTTTAGAACTTTTAAACATTTATATGTATGTAAAGATTATGACATTTATTTATTTATTTATACATTTCCTTATATTCAATTTATGTTTTAAATACCTAAAATAGAACTATATTATAAAATTGACAACAAAATGCATGATTAAAGTAATAACATGGCAATTGAAAAGTATAAAATGACAAGGAAAAAATGATAAATAAACAATAAATGGATCAACCATGATCAAAGTAGTAAATGTAAAAATAACAAGTGTCAAATTCAATGGCTAATACACTAATATCACACATTTTCCCATAGGTACCTAAAGCCCCCTCTTAAAAGGCACATGCTTCACTGTTCATGAAACCCATAGTAGACATATGGAATGGAGAAACTTATTGATGCTAGTCACACTAAACTAGATCAAAAGGATAAAGCATTTGTGAATGGGGAATGAATGAGATTCTATGATGGTTCTCACTTTTTGGTTATGGCTCTAAGACACTCAAAAAACTATAAGAAAACACCTAAATAGGTCAAAATTAAAAGAGATACACAACAAAGAAAAGTGCAAATATTTTCTAATTTTATAAGAATTTAAGGAAGTGATCAAAAGTCATCCTTATTCCACTTAAACAAGGGAATTATTGAACTAATGGAACACTTCACCAGTGGTTGATCCACATGGATGAAGATAAAATGGGAAACTTCACCAGTGATTGGTCCATATGACTGAAGACAAAGTGAAAGACTTCACCAACAATTGATCCACATGGCTAAAGCCAAGAATCACAATATAAAATTGAAGCATACTGACAGAGAGCTAGTCTAAAAGGTTGTTTTAACTTCCAATGATAAGGGGAAGAATTATGTTTTAGTGTCTTCAAGGTAGACCTACTATTCTAGAAGGTTGTTTTAACTTCCAATGATGAGCAAAAGAATTATGTTGTAGTATCCCTAAGGTAAGCCTACACATGTGGAGCAATCTTTCAAACACATTCTATCAATGACTCCTTACAAATGCATATTTGCTAGAAATTTTTTAATAAGAATATTGGCTCAAAGGCAAGTAGACATGCCTATAGATGGAAAAAAGTGTGGGGAGAAGAAAGGTTCCTTTTAAGGTACTCTCGTGGCTGGATGGTTAAAGTTTCCAACTTATAATTGATGAATTAGTAGGTTCAATTCCTACTAGATGCATGCTAATAAGACCCTAGTCTGAGATGCATATAATCGCCTTGATGAAGTCATTTTTAGCTCTACCTTCTTTAGTGTTAAACCTACTCTCTTATAAAAATCCAGTAGCTATTCAAAATATTTATATCTTTAAAAATCATATATCTAGGATTTTTAGGCATCTTATAATAACTCTATTGACAAAACATAGGACCATAAATATTTAATGGAGAAATTCTATAATAGAAAAGCAAATCTAAAGAAATTAAAAACAAAAAATAGTTGATTAATTTTTAGGACAAAGACCATGTCAAAAGAGACTGTTTTAACAGAATTTTCAACAAAAAAATAAATCATGTATAAAATATTTAAATGCCTTTAATAATATTTATTACCTTTTGAAATATTATTAAAATATAAAATATTTACAACAGTAGCTTAGGCAGTGGTTCAAATAGAGACCAAAGCAAGTTAGTCATGGTTCATCGAGTTTGTTCAATATGATCTATATCTTGGTTCTAGAGATGGAATTATTGTTACAACAGACATGCCAAAGGTAATCTTCTTATTTATAATCATTTATATGCAATTAATTTTTTATTTTTCATGATTTGAATGTTTGGGTACATATTTATGTTTAACAATATTTGTACACTATGTTTGAGTGTTTTGGTGCCAACTATTGAGAAACTATTGCCATTGGCCAAATATAGTATGTGTGCTTGACACATCTAAGTAATTAGAAAAAGAAGTGGAGGGGGGAAAAATAAACAACAAGTTCTGATCATGTTCGAAATCTAGTTTCCAAATTTAGTTTAAGAATAGGTTATAGGATCTTAGTAAACTAGGTGCTAGGATTTGAGAGGATCTTTTGTGCTATAGTAAAGAGATATAGTGTAGTGCTTATTTTAGAATCAAGGTTAAGAGTGTGATGTTATAGATAACAACATGTGCAAAGCATTTAATGGATGGATCATAGTTGCAAGACATAAGTCTATAATCATCATGCTTTGGGAAATCAGACATGAAAAGAATTTCAAAAACTTGGATTAGTAATGTGACACCAATACTAATGAAAAGTTTCATTGACAACAGAGATAGGGCAACCAAGTGCAAACTAACCTAGAATAGAGATATGGGATTTAAGGCTATAAAAGAAGAGTATAGCCATATTGTTGACTTAAGGCATAAGGCATGTACATACAGGTTTGATAATTAAAAGGCCATACCTTATACCCATGCAATTACTTCCATGTTTCATTTGAATACCACACTAGAAGACTGCATTTTGTATTGGTATAAGAAAAACAAATATATGAAAGCATACAATAATTTCATTTAGCCAATACCAAACATGAAGGTATTGGTAAAATCTTCAAATGTAGCCATAGTTCCACCTTCAACTAAAACAATGCCTGACAGACCCAATAAACTAAAAAAAAACACCACATTCTCCAAAAGAAAAATATAGGAAGATATTTAAGAAATGATATGTTATGACTTCCAGTATTTGTAACAAAACTGGATGCAACAAAAGAGGTTGCAAAGATAAGGTAAATCTTCACAAAAATTTCATCAATTAATGTTTATTTTATTAATATTATAGTAATAATTTTATAATTTTTGTATATTTTGTGTGTGTGTGTGTGTGTGTGTTAAAGGCAACCAAACTTGGGCATCAAAATACAAGGGAAAAAACAGATCAAGCACACATTGAGGAATCAAGGGATGAAATGTAAAATGTATGCTTCACTATGTACTTTAGAATGTTTGAAATGTTTGTTATTGCAAAAAATGCCAACACATGAAGCAAGAGGGGGATCTAACAGAGGTAGAAAGAGAAAGAATGTAAAGCCTATTTAGGGTTTCTGTTGAAAATGATACATTGCCATCATAAGCTAATTATGGTGTTCCACCAAAGGCAAGAAGGGATAGGTCTAATTCTATAAGAGGTAGAGGGTGCAATGTACAAGTAAAAGGGCCTTCAGCAAATCAATCTTAATAGAATACAACAAGTGGAACTTTTAATGCTACACAACATCAAGGCTAAAAATGTGATTATGACAGGAAAAGGAAGAGGAATAGGAACAAGAAGAGGGTAATATCACAATAAAGTATATGGTAATGGCTTGGTGTATAATGAGCATATTTGGTACATTGCATAAGAGAAAAGGCTATAAGAAAACATTAGTATGCTAATCTCAACCAGTCCAAAAAGCTACAGATTATAACATCGATCTGAGGTTCCAGCTTCAAAAAATAAAATTTTACAAGAACTCATCAATACAGCCATAGTCAAATTTTTATACTGCATTATATCTCTAAGTGATGTAATTGTGTTGTTAATGAACTATCAGACAACATAGCAAAAACTAATATTATGTGATTTTGAAGTTGTTGTTTTGTTATGTTAGGCAATATATAATACCAGAGCAATTGGAAAAAATGTTAGTTTGGCATTATGCAAATTTACAAAATAATGTCCATTTTCTAGGTGTTTATTTCTATCAAATTTATGAAATAATGTTATACTCTTATTCCTATCATATTTATCAATTTATGACACATTATTATTAATGCAAAAATAGGGTAAAAACATTTGTTTATTATCACAACTCCAAATTACAAAAAAGAATACCGAATTGCAAAACTCCAAACATCATTGACATCATCTAAATAAAATTTTATTTCATTAAATATATACTAAACCAACAATTACATTTTTTAAAAGTATTACAAAATAGATTTTTATTTTTTTTCAAAGAATTACAATTGTGCCAAATAACAGTAAATTAGAAACAACTTTAAAAGAAAATGGCTAATAGAAAATCTTGATCTCATATTCCTCTTCTCTAAGTTGATTTGTTGTTTCAAATAATTAACTCTTCATAACAGTACGTTTATTACAGCTCTTGATCTTTCTCGAATAGAAGGATCAAACCAATTGAAAAACTCACAATTATATTCCCTCTATGCAAAATTACAAAAATTTGCTCATAATGGTACCAATAAATCAGACAATTATAACTTCAACAAACAATGGAAGCAAGTTAGAAAGATTGAGAAATAGAACCACATACTCATTATCAATTAAATGCAAGATCATAGACGCAACATCAAACAAAGTTAAACCATAAACCTAACATCAAGCAAATAATAACCCATAATTTTGGCAACCAAAAAATTTTCTTCCTAGATTCATTGGAGTTTATAAACATTTCGTCTCTACCACTAATCCAAAACTTCATATAGAAGCATCGCCATTCCTTATCATTAGGGTTAAGGTTCCAATAGTTTTAAAATGTTTATGGATAAATGGAGAGTAAGAGTGACTGTAACACCCTAATACCCCTTAGGAGAATACAAGAGCGCCTAGAGCCAAACAAACCACAATAACAAATATCAAGTAGTTATCCATAATAGTATTGCTTGTATGTTCAACAAGATATCAAATGATAACAACATAAATACCACACCCAAATAATTTGTTTATAGGTTATAATTATTATACTCCTTTATAAATTATACAAATTAGTTACATAAATAAATAATAAAATCTTTAAAACCCAACTCTCACTTTGGCTAACTGCGGTTGTCCTAAATCTATAACCCACGCTTCAATACCTACACTGAGTAAAAAACCATCATGCTAAGCTTAAAGCTTAGTGGGATCAAAATATGCATGATGGTGACTACTCATAGTAGTCACCCAATAATCACACACAAATGAGACATAACAATGAAATAACAATAAGTAAAGCATAAAATTAAACATATAAAATAATTTGATAAATATTAATTCTTGGATACATAGTTAAGGAGTCATTCAGAACATAATTGAATCAGAACAAAATAGATACCAGAGCCATACAAAATATAACTAGAACCTGGACAAAACAGATAACATGTCAAAACAAAATTGAATACAGATCATTACTGAATTGCCTGTTAATGTCTTAAGACGTAAATAAAGGGAACAAAACAAAAGATACCATTGGTATCTAAATAGAAAAAGCTTTGCCTTTAAATCAAAAATCATTGGAAATCAGGAGAGACGTAATCTCTAAACAAAATAGGCATAGCATTAAACAGAAGGCACCGAAGTGTCTAACAGAATAGAAGCAACTACAAACCCTTCTAGGCATACCTATTTACCCACTACTTAGACTCTAGTAGGAAAAATTCATAAAAGTAGACAATATGTTCCAAAAATCATCAAGACATGTTATCAAAATTAGCAGTCATTTCAGAATATTAAAATCTTATTCAAATACAATTCCATGCATTCTTTGTGCACCAAAAAATTTAATCATTGTTATTGCCATATATATATCATTAAACATATTCAAGTATGCCTAGGGATAAGTTTCAAAAACATACCAGATAGCCCATTGTGAATTCTTTCAATTTTACTAGCATTATAACCGAAAAATATTTATATGTATAATCCCATTTAAATATTGTAACACCCTACTTCCATTTAATTATGTATGTTGCGTAATTCATTGATGACATCACATGACCACTAACTTAACTAATCTTTTATATTATTGGTTAATATCTTAATTTAAGTCTTGGTTTCTAAATTCATTTTAGCATCCCAAGGTTACTATTCATTTGGTAAAAATTTTGGCAGCATAACGACTTATAAACCGTGCTACCCAAACCTGCAAATTGGCAAAACAATACTCCTAAAAAGCAACATCAACCTCCAATACTCCAAAACATTCATAGCACTTCTAATATCGACCATAAATCATCATCACAACACATTCATAAAATCACCGTTCATGCATACAATAATATATACATTTTCACTACTAATTAGCATCCAAAATACAACGTAATATATTACCTGCCAATATCCAGAAACCTAATATATAAGATATCTAAATTCCACATCCACAAAAGTGACACATGTATATGCCATTCTGCTTTTCTTCCATCGAGTCCCCAGTTACCTATCCCTATGCACAATCAAACAAACTACGTGATAAGCAACGTTGTTGCGTAGTGGTGGATACAACTACATAAAATTTCATCTTATAAAATAATTTTAATTGAATTATCATTTTACCCTTAAGTGTTACTTTTAGTTAATTTAATTAAATTTTATTGTCTTATTATCTTAATTTACTATTTTAGTCCTTTTTATACTTATTTTTCTCACATAATTCTTACTTAGATGGAAAATTACCATTAGGTCCTTAAATTTTCTATTCATTATATTTGACTTTATTTGACCTCAATTTTGACCCTTTTTGCTTCTTTTGACTTTTATTTTACTATAAGTGTAAAATTTACATTTTAGTCCTTATACTTGCCCCCATAAAGTGGCATTTTACATTTTGGTCCCTAAAATTTTCCATTAATTATGATTTTGCCTTTCTTTGCTTATTTGACTATTTTAAACTTTTCAGCCATATTTTGAATGCTAAATTACATTTTTACCCCTGGTTTATTGTGTAATTACATTTTTATCCTTTTCTAAATTATTAATTTTATTTTTTACTTTATTTATTATTTAATCACATATAGGACATTTTTATGCATAATTTACCATTTAGTCCCTATTTTATTACATATTTATGATTTGTTTCCTAGTAGTGACCAGTGAAAATGTTAGAGAGTATGCCCTAGAGCCCATGTAATAGGGATGTTTTTCATATGTATGAAATTTATATTCTTAATAAAAGGCATCATTCATTTATTAATGCTGTGTTTGAATACATGAGTTTGTAAATCTTAAATTAATAAATGAAGTCCTAGATATTATAAACACAGTGCAAAGGCAATCATGAAAGTGTTCATGATGTGAGATGTCTATCGCATGCAAATGTGTTAATATCTAAATATCCCTAGTCATAGAATTAACAAGATAGGACATTGTTAATTCGGACAGACTAGCACATGTTATGCTTCTTGAATGGTTCAAGCAATGGTTCTCATAATTGTGATTATGGATGATAATCAATGCTAACATATGGATGCTTGTTAGAGGAACAAGTTCATTGGAGACCTGCAAAGAGAATCCTCATATGGATATTAAATCTATGTCAGTGAGGAATCTCTTCATAGCAGTTGTGCAAGTATCCTTAGACTTGAGATCACCAAAGTTATCTTAAGTAGCAAGTGGTATACTTTGACTCCATAACTGATTACTTTCAACTGGGAGTGAACATAGTTAGGAGATTGGGTATATCATGACCTACTTGAAGATAGTTGAGTGATTGATAAAGGATTCACCATCCCAGATTTAACAAGGGAAGTTATCTCACATGATTCTATAATTACCTTGTTCAGTGAATCTCTGGCCAGAGTAATATGCCGAGATGGATGGAGATCCATGAAGGGCATTTTAGGAACAATGGTTAAATTAATAGAACATACATAATTAGATTTATATGAGTTGACAGAAATCCATACTCAAAATCTAATTGAGATAAGAGTGGTGAAAGGAGTAATTGCACGGTAACTGTTTCTATGGAAGGGTACAGTCAAACCACATGACTTTCCTGACATTTGGGTAGTCATGATGCCTAGCTAGAGGCCAATCATGACTTGTATAATGATGTATCAAAATATCAATAGAGATTGATAAATTGATTTAAAGGAGTTTAAATCATGTGAGTTTTGAATAGAACTCACGATTACATATTATACTGCCAACATGGACAGGAACCCAATAGGTCACACACATATAGAGAAAAGGGTAAAATGGTAAAATGACAAGGATAATAATATTTGATATTATTATAAAGGTAGAGAGGAGAATATGATAATAATTAATTAAAGAGTTTAATTAATTATGATCAAATAAAATTGTCCGCGAAACTTTTGAGAAATGTTCTGTAAATTGGACCTAAATGAAATAATGTATTTCATGATTAATTATTATTGTCTTATTAGTGTTATAAGACTACTATAATTGTTATAGGACTGATATAATAATTAATAGGACCATTGGAGAAATTATAAAGGGCCAAAAGAATGAAGAAGCTGGAGGAAGCCCTCCAGAAGAGGGCTACACGCCAACTCCAAACAGAAGGGCTTGGAGGGCTTTTTCTTGGACCAAATTAATTTATATATGTTACATAAGTGTTATGGAACTCACATATTTAATTTGGTTGGATTTGGAATCCATTTGGGTATTTAAATCCAATTAGATGCACAAAGGGCCTAGTTTGTGGATTTTGTGCATGGTCTTTTATGAAAAGATTTAATTTGGATTTAATTAAGCCCAAATGATTATAATTAATTCCAGAGGCCCAATTAATAATTCTCCAGCAATTTTAAAGAGCCCAATCTCATTAAGGAGTTGGAATTTTAACCTAACTATAAAAGGCCAACTAATGAGAATTAGGGTTAAGTGATTAAAACAAAAGGAAAGTCTTTTTCTCTTAATTCTCTCTCCACTTTTGCGCCACTTCCCAAGCTAGCTCTTGGAAATTTCGGCCAGCCATAGTTGAACACCAATTTGTTGGTTCAATTTACCCCTCTCTAGTGTGGATTACTTATTGGAGGTGTTCGATTTTGGACACTGTGGTTTGCGACAACCCGGTGCGAAGTAAAATCAACTGTTCAACAAAAATCAAAGGTGATTTTTCTTATTCTCATATAGTTATATTGTGTATTCATGGCAAGATCAGATCATATGGTTAAAAATTTTAAAATTCCGCTCATGTATATGATGCATGTAACCATAAAAATCCAACATGGTATCAGAGCCACGGTTTTGCCATGGATATACAATTCTATATTTTTCTGCGGAATAAGTTTTGTTTTGTTTTGAGTTATTTATTTCATGAACTTTAAAATATTAGATTTGATTGTTCATGAATGAGAAATATTGATTTCTGGTTATATGTGTGATCAAATAAATTTGGTGGAAACAAAAACGAATTTTTTGAAGCATTTTGATTTGGGTTTGGCATGAAACCCATTAGGGTTTGGCGTGAAACCCTATGTAATGTAGGGGCTGTTCTAATTTAATTTCTTATGGATCCATTTAAAAATCATTTAGATGATATTTTATGTGTTTAATATGTGATATTAAGCCGTAGGATCGAACGGAATTAAAATCGAACAAGTTTTGCATGAAAACTAGTTTTGTCGAAAAGTTCGATAAATTGGTGTTCTTCGTGTGTTCTTGATGTGTTCTTGGTTAGAACGACTTTTGATCTTCTAAATATGATATATATGATATATTAAAGTGTTTTTAATTAATTGGATTAATTAAAATGGGCCTTAAATTAATTTGATTAATTTTAATTCATTAAAACCACTTAATGGGCTTAATTATGTTTACGGACTTGGTTTAAATTAGTAAATGACTTGGTAGGCCCAAGGAGCTGATTTAAATTAACTATTATAAACATTAATTAAGTTTATTAATGGGTTTTAAGGGCTGGAGTGGGCTTGGCTCATTCCAAATGGTCCAAATGACACAAAACTAGTTTGTGTGTGAACACACTTAGGGTTTTTCTTCTGTGGGTTTCGGCCTACACTTATTTAAGCCCAAAATTGATTATTTTAATTATTTAATATGATTAATTAATTAAATAATCAATTTATAATTAATTAATAATCAATTTGATTGATTATTAAGGCAAGAACAAATTCATGCAAAAAGGTTTCCTAAAATGAAAGTTTCCAAAATGGAAAAAGTTTCCTAATTTGATCACATCATTAAAATAACTCAAAATATAGTTTCAAAGGTTGAAACAAAGTTAGTAATCCATTTCTTTATGCATTAGAAAGGCATATAAGGGTGAATGATTGGCATGATGGTTAGTTATGGACAAAGCCCAATGTGATTGAGCATAATGCATGTTTTGGCCCAATGAGGACTTTCATGTCCCGGCCACTTGTTTTTGGTTTGTATTTGATTTCAAATTGTAATATGTAATTAGATTACTTAGATTAGAATTAGAAATAGAAATGGAGACAAATATCAAGGAGCAAGATGGGCCGGATGGAGATCCAACAAGCTTGAAGATAATGTAATTATTTTCTTGTTTGAATCATGCATACTACCTAGGTATGACCTTTTGATTTCCCTCTTGGCTCGGGGAAATCAATGTAGTGAAGTCCATAACTATACCATATTTGTATGCTTATATTTATGTGATAGATATAGGATGCATACCAATGTATGCCAACCATGTATGATGAGACTTAATTAACTAAAACCCTCAAACAAATACTAAGGTATATAAGCCTTCCATTAATTTGAGGAGAACCAGAGTTCTTTATAGTGTGGGTTGTTGACCACAGTCAAGCTCACATTATATCGAATATGTTCAAATCTAATTAAATGGGTCATCTTAGCTAGCCCATTAGTTTGTTGACCACAGTCAAGGCTAATGGTTCTAGAGGCAAGATTAGGGAATGCATATATGATATGCATGCATCAAGAGTTGATAACCTAATGATCCAATAGTTGTGTAGAGACACAATTGGTATAGAGATACCTACCTTTCAAGGGTATGGAATTTGGCTTGTTGACCACAGTCAAGGTCAAATTACATATCAAGGATTGGATATTGGCCCACTAAGAAAACCATCAGGTTTTCTCGGATTAAATAGTGAGGGCTATTAATTCGCAATAAAATAGTGGGAGTAAATGTATTAATTAAAGACCTTATTAATGCATACATATATATGAACATACTCTCATATCTTTTCTTTTTCACATCTAGGTCATCATCATGAGCACATCAAACATTAATATACAATCAATCTTGGATAACAAGCTGGTTGGCAACAACTATTCTGACTGGATCAGGCAAGTGAGAATTGTTCTCAGGGCTGAAAAGATCCATTATGTCTTGGATAAAGATCCACCACCACTTCCATCAGATGATGCCATTGATGAGATCAAAGGCATTTATCGAAAATACATGGAGGATAGTGAAGCAGCAGCATGTTTGATGCTGGGTGTTATGTCCTCGGAGCTTCAGAAGCAACATGAAATGATGGATGCTAAAACCATCGTTTTGCATCTAGAGGAGCTTTATTCTTCTCAGGCTAGAACTGAGCAATATGAGATTGCTCGAGCTCTATTTAGTTGCAAAATGGTGGAAGGCACTTTAGCTGCTGCTCATGCATTGAAGATGTATGGGTATATTGAGCATTTGAGTAGACTTGGCTATGTTATGGATAATGATCTATACATAGATTTAATCTTGTACTCGTTGGCTCCAAGTTATGCACCTTTTGTGCTTAACTTCAACATGAACAAGATCCAAGTATCCATTCCTGAGTTAATCAACATGCTCAAGATAGCTGATGGATCATTTAAGAAAGATCCAAAAAGTGTCATGGTTGTCACTTCTGCTAAAGGCAAGAAGCAGAAGAAGAAGAAGATAACCAAGGCGCAGCCAAAGAATGGTGGGATCTCCAAGAAGAAGGTTGCCAAGAAAGAGAATCCCAAAGGAACTTGCTTCCATTGTGGAAAAGATGGTCATTGGAAGCGTAACTGCAAGGCCTATCTAGATTCTCTTAAGGAGAAGAAGCAAGCTGTTGCATCTACTTCAGGTATTCATATGATTGAAATTAATACTTATTCTATTGCTTCAAAACAATCTTGGGTATTAGATACCGGATGTGGATCTCATTTATGTAATGATCTACAGGGGCTTAGAAGCTTTAGAAGAGTTGGAAAGGCAGAGATATGTTTGCAGTCAGCTACTGGACAAAACATCTCTACAATAGTTGTGGGGACTTACTATTTGCCTCTTCCTAGTGGATTAGTACTGGAATTAAATAATTGTTATTATGTTCCAGCCTTATCCAAAAGTATTATTTCTTTCAGTCGTTTGATGAACGATTATGATATTTCTTTGAAGGACAAATGTTGTTACATTTTTAAGAACAATATGTTTTATGCAAAAGCTATCATTGAGAATGGTATTTTTGTTCTTGATTTAATTAAAGAAGTACATAATGTGGATACCAAGAGAATGAAACATGATAATCTAAATACCTCATACTTATGGCATTGTCGTTTAGGCCACATAAATGAAAAACGCATGACCAAATTGCACAAGTCAGGTGATTTGGGATCATTTGATTATGAATCATTTGATACATGCGAATCTTGTTTATTGGGAAAAATGACAAAAGCTCCCTTTATTGGTAAAGGAGAACGAGCTAAAATGGTTTTGGACTTAATACATTCGGATGTATGTGGTCCAATGACTACAATGCTAGAGGAGGTTACTCCTACTTCATTACTTTCATAGATGATTATTCCAGGTTTGGATACATCTATCTAATGAAATATAAGTCTGAAGCATTTGAAAAGTTCAAAGAATTCAGAAATGAAGTAGAGAAACAAGTTGGCAAAATTATTAAAACACTTAGATCAGATCGAGGTGGAGAATACTTAAGTCAAGAGTTTCAGGATTATCTTAGAGATAATGGGATTTTATCTCAATGGACTCCTCCATATACACCACAACACAATGGTGTATCCGAAAGGAGGAATCGAACACTATTAGATATGGTTCGATCAATGATGAGCCGAGCGGACTTGCCTAAGTCCTTTTGGGGATATGCACTAGAAACTGCTGTTTATGTGTTAAATAGAGTTCCTAGTAAATCGGTTGATGTTACTCCATATGAGATGTGGAATAACAAGAAACCCACGCTTTCTCATATGAAGGTATGGGGTTGTCCTGCTTATGTGAAGAGGACAATGTCAGACAAACTGGATGTTAAATCTGACAAATGTCTATTTGTGGGATATCCAAAAGAAACATTTGGATATTATTTCTATAATCCCTTAGAACAAAAAGTGTTTGTTTCAAGGCATGCTGTCTTCTTGGAAAAAGAGTTTCTCCTACGAGAAGACAGTGGGAGTAAAATTGAACTTGGTGAAGTTCAGGACCCACAAATAGAAGTAGATCAATCGATTGAACCCGAAACTGAATTTCATAATGATGAGATTACAGTTGAACCTGATTATACACAAAATCCTAGAAGGTCTACTAGGATGCGTTCTATCCCTGTGAGATATGGATTTCACATTGATTCGGATAGAGGCATAACTGTAGTAGAGGACAATGAGCCTACAAGCTATCAAGAAGTTTTGAACAGTTCAGAACGTGATTTATGGCTTAAGGCTATGCAGTCCGAAATGGACTCCATGTATGAGAATAAAGTATGGACTTTAACTCAACCACCTGAAGGGATAAAACCCATAGGGTGCAAATGGGTCTTCAAAAAGAAGACTGACATGGAAGGTAATATAGTTACCTATAAAGCTCGCTTAGTAGCAAAAGGTTATCGTCAAAAAGAAGGTATTGACTATGACGAAACTTTTTCTCCTGTAGCGATGCTTAAGTCTATAAGAATACTTTTAGCCATTGCAGCTCATTATGATTATGAGATTTGGCAAATGGATGTGAAGACAGCTTTCCTTAATGGAAATCTTTCTGAGGATGTGTATATGACACAACCAGAAGGATTCACATTAGGAAATGGCGAAAAGGTATGCAAGCTTCAAAGATCCATTTATGGATTGAAGCAAGCCTCTAGGAGCTGGAACATACAATTCAATGAGACAATCAAAGAGTTTGGTTTCTCACAGAATGAAGATGAACCTTGTGTGTATAAAAGGGTCAGTGGGAGTGCAGTTGTCTTCCTAGTTCTATATGTAGATGACATATTGATCATGGGAAATGACATTTCTCTTCTCCAATCTGTTAAAATATGGTTATCCAAGCAATTCTCCATGAAAGACCTTGGAGAAGCAT
Organism: Excoecaria agallocha; assembly: GCA_037975025.1. Lineage (NCBI taxonomy): Eukaryota > Viridiplantae > Streptophyta > Magnoliopsida > Malpighiales > Euphorbiaceae > Excoecaria > Excoecaria agallocha. Next base: position 35,900,641 of record CM075807.1, on the reverse strand, counting down.
CCTATATTTTTGGAATAAGGATCTATAGAGATAGATCCAATAGGTTGCTAGGTCTTTCTCAAAGTACATATATAGATAAAGTATTTAAGAGGTTCAATATGGATCTCTCTAAGAAAGGATTTATACCCATGGTGCATGGGAAACACCTTTCTAAGTCTATGTGTCCGCAGACACTAGAGGATAGAGAGAGCATGAATAGAATACCATATGCATCTGCAATTGGTTCTATCATGTATGCTATGTTATGTACACGTCCAGATGTAGCATTTGCTTTGAGTGTCACAAGCAGATTCCAATCCAATTTTGGAGAGGAACACTGGGCAGCTGTCAAGAATATCCTTAAGTACTTGAGAAGGACTAAGGATATGTTCTTGGTATTTGGAGAGGGCAGTTTGGAAGTAAATGGGTATACGGATGCCAGCTTCCAATCTGACAAAGATGATTGTAAATCACAATCTGGTTATGTGTTCATAATGGGAGGAGGAGCAGTTAGTTGGAAAAGTTCCAAACAAGAAACAACTGCTGATTCCACGACAGAAGCTGAGTACATTGCTGCTTCAGAAGCAGCCAAAGAAGCAGTCTGGATCAAAAAGTTCATAACTAAACTAGGAGTGGTGCCTAGCATTGTTGATCCGATTCCTTTATATTGTGACAATAATGGAGCCATTGCGCAAGCAAAGGAACCACGGTCTCATCAGCGATCCAAACATGTTCTCAGACGCTACCATCTCATAAGGGAAATAGTAGCTAGAAATGATGTGAAAATAGAAAGGGTTCCCACATATGACAATGTGGCGGATCCCCTCACTAAAGCACTTTCCCAGATAAAGCATGATCACCATATAAATAGCCTGGGTCTGAGACATATGAGTGATTGGCTCTAGTGCAAGTGGGAGATTGTTAGAGAGTATGCCCTAGAGACCATGTAATAGGGATGTTTTTCATATGTATGAAATTTATATTCTTAATAAAAGGCATCATTCATTTATTAATGCTGTGTTTGAATACATGAGTTTGTAAATCTTAAATTAATAAATGAAGTCCTAGATATTATAAACACAGTGCAAAGGCAATCATGAAAGTGTTCATGATGTGAGATGTCTATCGCATGCAAATGTGTTAATATCTAAATATCCCTAGTCATAGAATTAACAAGATAGGACATTGTTAATTCGGACAGACTAGCACATGTTATGCTTCTTGAATGGTTCAAGCAATGGTTCTCATAATTGTGATTATGGATGATAATCAATGCTAACATGTGGATGCTTGTTAGAGGAACAAGTTCATTGGAGACCTGCAAAGAGAATCCTCATATGGATATTAAATCTATGTCAGTGAGGAATCTCTTCATAGCAGTTGTGCAAGTATCCTTAGACTTGAGATCACCAAAGTTATCTTAAGTAGCAAGTGGTATACTTTGACTCCATAACTGATTACTTCCAACTGGGAGTGAACATAGTTAGGAGATTGGGTATATCATGACCTACTTGAAGATAGTTGAGTGATTGATAAAGGATTCACCATCCCAGATTTAACAAGGGAAGTTATCTCACATGATTCTATAATTACCTTGTTCAGTGAATCTCTGGCCAGAGTAATATGTCGAGATGGATGGAGATCCATGAAGGGCATTTTAGGAACAATGGTTAAATTAATAGAACATACATAATTAGATTTATATGAGTTGACAGAAATCCATACTCAGAATCTAATTGAGATAAGAGTGGTGAAAGGAGTAATTGCACGGTAACTGTTTCTATGGAAGGGTACAGTCAAACCACATGACTTTCCTGACATTTGGGTAGTCATGATGCCTAGCTAGAGGCCAATCATGACTTGTATAATGATGTATCAAAATATCAATAGAGATTGATAAATTGATTTAAAGGAGTTTAAATCATGTGAGTTTTGAATAGAACTCACGATTACATATTATACTACCAACATGGACAGGAACCCAATAGGTCACACACATATAGAGAAAAGGGTAAAATGGTAAAATGACAAGGATAATAATATTTGATATTATTATAAAGGTAGAGAGGAGAATATGATAATAATTAATTAAAGAGTTTAATTAATTATGATCAAATAAAATTGTCCGCGGAACTTTTGAGAAATGTTCTGTAAATTGGACCTAAATGAAATAATGTATTTCATGATTAATTATTATTGTCTTATAAGTGTTATAAGACTACTATAATTGTTATAGGACTGATATAATAATTAATAGGACCATTGGAGAAATTATAAAGGGCCAAAAGAATGAAGAAGCTGGAGGAAGCCCTCCAGAAGAGGGCTACACGCCAACTCCAAACAGAAGGGCTTGGAGGGCTTTTTCTTGGACCAAATTAATTTATATATGTTACATAAGTGTTATGGAACTCACATATTTAATTTTGTTGGATTTGGAATCCATTTGGGTATTTAAATCCAATTAGATGCACAAAGGGCCTAGTTTGTGGATTTTGTGCATGGTCTTTTATGAAAAGATTTAATTTGGATTTAATTAAGTCCAAATGATTATAATTAATTCCAGAGGCCCAATTAATAATTCTCCAGCAATTTTAAAGAGCCCAATCTCATTAAGGAGTTGGAATTTTAACCTAACTATAAAAGGCCAACTAATGAGAATTAGGGTTAAGTGATTAAAACAAAAGGAAAGTCTTTTTCTCTTAATTCTCTCTCCACTTTTGCGCCACTTCCCAAGCTAGCTCTTGGAAATTTCGGCCAGCCCTAGTTGAACACCAATTTGTTGGTTCAATTTACCCCTCTCTAGTGTGGATTACTCATTGGAGGTGTTCGATTTTGGACACTGTGGTTTGCGACAACCCGGTGCGAAGTAAAATCAACTGTTCAACAAAAATCAAAGGTGATTTTTCTTATTCTCATATAGTTATATTGTGTATTCATGGCAAGATCAGATCATATGGTTAAAAATTTTAAAATTCCGCTCATGTATATGATGCATGTAACCATAAAAATCCAACAGAAAATCCTCAAATCGAATATGCAAGAAAAGAACTCTAATGATAAAAATGGACTAGAGGAACCACTGATGTGATCATCCTACTTAAGATAGTGTGTGTATGTGTATGAATATATATAAGGTGACTACTTGACATAGCTAACACCTCAATAGTGAGTCTAATCTCATGGTGCTACCGCAGTATACAGGTCCTTATAGCTAGCAATTATATCCTATGATCCTGGATTATCCACTGTACACTAAGGGTAAGTATTTCTTTCATATTACATTATATTTTCCATAATTTCTCATGTGATTCACATTATGTCACATGCCATGCCTTCTTAGTTCCTATCTACTCATATTTATCACATATGAATTCAAAACATACATGGTAAATATCATTTAAATTTGATGAAAACATGCCATTTTCCATAGGTATACCATTCGGCATCATGAAGAACTCATGTATAAAATATGTTTCTTCATGCTTTCTCATGCCACATACATTCCCAAGGTCACCTTATGTATTCGTATATCAATCTTCGTCCATTTTACATTAACAACTCTTAGTTACAAATATACACATCATTGTGTTCACATGCATAACATCATGTGCACATGTTATTTTAAGTCCTAATCAATCATGTTATGTTTATTTATGATTATATTACACATTTCATGCTTAATATACCATTAATCATCAATTTATCATGTCATACAATATAAGGTACCATTCAGCTAATATGAGTTATCCCACTCTATGCTTGATTTCTTCTTTAATTCATACTTATTTCATGTTAATACATCATTTTATTATGCAATCTCAAATTATTTCACATTTTCACTTCAGTTCATATAGTTACATAATGTAAATTTTAGGTTAAATTCAAAGAAATGAATGAAATTAGGTGTAGTTTTGTATCCACTAAACTCAAAATAGTTTGAAATCACTTATTTCTCCCCTCCCTTGCCTTTCTCTTCTTTGCTCTTTTCCCCTTCTTGGAAATCACCTTTAGGCCAAATTTATGGAGGAGACAATCATGAGTTTATGCTATTTATTTTAGCATGTAAATGCTATTAAATAATCATACTAAAGGTGTTGTACAAAACTATATCAAAATCCCCAATTAAATCTAACAAAACTCAATATTTTTCCTAATTAGGGTAAGTTTCTCTTACTGGAAATTTTACACTTCAGAGCTTCATTTTGCTTCAATTTGATTTCTAAGATGAATAGGATGTTTGCTAGTGTATTTGGGTGAAATTAAAGCTTAAAATTTGGTGGAAATTGAAAAGAGTAAAGAGAAAAGTGGTAAAAAGAGCTTATGAAAGGTGGTTCAAATTTTGGGGAAGAAAGGCAGGAAGATTATAGATTTATAGGCTGAATTGTAGAGCATCCTAAACCTTTCTAGGCAGTCCTTAAGTCCACCAAACTATTGGTCAAGATTTCTCTAATTATTATTTAATCCAATGACTTATTTTTAAGCCACTTGTCAAGGTTTTATTGGTTTTATACTTATTTATGCAATAATAATGCATGTAAGTAATCATGGCTCATTTTTTAATGATATTTATGCCCTTAGATAAATTAAATATTGCATTTAAGCCCATTGATTAATTTAACCTTCCTTTTTCTGAAACTGATTTTTCACTCATCAAAATGCTCTAAAAAAAATTTTATGTGCAATAACATAGTTAGAAACGTGAGTTTAAAATTTCAAGTCATCCTAATATTGTTCCAGTATACTTCTAGCTCCAAAGGCAAAATCAGCTGGTCCAAAATTCAAAATTTTGAAATTGTCAGAAAAATTATTTTTCACTTTCAATAGCTCACTTATGCTATTTCCAATGGGTTTATGCAATTAGAATAATTTTCAGAGGTCTATGTAATATTTTAGAATTTGGTCAAACTTATGGTCAACTATATTACAATATCGATACTACTAGGCTCTATTTAATACCTATTTTCTCATTTAGTGGTTAAGTAAAACTTCCCTCCAGGTCACCCATCTTAGTACTACTCTAGGTTGAGCACATTTAACACTCACATTTAAATTTTTCTATACTATACTACTGTATGCATACCAAAAACTATCTCAGGGTTACTGTTCATGATCTAAAATGAACTACGCATGTCAAATGAAACTTTAGGGTGTTACATTTCTCCTTCACTAATAAAAATTTCGTCCTCAAAATTTACCTAATTAGAAAAGGTGTAGGTACTGCTATCTCATGGTTTCCTCAGGCTCCCAAGTCACCTCTTCTGCTTTATGGCTATTTTAGAGTACTTTGACAAGCGGTAACTATTTGTTCCTTAGCTGTCTAACTTCTCTGGCTAGAATCTTTACTTGTTATTCATCATATGATAAGTCTAGTCGAAGCTAAAATTCCTTTGATGTTATGACATGTGATGGGTCTGATTGATATCCTTGTAACATCGATACATGAAACACATCATGATATCTCTCTAGTTCTGGTGGTAGCTTCAAGCTATAAGCAACCAATCCAACCCGCTACAACACTGCATATGGACCAATAAACCTAGGAATGAGTTCGCCCTTTTTTCCAAATCTCAAAATTTTCTTCCATGGTGAAACCTTCAGAAATACTTTGTCACCCACATTGAAATCTATATCTTTTCTTTACAAATTTACATAAAATTCAGTCCTACTAGCTTGCTTTCACTAAGCTTAGTCCAACATAGGGGAGTCCTGCATTTCCTTCCACACAATGCTGCAAATGGTGCCATTTTGATGTTGGAATGGTAGCTATTGTTATATGCAAATTTAGCTAATGGTAGATATTTTTCTCAACTGCTGCCAAATTTCAAAATGCAACACCTTAGTATATCTTCAAATATTTGTGTCACTCGCTCAGATTGTCAATTTGTTTATGGATGAAAGGCAATCCTATAGTTTAAGTGAGTTCCCAATGCTTCCTATAGTTTTTTTTCAAAATCTAGATGTGAACCAAGGATCTCTGTCTGAGATGATGGAGAAAGGGATACCACGTAGTATCATAATTTTATTGATGTAAACTTTTGTCAGTCTGGTTAATGGAAAATCATATCTCATTGATATGAAGGGTGCAGATGTTGTCAATCTATCAACTATCACCTAAATGGAGTCATGTTGCCTCCTGGTGAGTGGTAAACCATATACGAAATTCGGGTCTAGTGATGGGTTGTAGCAGTCCATAAGGAACCTGGTATTCTATTTTTACTTGGTAACATGTCAAATATTTAGTCATGAAAGCTACTATTTCTCTTTTCATTCCAGGCCACCAATAGGTTGCTTTTAAATCTTGGTAAAATTTGTTGCTACCTAGATACATGGTGTAATTACTATTGTGAGCTTCTGTCAGAAGATTCTTCTTTAACTCTGCATTGTCTGGTACATATATTCTCCCCTTATAGTATAAATAATCATTATTACCAAGGGAAACTCATTGTCTTTTCCTAATTGGATTTGAGAAATGATATGGGATAAGCATTCATCTTGCCTCTGTGTGGCTTTCACCTACTGTAACCAATTGAGTTTAAGCTATATTTCAGCTACGAGTGCTCCATCTTAAGTTGTAGTCAATCTGACAATATTCATAGCTTTTAAGGCTACTAAGTGCATCAACTACAACATTTACTTTACCAAGATGGTAGTCAATTAAATAGTTATAATCTTTGATGAGCTCCACCCAACACCTTTATCTCAAATTAAGTTCTTTCTGGGTGGGTAAGTATTTCAAACTCTTATAATCAGTGTAGATGTAGCATTTTTCACCATACAAGTAGTGTCTCCAAATCTTCAGTGCAAACATAATTGCTGCAAACTCCAAATCATGGGTAGGATAGTTTCTTTCATGAGTTTTAAGCTATTTAAAAGCATAAGCTACCATTTTGCCTTCTTGTATCAATATACATCCTAGCCCATTCCTGAAAGCATCACTGTATATAACATAAGGTTAACCTAAAGTGGGTTGTGTGAGAATGGAGGCTTCAATTAGCATGCTCTTTAAGCTTTTGAAGCCCTCCTGGCATCGATCAATCCACTCACACCTAGCATTCTTTTATAGTAGCTTAGTGAGTAGAGCAGCTATCATGGAAAACCCCTTTACAAACCGTTTGTAATAGCCAACTAAACTGAGAAAACTCCTTACTTTAGTGACATTCTTAAGAGGTTTCCATTCTAAGATAGCTTCAATCTTTTTGGGGTCAACCTCGATCCCTTCTGTTGATACAATATGACCAAAGAAGGTAACCTCATTAAGCCAAAACTCACACTTGTTGAATTTGGCATATAACTATTTCTCTCTTAGTATCTATAACATAATTCACAAGTATTTATCATGCTCCTCTAGAGTTTTTGAATACACCAGAATGTCATCAATAAACACCACTTCAAATTGGTGCAAGTATGGATGAAGGACGCAGTTTATCAAGTCCATGAATTATTGTTGGTGCATTAGTGAGGACAAATGGCATGACCAGGAATTCATAATGACCGTAGTGGGTATGAAAAGATGTGTTTAGCACATCTACAGCTACACCTTTCAACTGATCGAACAAGTCAATTTTGGAGAATACAGCTACACCTTTCAACTGATCGAACAAGTCATCAATTCTGGACAAAGGATATTTGTTCTTTATTATGACTTTATTCAATTGTTTATAATCAATGCAAAGCCGTAATGATCCATCCTTCTTTTTCACAAACAATAATGATGCTCCCCATAGTGATACACTAGGACAAATAAACCCTTTATCGAGTAATTCTTGTAGCTGAGTTTTCAATTCTTTCAATTTTGTAGGTGTTATACGATAAGGAGCTATAGAGATAGGAGCAGTACCAGGTATTACATCAATGGTGAATTCAACTTCCTTTCTGGTGGCAATCCTGGTAAATCATCAACATAGACATCAAGGAAGTCACGACCAGTAGGAACATCACTAACTTTGGGCTTTTCCTCTTTAACTTCTTTCACATAAGCTAAATAGGTTGAATCTCCCTTTCAAATATATTTATTTGCTGCAGTGGGTAAGATGATATTTGATAAGGGATTAGATCTTTCTCCCATAACCATGATCTTCTACCCCTCTAGGGTTCTCAATGTAATTCTTTTTTATTGGCAATCAACCATTACTAGATGTTTGTGGAACCAATCCATTCCCAAAATTACATCAAATTCATGGAAAAGATGCTCAATCAAATTTGTAAGGAGAGTAGTTTACTGTATCTGGACAAAACAGTCTCTATATACTTTATTGACTACCACACTGTGCCCTAAAGGATTGCTTACTGGTATGTCCTGGTCTAGTTGTGATCTAACCAAACCCTTTCCATGTGTAATCTTTGTACTAAGATATAAGTGTGTGGACCAAGGATCAATTAATGCATAAATTGGAGTATAAAATAAATAAACTTTATCTACTATAACATCAGGAGCATCTTATTCTTCTCTAGCTCTAATTGTATAATTCAAGGTAGATGGTCACTTCTCTGCTATTGGAGGCATCTGTACACTCCCTCTAGATTGGGTAGCTCCATTGGATCTACCTCTCCCATGACCTCTGGATGGTACACTACTGGGTTTATCAACAGGGGTAGCTAAAGTAATGGTTGATTCTTGTGGACAGTCCTTCTGCATGTGATCTTTTGACCACATCTCAAACAAGCTCTTATGAGTCTCCAACATTCACCTGGATGAAAACTCCTTATATTAATTCTGATATTTAATGGTAAGGGACTATGAAAAATTGCATTAGGTCACTAAATGCCATATGCATTTTCATTTAATTTGGAATGCTATAATATCTTGCTAGAGAATATAAATAGCCTTTGAATTAATTCATTAATTCATTGCCAATATTAAATGGACCTATAGGATTGCACACAAAGCATTGGGCTTAAAATATTTAAATAAAGTATTGGGCATTAATTTGGACTTTTAATTAAAGTCAAATTAATGTGTGTAATGGGTTTTAAAATTGCTATTGGACCTTAGTCCATAAGAGAGAAAAATTCAGCCCACAAGGTTTAATTTCAATTAATTAATTATCTTGTATTAATTAAGTTAATTGAGTATTAAAGCCTAAAAGAATTTAAATTAAATTAAATCATTTAAATAAATAATGAAGTGGCCGAAATTCCAAGATAAAAATCAAGGAATTTCGGCACATCCACATTAATTATGTTAAGTGATTTTATTTAATTAAATGTCTTGTATTTTATTTCAAATTTAAATTTTAAATTCAAAAGAGTTTAAATCAATATATATTACTTTTTTTAGGAAGTGATTGAAGTTGAATTAATTATCTTGAGATGGTAAAATTCAGATCAAACACTTACCAAAAGATAATGATATATATTAGAAAAGAAATAAAACCCTAGGGTTACAAGTGTGTGGCATGAAACCCTAGTTTTTCTAGGTTTGGCGTGAACTTCTCTCTCTCTCTCTCACAAAATTCTTCTGGCCAATTTTCACAAGGATAAAAGATTGTTCCTCATTCTCTTGTGTTCTTGGGTAGTAATAGCAACCTAAGAGAAGTAAAAAATCAAATTTTGTAGCTTCAAACCATAGCCATTGCACAATACTTTATAGTAAATCAAATTTTGTAGCTAGTAATCTCGATTTTAAGCCGTCGATGCAATTGTGTGTGTGAACATAGAGAGGAGTGGCATAAAGGCTGTTCCTTGGCATTGGTGATCAATATCTAAGGTGAAAAAATTCATCTTAGTTGCTGGTCATCACTAAATTCAAGATTTAGAAGGCATCTAAAGTTGTAAGTTTTAAAAACCCTAAAATTGCATGTTTCGATTCTTGTCAGGGAATTGTTTGGCATGTATAATCCTTTTTATCATTTTTCCACTGCACGATTACCATGAAAATATCATGTCATATTCCATCAGTGGTATCAGAGCCTAATCATGCTTATTTTAGTGCTTTAGATGCATGAAATAATTAATCAAAAATCGTTATTTTAAATACATGCAATGCTGAAATTTTCTGTTTTGAGTTTTTTGAATTGTTTTGGTGTAAAAATGATTTTAAATGATTAGATAGGTATTATAATTAATATGACATGTTAATATATTGTCCTAATATGTTCTAGGAGCTATTAATGGTCGGATTTAATTGATAATACCTGATGGTACATGTTAATATTAAAACAATGTGCTATTTGGCATGTTAATTGTTAGTTTAACAACTAGTTTTAAATATTAAATGTAAAAATGATTTTGGAATGTTTGTAAGTGATTTTTAAAGATTAAATATCAGATCTGGACATATTTTAAATTTGGTATTAATTCTGGTCCATGACAATTTAATTGATTAATTTTAAAATCACTTAAAACTATGACTAGTTTGTGTTTGTTACATATTTAATCAACATTGTTTGTTTTGTTTTGATTAAAATGGTAAAAACACATTTAGATCAGATTGATACAGAATATTAAATCAATATTTATGACCTTATTTTAATTATTAAATGACTCATAAAATTGATTTAAGTATTTGTGCATTTTGTGGCATCACATAATCATTAAACAACTAGTTTTGTTGTTTGTTTGTTTTTATATGCATGTCGTGTATCATATATATATGTTCTTCATGATTTTTTGTTTTAATTCATGTTGGTACATATTATATGTATTTTTAATGTTTATGGGCTGTATGACATAAAATTAAAAATGGCAAAATTGCAAATTATACTAGAGTTGATTTATAGCACAAATCTAACTAGTTTGTGTTTTGAGCTTTTAAGAGAACTTATTCAATAAGAGGATTTAGTCCATTGGGCTTCAGCCCAGGTCCATCACAGGGTCATCTCTTAAAGGTTCAAGTACACAATTTTCATTAATGGGCTTGGCTAAATTAATTAAAATTGAACTTTGTTTGATCCATGAATGTTATGTATATTTATTTGCTTGTTTGGTGTGATGAATGGATATGCATGGTGCATTCATGGGCCCTGGGTTTTTGTAATTAAATATGGCCTACGAGCCATTATGTATTATTGTAAAAGTTTCATTTATTTCTTAGAATAGAATTTACTTGAAGACTTTGTAAATCAAGATGAAGCCCACCGGAGTGGAGAAGCCCAACTCGAAGATTCTTATGTAATAGTATAGAATCTTAGTTGTAGGTTTTTGGGCCCATGTTTGTCACGCTTTACTTTATGCAATTATTTATATATGCACGCTATGAATGGATGACAAAGCGTATGCCATGTAAGTCGTAATAAAATGAATCCCTAAAAATAGTAAGTCACAAAGTTGCCTTCCTAATTCGAAACATGTCAAGGCATCGATCATCGGTCACGTAGACTAGGAGTCCTAGATGCACCCGATTATCTTTGTGAGGCATGAGTTGTGAATGTAGGTTGGACTTAACATGAAAAGGGATGCCCGGACCTAGGCAACTAATAAATGGGTTTGTGCTATAACATCTTAAGATGTTAGCCCATTTGATCCAAGAGTCATGTACGAGACATGATTGGAGTTTTCCTACCTAAGTAACTTAACTCGTTAGGTGTACAAGCTCAGCTTGACTAATAAGTTGTTGTGAAAAGTGGATCTTGGCCCACATTAAATCACTAACGCGAATTATTTAAAGGGATATTAATTCGGTTTGTGGGATTATAAATAAGACCTCATTTAATCTTGCTAAATTTTATTGTAGATTGAAAATGGCATCTTCAAACAACAATTTCTCATTGCGATCGGCCTTAAAAAGGACAAATTGAATGGCACCAATTTCATAGACTAGTCTCGAAACTTAAGTATAGTTCTTAAGTAAGAGAAAAAGTCGTATGTTTTGGATGCACCCTTGCCTGAAGAACCTGCTAGGAACGCCTCTGCAGTTCAAAAGGAAACTTTTGAGACCAAGAAGAGCGACTCCAATGATGTGACCTATCTGATGATGGCCACTATGGTGCCTGACTTGCAAAAGCAATTTATGGACAAAGAGGCTTATGCGATCATGGTGCACCTCAAGGAGATATTCCAAGAGCAAGCTCATCACGAGAGGATCGTGACAACAAAAGCCTTGATTTCTTGTAAGATGGTTGCGGGTACTCCTGTTAGTATGTACTCAAGATGAAAGGGTATCTTGATACTCTTGAGAAGCTTGAGGTACAAGCGCAAAAAGGAATTGGCCACTGACTTGATCTTAGGATCATTGATTGATTATTATGATTCATTTGTGATGAATTATAACATGCATGCAATGAACAAGTCAGTCACTGAGCTCCATGGGATGCTTAAGAATGCTGAAGAGAACATTCAAAAGACCGATCCCGTATTGATGGTTCAAGGGGGCATTAAAAAGGGACCCGCTAAGGGAAAGGGAAAGGCAAAACCCAAGAATGACCTGGCTCGGTTCAAGTCAAGTATGAGTGCACCTCAGGCCCAATCTAAGCCTAAGGCACAGAAGCTCAAACAGAGTGAGAGCACTTTCCTCCATTACAACAAGATAAGGCATTGGAGGAAGAATTGCGCTCTTTTCAAGGAAGAACAAAATAAGAATGGAGCCAAGGCATCCAGTTCTAGTATTTTTGTTGTTGAGATTAACCTTTCTATTTCTACCACTTGGGTATTGGATACCGGTTGTGGTTCTCACATTTGTTCAAATGTGCAGGGGCTAAGAAATAGGCGGTTACTTGGGAAGAATGAAGTGGACCTCCGTGTGGGGAATGGAGCACGTGTTGCTGCCATGGAGATAGGCGACTATCAACTCACTTTACCTTTCGGACTTTGTTTAGTTTTGAAAATTTGTTATTATGTGCCTGCTATGAGCAGAAACATTATTTCAGTTTCAAGTTTGGATTCGGATGAATTTGATTTTGTTATTAAAAATGGCAATGCTCATATTCATCGCCAAGGCATTTCTTATGGCAATGCCATGTTACAAAATGGCATTTATATCCTTGATTTACAAAACAAAGAGTCCATATACAACATTAATACAAAGAGGGTTAAATCAAACGAATTGAACCCTACTTACTTCCGGCATTGTCGTTTAGGACATGCAAACGAAAAAAGCATTTCAAGACTCCACAAAACTGGAGTGCTTAGGTCATTCGACTTAGAGTCTTATGATACATGCGAGCCATGTTTGCATGAAAAAATGACAAAGAGTCCTTTTAACAAGAAAGGTGAAAGGACTAATGGCTTATTGGAACTAATACATACCGATGTATGTGGACCATTAAGTACATAAGCTAGAGGTGGTTTTAGCTACTTCGTGACATTCACAGATGACTTCAGTAGATATGGCTATGTCTATCTAATGAAGTACAAGTCTGAAACTTTTGAGAAATTCAAAGAGTTTAAGAACAAAGTAGAAAACCAACTTGGTAAAAGTATAAAAGCCATTCGATCAGATTGAGGTGGCGAATACTTAAGCCAAGAGTTTGACAATCATCTAAAAGAGTGTGGTATTATTTCACAGCTCACTCCTCCTGGAACACCGTAATGGAATGGTGTGTCCGAAAGGAGAAATCGAACTCTGTTAGACATGGTTCGATCTATGATGAGTCAAGTTAATCTTTCTATCTCTTTTTGGGGTTATACATTAGAAACTGTTGCGTTTCTATTAAACCGTACTCCAACTAAAGTAGTTGAGAAGACACCATACGAGGTATGGACTGGGAAAGAACCCAATATGTCTTTTCTCAGGATTTGGGGCTATGAAGCACATGTTAAGAAATTAACATCTGACAAACTAGAGTCCAAATCCACTGTCTGCTTGTTTTTGGGTTATCCCAAAGAAAAAATGGGATACTACTTTTACTCACAAGTCGAGAACAAAGTATTTGTTGCTCGCAAGGCTATTTTCTTGGAAAAGGAGTTCCTTCTTAAGAAAGACAGTGGGAGTAAAGTAGAACTTGGAGAAATTCAAGTGCCACAAACTCCTATAGAGGATGAGTTGGAAATGGGATCAAGTTCACAACCAGTAGTGGAACAAGAACCCATTACACAAGAAGCTAAAAGGTCTGGTAGGGTACGTCGAGAGATTGAGAGATATGGATTTCTAATTACTGATAGTGACACTATTGAGTTAGTAGATCATGAGGATCCTACTACCTATCGAGAAGCTATTAAAAGCCCAGACTCGAAAAATTGGCTTGAAGCCATGAAATTCGAGATGCAATCAATGTACGATAACTAGGTTTGGACCTTGGTTGATCCACTGAAAGGTGCTAAGGTAATTGAATGCAAGTGGCTATTCAAACTCAAAGCTGATAAGACCTACAAAGGTAGACTAGTAGCAAAAGGTTTTCGACAAACTCATGGTGTAGACTATGACGAGACCTTTTTGCCTGTAGTCATGCTCAAGTCCATTAGGATCTTGCTTGCCATAGCTGCATATCATGATTATGAGATATGGCAAATGGATGTCAAAACTGCCTTCCTCAATGGAAATTTACTTGAGGATGTGTATATGACACAACCTGAGGGTTTTGTCAATCCTAAGCATCCTAAAAAGGTTTGCAAGCTTCAAAAATCCATTTATGGATTAAAGCAAGCATCCCGAAGTTGGAATCTTCATTTTGATAAGGTAGTCAAAGAATTTGACTTCATCAAGAACGAAGATGAGCCTTGTGTGTACAAGAAGGTTAGTGGGAGCATAGTAGTATTTCTGGTCCTATATGTGGACGACATCCTTCTTATTGGGAATGACATTCCAACATTGCAAAAAGTTAAGCAATGGTTGGAAAATTTTTCTCAATGAAAGACTTAGGTGAAGCTGAGATAATACTTGGTATTCAAATCTATAGAGATAGATCGAATCGGCTTTTGGGACTAAGTCAAGAAAAGTACATAGACAAAATACTAAAGCATTTTAGTATGGGAGACTCAAAGAAAGGGTACATACCTTTGGCTTTGGGAGTTCCTTTGACTAAAGAACAGTGCCCTAAAACCAAAGAGGAAAGGGACAACATGAGTAGAATTCAATATGCATCTGCTATTGGATCTATCATGTATGCTATGTTATGTACTAGGTTGGATGTTGCTCATACACTGAGTATAACCAGTAGGTTTCAGCAAGACCCTGGTGAGAAGCACTGGTCTGCTGTAAAAGGGATTCTGAAGTACCTGCGAAGGACTAAGGATCACTTCTTAGTGTATGGTGGTCAAGAAGGGCTCGTCATACAAGGTTATGCCGATGCTGCTTTTCAGACTAGCACTCAAGATTCTAGATCGCAATATGGGTTCGTCTTTGTTTTGAATGGTGGTGCTGTCAGCTGGAGAAGCTCGAAGCAAGAGACCGTTGCCGACTCAACTACAGAATCTTAGTATATTGCAGCAAGTAAGGCTGCAAAAGAGGTTGTTTGGATTAAAAATTTCCTTTCTGGATTAGGAGTGGTCCCAAGCATCCTAGATCCATTAAAAATTTTCTGTGACAACAACTGGGCCATCGCACAAGCTAAGGAGCCCCGGTCACACCAGAAATCCAAACACATACTCAGGAGGTACCACCTGATCAGAGAAATCATAGATCGTGGGGACGTCAAGGTTGGCAAGATAGCAAGTGAAGACAATGTAGCAGATCCTTTGACGAAACAATTGCGTCCAAATCTGCATAAAGCTCATTTGAGAGCATTCGGTCTTAGGGTTATGCCCAATTGGGACTAGTGCTAGTGGGAGATTGTTAGTGTAAGCCGTAGCCCCAATACATTGTAATAAAACACTTTAGTTAATAAATGAGGCATTTGTTTTATCTATTGTATTCCTGTGCATATCAATTGATAGAACTATCCAATAATGTTGTTTCAGTTTAAGTTATCATGTGTGAGGCACATGATTGTAAGACCTTGAAACATATGAGACTTTATTCTAAATATCCCTAGTCAGTCATTGTTATGGGAATAACAAATGAATTAAGACTAGTATGCTCTCTCTGATAAGTTGAGTTCTGTCTTACGGATCATAAGAACAAGAGTGTCAATCAAAGATCATAGATACATGTTTAGAACATGGTATCTGGATTTGATCCACTCATGAGAACACTACATGGTACAAGTCATAAGTATTTCTCATATGCAAGTTTTGTATCGGAGTTCTTAGACCTAAAATCTCTATGAAACTCTTTATGAATTACTGTGTGGTTTGACATACACCTAACGTCCTCGTAACAGAGTGACAAGTACGGGTATGCTTGGGTATGCATTGATTCATGTTAAAGAGCATGAGAGAAGTGAAGGGATTACCCCACTCTATAAGAGAGAAAATATCATTGGCCACTTGATTAGTGAACTGAGAAGTGTATGGCCATACCGAGATGAAATAATGAGTAATCATTATTTATCTGAGAGTTCAGTGTCACTAGAATATCAAGAAAGGAATTAATATATATAAGGATGACTATTTCCATGCCTTATATTAATTTTGATATTTATGGGTAAGGGACTATGGAAAATTGCATTAGGTCACTAAATGCCATATGCATTTTCATTTTATTTGGAATGCTATAATATCTTGCTAGAGAATATATATAGCCTTTGAATTAATTCATTAATTCATTGCCAATATTAAATAGACCTATAGGATCGCACACAAAGTATTGGGCTTCAAATATTTAAATAAAGTATTGGACATTAATTTGGGTTTTTAATTAAAGTCAAATTAATGTGTGTAATGGCTTTTAAAATTGCTATTGGACCTTGGTCCATGAAAGAGAAAAATTCAGCCCACAAGGTTTAATTTCAATTAATTAATTATCTTGTATTAATTAAGTTAATTGAGTATTAAAGACTAAAAGAATTTAAATTAAATTAAATCATTTAAATAAATAATGAAGTGGCCGAAATTCCAAGATAAAAATCAATGAATTTTGGCACATGAACATTAATTATGTTAAGTGATTTTATTTAACTAAATGTCTTGTGTTTTATTTCAAATTTGAATTTTAAATTCAAAATAGTTTAAACAATATATATTACTTATTTTTAGGAAGTGATTGAAGTTGAATTAATTATCTTGAGATGGTAAAATTCAGATCAAACACTTGCCAAAAGATAATGATATATATTAGAAAAGAAATAAAACCCTAGGGTTACAAGTGTGTGGCGTGAAACCCTAGTTTTTCTAGGTTTGGCGTGAACTTCTCTCTCTCTCTCACAAAATTCTTCTGGCCAATTTTCACAAGGAGAAAGGATTGTTCCTCATTCTCTTTTTTTCTTGGGTAGTAACAGCAGCCTAAGAGAAGTACAAAATCAAATTTTGTAGCTTCAAACCATAGCCATTACACAATACTTAATTTGAGAGCTAGCAATCTCGATTTTAAGCCATCGGTTCAATTGTGTGTGTGAACATAGAGAGGAGTAGCATAAAGGCTGTTCCTTGGCATTGGATCAAGATCTAAGGTGGACAAATTCATCTTAGTTGCTGGTCATCACTAAATTCAAGATTTAAAAGGCATCTAAAGTTGTAAGTTTTAAAAACCCTAAAATTGCATGTTTTGATTCTTATCATGGAATTGTTGGCATGTATGATCGTTTTTATCGTTTTTTCGCTGCACGATTACCATGAACATATCATGTCATATTCCATCAGTATACTCATGCATTGCTAATGTTATCCTGATTTTGTTGTGGAGTCCCCTTTCAAACAAATGACAAAGTTTTGCAAGAGGTATATTATAATCTTCCATGTATGCACTAAGCCTTTAAAATTCTCTATCATACTCCTGTATTGTCTTGCTACCCTGTCGCAGTTGCCAAAATACTTCTTCCATGGCCCTCCTATATTATTTCCCTATGTATTTATTTATGAATTGCTATAGGAAGAAAGGACACATCAATTGATTTGCTTGAGTGTACAGTCATATAGTCTCCCACCATGTGTATGATGGGCCCTAAAACAAAGTGAATACACCCTCTAAAATCTCCTCTAGTAAGCTATGAGTAATTTCGAAGAGCCTTTTAATTTTATTTAACCATTCCTCAGCTTATGTAGCAGTTAGTTGTTCCTAGCCATAAAAGTCTTCTGCCCCTAACTTTTTCAATTGTTCTAGTATAGATTTTCTGGGCACCTGAGGTGGCGGCTAATACAGTGGTTGTAAGGGAGCTGGGGCCTACAATCTCTGATATAACAGATCCATCACCATCTATGCAAAATCTGGAAGTGCATGTGCAGCTGGCAAAGCTGTCTGTGGAGCTGGTGGCGATGTATGCTGACTAGGCTCGTTAGACTAGGCAGTAAGAGTCATCTCACTAACTACTGGACTGGCTAAGGACCCACTCTCGACATCACTGGCCAACTCAGTCGCTCGGCGAGAACTAGAAGCCATGACTATCACTGAAAATACACAAAAGGGACAGGTAAGATTCAACTTCGAAATCACTTATTCCTTATATGGCATGTACATGTATCGATTCAAGCATGCATTCGCACTTATGTGTTTACTCTGATCTTAGGATCACCTAAATTTGCTCTGATACTATAAAATGTATCACCCTACTTCCATTTTATTCTGTACGTTGCATAATTTCATTGGCGACGTCACATGACCACTAACTTAACTAATCTTTTTTTATTATTGGTTAATAACTTAATTTAAATCTTAGTTTCTAAATTTGTTTTAGCATCTCATGGTTACTATTTATTTGGTAAAAATTTCGGCAAAAGGTTTGTAAACCATGTTATCCAAAACTACAAATTGGCAAAACAACACTCCCAAAAGGCAACCTTCACCTCTAATACTCCCAAACATTCATAGCACTTCTAATATCAATCATAAATCATCATCGCAACACATTCACAAAATTACCGTTCACACATACATTAATATATATATATATATATATATATATATATATATATATATATATATATATATATATATATATATATATATATATATATATATATGTTTATTACTACTTAGCATCCAAAATACAATGTAATATATTACATGCCAATATCCAAAAACATAATACATGAGATATCTAAATTTCACATCTATAAAAGTGACACATGTACATGTCATTCCGCTCTTCCTTTATCGAGTTATCAGTTACCTGTCTCTACACACAGCCAAACAAACCACGTGCTAAGAAACGTTGTTGCCTAGTGGTGGAAACAACTACACAAAATTTCATCTAATAAAATGACTTTAAGTAAATTACCATTTTATCCTTAAGTGTTACTTTTAGTTAATTTAATTAAATTTTATTTTCTTATTGTCTTAATTTACTATTTAATCCTTTTTATACTTATTTTTCTCATTAAATTCCATGTAATTCTTACTTAAATGAAAAATTATCATTAGGTCCCTAAACTTTCTATTCATCATATTTGATTTTGTTTAACTTCAATTTTGACCCTTTTTACTTCCTTTGACTTTTATTTCATTCTAAATATAAAATTTACATTTTAGTCCTTATGCTTACCCATAAAGTGCTAAATTATATTTTGGCCCCTGAAATTTTTCATTAATTACAATTTTGCCTTTTTTTGCTTATTTGACTATTTTAACCTTTTTAGCCACATTTTAATGCCAAATTACGATTTTATCCCTGATTTATTACGTAATTACATTTTTATCCTTTTCTAAACTATTAATTCCATTTTTCACTTTATTTATTAGTTAATCACATATATGACATCTTTTATGCATAATTTACAATTTAGTCTCAATTTTCTTGCATATTTACGATTCTGCCTCTAGTAATGACTAGTGGAAATCCTTTAACTTGATATGTTGGATGAGGACTCTAATGATAAAATGGATTAGAGGGACTGCTTGATGTGATCATACTACTCTAGCTAGTATGTGTATGTGTTTGAATATATGTGAGGTGATTACTTGACATAGCCAACACCTCAATAGTGAATCTAATCTCATGGTGCTGCTGCGGTATACGGGTCCCTATGGCTAGCCATTATATCTTATGATCCTATATTACCCATTGTACACTAAGCACAAGTATTTCTTTCATATAACATTATATTTTCCATAATTTCTCATGTGATTCACATTATGTCACTTGCCATGCCTTCTCAATTCCTATCCATTCATCATTATCACATATGAATTCATAACATACATGGTAAATATCATTTAAACTTGATGCCATTTTCCATAGCTATACCATTCGGCCTCATGAAGAACTCATACATACAATATGTTTCTTCATGGTTTATCATGCCATTTACATTCCCAAGGTCATCTTATGTATTCATATGTTAATATCTATCCATTTTACATTAACAACTCTTAGTTATATACATGCACATCATTATGTTCACATGCCTAACATCATGTCCATATATTATTTTAAGTCCTAATCAATCATATTATGTTTATTTATGATTATATTATATATTTGAGGCTTAATATACCATTAATCATCAATTTATCATGTTGTACAATATAGGGTACCATTCAGCCAAGGTGAGTTCTCCCACTCTATGCTTGATTTCTTCTTTAATTCATACTTATTTCATGTTAATACATCATTTTACTATATTATCTCAAATTATTTCACATTTTCACTTAAATTCATATAGTTATATAATGTAAATTTAAGGTTAAATTCAAAGAAATGAATTAAATTAGGTGTAGTTTTGTATCCACTAACCTTAAAGTAGTTTGAAATCACATATTTCTCCTCTCTATTACCTTTCTCCTTTTTGCTCTTTTCTCCTTCCTGAAAATCACCTTTAGGCCAAATTTGTGGAGGAGAAAATCATGATTTTATGCTATGTATTTTAACATGTAAATACTACTAAATAATCATACTAAAGGTGCCCTACAAAACTATATCAAATTTTCCAATTAAATCTAACAAAATACAATACTTTACCTAATTAAGGTAAGTTTCTCTCACTAAAAATTTCCCACTTCCATGCTTTTTTTTTTGCTCCAATTTGATTTATAAGATGAAAAGGATGTTTTCTAGTGTATGTGGGTGAAATTAGGGCTTAAGATTTGGCGAAAATTAGAAAAAATGAAGAGAAAAATGGTAGAAATAACTTTTGGAAGGTGGTTCAGATTTTGGGGAAGAAAGGGAGGAAGATTATAGATTTTTGGGCTGAAGTTTAGAGTATCCTAGACCTTTCTAGGCATTCCTTAAGTCCACCAAACCATTGGTCCAAATTTCACTATTTACTATTTAATCTAATGGCTTATTTTTTAAACCACTTGTCAAGATTTCATTGGTTTCTACACTTCTTTATGCAATACTAATGCATGTAGGTGATTATAGCTCATTTCCTAATGAAATTTATGTCCTTAAATAAATTAAATATGAAATTTAAGCCTACTAATTAATTTAACCTCTATTTTTCTGAAATTTATGTTACACTCATCAGAATGCTCTAACTTTTTTTTCGTGTGTAATAAAATATTCAGAAACATGTTTTCAAAATTTCAAGTCATTCTGATATTTTTTCGGTATACTTTCAGCTCCGAAGGTAAAATCTGTCGATCCAAAATCCAAAATTTTGAAACTGTCAAAAAAATTATTTTTTACTTCCAATAGCTCATTTATATTTTTTTTCAATGGATTAATCTAATCGAAATAATTTTTGAAGGTTTATGTAATATTTTAGAATTTGATCAAACTTATGGTCAACCATATTATGGTACCGAAGAAATTCTTTACTGTCTATTTTGGAGACCTATTTAAGTTCAAATTCTCCTTAAATTGTACCACCGGACTCCATTTAATACATATTTTCTCATTTAGTAGTTAAGTAAAACTTTTCACCAGGTCACCAATCCTAGTACTATTTCAGGTTAAGCACGTTTAACACTTCAATATTTTTAAATTTTTCTTTACTATACTACTTTATTCACACCAAAAACTATCTCAAGATTACTGTTCATACTCTAGAATGTACTATACATATCAAATGAAAATTTAGGGTGTTATAAATATACATTATAATTATATTCCATAATGGTTCATAAATGAATTCATAATTGTATATAGAAGACTCACATGTAATGAGTCTCATTCCATCTTTATAGGTGTGTTCACGAAGTTCATTTATGTCCATAAAGGTTCGGATGAAGTTCGGTAGCTTTCGAGTAAGGTTTGGCAACTCTTACGGATAAAATGCAGGGCATACGGCTAGATTGAAAGTCAATCCAATCGTGTAGGTCATATTCTATCCAATAAAATGCATGTTACATAGCTAGATTGCTCACAGTCCAGTCGTGTGGATGCCCAAACCCAGGTTTCTAGTAAACAGATTCTCATATCTAATTAGTGCAGTCATTTTGACATATAATACATGATTTTTAAGTGAAATTGTATTCTAAACAATTGTTCTTCTATTTCTCTAGCTTTCATATCATTAAAAAAAAAAGCAATTTGGCCAATTAAATCAACATACATTCATAAAATACTAAAGGCTATTCCTTTGAAATACTTAGAGGAAGAATTAGGCTTTGGTTTCTTCTAAAATTTTATAGATAGATGACTTAAATTTTATTTCCAACTAGAATCAATAAAATTAAAGGTCTATAGGCCAAGTTATGGCTTAAATACTGGTTCAAGTGAACCAAAACCCGAATTTATCCTAAACATCAATTTAAGGCTTAATTCATTCTCAAACACATAAATCAACCTTAATTCCCTTATCCATCATCAATATCATAACAAAATTCATACTCAAATCGTTCAAAAACATAACATACAAAATCAGCCGAAAGAATTGGTTCCCATACCTCTAAAGCTTGTAAAATCACTCCAAATGCTTCAAGCTTCCTCTTTTCCCTTAAATCTAGATTTTTCCTCGACTAAATCAAGTAATACACAAATAGAGCTTCAATTCTAGGTATACATATATATCTCAAGACCTTGGATGAACAAAAGGAGAGGAAGAAATTAATTTCCTACTTAAACACATGAATTACTTACCTTGTTTACTTGAATTCCACTAATTTTCTTCACTTTGCTTAAATTTTCTTTGGGGACAGATTTTTGATGTAATTCTAGAGAGAGTTGAAGTGGGTAAAATATATATATTTGGCCTTATGAAGGCCGGCCAACTTCCCTCCTTCTCTAATAGATTTTTCTTGCTTTTTCTAGATAAACTACATGTTAAAATCCTATTGATTAAACTTTTTGATCCTTGGTAAATTTCCATTTAATCCTCCTCATCATAATTAATTACCAATTGCATAAAATCTTGAATCATTTATCATATTAACCCATGTGTTACATATATTTATGCATGCATGGCACAATTTAAGTAATTACTAAATTGCCTTCTAATAATTCCATTAATATCGATTATATCTCAAACTCAACATTAACTATCATATTCATTATCCTTCAATTCTTAAACTCCCATGAGTATGTTTCATTCCTACTAAAATATAATTTGGGCCATTACAGATTCAATTTGAGAGAGAATTTTTTTAGAGTGATTCAATTTGAGAGGATATGAATTTTGACAGAGAATGAAGTTTGCGAGTGAATGAATTTTGAGAGAGTGAAAAAATTAGGTTTCAATGTTTTTTTTTTTTTTTTAATCGTTGAGAGTCTAAGTCTATGCCTATCATGCTTTCCCAATATGTGTACTCCACTTTCTAGCCTACATCAGCAACATAAGTCATAGAGGTGGTTAATTATCATAGATAATTTAAGTTGAGGTGGTGAACTAAAATTAAAGAAAGCTAAGATAGGAGATATGAAATCTATTAAAAATTCAAGGGTATTTTATGTATTAAGCCTAAATTTAACATATTAACTACCATCACTTCATAAATTAATATTATCTCTTCTGTTTCAATTTAATAAGCACCTTCTCTTTTTTTTTTTTTGTACATTTGTTTTACATTACACTTGACTATTTAAAATAATTGATTAATTTTTTCCTATACACTTATTTAATTTTTTTTACCAACAAAAATTGATTAATATCTCATATTTTTTACATGTCCCTAAAACATGTAGTAACAAGAAAGAAAATTACAAATAAATTATTTAGTTTCAAGAATACTTATTAATTGATTTTTCATAATGGATGCGATAATGAAATTTAAAAGTCTGGTTATAGGGTGTAGCAAACTGATTAAAAACTAAGTCAATTTGTAGAAAAAATTCATTACACTTCTTAAATTGTTCTTTTCCAATTTCACTTATTAAAATTTATTTATTGATTACGATACTAAAAAGAAAAAAATAATGACTGCATTATTTGATAAATTAGAAAAAAAATGCCTTTAATGTTTTTTTAATATACAAAAATGCCTTTAACGTTTTTCTTAATGTGCTATAATACCCTTACAATTTTTATCAAAGTACTAAAATATTCCTAACATTATCCTTAGAAACTAAAATGCCCCTGACCTTATTTTATATTTTTTAAAAAAATACATGGGGATGATGTGATATATTTTGCCATGCTGCCATGTCACTGCTGTTAATTTAGAGTTGACAACGATTATCTTTGGGAGCATTTTAGTACTCTTAGTCATGTTGGGGACAATTTAGTAGTTTTAATTAATATCAGTGGCATTTTTGTTTCAAAATTAATTGTAAGGAGTATTTTAGTGCCCTAAAGACAACGTCAAGGACACTTTAAAACTTTTTCTCTTTTTTCTATGACCCTTAAACTTTTAAATATATTATATATGAGGCCTCAATTTTTGTTTTATAACATTGAATAGGAAATGAGCAATTACGTCTCAAGAAAGTGATACTAGTAATTGCGTTGGCTTCATTTGTTTGAATTATTATCCTTAGCTATGTTTTATTTGCAAAAATTACAAAATCAACAAGAAGACTTAGTCATCAAATGTTGCACCTAGTAAGATTGCAACCATTTCATCATCTAAAAGTTTTACTTTGGTATTTGCATATGAGTTTTCAAAGAATTATTGAGGCCTTCATCTACTCTTATCATCTTTAGACTTCGGCCCGATTTGGATTGAGTCTAACTAGACTTTCAATTTTTTTCTTTTTTTTGTTCTTATTTAAACTTGGTCGAAGCCCACACAAATGATATGCGAGCCTAGCATAGGCCGAGTTGGGCTAACCCTCTAAAAATATCTAAATAAAAAAAATTTGATTCTAATGTATAAATTGATGTATTATATTTTAGAAACATATGCTATGAAAATATTCAATATGCTAATAAGTGTATAAATTTTGATATTTATTATGAAATTTTATTTTCTATATTTTTACATGTTTTAATTATGTAATTAATGAAAAAAATAGAAATATAAAAATAATATATGGTTGAGCCAAGCCGAACTAAACCTACAATTTATATGCAAAGTCCAAGCCCGCCCTTTAGTAAGTTGGCTTTTAATTAGGCTTGGGCTATGTTAGGCTTACATAATAAACTTTATATCCAAACTCATAAAATTTGCGAGATAGACAGATACAATTCCATGATTAACTCTATTATATATCTCGGTCGGGTAAGCCAGGTACGTATCTTATTTCTTTATCATCAAAACGGTTTATTAAATATTCATATTCATACGAACTTTACTTATTATTAAAGCCATAAAAGAACTAATTATTGCATTAATGGGTACTCCGTGGATGACAATTTGAGGCCTAAGAAGAAGAAAATATTAGTTAAATTTTTTTGAGTAAAATGGCTAAGAAATAATGTCTTGAAAATCTAAAAGCCTAATTTTACTTGTTGAAATTTTGAAAAATAAATTATGGAAATCGCTACATCCTTGACACATATAGTAGGATCAATTCTTAATCAAATTCATCTTTTTTAGGGGCACATTGTCAATTAGGACATCATTCTTCACATTTGGTGAAAAAACTGTCATAAATTTACCAATCGACTTCTTTTGATTACGAGTCACATCAACTTACCAAGTATCATCGATTTCCTTTAGGTTTTTGAGTCAATAGGTGGGCTAGTCCTCCTTTAGATCAGTTCATTCACATGTTTGGAGTCATTGTTTTGTTGTTTCTAAACTACATATGAAAACAGTTTGTTACTTCTGTTGATGATTTTTCTTGTATATATGACTAGGCTAGTGAAGAGTCGTTTTGAATTATTTTATCACTTTCATGGTTTTTATTTTTGTTTAAATAAATCGCAGGGCAATATTTGTAAACACACATTGAAAAGTAATATTGCTAAATAACTTTTAGAAATTTTTTAGTCTTATATGACTTAGAATTACATTTATCAATCTTTTTCTATTGATACGTCATTTCAAGATGGTAGTGTTCAAAGAAAAAAAAAACAAAAAGATTTTCTTGAAAGAGCTTAATGAAGAAATGTGTTCTTTTGTATTCAGTTCTTCAATACGCACACCGTTTGTGTGCTTTTGTATTTATTAGTTTTCTATTTTGTTTTCTCTTCTTCACGTGTGAATTATTAATTATACTCACGTGATTATTACTAGAGTTAGTTTTCTTTGAGCTAGTTTTTTCCTATATAAGTAATACGCGTGATGCTCTGTTTTAGCTAACTTTTACAAAGTAGTATGAAATGAGAAGTTTCGTTCATACTTTGTTCTCCCTGTTTTGATAATGGTGTTTAGGGTTTGAACATGGTATCAGAGCCTTCAAATTCTTGGCTCCATAGAAGTGATTAACTTCTTTTATTTTGTATTTGGAGTTTGTTGTAATTTCGCATTGTGTGATTTCGTTGTTTTTCTTCAAGATTATTTTCTTGATTTCTAGATCTAAGATTTGAAGCTTTTCTTGAAATGGTGGCTACTGGAGATGATGGAGAGACCACAGACACAAGAGAAGAAACATGGAGGTTTACACCACAAGCTCCAAGAACATATGTAAAGGATGATCCATTGCAGTTACATAGCTCAGATCATCCAGGGATGGTGTTAGTAACTAATCTCCTTAATGAAAGTAAGTATTTGAGTTAGAGTGTATCTGTAATAAACTCTTTAGAAGTTAAAGATAAGCTTGGATTTGTTAATGGTTCAATTAAACCACCGATTAATAATGGCTTGGAGTATAAGCGCTGGAGGAAGGTAGATTGCATGATTAAATAATGGATCTTGCATTCCATTAGCAAAGACATAACATAAACTTTTATTTACAGTCCAACTTCCAGAATTCTATGGGATTTGTTGGAAGAAAGGTTTGGGGATTGTAACAACACACCTCAAATATATCAGATCCAGAGAGAAATAACTTCACTTGAGCAAGGAAATAGTTTCGTGACAGTCTACTATAGCAAACTTCACAAATGCTGAGATGAGATCTCTAGGTTACAACCTATTCCAGTTTGCTCTTGTAATGGTTGTGGTTGTGAGATGAATAAAAAGCTTAAGGATATAGATACAAGAAACAAGGTGGTTCAGTTTTTAATGGGACTAAATCAAAGCTTTGATAATATTATGAGTCAGATTTTAGCATCTGAACCTTTGCCAAATGTGAACAAGGTATATGCTATGGTTTTGCGTATAGAGAGACAACGAGAGATAAACATGCTGCGTGATAATGTCGATAGTAGTGCTATACATATTAGAAGCACAGGATCTAAAAAAAATACGGGAGGAAAGGGAAGTTTCAAGAAGAAGGATGCTAGAAGAAAAGAAGACAAGTTTTGCGAGTTTTGTAGAGCAGAAGGACATGAAAAAGACAGCTGTTTTAAGTTGCATGGGTATCCAGAGTGGTATAAAGATCTGAAGCAGAAGAAGAACACTGGGAAAGGAGTGGGAAAGGATAAATAGGCGTACATGGTGGAAACACCACTTGAATGTGATGAAAATCAGTTGAAGAGTGGCACCATGTAGAGTTTACAAGAGCTCATACAGTAAGATATAGCTAGAACTCTTAAAAGGAAGTAGGCGATGGATACATAGCAACTAAATTTTTCTCAAGTGGAGTATGCAATTATGTCTTTAGAATAGGTTCCATCGACAAATATGAAGTATTGGATTGTTGATTCAGGTGCTTCCACTCATATTTGCTCAAATCGAACTTTATTTCTGACCTTAGAACCTGTAAAAAGACCATGAAGGTTCATTTTCCCAATGGAATTGTTACACATGTGACTTACAAAGGCATTATTAAACTTTTCTCTTTAACCTTGCTAAATGTTATCTATATTCCTACCTTGAAACATAACCTTCTCTCTGTAAACCAAATTTCTATTACTTCTTCACTCTTGTTTCGTTTTTATCCAAATTCTTGTTTGTTACAGGAATTGAAGAGTGAGAAGCTTCTAGCCAAAGGCCATGTCATTGACAACCTTTATGTTTTAGATCATACCTCTTTCCTTCATATTTCTTCTTGTACCCTTGATCAATCAGTTTCTTTTCCTTCTTTTACATCATGTAACAGTGCCTATGATATAAATAATACATCTATGTGTAACACCCTGTACCCGGCCAGATAAAAGACCCCGATATCGAATGTTACACTCGGGTTTGGATCTATTTGAGAGGACCAACTCTAAAGTTTGTCTAAATTTAAATAAAATTTCGGCAGCATGACAGCTTAAAATTCGTGCTACCTAAACCTGCAAAAACTTAAGTTTACACTCCCAATATCATTCCTCCAACTCCAGAACTTCAATGAACAACACAACACTTCTATAATTTCATCTCAACACAATCACCACAACTCAAGGACAGTTCATATAAAACTCATTTATAACAAATTCTTCTAATCCATTACGTGGTTTATACAAATATTAAAAATTTCTTTATATACCTGTTGCATTAACCCAATTTATATCATTGGCTTCAACATAGAAACTTAGTTCACCATAATTATAACATATACTTATATACACTATTATATAAATAAGAATTTCATCACCAAGATTCAATATACCTATTAAAACGCGCATAATCATATGAACATAATTTGGTTCGGACTTGAGATATTAATTCTCAAGCTTCCTACGTATCCCATTTAGGGAATCAAAACCACGTAGTTCTCCAATCCCAAGACTCAATATAGTACTTTAAATAAGTAACCATTCAATCTGGTTTAGGCAAGAATATTGCTTGTCACTTTTCAAACATTTATAAATACATAACTGTATTATACGCATTCCTAATTACCCCATACTACTCCCGATTATAACACACAATTAATCACAATATGAATATATATATATATATATATATATATATATATATATATATATATATATATATATATATATCTTCAATATCAATCATAATTAGTTGTAATAAATCGTAAGTCAAATTAATCACATACAACAATTTATAATGTACGCATAATAGTCATATGATTCAAAGTTCCAAATATATATATATATATATATATATATAATTGTAACAGCCCGGATCGCTGTCTCTAGTGGATATTGTTCGCTTTACCACCTGTCACTCCACACGTCTGCTTTCGAGATCGTGCCGAAGCTAGGCGATGCACGGTTTTGTTTTTGAGGTACCCCACATGTCTGCTTTAAAGACCATGCCGGAGCCCCCAAAACGCGTCTTTCAGTGCCTCCACATGTCTGCTTTGGAGATCATGCCGGAGCACTAATCAATATTGTCCTCTTTGGGCGTCACATATCTGCTTTAGAGATCATGCTGACCCCTCAGTGCCTCCACATGTCTACTTTAGAGATCATGCCGGAGCACTAATCAATATTGTTCTCTTTGGGCGTCACATGTCTGCTTTAGAGATCATGCCGACCCCTCAAGGTTTTGTTTTTATAAACACTTATAGTATATTTTATTATAATCACAATTTCTCAAAAGAAAGGATAATTCATAATAATTGAATATTAACAAGCAAGGTAGGATGATATTCTTGCAATTAGAGTAATATCCTTTTAGATCTCACAACTAAACCAATTAAATAATATAAAGCTAATCCATTGCAATGAAATTCAATTGGTCAAATTTTGCTCTAAATAAAGTTATCATGGATTTTCTTACTGTTATATCTCATTAAAACAAACAAGCTATATTATCCCGAAAAACAAAATAGATATTCCAATATACAGGTCACAAAGCATAGTAATGAACAATTGTTAAATGCTTTATTCAATACCAGGTGTAAAACACAGCGAATGTATCAACACGTTCCACATATCGTTTTATTACTCAAGTCACTAGACTGTCCATAAAAGACCTACATGAAAGAAGGTTGAAAAGTAAAATGAACTCACAGTCAACTCTGTAAACTAATATTAATAACTAGCATACACATATACGTTCCAGTTCAACAAAAACTAAGGCAATTTCCATGAAAATTTCAAAATCTAGTTAAATAAATGTAAAGATGAAATTGTTACCAATTGAAATCGATTTCCTGTAATTTCCCTACTCTGTCCGTTCCTGTGCTCGCCTGACCGGTCACCGGAGTTCTGTCGGAGCTGCACCAAGGTCGTCCACTGATAGATCAAGTCATCGATAAACTCCAAACGACGTTCACGCGCCTCAACTCTGTAGCCGTTCATCGGAATCGGAGCCTGAATGTCCCGCCCTCACCATGGGTGATCTCCTTGCTGCCGGCGAGTGGGGAGGAGCGATAGCAGCAGGAGAAGTCGCCTCCGCCTCACGGAGTTGTCGCTGCTGGTCGTGACACCCAAAACCACCGTCAATCACTGGAGCAAGGAAGGGAGTTCATTGTAGGATGAAATATTAAAAAAAAAGAGGAAGAAGGAGATCGGAGCTGCCGTTGGCGGGGCGAGATTGCCGACGCGTAGAGGAGAAGCGGCGAGGTAGGAGCTGGCCTGTCGATGACGGCACCGGCGACTGAAGCTCCTCCGTTCTCCTCTCTTTTTTTTTCTTTCTCCCCCCAAAACCCGATCCCCCCTCTTCTCTCCCTAATTCCCCAAAATATCTTCAAAATAAAAATTACCAAAATACCCCATTTGCCCTCAATTTAACTTTATTAACAATTAAATTCCTCAACTTTATCTTTGTTTTACAATTATGTCCCAAAACCTCAAAGAACAATTAGCTAATTTAATTAATCAATTAATTAGCTACAATTCAAATCACTTGTATTACTTCTAAAATCACGACTGGGGCGTTACACTATAACTGTAAATAGTGGACAGATTTGGCATCAAAGACTGGGGCATCCATCATCTAGTGTAATGAAAAATTTGTCCATGTTTAATGGAAATATAGAAAGTTATACCAAGTTTGTAGATACTTGTGAAGTCTGTCCAATGGCGAAGCAAACAAGACTGCTATTTTCGAATAGTTTCTCTCGAGCACTTGATAAATTTGACATTGTGCATGTAGATGTTTGGGGACCTTATGCTCATGCTTCAATTTCTGGAGCACGTTACTTTCTTACTCTTGTTGATGACTATAGTAGATGTACCTGGATGTATTTGATGGCTCAAAAATCCCAGATGTCATCACTTTTGTTTTGGTTTGTTAAAATGGTGAAGAACCAGTTTGGCACTAGTCTTAAAATCTTGCGTTCTAATAATGAAGGGGAGTTTATAAGATGTAGCTGTCAATTGGTATTACAGGAGAATGGCATTCTTCACCAGAAATCTTGTTCGTATACTCCATAGCAAAATGGAGTAGTTGAACGTAAGCATCGACATCTTATTCAAGTGGCAAGAGCTCTGCTCCATCAAGCATCTTTGCCAAAAAATTTCTGGGGACATGCTGTTTTACATGCTACTACCTTAGTCAATCTGTTGCCTTCATCAGTTCTATCTTGGAAGAGTCCTTATCAGATGTTGTTTGGTAAAAAGCCAGCATATGCACACCTAAAGGTTTTTAGATGTCTTTGTTATTGTGCTAATACCAAACCAAGCAAGGACAAGTTTGATTTTAGGACTATTAAAGATGTTTGCCTTAGCGTATCTCCTGGACAGAAGGCTAGCAAGGTATATGACTTAAAGAATAAGTCTTGCTTTGTTACTAGAGACTTGACTTTCTGTGAAGAAGTTTTTCCTTTCAAGCAGACCTCTTCAACTACCTTACATGTACCACCGGTTTCAATTGTTCCAGTTTCCCTTGATGATATTTCAATTTCAGATACCATTGCACAAGATGTTTTTGTTATGCGCACAGAAAATTTGTCTGGCCATGAACAAGAAATTATTTCGGATTCTTCTTATCCTGATGAAGCTCCTGTTTTGGTGGAAACTAGGAGAAGTACAAGACCCTCCAAACCTTCAGCTTGGCTTCGTGATTTCCATACTAATTCAGTCCATGCTTGTTCTAAACATGTTGCTGACACAGTTCTTAAACCTACTTCTTATACACCACTTACTTTTCCTTTTGTTCAACCTCATCAATTTTCATCTGCTTATAGGTGTTTTGTGACAAACTTGTCCACCCTTAAAGAACCCATATCTTACATTGAAGCCAAGGATAATCCACATTGGCAGCAAGCTATGAGTGATGAGTTAGCAGCATTAGAAACGAATCCTACGTAGGAGCTTACTGCTTTACCACCAAGGAAATGAGCCATTGGTTCTAAATGGGTGTATAAAATCAAACTTAAACCTGACGGAATAGTTGACAGGTATAAAGCACGGTTGGTGGCGAAAGGTTACAATCAAATTGAGGGCCTTGATTTTACAGATAGTTTCTCTCCTGTTGCCAAGGCAGTAAGTATTCGTGTTTTTTTTGCTTTAACAGCAGCTAAGGGTTGGGTTTTACATCAACTAGATATTAATAATGCATTTTTGCATGGTTATCTAGATGATGAGGTGTATATGCTTCCTCTTGATGGTTATTCCAAGGCACAATCTTCTCAAGTTTGTCACTTGAAGAGGTCTCTTTATGGATTAAAACAGGCTTCCCGTCAATGGAATGTTGAACTTACGAGGCAGCTATCCACCTATGGTTTTCAGCAGTCTTTTGCTGATAATTGTTTGTTTGTTTTTCAGAATGATGGAATTTTTATAGCTGTCCTCATTTATGTGGATGATATGTTACTAACTGGTAATTCCCCTACAGAGATTCTGAAGATTAAGCAGTTTTTGGATGTTGCCTTCACCATCAAAGATCTTGGTTTTGCCAAGTATTTTCTTGGCTTGGAGATTGCACGTTCTGTGGAAGGTTTGTATGTCCACCAAAGAAAATATGTGCTCAATTTGATTTAAGAAGCAGGGTTGTTAGGCGCCAAACCAGTTACTACTCCTCTTCAAAGAGGCGTTAAGTTAACATCTACTTCAGCTTCTGGTGATCTTTCGGATGATACACATCCATATCGTAGGTTGATTAGGCGATTGTTGTATTTGGGTTTTACCCAGCCAGACATTACTTTTGTTGTTCATCAGCTTAGTCAATTTGTGCATGCTCCTAGAGTTTTACACTGGCAATGTGCTCTTCATGTACTGAAATATTTAAAGAATGGTCCTTCTTTAGGATTATTTTTCCCTGCCAATAACTCTCTTATTCTGTCTGCTTACTGCAATGCAGGTTAGGGGGCTTGTTCTGATACTAGAAGTTCAGTTACTGGTTTTTGTGTTTTTCTTGGTTCCTCTCTGGTGTCTTAAAAGAGTAAAAAGCAACCTACCAGTTTCCATTCTTCTGCTGAAGCTGAGTACCGTAGCATGGCCATGACTGTTTGTGAACTTCAGTGGCTTAGTTACTTATTTTGTGATCTTGGTCTTCCTCTTCCTCTTTCGATTTCTTTGAAGTGTGATAATAAAGCAGCCCTTCATATTACTGCTAACTCGATTTTCCATGAGCATACTAAACACATTAACATCGATTGCCATATGTTTCGAGAGCAGCTTAAGTCGGGCTTCATCGACACAACTTACTTGGCTTTTTCGTTGCAATTTTCTGATATTTTTACAAAGGCGTTGAATACTCCTTTCTTCCTTAAGCTCTGTCACAAGTTGGGACTGATAGATTTTTACCACTCTCCAACTTGAGGGGGGGCTGAAGAAATGTGTGCTTTTGTATTCAGTTCTTCAATATGCACACCGTTTGTGTGCTTTTGTATTTATTAGTTTTTTATTTTGTTTTCTCTTCTTCACGCGTGAGTTATTAGTTATACTCACGTGATTATTACTAGAGTGAGTTAGTTTTCTTTGAGCTAGTTTTTTCCTATATAAGTAATACTCATGATGCTCTGTTTTAGCTAACTTTTACAGAGTAGTATGAAATGAGAAGTTTCGTTCATTCTTTGTTCTCTCTGTTTTGATAATGGTGTTTAGGGTTTGAACACTTAAGACATCTTATTTCAATTGCAAATTGCCAAAAATTTTAAGTTTATTATATTTCAACGGTTTGTTTTTGGTTAACTAAAAAATTTTCAATTAACCCTACAGTCATGGAAGATATATGCCAACAACTGTATCATAGCGATATGTGAACTTAGTTACACGACCATATGGTTGTATTAGAACTCATTCAATGTATTAAAATAATGATATCAATGGCTTTTTTTTATTTCATAATAAAGTCCATGGTATTAAAACACAATGCAAAACGCAATTATAAAAAGTTCTTAATATGAGATTCTACCTAAATTATTTCTAGTCATAGTATTAACAAGACTAGATATTGTTAATGCAGATAGACTAACACATACTATATTCCTTGACTGTGCCACGCAGTAGTTCTCATACACTATAGAGTATGGAGATATTCAGAGTATGGAGACATTCAGAGTTAACTTGTGAATGCTTGTTTAAGGAACAAGTATATTGGAGACCT
The DNA here is from genome assembly GCA_037975025.1 of Excoecaria agallocha. Classification (NCBI taxonomy): domain Eukaryota; kingdom Viridiplantae; phylum Streptophyta; class Magnoliopsida; order Malpighiales; family Euphorbiaceae; genus Excoecaria; species Excoecaria agallocha. The sequence continues at coordinate 35,866,116 of CM075807.1, read as the reverse complement.
GCTATAAGATCTTCAAATAAATACAAAATTTATGTCAGTAAAAGTATCTCATCATATCAGTAGGTGCAAATATCTCGGACGTGACATCACTAAAATATCTTAGGTGTTAAGTGTTATACCTTGACTCCGTTACTTATCGTATGCCATTGCTATTGACAGCTTGGGGATTAGGTACCATATAAATCACTCAAAAATAGTTGAGTGATTAACAAATGATTTATTGCCTCAGACAATTTAGAAGGGGGTTTATCACACTTTCCTATATCATTTCTTTATCCAAAAGTCTCTAGCCAATGATGTATGCATTTATGAATGAGATTAATAAAAAAGGGAATTATTTGAATATAGATTTATAAATATGAGGATAAATAAATTTAGGGTTTGACCTAACATACTTGATTAAACTAAAGTTAACACAAAAACCATACTCTAACCTAAATATGATAAAGTTTGGTGAAAGGAGTTTATTGCACGGTAACTGAATATGGAAGAGTAAAAAGTCAAACTACTAACCGTCTGACATTTGGGTAGTCTCAATGCTTGTCTAAAAACCTATCAAGACTTGTTCATAGCAAAGTTATTCATTCAAAATGAATAATGATTTGAAGAGTTCAAATTACAATACAATACTTCTATGAGTAATAAGAGTTCACAGTGTATTTCTAACATGTTAATAAGTAATAAAATACTTATATGAGTAATAAAATGGGCTTTTTACATAAATATACACAACAAAAAAATAACAAAAAAAAACCCTTCTCCCATTTTTTTCAATGATACAACATTTTTAATTTTTAATTTCATTTATACAACTTTTTATTTACAAATATACAACTTTTATATTTAATCAAACAAAAAAACCATCTTTTACATTATTCACTTATATTTTCCTATTTCCACATAATTTCAATTTCTTGTCTCTTTCGAACACTTTGATGCCGGTGTATGAAAACTTTCTCCTTACTTTCTTTTTTTCGATTTTATTCTTTGTATTCAAATACTTTAGATCCAGTAGATAATGATGTTCGTGGCTCTTGATTTAAGGACTATTGCTTTAGTTAGGAATTATGATTTTGACTTAATTGGAACTTGAGGCAGATACAAGTTCCAATTTCCAAGCAATTTCTTGAATTGATAGAGAAGGAAGTAATTTTGAAGCATCCTACTTGGCGAGTTGATGCTGCTAAGATTGATACGCAGCGAAATTACGTGCTCCTAATGTCTAATCAGTCTTTGTTTCCTGATAGTAGTTACCAGGCCCTGTATATGCATTTTTTGTTTTGTTTTTTCTTCCATACAAATTGTTAGAACTGGTTTGTTTGTGACATGTTTTGTTATGCAATAAATAGTATTGTTGTATATCTTCTCGTATTGTCACAATTATCTAGGAAGCTATTGGCAATGTGTTAGATATCTTAGTTCAAAGGCAGGCAAACAATCTAAGTTGAACTTCATATATTACATTTCATAGTGTTGCTTTGAGGATTGATTTTGCTGTCATCAAATAAACCATTTCCTCTTTTATGTTTTGAGGAAACATAAGGTCACGTGATAAATTATACTTCCCTAAAAATAAGACAATGGGAGATTTGCCAACCTAGCATGTCAATTAACTTTGCAATAGCTCTTATATTGTATATTACAAATCTTATTACGTTTAGTGAAATAAGGGCTCAAACATCCATGACATCATGATTAAAAGGATTAAGTTAATTATGCAATGACATCATGATTAAAAGGATTAAGTTAATTCTTTTTGCATAATATAAAAGTGTGGTAATTCATTTTTATTTCATAATATCAAGACTGTTTAAAATTGGATCTTGCATATCCGTTGAGATAAAGGTATAAACACATGTTGAATTGTATTTTGCATATCTTCACTATTGTGTACTAGTTTGTTTGTTTATAAGAGGTATCCTTCCCTACAGCCTTTATAAATTCCCTAATTTGTTTGCATCAAGTAGCCTAAATGTGGATTTATCCCATTATCAAGATATTTAGCTGAAAAAAATTCCATCAAAAGGAGCATAACTCGTTTTAGAATGCATCAAGTTTTGAAGTTGCAGCAGCATGAGGTGATTTTATGCATTCTACAATGATATCATAGCTAAGTTATTTCAATGACTCTATTGATTCATTTTATCAGGCTTGGTACATACTTTTTCTAGCAAAATTCATGCTTTATGAACACTACCGATACTTGTTTTAAACCGCTTTCGCATCCACTTTCTCAATAATTTTCATTTTTACTCATGCACAATGTCTTTTCGGATATCATAGTTAAGCCAGTATAATCCTCTGGATATATTCTCTAATTCCAAGGAAAGGATATTAGTTGGACAAAATAATAAATATTATCAATATAAAACTAATATAATGCTTATCAATGTTTCTTTGTATATTTATTATTATAATTGTAAAACATATACATTTATTGTATGCTGTGTACTTGGTGTATACACCGTGTGTACCTAGTGTATACACCATGTGTACTTGATGTACATAGTGTATATACTTGATGTACACAATGTATATTATATTATATAATGATAATATAAAATTAATATAATACTTAACAATGTTTCTTTGTATATTTATTATAATTATAAAACATATACATTTGTTGTATACTATGTACTTGGTGTATACACTGTGTGTACTTGATGTACATAGTTTATCAAGTAAGATTTATGCAAATAATAAAAATGGGTGCATTTTTGAAAAAGGGGTAAAAAACCTGGTATTTTGAGTAATATCCTCAAAGGGAATACATGCCTACTTGACACCTAAACTACTGATCAATTCTATGTTTTATCATAAATTTTACTTAATAGACACTACGATTTACCAGAGCGTAAAAAACAGAGAAGGTATCAAGAATTTGTTCCCTTGATAAAGGTAGCTTGTACATCTTTTTAAAAGCATATAGAAAAGAAAAACTAGGTTATTAATAGTTTCCAAAAGACTTCTGGAGATGGCTATGAATTGGCAAATGCGTGTCCTGAACCTGACCAAAGCGATAGCTTAGTCATGGTGCTTGATACTCTTTTGTGACATCTTGAAGCTCTTTTGTGGCTCCCATAAGTTTGCCCTCCAAGTCATCACAGACTGCTACGAAAGGAACAACTCTATCCTCATAGTAATTCTCATTAGCTATTTCCATATTTTAAAGGATTTACATATTCGCAGGGGCAATATTCAATGTTAATTCCTATATTTCAGCAGTCCGATCATCAAACATTAATGACCTCTTCATAACTGCATATAGACACAATAGAAAGAAAAATCCAGGGTAAGCATAGCATTACCAAGCTATTAAAATTTACACTGAGAATTAACCCAACAGTGAGAATGACAACTCATATTTCAACATAGTTTTCTTGTTTTATAAATAAATACCTACCAGCTTGTTCTCCTTGTCGTCGTGTATATCTTGCTACTCTCTCTTCTCTATAAAAGAATAGAACAAACACTTTACTTTAGCTAAGCTGAAAATTAAGCCAAAATTCAGCTTTCAAGGAAAATTCGAAGTTGCATTCAAGCAAAATTCATTAGATGTTATATATATATATATATATAAACACATACACACATATATAAAGGTCCACTAAATCTTGAATCAAACAAGTTAGCAACTTTCTCTTATTAACATCATACAATGCTCAATTATTTAACTTTAAATATCCATTAATCTTCCATCAATCCGGAATCTATTTCTCTTCAAATGCTTGTTATTAAAACGAGTCCAAATGCAACTACAGAAATTCTTGAAAAATCATATGAATTGAAATTAAATAAAGAGACAAACAAAAGGGAGCTTACATTTGGCAAGTGGAGCGATCTTGAGAGAGGTTTCATGGATGCCCAAGCTGATCAGTGGTGAAGCCAAGATTTATAATCAAGGGGGGCAAAAATATAGGTCATGCTTAAAAAAATGCATAAATACTATAAATAAATTGTTAAATAAAGAAAATTATTCATTAACAAAATTAAAAAAATTACAATTGCTATCTACGAGTTTTCATGCCTTGATAGCGACAAATAATGACTTCATTATCAATAGCATTAAATACATCTTTTTTAATATAAGTGATCAAATAATCAGTCATCCATTGATCTCCCATTTTGTTGCATAATCGATTCTTCATAAATTTGATAGCAAAAAATGCTCTTTCAACTGTTGCAATTGCAATGGGTAAAACAAGTAATAAAATGATGAGTTTATAAACCAAATGATATAAAATATCCTTTCTTGTTTGCACCATTTGTTCAGCAAGATCACCAATTTTTGTAATGTTTGAAAACTCACTACTATACCTCATATCAATGATATATGTTTCCAATTGATTTTCAAGTATCATAAGCTGGATAGTAGAAAAATCAATAGGATAAAAATGAGCAACACATAGTAACTTACCTTTGTCATATACAGAGAATGAATTAGCTGGACTCAAAAATGCAAAACATAAAAGCAACTCTATATTCACCTCATTAAACCTATTATCAAGCTCTTGAAGTTGCATATCTATAACAACACAAAATAACTTGAACTTAAAATGATGGAAATTTGCACTTTATCAACATTACGTCGAGATCTCCCCTAAGCAATATGTATATCATCCATATTAAGGACTTGTATATTGTGGCCATCACAAAACAAAGTCACCTCATCTAAAAAAGAATCTCATCCATCATCTCGCATTAATTGTAGGTGTTGCTTAGTTATCTTAACCAATGCCATAGCATTCATGATATCTTGATCTTTTCTTTGCAATGCCTGTGAAGATGTATTTCATCAAATGAAGACAAAATACGATGGCAAAAGATTGCAAAGAATCCAACAAAGTGCAAGCTTCAGCTTCTTGCTCAGACTTTCCATTCACCATTACAATTCAAAGACATCAATTATAGAAGAAAACATCCTAATTATGCTTATCAAAGTGTTAAAATGTGAATCACATCGTGTCTTTCCAGCTCGTTTAAGAGTATGCCCTTGATTTTTTCCTTACCCACTTTCAATTGCCTTTAAAACTTTAATTGCTTGAGACTCTAAAAGCATATCATGACGCTTGCAAAAGCCCCCAACAACATTCACGACACTTGATATTAAATTGAAGAGTAATGTAATAGACATGTGCAAAATAATGAACATAAAAAGCACTTTCATTCTTTTTTAAAATTAAAGCTTTAAGACCATTAAACTCACCTCGCATATTGCTTGCCCTATCATAGCCTTACCTATATAATCTTGATATGCTTAGATTATGCTTGGCAAATATTGACTCAATTGCAACCTTCAGTGATAAAGCACTAGTGTCTCCAATATGCACAATAATACTTAAAAGGCGTTCAACCACTTTACCTTCCTTACTCACATAGCATATAACAATCGCCATTTATTCTTTATTTGACACATCACGAGTTTTGTCTACTAATATTGAGAATAAAGCAGTCCCTAAATGTTGTATGATGGAATTGGTGGTTTCAATTGCACAAGCACTCACAATATCCTTTTGAATATCTGAAGATATCAATTTTAGATTTTTAGGACACTTGTCTATTGCAACTCTTTTGACATCTTCATTATAATCACAAAGAAGTTTTAAAGTTGCTTTGAAATTTCCTGGATTAGTTAAATCATCGATTAATCATAACCATGCAAAGCTAAACCTTGTCTTAGAAGGAATCTAACACAATTAATTGAAGCAATTAAATGAACCCGGTAGTCACTTCGAGCTTGGATTGATTGCTTATCAACAATTTTTTAAAGATGTTGCTTTTGATTCATCAAAACTTGACAATTCTTTGAAGCTCAATTGTGTGCACTATTAGGACCTCCAATGTGTTCTTCTAGTTTTGATTTTTTCTTCCAATTACTAAAACCTTCCAAAACAAATGCATCACAACTACCTCCATGCCCTTTACTATCTAATTTGAAAAGATAGCAATACAAGCAATATGCTACTTTCTTCACCTTACTATACTCCAACCATGTACGGTGTTCATCAAACCAAGATAGATTAAATCTCCTTAACACTTTACCTGGTAGAGTTTGTTTAAAATTATGATCACGGGGTTGACAAGGTCCCTTTTAAAGATATGCTATTTGAACTTCATCTCTTATGTTTAGATGATAATCCATAATTGGCTTCCATAGTGTGGGATCGAATGGAAGATTTGCTAAATCAACTTCATAAGTACTTGAACTTTGGCTCTCTTTAACATGACTTTCTTGATTTTGAATTGGTGACAATGATTCATCCATAGTTTTCCTCTTATAATACCTTTTCATGACTTAAAAAAATAATAAAAAAGAATTAGTAACTATTGACAAATACAAATACAAATAATTATTATTATTATTATTAATCGGTTATCATTATTATTATTGTTAGAATATTCTTGTCTCTAGTGAATTAGCCAACTTTAGCCTTACAACATAATCATTCAGATTCTAGAATCATTTTCAAACATTTCTAAATCACTAAGAGAAGAAATATGTGGGTCCTAGAACTTATCTCATCAAATCACTAAAAGTAGGAATCTACACTTAGCCGTATTCTCAAATAAATTGGAGTAAAGCAAAAAATTCATGTTTATCTACAAGTATATATACATAATCAAACAAAATTATTATAAGAATAAAAAAAATAGAGTATAAGAGTTCTTTTGCATAAAAAAATTAGAGTGATTACTGTAAGAATTGGCACGTGAAGTTTGAGCTTTTTAAATATTTAATTGAATACTTTATTTTCTAATTTTACTATTAATTAATAAACATAATGAAGCCAAAAAAGACCCAGATATAGCCCCCATCTCAGCTAAAAATCCAAATGCAATAAAGAGATTCCTAGAAGCTAGGAAGGCTGCTCTTATAGCTGAAGCTAATGAATCTTCTATTGTTACTATGAGGCCATCCCTCACTAGTTGAACATCTGCAGGTGACCTTAATAACTTTGTAAAAGCCTTAGATCATCTTCAAATAGTTAGTTGTGTATATAAATAAGAATACAATTACAGTATATATGTAAATGATTTAGAACCTTATGATTCAAAAAGGTTCATTATATAATAGTTTAGTAGTTATAGCAAAAAAAAACACTTATTGATATGGGAATCTTTTGAATATTTAGTCTGATTCTTTAGCAGTTTATCTAACTATTTAATTAGTGCCATGTGCAGAGTGTTGGATAGCCTAAGATTTTGCTTGCACATTTTTTTTATAAGCTGCAAGTTTATTAAAATGAAAAGTGGGCACTAGGGTGTTCAAATTTGGTGTAATCCATTTAACCAATCTAACACAACCCGCTTAACCCATTTTTTTATAATTATAGTGGGTTATTATAAACCATACAACTCATTCTAACATTTTAAAAATATACATGTGGATTATGGATTATTACATAACCCAACCAATTAACTCACATTATACTCTTCTTTAATTACACTCTCACTCACACTTTTTTTTCTTTTGCTCATCTATTTTCAATTTTTATTATTTATTTTTTACAAAACTATTTTATATATTTAAATACTGTATTATATTCTTTTAATTATTTATTTATATTATAATGATAATTTTGGTGATGGCAGTGGTGGCAATGACAGCAGTGGCGGCAATGACAGCAGTGGCTGCAATTTTGTAGTGGCGACGGTGGCAGTGGTGATGGGAGCGACAATAGTGGTGGTGGTGCGGCATGGGATGGCGGCGGCGATGGTGTGGTTGTGGGAGCAATGGTGGTGGCGGTGTGAATCTAATCACATGCTACATATCCAATTGATAAGTAATTTTAAATTTTAGGAAAAATATTAATATTTTAATGAAATTTATATATAATTTTAAATTTTATAACACTATTAATTTATATGTATGCGGTATTTAAAAAAATATTTATAAAAATAAAATTATGAAAAATAATATCGTATTAAATTTTTTTTGTTTTAATTATAAACAATAAGAATACAATCACTAATTACAAAATTATCATTAAAAATTCGAATCTAAAATTAAATACTTTAGCATTTTTATTTGTTTGTTGTAGTATATGTTGGTTGAGTTTATGATTGCATTTGTTTTACCTATTACGAATCAAATTTCTTAACTTGTTGGAACTTATCCAGAATAAAGGCATATTCTAAATTGCTCTGATTGACTTGGATATAATAACAAGCCTACTTGAGACCTCCAACCTTGGAATGACATGAATGGTTGAAAAAAGTTTCAGATATTAACCCATTTCCCAAACACGTCGATATTCAGGTGTCTCCTAAATTTCAAATATATACTGGCATCGAAAACACCTAAATCTATAAGTTATATGCTAACTTGCAGCTTTAATTCCCCTATTTTGATATTGATCTTGAGTTCATGAATGCAACCTTTTTCGAAAATTAAATCTAAAAATAAGTAAAAATTAATCACTAAGAAGATTCTTGTAGTATGATTTCACTTTTATATTCATTAGACTTTTAATGTCGATAATATATTATACGATTTTTTTACATTCCCAACAACAACGATACAATTTGAAAATTAAATTTTACGGTAGATTTATAATATATTATATTTCCATATATATTAACTCCACAACAAACAATTATTTCCAAAGATCTGCATATACAACTAATAAACCAGCACTAAAAAGATCAACATATAAAACCAATTTAAAAGTAATTTTAAATTTTAGGACACTTTTACTTTTTTTATGAAATTTATATGTAATTTTAAATTTTATGGCACTATGAATTTATAAGCTTGCGGTATTTTAAAAAATAAAATTAATTATATATGTTTAAAAATATATAAATATGAATAATTTATATGTTTATAATGTAATATAAAAAATTAATAACCCATATAATCCATATAAACCAACCAATCCAACATAAAAAAAAAATTTAGTTCATAGTCCACCTAGTTTGAGTTGGGTTCAACCCATTTAACGATTTAGATTGGTGTTTTTTTATAAGCTGCAAGTTTATTAAAATGAAAACTTGGAGCTATAACAGTTGGCCAACAGCAGAAAACATAACACCAAGCATAAACAGGGCCTGCTACAAGCTCTGGGCACCTATCAACCCCAAAACTAGCAATACAAAGAAAGAAAACACCCATAAAGTGTCAGAAAAGAGCCCATTACAGATTCATAAAGAAATACAAATTAAAATCCAACAGAGCTAAAGAGCTAAAAGAACACCAGCAGTACATAGGGATGGCAGCATAAACCATCATATTAACAGTTAAATAGAGTATAAGAGCATCCTTCGAAATCAAAAACCAAGGAACATAGCCTCAAAGACAAAGGAAAAAACTTTAAACCAGCATAACCATAATCAATCCATCATCAAACAGTTAAAAGCAATGAAACTCATAACTATGTGTTTCAATTATATATTGAAAACATAACCACAATGAAATCATCAATTAAGAAGAACAACAAAAAAATCATCAACCACAACTAAATTACAAACCTTTAAGAGATATAAGAGATATAAAAGCAAAAAAAAAATTGTAAAATTAAATTACTAACCTTTAATTAAAGATAAATCTTTGCAATAGTCTTTAATTTTTCCTCAAATTTATCCCATTTTCCTTTAAAAATTCATAGAAGTAAGAGTAGAATTTTGGATTTTTGTTTCAATTGAGGTGAAAATATAAAAGGTTTTATTGATTAAAGACTTAAGAAACAAGTTAAGGAGAGATGAGTAAAAATAAAATTTTAAGGGGGGACAAAATTGTCTATCTAATATATATATACATATATAATTAAAAAATTTTCAAAAATTAAGGGGGGCAATTGCCTCCCTTCCTTATAATATGGCATTGCCACTGAAGCTGATCATGATGGCCCCTTTTTGTGGATTTCAGATTTCGATAAAATTTGTGGTTTATGTGGTTTCGAAGGAGATGAATCATTTTCTTGGTCACTGATTTAACTTTTTCGATCTTTTTCAGTGTTTCTATTAGTGATCGAAACTCTGTCGTCTCATCTCGTTACATTGAAACAACCGGGTAAATAGCAGAAATTAACCAACTTATTGAGATAATTCACTAATTGTTTTCATTTGGAGGAATCAAAGGGGCTTTGAGAAGAGCATTTAGGGAAAAAAAGTTGTATTTATTAAAACAAGAATTTAAAAAGTGAGATTTAAGAAAAAAAAGGGACGAGGTTCTATTTTTTGAAAAAAGGAAAAAAAAGTTGGCAACTAGGGTAATTTCCTCTAATAAAATACCTCTAGTCATAAACATATAAGAATTGGATCCAAATATCAAATGGAGTTGGGGCATAATTATATGTTATATAATTAGATGAATTTACATCAAATTCCACATTTTTAACCCCACTTTTTAAAAATACATTCTCCAATTTAAAAATTTTAAATTTACTTTTTTTTTAATTTTTGGTTTATAAAAATGCCTTTTTCTCTATTTTAACCCCTAATTAGTAATTCAAATTTCACATCTTCATCTCTTCTTTAAGTATCAATTATTTTGTTGTTCCCTTACTTCATCATTCTCTTGCTCCGTCGTTCTATTGCTCCGATTACTTTGCCGTCACTGTCTCCGAATATAGATTCTAATTTTGTCGTTGCCCTCTACTAAGGTTTGATTTTCGTTTGTCATCTATTGATTTATTGTCTATCAAGTAATTTCTTTTCTTCTATCAATCTTCACTCAACTTTTTTTCTCATTTTGTTGAATGTTTCCAGTAGGATGCTTCCTTTTCCATTCATCTATTGAATATTGGTTTATTTGTGCATATATCTACATTTAATTGTGGTAGAATAGGGTTATGATTATTCATGTATAATTTGATTTTATTAAAGTAATAAGGTTTGTTTTTCTTGTGTTTTGCTTCTTATTTGATTATTTGGCAAGATTTTTATTGATGATTGAACGTTCAATTTTTTGTTAGATAAACTTGCGCATAACTTGTTTGATTAAATGCCACAATGCACACATAATTTGCTTCCCTTATTCTTATTCATAGGCAATGAATTAGTTATGTTCCCTTTGTATTTTGCACATGGTTTCATAAGCACACATCTTATTTGGCTATGATAAAATCTTTAATCTCTTTAATAAATTAAAGGTATAGTTGGATAGGTTGTCTTTTATAGATAGATGTCTATATGTTTATGATTTTTTTAAAGTCTAAAACAGGGAAGGAATTGGTGGATAATGCATTATTTGCCATGTATTGATTAAATTGTTAGATTTTCTTTGGTTCTCTATTTCATTGTTTATATAGTGTGTTATTACTTAATTCCTAAGGTGGAATTGAAGTTTTCAAAAGCGGAGGCTTTAAACATGGAAATTTGGCAATTATTTTTGCTTTCTTTCATTGAGTGAAGCACAAGTTCATCCACTTTGAATTTTGAATTCACTATTATTTTTAAGTTATTTTTTTAGAGGAGACGAAATTATTGTCATTTATTATTGAAGAATGAGATGAAATAAAGTTAAAATTAATGAAATGTATCGCTCAAAATTATGAAGTACAAACGAAGGTAGCATTATTATTAAAAGATGCCACAAAAAAATGCCAAAGAAAGTTGACCTGAAGGTGAAGTACCTGATGCAAGAAAAAAAAAAAGAAATGAAGTATAGTTGTTAGATTATTTGTTGCATATTTAAATTATTGATCCTTGTAAATTCATTTTAGAATACAAGACTATTGTTTTGCTATCTTTTTTTTTTAATTTTATTTTTTTATGTAATAGCATCCATTATTGCTTTATCTCACTTATATTATGCAACTCTCAATTTTTTATAACAGTGCTTTGTTTTTTAAACATATGTGGACAATGTTATCGCAGGAGCACCGAAGAGGATGAATATCAGCCATCCACTAAATCCAAATGATAACTATACATAACTAGCAACTTTGAATGGAAAAAGATAGTGACCAACTTTATAAAACACCGAGAGTTGCATAATACAACAAAGCTTCAAGTGTCTCTGATCTGAAATCATTATCCACATATGTTCAAACAACAAAGCACAATTATAAAACACTGAAAGTTGCATAATACAAGTGAGATAAAGCAATAATGGATGCTATTACATAAAACAATAGAATTAAAAAAAAAAAGATAGCAAAACAATAGTCTTGTATTCTAAAATGAGTTTATAAAGGATCAATAATTTAAATATGCAACAAATAATCTAACAACTATAGTTCATTTCTTTTTTTTTTTCTTGCACTGGGTACTTCACCTTCAGGTCAACTTTCTTTGGCATTATTTTGTGGCATCTTTTAATAATAATGTTACCTTCGTTTGTACTTCATAATTTTAAGTGATACATTTCATTAATTTTAACTTTATTTCATCTCATTCTTCAATAATAAATGACAATAATTTCTTCTCCTCTAAAAAATAACTTAAAAATAATATCGAATTCAAAATTCAAAGTGGACGAACTTGTGCTTCACTTAATGAAAGAAAGCAAAAATGATTGGCAAATTTCCATATTTAAAGCCTCCGCTTTTGAAAACTTCAATTCCACCTTAGGAATTAAGTAATAACATTATATAAACAATGAAATAGAGAACCAAAGAAAATCGAACAATTTAATCTATACATGGCAAATAATGCATTATCCACCGATTCCTTCCCTGTTTTGGACTTCAAAAAATCATACACATATAGACATCTATCTATAAAAGACAACCTATCCAACTATACCTTTAATTTATTAAAGAGATTAAAGATTTTCTCATAGCCAAATAAGATGTGTGCTTATGAAAACATGTGCAAAATACAAAGGGAACATAACTAATTCATTGCCTATAAAAAAGAATGAGGGAAGAAAATTGTGTGTGCATTGTGGCATTTAATCAAACAGGTTATGCGCAAGTTTATCTAACCAAAAATTGAATGTTCAATCATCAATAAAAATCTTGCCAAATAATCAAATAACAAGCAAAACACAAGAAAAACAAACCTTATTACTTTAATAAAATCAAATAATACATGAATAATCATAACCATATTCTACCACAATTAAATATACATATATGCACAAATAAACCAATATTCAATAGATGAATGGAAAAGGAAGCACCCTATTGGAAACATTCAACAAAATGAGAAAAAAAAGTTGAGTGAAAATTGATAGAAGAAAAGAAATTACTTGATAAACAATAAATCAAGAGATGAAAAACAAAAATCGTACCATAGTAAAGGGCAATGACAAAATTAGAATCTATATTCGGAGACGGTGACAGCAAAGTAATCAGAGTAATAGAACGATGGAGCAAGAGAACGATGGAACAAGGGAACGGCAAAATAATTGATACTCAAAGAAGAGATAAAGATGTGAAATGTGAATTACTAATTAGGGGGTTAAAATAGAGAAGAGGCATTTTTATAAACCAAAAATTAAAAAAAAAGGTAAATTTAAAATTTTTAAATTGGAGAATGTATTTTTAAAAGAGGAAATTACCTCAAATATCATCTTTTTTAATATTTTTTCAAAAAATACAACCCTTTTCTATTTTTTCATAAATCTCACGTTCAATATTTCTATTTTCAAAAATACAAGTTTTTAAACTAAAACAAAAACTCTCTCGTTTTGGTACTTCATCCTTTTGTGCTTATTTTCATTATTGCATACCGGCGTTTTTATCCTTTCTCCGGCGATCAAGAAATCTATCTTCGTTGGCTCTGCCTTCCAATTTGAATGGCTATTTTTCGTAGTGCAGGCAATTCTCGAATCTCATTTGCCTTCTTCTATACTTCTCTCTGTTCACCATGGCACCTTCTATCTATGGAGTCGTCATTGACAATTTAATTTCCTTTTAAAACCACACACTTTCTCTCTCTATCTAGCCCTCGTCCTATTTTATTTATTTATCTTTGTTTATTCATCTATTATAATCTTCTTATTTTGAAGAAGGATCAGTAGATTTTAGATTTCTTTTCTCCAATCACAATGCAAAAATGGGCCTCGATAATAAAGTACAAAAAATGCGGATGTGTCAGCATCTCAAGAATATCTGGCACACCGATTGCTTGGGCACCGTCGTTACTGATACTCCTTTTATCTTTCTCTCCCTTTATCTCTTTTCATCCATCTAGTGAATCTGTTCAGTTTCTGAGAAAATGCATATATCTCGTGTATCTGTTTGGATACTGAACAAACATATATTTTACCTTTGTCTAGTTGTTGATAGAATATTTGTTTGGTTTATGAGAAAATACAAATATCTCATGCATCTCTTTGGTTGCTGAGAGAATACGTCAGTTTCTTTTCTTAAGTTAGTTAGTTGATAATTGTCCTTTTTGATATGAATCCTTTTGTTTTACGTTGATCGTTCATAGGTGAACGATATTCTTTGTAGAACGTTGTTCTGTTCAGCTTTATATCTGTTCTCTCTCTTTATCAATTTTTGTAATTAACCATGGGATTGGTTGCTCTTGTTTTTGTGTTGTTCTATTTCTTATAATATGGTTTTGGTATTCTTACATGGTGTTGAATAATGATTTTCATTTTATTGAGAAATTTATCATTAATTGTTTGTTTTTCGATAGGAAAAAATTTGGGTTGTTCATTTTAGTTTCACATTTGGAGAATCGCTGACTGTTTTTCCTTTTTTTTAAAAAAAAATTGATGTGCAGTTTGCTGTTTTGCACTACTTTGGTAAGTTGGCTGATCTTTCATTTCTTGTTGCTTTGTTACGAACTTGGCATGTACTTTTTGCCTATTTTATAATGATTTTAGAGAAACTTTTCTCTTTTACTCTTGAGATTTTGTGTACCTGGAATGAATATTTGTTGATTCCTAGGGCTTTTAGTCATTACACTCTGAATTAAAATTGCTCTACTACTTTACATTCCCATGCTCATTTAAAGCAGTTCAAATTCTTGGTTAGTGTGACAAAAGCTAAGAGTTGTAAGGTTTATGCATATTTTCTACATGCGGTTATTGATTCCTCTGTTTAAAGATATATTCATGACTGCTAATATGTCCATTGTCTGTGATTCTTTTTTCAAAATAAAATAACAAGAGAAATACTATGATTCTTTTCTTGCTTTGTTTACATCTTCCACTTTCTTATGTACATTGTACTAAATCAGGTGTCTGATTTTATTTGCTTGATATCTGTTTAACATAAAGAACAACAACAGGAAGGAGATCGATCAGGTAATGATTGGGTGCCTGTAGAGTGTGATGTCTCGATCAGACTTGGGTGGTTTTGGCATGCATCAAAAACTCCAAAGTCTGCATTAAAGCTTCTTGATATATACTATAAGTCTGTTGGCAAAAATTGTCTCTTTGTCACTGAAAGTGCCTCCAAACTCACCAGGTCTTATATCATCTGAAGACATTTAAGTGCTGAAATTTTTCATTGTGTACAATAGATTTGATAATAGTTTGCAAGCACGCTTAAACCATAGCCAAGATACTGCACGCCACCATGGCTTCAACATTACTCAAGCACTTTTGCAAAATATAGTGAATTATTCTCAAATTGCCACATCGTAATGTGTATATTTCCTATTCATTGTTATAAACAAAAAAAGTATGTTAGGAATTCTAATTAATCACACAGCCCTTGCGTGTTAATACCATGTTTCTCATAAAGAATTTATGATAAGGAAAGTAGCTAAAATCATTGTCCATCTGTGCAGAATAAATTGGTTAGAGTGATTTAAACTACTGTAGCATTTCTAATCTCTCACCTTGCAATGTGGATTTCAGTAAGTTATAAGAGTTAGTTTTCGAACCATTTTGACTTCAAAGTTCCTTTTAAACAAATCGAGCATCTGTTTATGAACACTGGTAGAACAGATCTCATATCGTATCTACTTGAAAATTTTAGTAGCAAATCAATGACCATGAATCAAGTAATTAGTGCAAAAGTAAAACTCATTACCAAATAATGACTCACTAAAATTATTGCTTTGGGTCCGGACAAGGCAAATATTGTCTGCAGCAGTGGTTCCATGAGATGCTCTGCATAAGCCTTGAAGGTAAAGAAGTTGAAAGCAAAATATGTATCAAGCAAAATCATGATATCAAGTCAAGTCACCAACTGTAGCTTCAATACAGGAAAAAAAAAACTAGCAGTGATCACAATAAAATGCAAACATCAAACAAACTTACAACATCGATGCCAATTATGCAGTCAACTAGAGGATCAACACTGTATATATAGTTAGTACAAACAGTGTATACAATATGTACAGACGATGTATACACTAAGGACACATTGTGTATACAAGCTAGTACACACGTGTATACAAGCTAGTACATATGGTGTATATAACTAGTACACACGGTATATACAATAACTACACACGATGTATACAGCATATACACACGGTGTATACAGCTAGTAAACAAGGTATATGCATCATGTACACACTGTACATTGGTGAAGCACACAGCTCATTCTTACAAGATTAATATACACAGTTAAAATAAATATCAGTAATATACATAGTTAAAATCAATACTAGTAATATATATATATATATATATATATATATATATATATATATATTGAAATCAATCTCCAATTTGTCATTCAACCTCAGTTTAAATTCTCAATAAAATTTATTAAACATGCCTGGTTTGAGAATGATTGCAAAAATAAATAAATAAATCACTAATAGAATTCATTTGCAACAAAAAAAAATCCAAATTCACTGGCTTCCAAATAATCGAACTTTTAGAAGTCAGACATCCAAGTTTTCTTTATGCACCAGTGGTAAACCAAAAAGAACAATTTAAAGCTTCAGCTTTTCTATATTTCATTGTACTTTGTTTAAGGAAGGCTGTTAAAATCCTATGTAAACCTATATTTATAACAGAAGCTAACCACCCCAATCAATTGATATAACTACAGGCAGGCACCAAATCCACATACACTTGTTTAAGCAAATTATAGTGGACAAATATGGGGGGAATGATCATGAAGTATAATGGAAAGAAACTGAAGCTAAACAACAAAAATTAACACTGCCACGTTCCAAATCTATAAACCAACAAAGACAGAGAGAAGCATACTCAAGTGGAAAGTATCAAAATCACATCTATAAACCGACAAAAACAGAGAGAAGCATACGAAAATTTTGACAGAGAGTTGAAAGATTCAATCTTTCGATAAATGTTTAAAACTGAAAATCAAAATCAAAAATAAAAATAAAAAAGAAAAGAAAAAGAAAGTAAAAATATTAACTGAAGAAAAAAGGGAAATCGGAACTGACCTTGTGAAATTCAAATTTTGATTTTCAAGAGATAAATCACTTTTTCGTTAAATGACGATTAGAAATCAGTAATCAATGGAGACGAAGAGTTGCCGGTGATCGGAGAGGTTGGGAGTGGTGGTTATCAGAGAGAGGATAGTGAAAAATTAAGGAAGTGAGAAACTAGAGATTTGTGAAAATTAGAATAAGAAATTTAGATGGAGAAGTAAAAAATTTGTATTTTCTGAAAATAAAAGTTGTATTTTTTATATTAAAAATTCAAAAAATTTTATTAATGAAAAAATTATGTAGTAGTTGTATTTTTTGTTATTTTATTTTTTTCCCATTATAATTTTGTAAAAATCCCTTTTTAAAAAGTGTGGTTAAAAATGTGGTATTTGATGTAAATTCCTTTTCCTATAATAACGCAAAATCTCAATAATACCATAGCCATAGGAAAAATCAGATTTCAAATTTTTTCAAAACGCTGGAGGTATAATTCAGTTATACGAAAAATCATATTTAAAAATTTTTCTGAAAAATGGAGGTAGAACTCAATTATATTTGAGGTATACCAAAAATCAGATTTCAAAAGATTGATTGACACACTTTTCATGTATTTGTCTCTTTTAATTACCTTCCATGGTACTAATGTTCATTCTTGTATCGTTAAGATAGCTACGCATTTCATTTTAAGGGTAGACACAAATTCTAAAAAGGTCTTGGGACACAGTTAACTTTCTCTTCCATGAGTTCTCTGTTACTATTTTCCTGCTTACATTTTGCCCCTTTAAGATATATTTTATCCTTTATAAAATTTCTCAAGATATCTTAACTAAAATACCTTTAGAACTTGGTTACTATTTTTTCAATCTCCGAATTGAATGACATACCTGATGTGGTGAAACAATTTTTGGATTGACTTCACTTCTAACATGATATATCATGTTAATTAAGTATGGTTTTCAATATATCATTCACTTCTAACAGAAAAACCAGTGCACACCTGACTTACACTTGCATTATAATGAAAACCATGATACATTTTTTCTCCCGTCTTCAAGTTATACCTCAGTTATACCGAGATTATATGAAAATTAGAGTACATTTTTTCCCTCCTTTTTGAGTTATACTCGAGTGGACAACAATTATACCAATAATTAGATTAATATTTTCTTTCGTCTTTGAGTTATACCTAAATTATATCATGGTTATACCAAATATAAGAATACATTTTTTCTTTTGTTTTTGAGTTACACCATGGTTATACCGAAAATCAGAATGCATTTTTCTCCTGTTTTCGAGTTATACCTGAGCTATCCATGGTTAAACTAAAAACCACAATACATTTTTTTACTCGTTTTTGAGTTATACTTGAGTTATATACCATGGTTATATCAAAATTTTGAATACATTTTTTCTCATGTCTTCGACTTATACCATGGTTATACAAAAAAAAAAAAAAACTAGAATACATTTTTTTTTATCTATTTTTGACTTATGCCTTAGTTGTACCAAATTATACCACGAATACATTGAAAATCACAATACATTTTTGCTCATATTTTTGAGTTATATCTCAGATATACCGAAAACTAAAATTCATTTTTGTCACGTTTTCGAATTGTATCTCAGTTATATTTAGGTTATATCATGGTTATACTGAAAACAAAAAAAAATTATTTTTTCTCATATTTTCAATTTATATCTCAGTTATGCCTCCTATGGATATTGCGAATGAAGAATATGCATTAAAAGTTCATTACAAGTTGGCTAAATTTATGGAATTGAATTATAAGTAATTGAATTTAAATTACAATATCGAAAAATAATAACAGCTATTGAAAATTAGTTTTAAGAAATTAGTTTTTGTGTTGAATTTGATGAATGATTGAGGTCTATTGCAAGAAGATGACGTTAGATGGCTAAAAAGATGAGTGGAAGTTCTCACATGTGAACACACAACATTAATGGAATTGAGAGTGACAAGGGAAAGAAAGATATGAAAAGATATGGATGTCAGGAAAATGTAGAGATTGTAAGAACCATTTTAAAATTTTTGAAAGTGAAAAAATTGTGTAATACGTGATTTCTTAGAATATGGGCATGCTTAAAAAGGAAAGTTTAAAAATATTCATCGTTAAGAATATAAACATTTTTTTTTATAGAATTTTAGTAAAAAATTGTCAACGAACAAATTTCAAAATTTTAGTATATTCGTTAAAACTGACAAAATTCCTAAAAAAAAAATAGAGAAATTTCATAAAATTAAGATAGGCTTAAAAGAAAATTATAATATTACATGAATAAAGACATGTGGAGTAAATTAAATTTTATTGAGACACACTTATGCATCCTAAATTCCTAATTTGGTGAATGATTTATATTCTATGGTTCATTGAAATTAACGATTAACTAATTAAGGGTTAGTGAACGTAATGAGCTATGGTTTAGCCTTGGCTTTCTTTAATAAAGTAGTAGTATAATTTGGGTTAAAAGGAAAAGAAAAAGGGTAGGACCGTCCAAATGGATTTAATTTTGGGGCAAGAAATCTCAGAAGCTGACAGTAATATAAAGTGGGACCCACTAAAATGTCATTATTTCAAAGGGTCAGCCAATGGCAGAGTATGAGAGATATTATGACCGTACCGACACCACCAAAATAAAAGTAAATGCTTATGCTAATCAATTAAATTAATCACACGTGTCGGGCGACATACAAAATTCATTAACCATTTCCATAATTTGTTATTTTTTATTACTCTCCCTTTTTTTGTTTTTCATGCGTCAATTTTAATGAAAATTCAAATACAATTTATTTATTATTTTTAAATTTAATTTTTTAATATAAATTTTTGATAACACCTGAAAAAATATAATTAACGGCCCAAAGGCCTAAAAAAAATCCAAAAAAACGGCCCATCAAACTCCCAACAACTAAGGAGGTAAATATGTTGATTGAAACTGTCTTATCGAACTTGATATGTCACTGATAGAGTAGAATCTTATAATACAAACCACTAGTCAGCCACCGCTATCTAAAAGAATAGGCCATGTCTGCTGTATAATAGGACATTATTGTATACACTGCTTTAAGCTCCCCCAACACTATAAATAACTAATTTTCCTCTAAGGAAGATATGCTTGATGTTTCTCTCTCCACAAGTAAATCACTCTCTTTTTAATTTTTTTCTTCATATTTCGATAGTTAATTTGAGGATTGGAGTGCTGAACCTCGGGACAACTGGACTAAGCACTTTTTGCATGTTCCCTCTACGACGACCCAATCGGGACTGACCCTTCTATTCTAAGCCCATACTTTCGTCTATCACGAGATAGAGACACTTCATCTTTATGAAAATCGGTAATTTATCAATTCCTTTTTAAATTTAATCATATTACTTTTAAAATTTATTGAATAAATTAATTTAAAATTAAATATTATTAAACTCATAATTCGATTGAAAAAAAAAACTCATAATTCGAAACTGTTAAAATAATGAATTATAATCCATTCGCTTTTCTTGTAATATATATATATATATATATATATATATATATATATATATATATATATATATATATATATATATATATATATATATATATATATATATCAAAAGAAAAATTTTAAATATAACATAAAAAAAATAAACACCCTCGATGCAATATGCTTTTGGACAATTGGTGAAGCGGTTAAAATATCACTAAATTGGTAGCTGCTCTCCCATTCATTCCTTTGCTGGCTACTCTCTCGGAAGTGGTAAAAAGCACAATGTTTAAGTATAAAACAATAGATGCATTCGTTGAGAGCAAGAGAAAAGCTTTTGATGAAGAGGAAAAATTAAAGAACACAACATTAATATCTTCACTTCCTTCTGAGAAGCATATTCTAGTGATCCAAAACTCCAACCAAAAGAGCACATATCTTTGAAAGACTCAACAAGCGACAAGTGATGAATTTGATGTTCATCCTTTGGAATATGATCCAAGAAAAGCCCTCCAATAATCAACAGAACTATAATTTTTAGTAATAAAGAGAATCAAGACTGCATTGCATAATAGAATGAAAGATAAATTTGTTGCAGAGATGTATAATGACTTGCATAGAAAAGGAAATAACTGAAAATTTTAATTTTGATTCCATCGTTGAAGACTTCTAAGTCCCCAAAAGAACAAAAAGAAATACTTTTAAGTAAATGCGTGACTAATTATTTCATGTATTTTTTTTAATTAATTTCGTATTAGTAAATTATTCAGAATTTAAGCAAAATGTAAGATGTTTTGGCATGTGAATATTCTATTAAGTATAGCAATAAGAATTGAGAGATTAAATAAATGGATATAGGAAAATAGTGTGAGATTGAGCATGTACCAATCAAAATTGTTGCCGCGTCGTGTCAACAATTTTCCACGAGATTTCTTATTTAATCTCCTTTCTATGATGTGTGACTAAAACGAAACAAACAGTGGGTCTGTCTTTGGCTTGATTTCCTTTCAAGTAACATCCCCGAAGTAGGAACGGTTTTCCAATTTTCAAGTGTGAAAGCAAGACACCACAATTCGTCCACAAATCTACATTATAATTGCTGACGCCAATTTCGTCTATGCTACGGGTAGTTCACATTCACAAGAAAAAGTCCCTTCTTTCTTCTTCTACATGTGGAAAATTGTGACTTCGCATACTCACATAGAGCCAATAAAAAAAATGAAATAATTTATATTTTTATGCTGTAGTAGCAGTAAT
This sequence comes from Excoecaria agallocha, assembly GCA_037975025.1. Lineage (NCBI taxonomy): Eukaryota > Viridiplantae > Streptophyta > Magnoliopsida > Malpighiales > Euphorbiaceae > Excoecaria > Excoecaria agallocha. The sequence goes on along the minus strand of CM075807.1, from coordinate 35,844,167 downwards.
GCGCTCTTGCCTTGAATGATACTTTTACAGGAAGTATAAGATCATATGTATATGATGTATGTGTACTGTGCCAATTTCATAATATACTGAAATTAGCCTTGCCTTATGGCACACAGCTTTTAGAAACTTGCAATTCTTAAAAGCATCTTTCTTTGACAAATAACATTTGATTTCTATAAAACAAATCCTCATTGCTCCTATGCAAAAATTCTATATGCTTTGGTGAAAGGCAAAACCCTATAAAGCTAAACAAAAAGTAGCACCAGGCAGCATTTAAGCAAAAATGGTACTATGAGATTTCACTGTGCAAGATAAAGACTCAGCAGAAGAACATTGAACCCTCAACATTCTTGTGCAGCCTAGGAAGCTCCGGAACAGGAACAGGCCCTGCAGATGTCATAGTTCCCTGTCCTGATGAGGTTTCGGACAATTCCTCAAACTTCATAAACTGCCCCATCTGCTCTGCAGCAAGGCGTGCATAACATACTGGAGCCACTGAGACGGAAAAAAAAAAATTGAAAATCATTGTTGATGCTAAACTCATATATATGTCCTTTCTTTAAAGGAAAAACCAGTGTAGTAAAATTACCAATTGAGATAGCTGTAGTACTTCTTTGGTACCTGGAAAATAAACATAACAAATCATACCAGATGATAATGTGGATCATTGTCACCCCAAACAACCGATAATTGATTACTAGGGCCTGAAAGCTTACACATAAGAAAGAGAGTGGATAAGATTTTGCAACTCATCTGGAGAGAAACCAATCTCATCGCACAAGACATGATAATGTGCAGGTCTTGAAGTTCCCTATCAGAAAGAAGGAAAATGGTAATGCAAGTGTATGGAAGCTTGAGCTGCGAATAAGAAAATTGAGGATACACAGCCAAGAAACAAGTATTCTCTAAGTATAAGAGCAAATTCAAAATGTAATTTTAAAACCACTTATAGTCACCCTCAGTTGTTAAATTGAGACATCTTTCTCGGTATAAAAACTGAAGGTTGATGCTTGCATCAGATCACACATTGCCCAAGGAAAAATATGAAAGCCAATCTCGTGACAAACTTTCAAGAGATTTTGCATCTTTGCCCGCCAACTACCACATAAACACACACGCACATCCACATGCATACACACACTTATACATACAGAGAGAGAGGGAGGACATACTATCATCCCTGCATGAGCGCACATATAAAAGTCATAGTTTCTAGGATGCACAATCTTTGTATCCACAACGGTACCTGAAGCGAAAAGAGCAGAGTCAGCACAGGCTGCACCATGTAAAACATAAACAGATATGAAACTGTGTTAGGAACTAGCTGACCAGCAGGAACATTGTCGGGGCCATTGGATTGAAATAGCTTTGTGTGGTGATTCTTCTGAGCAACAACTACAGTGAACTTGGGAACATCAGACTCACTGAGATGCTGGTATGCCTGTAAGAAGTTTCCCGACCTCCAGATCAGGATGGTAGGAAAGTAATTAGGAGAATCCTATGTTTGCAGGTTCCAATGGCAACCCCATAGCTATAAAATCCAAAAGTGCAAATGCATGATTATAGATAGTATCCACTCAAACATTTTAAATATAATTAGTGATGAGTTGGTGGATCTTTTCAATCGAAATCCCAATCATCTCAAGAAAACTACAGGTAATTGTAGCTTGAGCATTTTGAGCATAAAGGACAATGAAACACCAACTATTTTTGGGATCAACTAGGATAAATCTAAAATAAAATGAAAATAACAATTTATTTTCAAATGCATTCAACAATTTTATTCTTCATGTAGCAGAACCTTTATTATTTGCTCCACTTCGATGTTCAAAACCTGATTAAATTGCGATTCACTAACTTCATCCCTGAAAGCAAAACCAGAATGAATCGAAACAATCCAGTATTTGACCATAAACTGAAAAAAATGACAATTGTAAACATGGTAACTGAAAGAAACCAAAAGAGAGATTCGCATCCTCACCTAATATCGGCATAAATTTCTTATGCCATTCAACAAATGCGGAAGTCTGTATATCATTCTACTAGGAATTACCTAATTTGGTGCAAACATATAATGATATATAAAGGATGCTGATTTATGCCAAAACATGTCCTTGAAGTGAACAAAATGAAAGATAATATAATATACAAAGAATGTTGCTGCCCTGCTCATATATAGATCATGTATGTGCAACATCAAGAAGTGTATTAACAGTATTACAATTAAAGTATAAAATCTTACCACAATGAAAACGCCAAAGTTTGTAAACCTCATTGTTAGACCTGAGTAATTCACATGCAATCAAAAGTGGAAAATTTGAGTCTCTTAGTTACCATTTTTTAAGTATGTGATTAGTCCTACAATAAGGATAATCGTTCTGTAATTATAATCTTTAATTCTTCTATGTAAAGCAATACATATCTTCCCATTATTTACTGGGAATTTCCATTCACTCAACCTGTCAAGGTATCAACACTGTGCCGGTATTTATACCCAATATCTCTCTTCCATTCTATTTAAAACCTTGCAAACATGGAATTTTCATCCTCTTTGAATGCTATGCCTCAATTACTTTGGAAGGGTTCTTCTGGATTTCGGTCCAGAATTGATGTAGAACACTAAGAATAGAATTAAGTTTACAAAGAAAAATGTCAGGAACAAAACATTGAAAATCTAAGGTGGTAAGACATCTTGAATGGTTGAAGTCAGCCTCAATTGAAGCATAAATCCTATAAAGATTCTTCCATACAAGGGGGGAAGGGGGGGCGGCGGCGGCACGGTGGAGATGACAGAAAAAACAGAGAAGAAAAGCTACTATGTTAAAAAGACCACTACTAAGTCAATTTCACACTAAAGCACTGTGCTAGAGGGGAACGCTGGAGACATCCCACTAAATGCTTTTGCTAATTTTCCATAAGGTTACCAACATATAAAATATGTCCCAACAACAGGTAAAACTGGATCCAATGAAAGAAAGAAAAACCAGAAAAATGTAAACAACCTGAAAAGAATAATCTGTTTTGGTTTGTGCCCACTGCTGGTCTGAAAGAAGTCCACTAGAAGCTCCCTGTAAAAGGAAACAACTTCATGTAGATAAAAAATCTTCATAATTCTTTTCCAACATTATATTGATAATGACAGCATCTGAGAAATTAAGATAGTCCCTAAAATTGTTTTTGTATACCCTTACTGCTAAAAATGCACCAATGGGTGATTCAGATATCTACAACAGGGAGAGGGAAAAAAAAAAAAAAAAGGAAAGATGGAAATAAGCCTGACATGATAGATAAAACAGGTGATGAAATGCTGCAGGTAAAAATGACCCCTTGCGGACAAGTATATCATGAGTTAAAAATTGTGAAATATTTGCAACCAATAAGAAATGAATTTTGCTAGTACCATCTTGGATTTTTTAAATACTGGAAAGAAGACTTAATGCTTCATTTTGAATGGTGCAAGCATACAAAGGGATTTGAAAGGATGATAATATACAAACGAGTTGACAGGAACTCATGCTGTGAGGATGCAAATAATGATTGACTGTGTTCATGCTACGATACAAATCACAATGAAGGCATGAGGATAATTTCAATTATATTTCAACAATGCTATCCCACTTGCAAGGGGTTTCGTAGATGCATCAACACTGTATGATGAACAGAACCGTTAGAAATAGCAATGAAAAATTCATTTCACTAAGATACCTCATCATGCCATAATCTTTCCCATCAGGTAAAGGCTTATATAGAGATTCAATCATCTCCACCTTAGGAGACTGGTTTCTTACAGATGCCCTATACCTTGAAATAAAAGGCCAATATCGAGATCCAACAACCTGAAAGTTTTGGAACTATCAATAGTACAATATGATCATTTTTTAGCACGATATGGGAACATTGATTGAAAATCCTAAATGTTACAAAGAAATTTACCACAGCCACTGATGGGACATCTGAACGACCAGAAGAGCCATGAGAGACATCCATCCCCAAAATCATTGTAGGAGTTTCTGTTACTAGGGGGATATGCCTGGAATGCTCAATCGCCAACAAAGAATTTATTCCTCCCAGCTATAATAAAATATAATATCAGTTCCTCATCAGCACTGAAATAGAGAAAACCATCAACATATAAGGGTAGTTTAAGTCTCCATTTTTGAGATATACCTTACAATTGATCTTAAGAAGTACATTAGTAAGAAATTGATCATTAATCTTAGAAGGAAAAATACATTGTGTGACAATGCCAAATTCACTCAGACATTTCCTCTTCCAAAGTCCTGAAAATAGCAAGAATCTGTTGGTTAAGCAGATTAAATGAGCTACTACAGGGAAATTCCAAGAAGAGAGACATCTAAGAAATTAGCTGAATTCTTACCATAAATGTCAGAATTTTTCCTCTCTGGCAAGACACACAAAATAAATTGTGGGGCACCTGGAAGCTTAGCTCTTATCTGCTCAAACATCTTTTCGACTCTAGCAAGAGGGCTGCCTCTTCTAGATTGTGGCTCTTCCTCAATCAAGGAATATGGGCGTTCAATTTGCTTTATGGATAAACATATAATATGTGAGATTAGAAAGAAATTAACGAATCTATGTTTAAAAGTAAAATTATTCTGCACATACAATGCCCTTTGTCCTTCCAGTGTTTATAAGCTCACGGGAGATATGACTAGTATCACAGCGAGCAGAAAAGTTGACAACAGCCCAGCGGTCAATGTTGATGGGTTTCCAAAGTTTCTGCATAGAAATGACCAACAATGGCAAATCAGCAAACATTATTCCACAGAGAAGATCAATAAGATGCCAAATCAGGAGAAGAAAGAATAGGAAGGTTAGCAACTGATGACTATTAATAGTCATGCCACACTAAAAGACCTTGTGATTGAAGTTCCACCGTCCATTACGTGGGGTAAAATCCTCATTTCCAACCTTTAACTGTAAATTACAAAAATACATTTGATCAATGTCAATGTGCCAAACTCCATACACCCTCCAAAAGAACAAAGGGAAAAAGAAAAAAAGGAAAGAAAGAAGGAAAGAAGAGGCAGTGCCATTATTTACCTTTGGAGTCTCAAGTACACGACCATCAACATGCATCAACTGTTTTTCTATAGAAACACCACATGCAGAAAGCACGGAATCATCGTCATAATTGTAGGCCCTCACAGCCTGCCAGATTACATAAATGATTATTCAAGGCCAAAAAAAAACACGGCACAAAGCAGGCAAATGAAACATTACATCAGTCACAGTTTTGATCCTATCCAGTGGCTTTTGTCGAGATTTTTCAACCAATTGCGCTCTTTGCATCGAGGAGAGAGCTTTTGTGCAGCACTGTAGAGAAACAAGTTCACAAAGCTGCCATTGAGGGAAAACCATAGAATTAAAATCAAGTTTAGGCTGAGGAAACTTTCAAAGAAAATACCAACAAGACAAACATTGTAAACCTCTAGAGGCAAATAGTTTGGTCGCTTTGGTTTGCCAACAGCTAGGCATGGAAGATATGCTGAATAGGTCAATTCTATGCCACAGTCTTTAAAGTACTCATAGACTGTTTTCTCAATAACCTCTGTGTCACCATTGGCACTGTTACTGTTTCTCACCTTCATAGGAAAACTAGGAGAGAGACCACAGTTAGATATTCTTCGCTACAATATCAAAAGTAAGAACTGTGAAAGAAGGAAAAAGCACAAGTGGGAGAGAAGTACATACTATTGCTGATTGCAGGGCTTCTCAGTTAGACCTATGATTTTAAATTCCATATTTCGATGCCTAGCCTTAATCCTCAAATTTTTCAGCATCTTTTTGGCCTGCACACCAATAGAAATAGTAAATCCAAGAAAAATTAACTGAAATATTGGGACGCAGTTAGTTATTACTTACCTTTACCCAGTCAATATCGCGAGGTTCGCGTACATTTTGATTAGATTTCAAAAAATCAATCAATGATCCAGGGGTTAGGATCATTGTTGTAGACACATCTGCAAGTCACCAAGAAAAAAATAAATAAATAAAAAATATTGGAATGACATATTTACAGAATGTTGAATAAAAAAATTGAATAACTATAGCTAATGCCCATAATTTAAAACAAGTCTGCCAAAATAAAAACTACAGCATTGTGGATGAGGAGCTAATACCCATATTAAGAGACAAGCCACCCTGGGTGGTATAGAAGCTAGAATGGAATCCACGAACAGCAGTTACACCTCCTCCAACAGGCACAAAGTTCCTTTAATCATGATTAAAGAATGACTGTCTCACCAAAAGACAACCCCTGTGCATGATTCAAGCAATTCAGATCAAACCACATGCACATGCGTGTGTATGTGTGCATAGAGAGAGAGAGAGTAACTATATAACCTGTTAGCAGCTTGCTGCCTCAAGATTATATCCAGCAATCTTAGAGCACCTTGAGCATTGTTATCTGCCTCAACTCCTTTGATAGCAAGAGCAATGGACTTCAAGGGGATTTTAGCCGCATAGCTTATTTCTGCAGTAAAAGTTTTTGATTGAAAAGACTTCTTCGACCTCTTAGCACTTGCAGAAGGACTACCATCATCAGCACTCCCAGTTTCACTATTTTTTTACCCAATAAAAGTGCAATAAGTTGAAAGTACAAAAAATCCTAATGCACAGCTCGAAAAGTGACAAGTAAAGTCATGTACTGTTTTGCAAAAGATTCTTCAAGCACCACTGTAAACACCATTTTGTTTTGTGGCAGAGGAACCACTGTGTAGAGACTTTTCTCACCATCATAAGCAAAACTTTTGGTAAAGCTGATTAATTACTTTTCTTCCAATTCCCTTGCCTCCGACAACTGTCTTCTCTGAAGTGATGGAAACCTGCAAATCAAAATTTTGTTTGTACAAGAGCATATGATGAAGTGCCAGAAAACAGCAAAGGCAACAGCATCTGGAACATTGACAGAAACTTTAAAGTGGTTGATGCACAAAGGTATACGACGGCCGCTAGTTCCAAACCCACACCTACTGATAATAGAATGCCCGGGCACATCTGTTGCAGGCTTTACATTTGTTGGGATTGGAGGTGCTGATGATCCACCAACTTCTTTCAACATCTTTCAATCTGACAAGAAACTTAAATGCCTTAAGCTTTGAAACCGACAAAAGAATAAATAAATAAATGCCAAACGATAAGCTGGGAAAAATGTTTAAAGAGCCACCATGGGATGTTAGAGCATTGAATTATATTCCACAGTAAGTTCCACACCAGACTAATCAAGAGTGCATATAATCATGTTCTTTTACAAAAAGAACAAGAAAGCTCTCAGCTGTGATAAATTTGGAAATAAAAAATAAATAAAAGAGCACGGAATGTTTCCACTGCAAATGCAAGACATGTTAATGACCAAGAAAGCAGTCAGCTATAATTAAATTAGGAGCAAAAAAAATCATACAATGTCTGCACAGCAAATGCAAAACATATCGTAAATATTAATAGCCGAATTTTCATTTTATAAAGTACAAGTTCAAAGGGGCATTATAAACAGAACGCTGAATTGTATTGCTGTCACCCTTCGATTAAGAACACTATACAGACACAGAAGCACAAAAGTTAGCAGCCAAATTAACAGGATTATGGCAAAAAGATATATACAAAATAGTCACAAAAGCAAATATCCTTGCAGCAACAACAACAAATAAATAAATAAATAAAAATTGTGATGTGGCTAAAATGAAGGAATGCATCATGTTAAAAAAGCCTCAGTACCTAATAAAAGTTTCATCTACAGATTGGGAAAAGAAGGACAAAAAATAAAAGAAATATACCACTTGACAATTAGAAGCTGCTCTTTTTATTGCTTTAAAGCTCATATCAGATAAAACAGAATCTTTGTCATCTACAATGAAACATCAATTGATCACTGGAATGCACACAATGGTTAAACAAATATTAACCAAACTACAAAATTTAGATGGCCCTGAAGTCACCTTCCAGAAATACCCTGGAATAATTGAATGCTTAGAAAGTTTCTAAATCAAATTACAAAAATTTGTTTCAATGAAAAAATAACTTAAAACTAAATTACCAATGACTTAATCTCATGAGAAAAGTTATCATAAGTTGCAGACAGTCCTCTTCCACTAGAAGAAACTCCATATTTCAAAATACACGCTCAAAAAATGATTGAAAATAAATCGGAAAGTTTTTTATTTTTTATAAAAAAGGGGTAAAAATAAAGCCCCACAAATATTAAAATATAATAAAAATAATAAGCCACATAAAAGATACAAATACGATAGTCACATTAGCTGATGAGAGGTACGAAGTGAAATCCTCAAAAATAAATAAAAAAATAAACACTCATCAACATGAAATGTTACGAAATATTCAGAATAATGTTCAAACGTCACAAAACATAAAAATATCATAATACAAAAAATTATGTCAATAAATAACGAAGCAAAGTTAAATCAGAGTATCAGAAGAGCCTTCAGAGTTGGAAAATCTGAAACTCCAAAAAAAGGCACAAAAAAGAAAAGAGGAAGACCAAAAGCCAAACAAAATAAAAGTTTCGAGAAATATTGCGGCAATGTAGCTCAAAGAACACACAACACGCATGTATTAGCATCCAGACGATGCCAATGCAGAGCAAAATAGGCAAAATCGGACGCGAAACAACGCGTACGAAGTCTCGTTGAAACAAAAGCTAAGCAAAATCCATGGCGAGGAATCAAAAGGAAGTTTCATAACTACAAATACTCCAGGGTAACGAAGAACAAATAATCAATAATGGTGGCAAAAAAAAAAATAAAAGCAAAAATAGGAGACTAACCTCGTACTCAGCTTTAGGGTTTCTTTTGAAGAATCAAAGCCGAGAGGAGGTGCTGACGGAGTCACGCTTCTTTCACTCTTCAAAGCTAACGGAGAGAGTAGACTAAAAAATTGGAGGGAAAGAACAAGTAGAAGAAACGACAATAGGAGAAGCAACAGTAAGAGTACTCTATTCATATTTCTCTTGCCCGTAGGGGTTATTGTACTGTATCCCACAAACTAATAGGTTTCCCTGATATCATGTGATCTTCGCCGTTCATCAATATCACCGCGAAATATATGACGTGTGCAATGAAGGAGCAATTTTCTACACAAGTACAAAGATTTTTAATTGTTTTGTTAATAATTAGTTTTAATCAATTTAAAATAAATGCTTATATACGTTTCAAAAATGGAACCGGGAGCTAGTAATCAAGTGGTCCCAGATCAACTCGTTAGAGCAATTGGCTGCAATTGAAATATAAATATGGAAAAATACATATTTAGTTACATAAGCTCTAAGCTATTAGACTTTTCATAATTGAAAATTAAATTTTGAAAAATACACATTAAATTTTTGTATTTCTAGTTTACTTTTTATAAGATTTCTTTATATTTTCTGAATTTTTTTAATTTATTATTCTCTCTCTCTTATATTAGTTCTGAACTGTTTTACTCAATTTAACAAATTTCAATTGCTTTTTACTTTTTTGTTTCATTTAATTTGCTAATATTTAAAATGCAATGAGTATTAATTATCTTTTTATTTTAATAGTAAGTCGTATGTTATATATTATTTAAAATGTTCTCTATATGACAATAATAAATAAAAATGGTTATTTAAAAAAGAACATAATAGTCCAACGGTGAATGTTAATTTGAATCTCCCTGGAGATTATTTTTAAGCCTTGGAAAAAAAAATCCATTTGTTCTATCTTAATTGAATTATCATGATAAAAATCCATAATATAAATAAATAATTTTGTGAATATATGTGCATATAATTTATAAAAAAACAAACAAACGAATAACTAGTGTGTAAAGCCTTTTCTACACGATCTAGACCACTACATATAATGTAATAAAATGTGCATGTTCATAAGTATATGTCACTTATTATGTTTAGTTATAGGTTATGGCATAAAACATTTCTCAATTAACACATTTAAAACTATAACATTCATGATTCTCTATCCATGTCACACTATAAAATTTCCCTTCCAAACATATTCATTCATACTATAAAATGTAATTACATTTTTTATAATACTACAACACTACAAAAAAATTACATTTTAGCAACGAAAATTTACCGATGGAGTGAAATTCTGTCGCTATTTACTGATGGAATTTACTTTCCATAGGTAAAGTCATTGGCAAATATTGTCTTTTGCGACGGAAAAAATAATCCATTCTGTTCTGTCGTTAAAAAAGGAGGTAAATATTACCACCGTGGCGATGAAATTTAACAACAAATATATTTTTCCGTTGTAAAATATGGTGTCAATTGAAGGTGGGAAAATTTACATCAAAATTTACCGACATAACGTATCTTCCATGGAAAAATTAACAACGGAAATATAAATTTCCGTCGGTATTGTTTGTATTGAAACATTTTCTCAACGATTTTATCTTTTCCGTAGGGAATTATTTTATTTACCGATGGTTTTACGGGTTTTCGTAGGGAGTTTTTGTAAATATAAAATTAAAAATCATTTCAATTTGAGGCTTAAGGCACGATATTTGCAATATTCACATTGTATTTAGAGAACAAGTTTGCGGCAGCACAGCCAATACTTACTCACTGATGGCCACCGCCTCTCCTAGCCGTACCGCCACCGCCTCTTCTTGCCTGCATTAATCGTTGCTCCCCCATTCAGGTTAGTTTTCTTATCTAATTTGTGTTGCATCAATTGAGAGAATGTGATAATCTGTCAATTTTGAACTCAGTTGGATCGATGCTCTTTGTCTCTAACTTGCTCTCTCTTTCTCCATAACCAGTACAGAAAAACTCTTCTAAAATCTATACCGGCAAGTTTGGAGAACGTAATATAAAGCTCCAACTTCACTGTTTGAGTTATAAGGTAAGTTGTTAGTTGAATTTGTTGTTGCCTATTGTGTTTCCTTGGTTTTGAATTTGATGTTTTTGTGATTTCCTCTTTGTTTCTATTGACTTCATATTATTGTCTTTCCTCAAACATAGCCTAGAAATTAATCACTTTGCAGCCCTCCTCTGTGGTTGACTTATCTTTAGGGTTTATTGGTGGACAATAGATTTAGGTTGTAATTTCTAGTTTTTCTTATTATTATTGTGATTAAGGCCTGTATGACTATGGATATCTTTTTGCGTGTCATTAACAAGCAAAATTTTTCTTTTGCTCACCCTTAATTCTTTTTTATTTTATTTTCTAAGGCATACTTGAATTGTTGTTTCCACCAGTTATAAGGGTTTCAATTCACTATGAACTCATATTAGAAAAGTTTAGAACTTTTTATCAGTTTATTTGATCAAGGCATATATTTATTTATAATTCTGTTAATATTTATTTTTATGTGATCAAAGCATATATATATCACTTTGCAGCCCTCTTCTCTCATTCGTATGTTTTCTTCAAAGGCTGATGGTAAGGATTCGACTTGTAGCTGATTGGCTTGTATGTTTGTTATGCTCTATTGTCTAATTTTTACCTGTTTCAATAATTAGTTTATAAATTAGAAGTAGCTTTTTTACCTTGCACTTTAAGGAATGCCCTGCCCCTCTAATTCTAGTTTCAGGTTTCACATAAAAACAATAGCGGGATTGAAGTGTAATCAACAACTATAAGATAGGAAGTTATTTAAAATTTATTTATTGTATAATTTCTACTTTAATGTTCTAGATTCACTGCCATTGATCTAAATATTAATCATAATAGTTAATAATGGATTTGTAAAGCGTCGGTTTAGTTCTCAATTATCATCTAAATTCAACATGTCTTTGTTATTTACAAAGACAATGCACATATCTTTAGCATTTAATATGACAAAAAAAAAGTGAATATGCTGGTTGTGCAAACATAATTATAAATGGATAGGTATAGTAGTGACTGTTATTTAAAGAATAATTATAAGTGGATAGGTATAGGTAGTGATTGTTATTTAATTTGGGAGTATATACTGCTAATATTGAAGATTAACTAATTAAGTTTAAAATTAATGAAAATGCTGAATAGAATTAATTTGATGTCTGACCAAATCAGATTGCTGTTAATAGTAATGGCTTTAGGAGCTTAACAACAAACTGAAATTGGATTGGCTGCTGTTGATATTGTTTTGTTGTGCATAATCCTAGGAATTACAGCCTATTTATACATGTAAGTTATAGTTATTCCCATGAATGGTTAAAAACATCTATTCTTATTGTTCAAATGCTAAAGAAATGTGCTAGTTTTTATTCATGCATGGTGAAGTCCCATTGCGCTTGTTCAACAATCATATTTTGAGCATCAAGTTGAAAGTAGTTGGTTTCAAACTACTTTATATATTTTTTTGCTGCGATGGCCCAAAAGTGAGAAAGTTGGAGTAATTTTAATTTAAATTAACAATGTCATAGTTAATGTGCTTTTAGGCTTGGCAATGATTTTTTTATTTTATTTTATTTTTTTGCATGTTTCTATCCTATAGCTACCACTTCAATTGCATGTTTTTATCCTATAACTTTTTTTTTAATTTAATTCTGTCTTTTATCTAATTTTATTTTTAAAAATTGCAGGTTTCTGTAATAAATAAATTTATTATAGGTTCATTCTTAGTACCAATCTTGATTCATAGTTTACTGAGTTATAAGTGAAGTAGCATTGAGTTTTAGTGAAATAGATTTATCTCATTGAGTTATGCTTGTTAAGTGACTAGGAAGCAGTTATCTTCATTGCCAGTACTTATCTTCAGTAACTAGATGCTGGCCGCAAAAGAAATATTAACTTCCTCCGGGCGAAATATTGATAATATCATTTATTACTTGCTGGGAGATATGGAGTAGAAGTTACTATTTTGTTGGTTAAGTACAGTTGCACATACTTCAAATTTCTTAAGGCTTTGCACTTTATGCTATATTGGACAATCTATTAGGACAACGATGCTAAAGTGTTAATCTCTCCTCCTTGTTTTGGGCGTCTTTTTTTTTTTTTTTTGCCAATTTCCCCATTTCTAACCTCAAATTCCGAAGGTTTAAAGGATCGATAAGCCACGCTTTCACAGTTCGTATTCATACTAGAAATCAGAATCAAACGAGCTTTTACCCTTTTGTTCCACACAAGATTTATTTTCTCGTTGAGTTCATCTTAGGACACCTGTATTATCTTTTAACAGATGTGGTGCCCTAGCTAAACTCCCCACCTGACAATGTCTTCCACCTGGATTGGCCGCCGAAGTGACCTTGGGTCCAAAAAGAAGGGCATAACCCCGCCTCCAATTCGCGAAATAAGTAAAATAACGTTAAAAGTAGTGGTATTTCACCGTCGTCATTTCAAGCTCCCGCTTATCCTACACCTCTCAACTTTTTTCACAAAGTTAGACTGGAGTTAAGCTCAATAGGGTCTTCTTTCCCCGTTGATTTTGCCAAGGCCGTTCCCTTTGTTGTGGTTTCACTGGATAGTAGAAAGAGACAGTGGGAATCTCATTAATCCATTCATGCGCATCATTAATTATATGACGAGGCATTTTGCTACCATAAGAGAGTTATAGTTACTACCGCCGTTTATCCGTGCTTGGTTGAATTTTTTCACTTTGACATTCAGAGCACTGGGCAGAAATCACATTGCATTAGCATCCGTAGGGACCATCATAATGGTTTGTTTTAATTAAACAGTCGGATTCCCCTTATTCGTACTAGTTCTGAGTCAACTGTTTGACGCCCGAGGAAGGCCCCCAAAGGGGCCGTTCCCAGTTCGTACCCCGGTCGGCACATAATGATCCGCTCTCCCCACGGGAGCAGCTCACCTACAGCCGACGAGTTCGGGACTGGGACCCTCGAGCCTAGCCCTCAGAGCCAATCTTTTTTTCGAGGTTGCAGATTCATTTTGCCGACTTTCCTTTCCTACATTGTTCCATCGATCAGAGGTTGTTCACCTTAGAGACCTGATGCGGTTATGAGTACGACTGGGTGTGGGCAGCACTCGATCCTCCGAATTTCATAGGTTGTCGGGGGCACACCGAACACCGTGCGACGTGCAGTGCTCTTCTAGCCGCTAGACCCTACCTCCAACTGAGTCATTTTCAAGGCCCCTGCCAATGTCTCTGGACTCTCTAACATTGCTGTCAACCGCCACATCCCGATTTAGGAATTTTAACCTGATTCCCTTTTGAAGCTCGCGCACGGATGCGCTGTCGGACGCGTTTCCCCCATCTTTTAGGATCGACTAACCCATGTGTAAGTGTCGTTCACATGGAACCTTTCCCCTCTTTGCCCTTCAAAGTTCTCATTTGAATATTTGCTACTACCACCAAGATTTGCACCGATGGTAGCTCTGCCAGGGTTAGCGCCCTAGGTTTTGCAGCGACCGTTGCGCCTTCCTACTCATTAGGGCCTGGCTCTTGCCCCAACGTCTAGGTATAGGTCGCGCACTTAAGTGCCATCCATTTTTGGGGCTAGTTGATTCGGCAGATAAGTTATTACACACTCGTTAGTGGATTTCGACATCTATGACCATTGTTCTGCTGTCTTAATCGACCAACACCCTTTGTGGGTTTTAGCTTAGTGCACAGTTGGGCATCATAACTCGGCTTTCGGTTCATCCCACATCGCCAATTTTGCTTACCAAAAATGGCCCACTTGGAGCTCTTTATTCTATGGCGTGGCTCAACGAAGTAACCATGTTGTCCTACCTATTTAAAGTTTGAGAATAGGTCGAAGGCATTGCACCCCTAATGCCTCTAATCATTGGCTTTACCCGAAAGAACTCGTCCCGAGCTCTAGCTATCCTAAGGAAAACTTCGGAGGCAACCAGCTACTAGATGATTCGATTAGTCTTTTGCCCCTATACCCAAGTCAGACGAATGATTTGCATGTCAGTATCGCTGTAAGCCTTTACCAAAGTTTCCTCTAGCTTCGCCTCGCTCAGGCATAGTTCACCATCTTTTGGGTTCCAACAGGCATGCTCTCACTCAAACCCTTCTTAAAAGATCAAGGTCGGTCGGTAGTGCAACCCTCAAGGGGATCCCACCAGTCAACTTACTTATGCCTTACGAGTTTACTCACCCCGTTGACTTGCACACATGTCAAACTCTTTGGTCCGTGTTTTAAGACGGCCCTAATGGGGAGCTCGTTGGCTGATGCTCGGAGCGCGCAAGTGCCAAGGCACGCCGTGACAGCGTATGCTGTAGTCCATAATAGCTGCAAAGGCATCTCTACTGGCGTATCAAAGGCCCGAGATTAGGCTGCCGCTATGATTTACATCAGTCTGCAGCTCAAGCCGATCGATAGACCAATTTGTAGCCATTCCACATCCAACTAGGGTGTATCGTCGGCCCCTATTTGCTTCCCTCCCAACAATTTCAAGCACTTTTTGACTCTCTTTTCAAAGTTTTTTTCATCTTTCCCTTGCGATACTTGTTCGCTATTGGTCTTTCGCCCATATTTAGCCTTGGATGGAATTTACCGCTTGATTTAGGCTGCATTCTCAAACAACCTAACTCGCAGACAGCAACTAGTGGTGCGAAAGGGTCTGGGCATGATGGGGCTCTCACCCTCTCTAGTGTCCCCTTTTAGGGAACTTGGGCCTGGTCCACCACTAAGATGCTTCTCCAAACTACAATTCGAATGTCGAGGGTGCCCGATTCTCAAGCTAGGCTCTTCCTGGTTCGCTCACCTTTATTAGGAGAATCTTGGTAAGTTCCTTTTCCTTCGCTTATTGATATGTTTAAACCTAACGGGTAGTCGCAGAGTGAGCATGCCTCGAATTAGGATACATTAGGGTCTCAGATGTCCATATAGGCATACGAACGAGCATGACGGCACTAGGGGGTCTTACAACCACGGATTGCCATGACGAATCGTTGCCAAGGACTAGGAATTTAGGCCAACCGCTAGCAGGTAGGGCACGAAAGGCCAGCATCCACCCCTGTTAGCCCACAGGTTGGGTGAAGGGTTTAGGGTGACGGTTGCATGACACCTAGGCGGATGTGCCCTCGACCAAAAGGCTTCGGGTGAAACTTGTGTTTAAAAACTCAATGGTTTGCGGGATCCTACAATTCACACCAAGTATCGCATTTTGCTGCATTCTTCATCAATGCGAGAGCCAAGATATCCATTGTTAATAGTTATTTTGGTTATCAAAAGAGGACGGAACATCCTGTGAGCACATCCTCTCTAAGGCTCACTAGAGCTATCCCTTTACATTTAAAATTCCTTGGCATGTGTCAAGCCGTGGTTGGTTAGAAAGCCCGGCCGAGGGAGAGCAAAAAGGGCCGAAGTCTACGATCGACATCCCTCTCCCCAGCCTATGGTATCAACAGGGACCGAAGGCCCTTGTAACCCTATGAGTTTGATGACATGTTCACAAGTCATTCTGCTAATGCAGGTTTCGACAATAATCCTTTCGTAGGTTCACCTATGGAAACTTTGTTATGACTTCTCCTTCCTCTAAATGATAAGGTTTAGTGGACTTCTCACGACGTCATCGACAGCGAACCACCCATGTTGCCATGATCCGAACACTTCATCGAACCATTCAATCAGTAGGACCGACGGGAGGTGTGTACAAAGGGTAAGGATGTAGTCAATGCGAGCTTATGACTCGCGCTTATTAGGAATTCCTCATTGAAGACCAATAATTGTAATGATCTATCCGTATCACGATGAAATTTCAAAGATTACCCGGGCCTGTCGACCAAGGCTATAGACTCGTTGAATACATTAGTGTAATGAGCATGTAGCTTAGAACATCTAAGGGCATAAGACCTATTATTGCCTCAAACTTCCTTGGACTAGAAGGCCATAATCCATCTGAGAAGCTAGCTATGGAGGGATACTACCGCATAGCTAGTTAGCAGGCGGAGGTCTCATTCGTTAACTAGATTAACTAGATAAATCGCTCCACCAACTATGAAAGGCCATGCACACCACCCATAGAATCAAGAAAGAACTCTCAGTCTGTCAATCCTTACTATGTTTGGACCCGATAAGTTTCCCTATGTTGAGTCAAATTAAGCTGCAGGCTCCACTCCTGGTAGTGCCCTTCTATCAATTCCTTTAAGTTTCAGCCTTACGACCATACTCCCTCTGGAACCCAAACACTTTGATTTCTTATAAGGTGTCGGCGAAGTCCTAAAAGCAACATCCGTCAATCCCTGGTTGGCATCGTTTATGGTTGAGACTAGGACGGTATCTGATCATCTTCGAGTCCCCAACTTTCGTTCTTGATTAATAAAAACATCATTTGCAAATGCTTTCGTAGTTGTTCGTCTTTCATAAATCCAAAAATTTCACCTCTAACTATAAAATACGAATGCCTCCGACTGTCATTGTTAATCATTACTCCTATCCCGATGGCCAACAAAATAGGATCGAAATCCTATGATGTTATCCCATGCTGATGTTATCCAGAGCGTTGGATTGCTTTGAGCACTCTAATTTTTTCAAAGTAACAGTGTTGGAGGCACGACCTAGCCAGTTAAGGCTAGGAGCACATCGTCGACAGAAGGGATAAGCCGACAGGTGCATACTGCAAGGCGGAACATGAGGTCCAACTATGAGCTTTTTAATTGTAATAACTTAAATATACATTATTGGAGCTGGAATTACCAGGGCTGCTGACACCAAACTTGACCTCCAATGGATCCTCATTAAGGGATTTAGATTGTACTCATTCCAATTACCATACTCGAAAAGCTTAGTATCGTTATTTATTATCACTACCTCCCCGTGTCAAGATTGGGTAATTTGCGCACCTGCTGCCTTCCTTAAATATGGTAGCCATTTCTCAGGCTCCCTCTTTAGAATCGAACCCTAATTCTCTGTCACCCTTCACCACCATGGTAAGCCTCTATCCTACCATCGAAAGTTGATAGGGTAGAAATCTGAATGATTTGTCGCCGACATGATGGTTGTGCGATCCGTCTAGTTATCATGAATCATCAGAGTAATGAGCAAAGCTCGCGTCGACCTTTTATCTAATAAATGCATCCCTTCCAGAAGTTGAGGTTTGTTGCACGTATTAGCTCTAGAATTACTGCGGTTATTCAAGTAGCAGATACCATCAAACAAGCTATAATTGATTTAATTAGCCATTCATAGTTTTACAGTCTGAATTAGTTCATACTTACACATGCATAGTTTAATCTTTGAGACAAGCATATGACTACTGGTAGGATCAACCAGGTAGCATTCTTTTGCGACTTCAGCACCCGCATGCAATTCTATGGACTACACATGCGGTACCAATGGCCTTCGAGACGGGTGCTTCGGTCATTCGTACTAAGGGCCAACGAGCCTAAAGAGGAAAAGTGCTCCCTCTGCCCGCAAAGCATTTCGTATTTGAGAGCACAAGTGACGTCCCATGGGCCATGGCAGCCGTAAAGGCATGCAAGGAACACAAGAGAAGCTATGGAGTTCACCCCGCACCCTAATAAGGCACAGGGCGAAAACATCTCAATGCGACATCTTCGAATATCACCAGTATGGGTATGCAACACAAGAACCCATCCATGCCCCGATGTATATGAAAACATGATTGAGTTGTGATTAAAGAGGATCGTGGGGAATAGTTTGATGCCAAAGCACAGAGCCTGCCAACCCAAACGAGCATATCACCATTCATGCACTGTAAGCGGGGGAGCGGTCGGACGTACACCAAGCAATAGCCACACACAACGAACTGCGCACCCCGGGCACATAGGCTCAAAGAGCACAACGAAAATGCAGTATGGAGTCACCACCCGCACCATTAGGCACAAGATAATTTAGAAAAGAGACATGAGCCAAAAAAGCCACACACGAAGCAAGCAAAGATCTCGCACCATACACCGGGAAGCAGTAGGCAACAAGCACGTAGCCACCAGCTCGACGCATGCATCGTGCCAATTCCATACACAAGCAATACCCAATGCTCAACCCACCATCGAGGCCCATGCAACCCATTGTGGCCATTTATAGCAACGTATGCCAAACTCGCACATTCGCTATAGAATCGGGGCCCACCATGGCAAATAATGATTTCGAAAGCCGAGATGGGCACAAAACCATGGTGAACATGTCAAATGCGTACATTGGAAACGTCCACCAATGGTCTATGCAAGCCTCGTAGCCTAGGCCTCCAACGCTCCTTTGGGAGATCAAGCTGCACCTCCCTAAAGAGCTTATAGAGCCTATTTGGGCCTGGCAGCAGGAAATATGACAATGTTCCACCCCACCACATCCCTCTTAAAAAATTCATTTTAAGGAATTTTGATCTGAAATTTTGCACAAATGCTAAGAATAATATGACCTAATTTCTAAAAAAAATAAAAAATCACACTTAAATGATTTTTTTATATTTTTTGAAAAGTATTATAGTAGGAAAATCATAAAAAAATCTAAAAACATGAAAAAAGGCTTTAAAATTTGGATATAGGTCTTAAATAATATGAACATTTTATTAGAATGATTATTGGAAGCTTAATATGCACAATGGATTGAGAATTAGCTTGTATGTATAAACATTCATTATCATGGTTAGATTATATTGATTTACTTGTGAAGACGTATTTGGTATTAACATTTAAGTTAGAAATAAATTTATCAATTTTGTAAAATTAGGAAGATATTGCATGTAGTATGAGAATTATAGGATAAAATTGAGGAATATATGATAAATTATGTTTAATAGGTACTTAAAATATAAAAAGAAGGACTAAGAAGGGGATTAGGTGAGAGATAAAGGTTGGACCAATCATCAACTAGCACCCAGCCTTCTAGAAGGCAGAGTGAATTAGAAGATTTAAAGAAAAAAATCTAGAAATAAGAGGCAGCAGGGGAGCCAACCACTCTTGTACCCAATTTTTATAATCTTTCTCCATCATCTTCTATGCTAATTATGCATTAAGCACTACTCCTTTGTTGAAGGTGAATTAAGGAGGAGAATTTGTTAAATTCCAAAGTGCTAGGTAAGTAATTTATGTAATTAGTTTAAAGCATGAGCATCTCCAACACTTAACTCTAAATAAAGTGTAAATTGGTAATACAATTACATTTTGACAAGTTAGTTAATGAAATTTTGTATTAATAGCTGAAGACAAAGGGTTGGAAATGGGCAAAGAGAAAGTTTGAAGAGTTTTGGTTTGTAGCAAGGGAGTTAGAAGAGGTAAGCATTTAATTTCTTAGTTTATGAGTGTGATTCTTCCTTTTATTGTTAAACAATTCAATTGTGATTGTATTATTGTTATATAGATGGAATTGATGATAATTTAGCTATATATTAGATGAAATAGATGAAACTAGAACGATTAGTGTAAGATCCATGAGACCATTTGTCATTGTTTTAGTCATAGAAGGAGTTGTAGATCTTTAAATGGCACAAGACTAAAGGGTTAGTAAACTAGAAATATAGATATTCATTTTATATGAGGAGAACTTCTTGTGATTTTGACAATAAAGCCATTAAAACTGAGTTTCAAAGAGGGAGATGGTGGCTACTTTGACATCCCAGATAGCCTATGGTTTGATAAGGAATTATTTTGACCCAATTGTCTAATTGGATTGATTTATGTATAAATGAAAACTAGTTATATGTGGGAACATAAGTCTAAAAGACCATTTAGGCTAATTTTGAGTGAAACTAGGTCAAGTTAGCCATACAAAGTTCAACAGAAAAGCTGTCGTAAGGAGTTTTAAAATTTTGTTAAGGGTCATGGTGGTTAGGGTTTTGTGACCACCATGAGGGTGCTCTCTGGATGCTTATTTTACTAAGGATTGAAGGGCTCATAGTGGGCACATATTGGTGAACGCTGTGACTTTTGTCTATCTTAGTTGGTTAAGGTGGGCAGAATTTTGTGACTACAATGACCCTGGCTTTTGTATAAACAATAGTTTTTCTGCAAGGGCCTCACAATGGGCACAATTTTGTAACCATCGTGACCCCCCTTGCTGTATGAAAAATTTCATTTGCTCTTATTCTTCTTTAAATAAGTTGCAAGCTTGATTAATAACCATAAATGACTGTAAAAATTTGTTTGTCTTGCACTTAAGCCTAAGTTATGATTGCTTGAACTACTTTGTAAAAAAATTAACTTAAACATAATGGAAGGTTGAGAACTTTCATTTAAGCTTTTCTCACATTAAATCTATTATATTCTATCTATGATAACATTGAATATAAAGTTTACAAAGTTATTTTACGAGGTGTATCATTACATAAGAGCCTATTAAAGTCGGGATAATGGGTAAATAGGCATACATAGAAAGGTCGTAGTTGCTTCTGTTCTATTTGACACTTTAGTGTCTTCTATCAGACCATATCTCTCCTATTTAGTGAAATCAATTGAATTGCTAGTTTGAGGCCATGCCTCTTCTATTTTGATACCTACAATATCCTCTGTTTTGTCCCGTTACCCACAAGCCATGCACTGTAGCAAACCATTCTGAATGAAATACATAAAGTTATTTGTTGTGTGCTTTGAAGAGATTTACATTAAATGTGATGTATGCTTATAAAATAATATATGAAGGTAAGTATCATGAGTATTATATTAGTTATTTATATTACCTAAACACTAATTTACTATATTGTTCTTTATTCTTTATTCTTTTCTTTCATTTCATGTGTAGTATTTTTGACTACTGTCAATAGTCACTCTACTTACTTTTCTTTACCTTACTAAGCTTTATGCTTAGTACGTTGGTTTATTCTCTCCGTGTAGGTTTTTTAAAGGTTTCTTTAGGGTCGAGACAACCGTAAGGCCAAGAAAGACTCTTCATTTTATAGCTTTTATGTAGAATATTCTTTTGTATTATAATTAACATGTAATACATTACATATATAAGTAATGACTTGTTAATTGTATGTAACTATATCAAAGTTGCAATATGTATAAATACACACACACACACACACACACATATATATAGCTGAGCCTTTTTTTCGTCGTTTTGTCCCCTTTGCTCTGGCCAACCGCCTTTACATGTGGTCTTCTATGGCTTTAGTTTTAGCATATTATTCATGTTTTTATGCTTATTTTTCATATTAAGTCATTTGTATGATTAGTTCTATTTTTATGCAGTATTTTAATTCATTTTCATGCATTCAGTCCATAATAATTAATTGCTTTATTTTCTCTTTATTATTTATATTTGCTTATTATAAAATTAACCATTTGTTCT
Source organism: Excoecaria agallocha (assembly GCA_037975025.1). Lineage (NCBI taxonomy): Eukaryota > Viridiplantae > Streptophyta > Magnoliopsida > Malpighiales > Euphorbiaceae > Excoecaria > Excoecaria agallocha. Next base: position 35,822,056 of record CM075807.1, on the reverse strand, counting down.
ACTTTGTACTTTTTGAGTATTTTTATTTTATCGCATCAGGACTTTGGAGACCGAAGGACTGGAATGCCTTGAAGAGTTGCTCCTAGACTATTCATTATTTATTTTATTTATTTATGAGCTTTTATTTATTTATTTTTGCTCATTTTATTACTTATTTTCAATGTATTCATTTTAAAGGTGTAATAATTTAGTAACAAATGGTTTACGCACGCTAATATAAATTAACATAAAATCATTTTCTACTAATTAAATTGGATTTTTTTAATAAAATACACCAACGTCCAAGTTTTCAATTCAAAAGTCACATAATAAGAAAAAACCTCTGTTTGTGAAATATAAATGAGGGAATTAATGTTTTCGAGTTAAATAAATTCTCCGATTTATGTATGTCATTTTATTTTCCTGTTAGACTTTGTAATAAATTTAAGTAGGATAATTTATTTATTGCTTTATTTATCATTTTTTTAACCTAATTGATGTGTTTATTTATTTTCTCGCAATGCATCGTGTGACAAGGGAGGTAGTGGACTAATAATAAAAGTCTAATTATAAGTAACGCCTAATCGGGGTACAAGTAAGAGTGATGTTCTAAACACTAGTATCTGTTTGGGCATCAAAGGTTAGATTCACTTTTTCAACACCCTATTGGGTGGCAATTTCGTGATACTTACCTCTTGAGCCCACTTAGACGCCTTTATGGGTTGGCCATCAATAATAAAATTGGATATAAATCCATTTTCTATTGTGAAGTGGACAATTTGTAAGTTTTGTGAATCTCATCCAGTCTTAGACCCTAAAAGCAAGCCTCCATTGATGCATTATAATTTTGTGTATATGCTTCTTGAAAATTAAACTTAGCAATGCCTGTGTGAAGAGATCAATTATTTTGTCGCTTGAGCAAATTTTGTGATTGGGCATTTCTTCATATTGCAATTTTGTTATTCTAGAACAATAATCTACATATTCCTTTAATGTGTTGAGTTGTGACTCTCAACTAATTTCATGAATAACTAGCATTAAATAGTTTGATAATTACTATTCTTAAATATTTTATGAGTCTAGTTTAGCATGGATTACTTCTTTCCCTGTTGGCTAATTATTTTGATATCAATACTTTTCAACAATTAAAAGCTCATACTCACTATCAATATTTTTTTATAAGCAACTGAATATGTAAATACAATACCAATAATAATTATCATCTATTTGCACATAATTTACCACTATTAGATCACTTTTGTGTTATTTTTCTAGATATATGGAATTGTTGATTTATGTTTCCTTTTACCTTTTTTAGAGTACCATTTGGAAATTTTTTATTCATTTTTCTTTTTCAAAGAATGATATCTTTTATATTAAAAGATCTATTACACTTTTTGTAGGCTTTAGATTCATTGACAATATTACAAAATGTCCTATAGAGACAACTAATTAATATGACTCTTTACTTTTTTTTTTCTTTTGACAAGGTATGCTATTAGTTTTAAGGGGTTATAAACATTTATAATTCTTAGGATTTATAGTACATACTTCCTTTTGAACATCCCTTAATACATATCATTCCTCATTCTTAAAATTATTTTTTCAATCAAATAGTGTTTGATCTTCAAGTTTAAATAAATTTTTAATTTTTGAGATTCGTTAAATTATGTTAAACTCTTCAAAAGTTTTAATAACAATTAAAATCGTAAATGAAAATGGAGCAAAATTGAAGAAATCTTGAGAGAGAAGAAGAAGAGATAGTTCGGCCAAAGGGAGAGGGGGCAGATGCAGCTAGAAAATGCTAGAATTCTGTAGATCCTCTCCTCTTTTATACTACTCCATATGGGCCAAAGGATGGGTCAAGAGCTAATGGGCCTCACTTATTTTCTTAAGGCCCAAACTCAATTTTCCAAAGGCCTACATGGAAATCTCTCACTTCCTCACCTCAATTTCTTTCAATTTTAATTTCATCAGTCTTAGAATATTAAAAATAGGTAGTGTACAAATTTTCAGCTCAATCGAAGCTCGTTACTGATCCGATTCAACCAAATTGATCCGATTCGACAACTGTCGACATCGCCGAAAAATTTGTTTTTTTATACCAAAATGATCTACATGAAATTTCATGAAGGTATGCAAAATCTGAAAATTTTTGGAGTTCATTTGCCATTTTTAATTATTTACGCAAAATCAAATCCCCTTTCCTACCAGGGAAATTGACTCGCTACTTTTTTCGTATTTTTGACTTTTGGAGATCTAATTGACCTCAATTTCACTTCAAATTTCAACTCCGGACTCACCATGATCATTACTTCCCGATGGTCACATAAAATATTTTTCACTTCCGGATCCGATTTTACGGTCCGGTGCACTATTCACCATCGAAATTTACTGTTCACGGCCAGACCAGTGCTGAGGCCATTACAAATATAAAATTGTAACACCCTTATCACTCCGATCTTACTTAACAGTGCGCGCAAACCGGAAAATATTTTTCTCTATTTTTTTTGAGTAAAACCAAAATTCAATATTACTAATATACTTAGTTATTTCGCTGACCTATAACTGTCCCGAGTTACTATTCACATAATAAAATTTTGGCAATATAATGGCTATATATCTGACTAGTCTCCTGAAAAACAGACAGATCACAGCCTCTCAGAAGCACAACACTTGTAAAACAATCATCCCATCCTTCAAAACTCCCATCAATCATCCCACAATTCAAAATAGATCATAACCACATACACACACATATATGTTTACATATCTTTACATAATCATATACTCATACAAAACAGTCTGTTTATATACATGCCAAAACCTACATAATCTACTTAATAAAATAACTTTTTCCCATTTGTGCATCACTGCTCTTCCAATCAATACCTACATGCAGCAGAAACTACATGTTGAGCATAAATTATGCCCAGCGATGACTAACAATCCTAATACTTTCTTTTAAAAATATTTACCTCTATTATGATTCAACAAAAATAAATTAAATTCTAAAAATAAATACAGTTAAACATTTTTTAATCGAATTCAAGTGGAAATAGTTGTTTTCCCTACTATTTACTCTTTTCTCATTTATTTCATAACTTTTGATAAATTTTTCATTTAGTCCCCGAAATCTTACTAAATTCCAAAAATGTCCTTTTTGTCTTAATATTTACAAATTTGCCATTATAGTCATTTATTTTCATTCTCATTACATATTTCCTTTCATTATTCATCATTTAAGCTTTATTATACTACTTTCAGATAAAATTACATTTTAGTCCCTATACCATGAAAACTTTATCTTTTGACATTGTTAAACCTCCAAAATTACTATTTTGCCCTTATTAACCATTTCTTACTTATTTTTACTTATTAATTACCCACTTTGGCAAAATTACCATTTTGCCCCTGAACTTTCATTTTCTTTCATTTAAGTCCTTTTTCCACTGTAAACTTCATTTTTAGCATTCTTTTCATTTCTTTTAACTTATTATCACTTTCATGCCCCTAATACAGTACCGACAGAAATTCTCAGACTGGATACTCGGGACGTGGACCCCATGGGCCATATACAGACTGAAAAATGATCTCAAAGACTGGTTTTCCACAGAAATTCCAAAACCTGGATCACTCCACAGAAATTCTAAAGTGAAGCCTCGTACCCAATGCATCTTGAAAATTGTGCCAAAAACGAGAAGTAAACCTCGGATCCCTGTCAGAAACAATGGAAGATGGCACTCCATGTAACCTTACTATCTCATTAATGTACAATTTCGCTAGTTTTGACAAAGGATAGTCCATCCGAACTGGCAAAAAGTGAGCAGACTTAGTGAGTCGATTTATAATCACCCAGATGGCGTCATGTTTCTTCTGAGTCAGAGGCAAGCCTATCACAAAATCCATGGTTACTCTGTCCCATTTCCACTCTGGTACCAACAAAGGATGCAACAACCCTGAAGGAACCTGATGCTCAGCTTTTACTTGCTGACAGATCAAACATTTACTTACAAATTCTGTCACATCTCGCTTCATACCTGGCCACCAATAGAAAGCTTTCAAATCTTGATACATTTTATTGCCTCAAGGATGCATAGCATAGCTGTTGTGATGTGCTTCAATTAGAATACTTTTCTTCAACTCTTCTTGGTTTGGAACACAAAGCCTTTGCTTAAAATAGAGGCTCCCATCATCACTTAAGGAGTAATTCTCAACACTGCCATTCTGAAGCCTATTTTTAATACTCATCAACCGATCTTCTTCTTCCTGAGCATTCTTAACTTGATGCACAAAGTCAGGCTTTACTTGCAATTCAGCTACCAGGGCTCCATCTGAAGCTAAACTTAAATGGACATTCATAGCTCGGAGAGCTGCAAACAAAACAATCAATTACTAATGTAAAATAATTACTTATACTAATTACTTAAGGGTATTAACATTACCTGACATAAATTTTCTGCTAAGTGCATCGGCTACTACATTAGCTTTTCCAAGGTGGTAGTCGATGTAGCAATCATAATCCTTGATTAATTCCAACCAGCACCTTTGTCTAAGATTGAGCTCTTTCTGGGTAAGTAGGTATTTTAAACTCTTATGATCTTAATAGATATAACATTTCTCGCCATACAAGTAATGTCTCCACACTTTCAGTGCAAAAACAATAGCTGCTAACTCCAGATCATGGGTAGGGTAGTTCTTCTCATGTGTCTTCAACTATCGGGAGGCATATGCAATCACCTTACCTTCTTGCATCAAAACACAACCTAACCCATTCTTGGATGCATCGCTATAAATCACAAAATCCTTACCCGACTCAGGTTGAGTAAGAATTAGGGCTTCAGTTAACATACTTTTAAGTCTTTCAAAGCATTATTGACAAGCATTAGTCCACACAAATCTAGTATTTTTCTGTAGTAACCGAGTTAAAGGTATTGCGATAGTAGAAAAACCTTTGATGAATCTCCTGTAGTACCCGGCTAAACCCAGAAAACTTCTCACTTCAGTAACATTCTTGGGTGGTTTCCATTGGAGAATCGCATCAATCTTCGAAGGATCCACTTTAATACCTTCTGCCGAGATCACATGACCCAGAAAAGACACCTCATTTAACCAGAAGTCACATTTACTGAACTTAGCGTATAACTGTTTTTCCCTCAGAACTTGCAGGACAATCTTTAAATGCTTATCATGCTCTTCTAGCGTCTTGGAGTAAACCAGAATGTCATCAATAAAAACTACCACAAATTGGTCTAAATAGGGATGGAAAACCCTATTCATCAAGTCCATAAAGGCGGCTGGAGCATTTGTAAGTCCAAAAGGCATGACTAGAAACTCATAGTGGCCGTACCTGGTGCGAAAAGCAGTCTTCGGTACATCCGCTTCTTTTACTCCCATTTGGTAATAGCCTGATAAATCTTTCAACAATTTTATATAATTTCATTATCAAATAGGCAAATAGTATCATTTACTTACATACTAATATATTGCTAGATTGATAAATACTAAAAACTTATTGCATCCATATTTATTATAAAAAATATATTTCTTTATAATCAATGTTAATTCATTATAATAAATGTCATAAAATAAGTCAAATTTTATAACTTCATTGTACATTGCATGAATATCATGTGACCCTCATAGGCATTATATTTTTTTAATATTTGAGTTACATGTCCAAAAATTCATATTATATAATTGAATGCAATTAAAATCTGTATTTTGCAATATATTTAATTTTAAGATCCTCATTATATTGAAAATATCAATATCAATATTTTTATGCAAAAAAATATTATCGATAATTTTATCTTATTTAGTTGCTTTTAATGATATAATATGTTGAGATATTTTGTTTAATTTTAGGTACCTAACTATTTTTGGAATTTTTAAATCAGTTATGTTAATAGTACCAGCCTCCATAATACGATCATATGAATTTATTTGCTACTTATTATTTAAAGATATTATTTTTATTTGGAACTGAAAATTTTAATTTTTAAAGCAAATTGTCCTAATGGAAAATTACTTTGAATTGGAGCATTTGCAGCTGATATATATGAGATTCAAATTTTTGTACACAAACAAGTACAATAACATCATAATTAAATAATTTTTTCAATTTCAGATCATGATATGAGAATCTAAATTACAAATAATGTATTTATTATTTTATTTTTCAATTGCTTTCTTCTCTTGATATTAAGAAAATTGTTAAATTAAAATGCAATTTACAACTAAAAATTTCAATAAAAGAATTTTATGATATTTATTGGTATAACACATGTAAGTATTGTTTCAAACAATATTATCCATATATAAGAATAAGAGCACTGTTATTCTCATAAAAAATATCTAGCAATTAATCAAAAACATTTAATAAATAATTTTGTTAGAATTTTGAGATGAATATGCATGATGAGCTTATAACAATCATTTACCCATGCCATCCGATTATTAGCATTATCGAGAAAAATCTCTTGATTTCATAATTTAGAAGTTGTGCACTTAATCTAAATAATCTCACAAACTACAGGTTGCGAGTTCATAATAAGCACACATGTGATCATTTTATGGATACATTTTTTAAAAATTATAAAATATTTGAGTGGCTCACATGGTGGATAGTGGGCCCACATATATTATCTTTATTCTTTTTAGAATGAAGGGAATTCGATTCATTTTTTAGCTAGTGATACCTTAGCAGTATTTCTTGAGAACAAGTAGTTTATGTGAATTTTTTAAATTGAATTAAAGAACTACTAGCTCTTTAATAAATATATATATATATGAATTCTCAATAGTTTATATATTATAATTGATTCAATGTGGTTAAAGCAGTCATGCCAAATAATCAATTGTTATGCAATTAGTAAACTTCATGTTTACTAATTTTATTATATCAAATATTTATATCAATTGATAAACATCAAGTTTTTTAATATTAATATCAATCAGTCAGTAAACTTTGGGTTTACATATATTGATATCATTCAATAAACTTCAAGTTTACTAATAATCAGGTTTACTAATATTCATTAAACAATTAGCAAATTTTAGATTACTAATATTTGTATTTGTTAGTAAACTTTAAGTTTACTAATATTTATATCAAAATCAAATCAAATCATTTTTAAAAATATATTACTTATATTATACAACGATTTTCATTTATGAATTTCCTTGAAACATATTGGATAAATACTCCATATATAATAAATTATATTTAGGTAATGATTTTATAGCTTTTTAGGAGCATTCAATTGATTTTATTTTACCCATCAAGATAATAAAATGATAAAGTATAATTATATCAAAATAAAAACAAAATATGACTTTACATAAAATATATTCATCATTTACAATAATATTGCAAAACAAATCTTCAAAATCATGTTAATTTCTATGGAAAAAACAACCCTAATTGATAATGGTATTCTAATCTTCTTAAAATAATTTTGTATATTAAAAAATGTTCAGATTTTATTATGATGTATTACCATTCAACCCACTAATTCATGAGAATTAAAATAATACGAAGTCTACAAATTATATTTACTGTTAGAAAACATAGAACAAATACATAAAAAAGATATAATATATATCAATCATGAAGAAAACGTATTTACCTCTCATAGCACAAAAAACAAAGTAACGAAAGCAAAGGAACTCATGGCATTCCTAGCTACACTATTATCCACAAGCAATGACTCAGGATAACAATGATAATCCACAGTTTAAAAACCCTTTTGAGATGTAAAGGTGGGCAAGAGGGATTCACTAATTCTCTCTTGATTTGTTGAATATAAAATCTCTAACTTATCAATCTAATTTCGCATACTCTATTTATAGAGTCCTTAGATCTATTTAAATAGTAAACAAATCAATTAAGAACTCTTTCCTTATTAGTCCAGATTTTCCCAATTAGGAAACCAATCAATTAGGAACTATTTTCATATCTGTCCAGATTCTCCCAATTAGGAAACCATTCAATTAGGAACTATTTCCTTATTAAGAGAGATTTTATTTACTTTCCATTTTTAGAGTTATGGGTATATCCAGACTCTATCATCTCCTACTTGCACATGACAAAATAATATCCAATTATAATCTCTAATCACACATGGAAATAGACCGTGTGATCAATATACATCGAGAGCACAAGTGCTATACACCGATTAAGGATATATAGTATCTCAAAAAATAAGATTCTCTTGTACATGTATGCCTGAACCTAGATTGTCTTCTCACATTCATCAGTTTAACTCATGATGTTATAAAATAATTTTTGTATTTACTATTGTGTCTCTACTTATAGAAACTATAATAGGTATACTAGTGAACCATGAAACTATTGAATGTAATCAAAAGGCCATATTCTCTCTTACTATATGCCATCCATCATAATTTAACTCGTTTTTTTAGTTAGATCTGACAGGTTGAATTATTCTATGGCCTCTTAAAGACTACCTAAGCTAGCTATACTAAACCATATTTTAGGGGTAAGTTAAGGGTTTTAAGAGTCGATATTCAAATAAGGTCTCACATTAGGAAAAGTTAAGAACGTTCACATTAAATTCCCTTCCTTTGGTCAACATAAACACACATGGTATGAAACATATGCTATGGTATTCTTTCCTTCCCTTAAAGGAGCATGTGTGTGTGTGTGTGTGTGTATAAGGTCAATCTTTTTCTTTCTCTTTCGTGGTTGGTTAGGGGCCTTACCTTCATCTATCCTAAGGCTGATGAAACTCTATTTGTGGGTAGGAGTAAAAACTTACTTAACTTGCTTTCTTTTCCAGAGGAGGAATTTCTATAACAAACAATATTTTGTACATTATTACTGTGAAAATATTATCTGTTATTGATACTCTAGGGTCGAATGGAGGGGGAAAGAAAAATCTTTCTTCATATTCGACAATGGGAAGTATCAAACCCTAGTTCAGTCTCTTTACTTCATTTAAAGAAAGTAAGACTCCTTAGGTATAAGGAGGGGCTACTTTCATTTCAGGGGAAGAATATATGACAATTGAACTTCTAAACTAATATCAGTTTTAAGGGAAGTTAGTACTTTTATTAACCATTCAAGGCTAAATAGGATCAAAAGCTTGATTTAACTCCAACGAGTGTAATACCTAAAATGAGCCATAAAGTTGCTTCGAGGGGATAGGCAAGGTTTAGGTTCCCAAGCAGTAAAGACCATATAGGAGTTTGATGCTCACAGAAAGTCTTTAGTTCGTAAGTCTTTTTTATTTCCCACTTTTTCTTTGGGAATTGAAACCCCTGTTAGCTACACTAGCCCCTGACCTGTAAATAAGCCTACACTCTCTCTATTCAAGTGAGTTCCACTTCTTATATGCCATCTCTCCTATCCAACTTCTGATTGACATGAAAAATATTAGGGACCAAAAGACAACTAGTTTATAGGCATATTTGCTTTCTTGTGAAATACCGTGAATCTTTTAGTTCGTTCGAGCAAATCTTGTGTAGCCTATGCGGAGGAAGCTAGAACTAGCTTCGTTACTACTGTCCTAATAGACTCAGTAAAGAAGAGCCATACATTTTCACTCCTATTTTCCTTGGTTATCATAGGACAAAATCTATGACTGACCTTTATACCAGCTGTAATCGAATAAGATGTCTACCTACATATCATGGTATCAACTGCTAGCTTGAGCAAGGATTTTTCCATGAAACTGGAGCAACACACACACACACACACATACATACATACAAATGTATGTTTATATACATATGTATATGTGGGTGTGTATGTATGCATGCATGTATGTATGTATGTATGTGTGTGTGTGTGTGTGTATGTACATATACATATATATATATGTACATATACATATGTATATGTACATATACATATGTGTGTATATACATACATACATACATATATATATGTATATGTATCAAATTTTTTAATTTTTCCGCTGCATGATCATTATGTTTATGCCATGTGATATCCCTTCATATATATATATATATATATATGAAGGGATATCACATGGCATAAACATAATGATCATGCAGCAGAAAAATTAAAAATTTTGATCATACATGCCACACAATATACAATATAGAATTAAAACATGCAAATTTAGGGTTTTTGAATAAACTTACAACCTTGGATGCTCTTCAAAACTTGATTTTTTCAATGGCCAATATATAATATAGACTTATATATATCTAATCTTGATCCCCAATGCCAAAGGTGCTGCCTTTGTGTCACACCACTCTATGCTCACATACACACTTGCAAAGATGGCTTAAAACTAGAGTGCTAACTCTAATATTTTTGTATTTGGCAATGGGTATTCAAATAAAGACACAAGATCTAATCTTGTTCTTTTTAGGGTTCATAAATGGCTGCCAAAAATTCAAGAGAAGAAGAAAGAATTCTTTTCCCTTGAGAGTGGCAGCAATGAGAGAGAAAAACCTAACTAGGCAAAAACAATTTAATCAATTTATATCACTTGTTTAGGAAATCTTTATGGATGTCGAAATCCCCTAGGTTTAGGTAGTATTTTCAGCCTCCATCTCTTCCTAATTAAATGATTTAAATTAATTCAAATTCCTTTAGTATTTTAAATTCAAATTAATTTAAAATGGTATAAGACATTTAATCAAAATGCATCACTTATTTAGGGATTTTGCACATGCCAAAATTCACTATGATTTTACCTTGGAATTTCGGCCACACTCTCTCCTAATTAAGTGTTTTATATTGATTCAAATGCTATTAGGATTTAATACTTAATTACCTTAATTATTTCAAGATAATTAATTAATTGACATTAAACCTAGTAATGCCGATTTTCCCTCTCTCATGGACTAAGGTCCATTTAGCAATTTTAATACCCATTACACACATTAATTTGACTTTAAATAAAAGCCCAAATTAATGTCCAATACTATATTTTAAATATTTTAAGCCCAATGCTTTATGTGAGATCCTATATGTCCATTTAATATTGGCAATGAATTAATGAATAATCAAAGGCTATATTCTTCAACAAGATATTATAGCATTCCAAATTAAATGAAAATGCAAATGACATTTATTGACCTATTGCAATTTTGCATAGTCCCTTACCCATAAATATCAAAGTTAATATAAGGCATAACTAGTCATCCTTATATATACTAATTCCTTTCTTGATATTCTAGTGATACTGAACTCTCAAATAAATAATGGTTACTCATTATTTCATCTCGGTATGGCGATACACTTCTCAGTTCACTGATCAAGTGGCCGATGATATTTTATCTCTTATCGAGAGGGGTAATACCTTTAATTTTCTCATGCTCTCTAACATGAATTAGTGCATGCCCAATCATACCCATACTTGTCATCCTATTATGAGTACGTTAGGTATATGTCAAAGTACACAGTGATTCATAAAGAGTTTCATAGAGATTTTAGGTCTAAGAACTCCAATGCAAAACTTGCACATAAGAAACACTTATGACTTGTACCATATAGTGTTCTTATGAACGGATTGAATCCAGATACCATGTTCTAAACATGTATCTATGATCTCTGATTGACACTCTAGTCCTTATGATCCGTAAGATAGAACTTAACTTATCAAAGAGAGCATACTAGTCTTAATTTAATTGTTTTTTCCATAACAATAACTGACTAAGGATATTTAGAATGAAGTCTCAATTGTTTCAAGGTCTTACAACCATGTGCCTCGCATATGATAACTTAAACTGAAACAACATTCTTGGATAGTTTTATCATTTGATATGCATAGGAATACAATAGATAAAACAAATGCCTCATTTATTAATCTAAATATTTTATAACAATGTATTGGGGCTAGGGCTTACACTAACAATCTCCCACTAGCACTAGTCCCAATTGGGCATTGCTCTAAGACCGAACGCTCTCAAATGAGCTTCGTGCAGATTTGGACGCAACTGTTTTGTCAAATGATCTACTACATTATTTTCACTTGCTATCTTGCTAATCTTGACATCCCTACGATCAATGATTTCCATGATCAGGTGGTACCTTCTGAGTATATGTTTGGATTTCTGGTGTGATCGGGGCTCCTTGGCCCTTGCGATGGCCCCATTTTTGTCATAGAAAATTTCTAATAGATCTATGATGCTTGGGACCACTCCTAATCCAGAAATAAAATTTCTAATCCAAATAGCCTCCTTTGTAGCCTTACTCGTTACAATATACTCAGATTCTATAGTTGAGTCTGCAACGATCTCTTGCTTTGAGCTTCTTCAACTGACAACACCACCGTTCAAAATAAAAATAAAACCAAATTGTGATCTAGAATCTTGAGTGCTGGTCTGAAAAAGTAGCATCGGCATAACCTTGTATGACGAACTCTTCTTGACCACCGTACACCAAGAAGTGATCCTTAGTCCTTCGCAGGTACTTTAGAATCCCCTTTACAGCAGACCAGTGCTTCTCACCAGGGTCTTGTTGAAACCTACTAGTTATACTCAGTGTATGAGCAACATCCAATCTAGTATATAACATAGCGTACATAATAGATCCAATGTCAGATGCATATGGGATTCTACTCATGTTGTCCCTCTCCTCTTTGGTTTTAGGACACTGTTCTTTAGTCAAAGGAACTCCCAAAGCCAAAGGTATGTACCCTTTCTTTGAGTCTCCCATACTAAAATGCTTTAGTACTTTGTCTATGTACTTTTCTTGACTTAGTCCCAAAAGCCGATGTGATTTATCTCTATAAATTCGAATACTAAGTATTGTCTCAGCTTCACCTAAGTCTTTCATTGAAAAACACTTCCCCAACCATTGCTTAACCTTTTGCAATGTTGGAATGTCATTCCTAATGAGAAGGATGTCGTCCACATATAGGACCGGAAACACTATTATGCTCCCACTAACCTTTTCATACACACAAGGCTCATCTTCGTTTTTTATGAAGTCAGATTCTTTGACTGCTTCATCAAAATGGAGATTCCAACTTCGGGGTACTTGCTTTAATCCATAAATGGATTTTTAAAGCTTGCAAACCTTCTTAGGATGCTTGAGATTAACAAAACCCTCAGGCTGTGTCATATACACATCCTCAAGTAGATTTCCATTGAGGAAAGCAGTCTTGACATCCATTTTTCATATCTCATAGTCATAATATGCAGCTATGGCAAGCAATATCCTAATGGACTTGAGCATGACTACAGGTGAAAAGGTCTCATCATAGTCTACACCTTGAGTTCGCCGAAAACCTTTTGCTACTAGTCTACCTTTGTAGGTCTTGTTAGCTTTGAGTTTAAATAGCCACTTGCATTCAATTACCTTAGCACCTTTCGGTGGATCAACTAAGGTCCAAACCTGGTTATCGTACATTGATTGCATCCTATATTTCATGGCTTCAAGCTAAATTTTCGAGTCAGGGCCTCAATAGCTTCTCAATAGGTAGTTGGATCCTCACGATCAACTAACTCAATAGTGTCACTCTCGGTGATTAAAAATTCGTATGTCTTAATCTCCTGATGTACCCTACCAGACCTTTTAGGTTCTTGTGCAATGGGTTCTTGTTCCATAACTAGTTGTGAACTTGATCCCATTTCAAACTCATCCTCTATAGGAGTTTATGGCACTTGAATTTCTCCAAGTTCTACTTTACTCCCACTGTCTTTCTTGAGAAAGAATTCCTTTTCCAAAAAAATAGCCTTACGAACAACAAACACTTTGTTATTGGCTTGTAAGTAAAAGTAGTATCCCTTTGTTTCTTTAGGATAACCTATAAACAAGCAGACAGTAGATTTGGTCTCTAGTTTGTCAGATGTTAATTTCTTAACATGTGCTTCACAGCCCTAAATCCTAAGAAACGACATATCGGGCTCTTTCCCAGTCCATACCTCATGTGGTGTCTTCTCAACTGTTTTAGTTGGAGTACAGTTCAGTAGAAATGCAGCATTTTTTAATGTATAACCCCAAAAAGAGACTGGAAGATTAGCTTGACTCATCATTGATCGAACCATATCTAATAGAGTTCGATATCTCCTTTCAGACACACCATTCCATTATGGTGTTCCAAGAGGAGTGACCTGTGAAATAATTCCACACTCCTTCAGATGACTGTCAAACTCTTGGCTTAAGTATTCACCACTTCGATCTGATCGAATGGCTTTTATACTTTTGCCAAGTTGTTTTTCTACTTATCTTTTAAACTCTTTGAATTTTTCAAAAGTCGCAGAATTATGCTTCATTAGATAGACGTAGCCATATCTACTGAAGTCATCTGTGAATGTTACGAAGTAACTAAAACCATCTCTGGCCTGTGTATTGAATGGTCCACATACATCGGTGTGTATTAGTCCCAATAAGTCACTAGTCCTCTCACCTTTCTTGTTAAAAGGACTCTTCGTCATCTTTTTATGCAAACATGGCTCGCATGTGTCATAAGATTCCAAATCGAATGACCCAAGCACTCCAGATTTGTGGAGTCTTGAAATGCATTTTTCATTTGCATGTCCTAAACGATAATGCCAGAAGTAAGTAAGGTTCAATTCGTTTAATTTAACCCTTTTTGTATTAGTGTTATATATGGACTCTTTGTTTTGTAGGTCAAGGATATAAAGGCCATTTTGTAACATAGCATTGCCATATAAAATGCCTTGGCGACGAATATGAATATTGCCATTATTAATAACAAAGTCAAATCCATCCATATCCAAATATGAAACTAAAATAATATTTCTGCTCATAGCAGGCACATAATAACAATTTATTAAATCTAAACAAAGTCCAGAAGGTAAAGTGAGTCAATAATCACCTATCTCCATGGTCGCAATTCGTGCTCCACTCCCCACATGGAGGTCCATTTCATTCTTCCCACGTAACTGCCTATTTCTTAGCCTTTGCACATTTGAACAAATGTGAGCACCACAATCGGTATCCAATACCTAAGTGGTAGAAATAGAAAGGTTAATTTCAACAATAAAAATACCAGAATTGGATGCCTTGGCTTCATTCTTCTTTTGTTTTTCCTTAAAGAGAGTGTAGTTCTTCCTCCAATGCCCTAACTTGTTGCAATGGAAGCACGTGCTCTCACTCTGTTTGAGCTTTTGTGCCTTGGGCTTGGGTTGGGTCTGAGGTGCACTCCCACTAGACTTAGGCCGTGCCTAGTCATTCTTGGATTTTGCCTTTTTTTTTCCCTTTCCTTTAGCGGGTCCCTTTTTAATGCCCCTTTAAGCCATAAGTATGGGATTGGTCTTTCGAATGTTCTCTTCAGTATTCTTAAGCATCCCATAAAGCTCGGTGACTGTCTTGTTCATTGTATACATGTTATAATTCATAACAAATGGATTATAATCATTAGTTAATGGACCTAAGATCAAGTTAGTGGCCAATTCCTTTGGGACTTGTACCTCAAGCTTTTCAAGAGTATCAAGATACCCTTTCATCTTGATTACATAGGTACTAACAGGAGTACCCACAACCATCTTACAAGAAATTAAGGCCTTTGTTGTCACAAACCTCTTGTGATGAGCTTGTTCTTGGAACATCTCCTTAAGGTGCACCATGATTGCATAGGCCTCTTGGTTCATAAATTGCTTTTGCAAATCGGGCACCAAAGTGACTAGCATCAGACAGGTCACATTATTGGAGTCACTCTTCTTAGTCTCAAAAGCTTCCTTTTGAACTGCAGAGGCGTTCCTAGTAGGTTTCTCGGGCAAGGGTACATCCAAAACATACGACTTCTTCTCTTGCTTAATAACAATTCTCAAGTTTTGAGATCAGTCTATGAAATTGGTGCCATTCAGTTTGTCCTTTTTAGGACCAATCGCAATGAAAAGTTGTTGTTTGAAGAAGCCATTTTTCAATCTATAATAATATAAATTTAGCAAGATTAAATAAGGTCTTAATAAAATCCCACAAAATGAATTAATATCACTTTAAATAATTCGCGTTAGTGATTTAATTTGGCCAAGATCAACTTTTCACAATAACTCATTAGTCCAGCTGAGCTTGAACACCTAAAGAGTTAAGTTACTTAGGTAAGAAAACTCCAATCATGTCTTGTACATGACTTTTGGATCAAATAGGCTAACATCTTAAGATGTTATAGCATAGACCCATTTATTCATTGCCTAGGTCTAGGCATCCATTTCTATGTTAAATCCAACCTACATTCACAACCCATGCCTCAAATATAGAATCGAGCGCATCTAAGACTCCTAGTCTACGTGATCGATGATTGATGCCTTGAAATGTTTCGAATTAAGAAGGCAACTTTGTGACTTACTATTTTAGGGATTCATTTTATTACGTCTTACATGGCATACGCTTTGTCATCCATTCATATCATGCATATATATAAGTACGTAAAGTAAAGCGTGACAAACATGGGTCCAAAAACCTACAACTAAGATTCTATACTATTACATATGAATCTTCAAGTTGGGCTTCTCCACTTCGATGGGCTTCATCTTGATTTACAAAGTCTTCAAATAAATTTTATACTAAGAAATAAATGAAACTTTTACAATAATCCATAATGGCATGCAGGCCATATTTAATTACATAACCCAGGGCCCATGAATGTACCATGCATATTCATTCATCACACAAAACAAGCAATCAAATATACATAATATTCATGGATAAAACAAAATCCAATTTTAATTAATTAAGCTAAGCCCATTAATGAAAAATGTGTACTTGTACTTTTAAGAGAAGACCCCATGATGGGCTTGGGCCAAAATCCAATAGACTAAATTCTCTTATTGAATAAGTTCTCTTAAAAACCCAAAACACAAACTAGTTAGATTTGTGCTATAAATCAACTCTAGTATAATTTCTAATTTTGCCATTTTAAAATTATGTCATACAGCCCATAAACATTAAAAATACAAATAATATGGACCAACATGAATTAAAACATAAAAATTCATAAAGAACATATATCATATACGACATTGAAAATAAAACAAACAAACAACGTGAAACTAGTTGTTTAATGCTCATATAATGCCACAAATGATGCATAAACACTTAAAACGATTTTATGAGCCATTTAATAACTTAAATAAGGTCATAAACATTGAGTTAAGGTTATGTTCAGATCTGATCTAAATGTATTTTTATCATTTTAATCAAAACAAAACAAACAATGTTGATTAAACATGCAACAAACACAAACTAGTTATTGTTTTAAGTGATTTGTAAATTAAACAATTAAATTATCATGGAACAGAATTAAAACCATTTTTAAAACATGTCCAGACCTGTTATAAATATTTAAAAATCACTTACAAACATGCCCAACATGTTTTACATTTAATTTTGAGAAACTAGTTGTTTACAAACACATATCATGCAAACTAGCACCTAGTTTCAAGATTAACATGTACAATAAGGTACATATAATTAAAACTGACCATAAACAACTCTAAGAACATCTTAGGACAGTATATAAACATGTCATAATAATTATAATACCTAACTAATCATTTAAAATCATTTTTACACTCAATAATTTCTAAAAAACTCAAAATAGAAAATTTCAGTATTACGTTTTATGTAACGAACGATTTTGAATCACGTTATAATGCATCCAAAGCACTAAAACAAGCATGATTAAGCTCTGATACCACTAAAGGGATATCACATGGCATAAACATAATGATCATGCAACGGAAAAATTAAAAATTTTGATCATACATGCCATGCATATACAATATATAATCGAAACATGCAATTTTAGGGTTTTTGAATAAAATTACAACCTTGGATGCTCTTCAAAACTTGATTTTTTCAATGGCCAATATATAATATAGACTTATATATATCTGATCTTGATCCCCAATGCCAAAGGTGCTGCCTTTGCGCCACACCACTCTATGCTCACACATACACTTGCAAAGATGGCTTAAAACTAGAGTGCTAGCTCTAATCTTTTTGTATTTGGCAATGGGTATTCAAATAAAGACACAAGATCTGATCTTGTTCTTTTTAGGATTCACAAATGGCTGCCAAAAATCCAAGAGAAGAAGAAAGAATTCTTTTCCCTTGAGAGTGGCAGCAATGAGAGAGAAAAACCTAACTAGGCAAAAACAATTTAATCAATTTATATCACTTGTTTAATAAATCTTTATGGATACCGAAATCCCCTAGGTTTAGGTAGTATTTTCAGCCTCCATCTCTTCCTAATTAAGTGATTTAAATTAATTCAAATTCCTTTAGTATTTTAAATTCAAATTAATTTAAAATGGCATAAGGCATTTAATCAAAATGCATCACTTATTTAGGGACTTTCCACATGCCGAAATTCACTAGGATTTTACCTTGGAATTTCGGCCACACTCTCTCCTAATTAAGTGTTTTATCTTGATTCAAATACTATTAGGATTTAATACTCAATTACCTTAACTATCCCAAGATAATTAATTAATTGACATTAAACCTAGTAATGCTGATTTTCCCTCTCTCATGGACCAAGGTCCATTTAACAATTTTAATACCCATTACACACATTAATTTGACTTTAAATAAAATTCCAAATTAATGCCCAGTACTCTATTTTAAATATTTTAAGTTCAATACTTTGTGTGCGATCCTATAGGTCAATTTAATATTGGCAATGAAAAAATGAATAATTCAAAGGCTATATATACTCTCTAGCAAGATATTATCATATTCAAAATTAAATGAAAATGCAAATGGCATTTAGTGACCTATTGCAATTTTGCATAGTCCCTTACCCATAAATATCAAAATTAATATGAGGCATGGAACTAGTCATCCTTATATATACTAATTCCTTTCTTGATAGTTTAGTAACACCAAACTCTCAGATAAATAATGATTACTCATTATTTCATCTCGGTATGGCCATACACTTCTCAGTTCACTGATCAAGTGGCCGATGATATTTTTTCTCTTATCGAGAGGGGTAATCCCTTTACTTCTCTCATACTCTCTAACATGAATTAGTACATGCCCAATCATAAATTACTTGTCACCCTATTACAAGTACGTTAGGTGTATGTCAAAGTACACAATGATTCATAAAGAGTTTCATATAGATTTTAGGTCTAAGAACTCTAATGCAAAACTTGCACATAAGAAACACTTATGACTTGTATCATGTAGTGTTCTTATGAACGAATCGAACCCAGATACCATGTTCTAAACATGTATCTATAATCTCTGATTAAGAATCTAGTCCTTATGATCCGTAAGACAAAACTCAACTTATTAAAGAGAGCATACTAGTCTTAATTCATTTGTTATTCTCAAAACAATGACTGACTAGGAATATTTAAAATGGAGTCTCAACTATTTCAAGGTCTTACAACCATGTGCCCCGCATATGATAACTTAAACTGAAACAACATTCTTGGATAGTTTTATTATTTACATATACATATATATATATACACACACACATACATACATACATACATACATACATATATACATACAACATATGTATGTATGTATGTATGTATGTATGTACACACACACACACATATATACATACATATATGTACATATATATATATATATATATATATATATACATATATGTGTGTGTGTGTGTGCATATATATATATATATATATATATATATATATATCTACATATATGTATATATATATACATATCTATATATATATATATGTATACACACACACACACATATATATATATGTGTGTGTGTGTGTGTGTGTGTGTGTGTGTGTATACATCTATGTATATATGTGTGTGTGTATGTATGTATGTATATATATATATATATACATATATATATATATATATATACACATATATATATGTGTGTGTGGGTGTGTGTGTGTGTGTACATATATATATGTATAGGAGTGGAGGCGAGATCTTCGTTAGCGCCTCGGTGGGGGTGATCCGGTGAAGGAGGGAATAGAGTAAGGGACGACTTCTTCTTCTTTTTCTTCTTCTTCTTCTTCTTCTTCTTCTTCTTCTTCTTATTCCTTAGGTTTCTTTAGTCTACATATATATATATATATATATATATATGTGGAACCCCGAGGTTAAAGAACTCGAAACCTCTTGAACATACACTTTGATCTCAAAATGCAGAGAAGACAAACACCCTCCCTATTGAACCCCCAAACAACATGTGAATGGAAACGCAAATAATCGGGGTAAGAAGAACAAGAAAATGCCACAATCAAATGATTGATAAGTAATCCTAATTCTTGATGCAATAGAAAAGAAAGCAAGCAATCTCACAATCTCTTTAATGAATTTCGGCTAAACCAAGAGAAAAAACTCTCAATGTTTATAATTTGATTCAAATATCTTTTTTTTATTTACAACTCATAACAAGCTATTTATACTAAAACCCTAAACATTTTACTTCCTAAACAAGCCAAATAACCTATTTAGAAACTTTAAAGACACTTTACTTCCTAAACAAGTATAATAACCTCTTTAAAAAGAAATATATCACCCTTAGAAGCTAAAACAAACCCTAAAAAGGCCTTAAACAAGGTGTGGCCAAATTTCATTGGCCTTTACAAGATAAAACAAGCCCATTCTTCTACTTAAAGAATTAAAACAAAACCAAAATGATGGGCCTTAGTGAAGGTGGCGTGTAGCCCACTTAAATGAGGCCTCACTTATTCAATAATCCAACTAAACTTAATGAATTAAAAGCCCTAACTAAAAACTAAACAAAACAGCCCCTTAAATTCATTAAGATACAACTTTAAATGAAGCACATGACTTATACAATTAAAGCCCAAAGTTGCATAAGCCCTTTATGACTCAAGTTGGCCCAATTTTTCATTTGCTTCCAAAAAGATGAGTACTTTATGCTTGTGATATTGATTGATGAAATCATCATGACTTGCCTCCCTATGGTTGTATCTATGGTCGTATCATTCCCTCCCTCTTTAGAAAAGATTCATCCTCGAATCTTCGGCTTGTAATAGTTGGGAATTGACACTTGAGAAATACATTCATCTTCATAAATGATCTTCGTCATTGGTGGAAACAGTATGAATGCTTCTTCATTAAAGAACTCATTATGATCCTACGAGTTATAAACAAAAGGACTATAAAAACATGGTTAGTATTTAATACAATGATATGATTTTGACTTTCTTCACTTTCTATGTGCAAATCATTCTCCTTAATCAATAGAAAAGCAATTGTAACTTGTGAATCTTTCATCTCAACTAAGCAAACTTCTTCACTTGCATTCAAACAATTAATAGTTTCTTTGCGTTCAATTATTTCTCCATTATACACAACATCATTATTCTCTTCCACCTCTAAAACAACCTCATTCACCTTTTTAACCACGTTCTCCACATCTTTAACTTTATCCGAAATCTCTTTTTCCTGATCAAGTTCATCAACAACATCCTCTTCATGGTCTTGAGTAACTGCAACATCCTCTACTTGTTTAACCTCACTATCAAAGACTATATCTACATCACCCCTTTCAGGTTTACAAACTATTTTTTCTATGACAACTTCCTCCTTCTATTTCTTCTTTTTGCTTTCCTCCATTCTAATGAGTGGTTCGAAAAATTGTCTAGCCAACCATTTTATATTATTAAGGCCTTGCCTTATCAAATTAATATCTTTTGTAAACGCATTTCTTTCATCTTGACTCAAATGTCGCTTGGACTTGTAATAGGACATCCTCACATTCACTCGTGTTTCACTCAAAATTTGGCTTTTACCCTCTTAATGTCCTCACACTCTCTTATCTTTTTCCTCTCAAGCTTGCAACTTCAAAATTGCACCTTAGAATATAAATCACAAAATCAAAAACTTGAGCTCGTTTAAGAAAGCAAGGAAATAATAACTAACAACAAGTGTTTTATCTTTTATATCTTTTTCTTTTAAAATGTTTACCTCTTGTTTTAATATTTTAATTTCCTCTTGAAGGTATTGTATAGTTGATTCTTTTTTTAGTTTCAAATCTTTTATATACTTTTGCTAGATTATAGGATGTAAAATCTTTTTTTTTTCTTTTGTACTTATTATTTCTTTTAACTTAAGTAAATAATTTATTTTTATTTTCGAATCATCTATTTTATCTATAATATCTAATAATTTTTTTTTCATTACTTAACATGTTTATATTGTTACATTGACATGGTCCTATACAACTATAAGATTCTGTTTTAGAATTACTTTGTAAACTATTATTTTTAGAGTCTTCGCCTATTGCATTTAAATTATTGTCTGAATAATCAATAATTTCTTTATCACTATTAGATGTTTCATTTATTATTATTTTAGCTATTTCATTTTTTAATTCTTCTGAGATATCTAAATTATTGATTCATTTTCTTATTTTACAGTCTCCTGAATAATGACCTTGTTTTCCACGTTTATAACAAATTACTATATCCTTTCTATTTGCCTTAGGTCTAATTTTTTTATATTTTGGTTTTCTCTTAATTGGGTTTTCTTGATAATTTTGTTTTGGTTCATAACTTCTTCTTCTTCTAGGTATATACCTTTTTTTTAGGTTTTACTTTTCTCTTAGTAGCTGATGGAGCTCTAATATGTTGATAACCATATTATTAACAAAATAATCGTAATTCTTTTTTTCCTACTATACTATCCTTTTTTAATTTTGCTTTTAGTTTTAAATCAGTACAAACTGATGATCCTTCTATATTAAAAATATTTATTAATTGTCTATAAGTTAAATCATTATAAGGTATAGTATCATTATTATCTCCTTTTAATCTATTCTTAACTTGTTCTGCAAATAATTTTCGTAAACCTGCTAAAATCTTTCTTTCTTATAAGTGTTATTACAATATGATTTAGTCATTACTTTAGTTAAAAATAAATCTTTGTACCATCTAAAGTCTTGTAATTTAGGACATGTTAAGTTTTGAAGAATTTCCGAACTTCTTTCTTGATATAATCGAGGATCTCTTATGAAATTTTTCTAATAGCAAATATTAACGTATTTATTATATCATTCTATTCAGTTTCTAGTTACATATTATTTTCTAGTTTAACAATCCTTTTCCTAGCTGATAGTATATGAGCTTTATCTATCTCAGCAACATAATGATCCCACTAACCTTTTAATTGTCCAGTAAATCCTGATAATAACATTTGAGCTACGACTATTTTATTATTGCCTTTTGATTTATAAACATTAGTTGTCATAGTTATTTCTTGTAATAAATTTAATATCTGATATTCTATTAAACCATCTATTCCATTTATGTAAAGAAGTAGCATCATATCCTAACTGATATCTATTTTCTTCATATTGAGTATCTGGAGGTGTAGGTCTAGGATAATAATTATGAGTTTTTGGTATATGTGTATAAGTATTAAAATATAATTTTTTAATTGAAAATTCTTCTTCATTATTCATTTTAAACTGTTCTTTTATATTTTCTATTTCTGACTTAGTTTCTATTTTTGATGTGTCTTTTCATCTATAGTCATAATCTGTTTATCTTTAATACTTAGCTTTGCTAATTTTTCTTCTATTTTTCTTAATACAGGGTCCTCCTCCTTTAAAGTGATAGTTATTCTTGGGGGAATTCAAAAGGTTTAAATAAAGGAGTTTTTAATTTAATGGTTGGATTTTCTACTAATGGTTTCAATGTTTGACCTATCTCTATTTATGACTTAGGCATTTGTACTATTTCTTCTACTCCATTTAGTTGACTGGCTATAGTATCTAATATTTGATTAGAAAAATTATTTTGTAATATTACATGTTGTAAATCTTTTCATGCATATTTTCTTTCTAACTGTATTTGTTTAAATGGTTCTGTATAATAAGTTTTTTCTTTATTTTTTACTTTAATACATTCTAAGGGAGGATGTATCGATATTACTGAATTTCTTTCTACGATATCCCATTGTTTACCTATTTTTGAAGATATATTTATTTCTTTTTGAAATGGGCAATCTATTTCATTATAACAGCAATAATTTTCAAACCATAAAAATAAAGGAATATTTACTTGCTTATCTTCCACTTCTTTATACCATATATTTCTAAAATTATTTAATTCTTCTTGAGAAAAGTTACTAAAATACCATTCTAGTTTTTGCTTATTATATTTTGCTTTTAAATCATTTCTTAAAAATTCTTTATTTTTCTGAAAATTAGTCATCTTTCTTTTTATTGATTAATTTGAGAAAAAGCTTCCATTTGAGACCTAATTGGATTGACATAATATCCACTTTCTTTTTCTTTGCTATATAATGGTCATGGAATACTTGTATTAAAATCTACTCCTCATAATTCTAAATTTTTTGCAGATAATGATCTAGGTATTAAAGGCATATTATTTAAATAAATAGAAACATTACTTGATTAATTATTATCTGAAGAAAAATTCATTTGAACTAATCCATCTCTATGTTATAATATTCTTAAAAATTGGTTATTAATATTAATTAGTCTAAGTTCACATATTTCTTTTAATTTCCAATTTTTTGAACTAGTTATTTATCCCATCTAAGTCTTTTTGGAATTTGAATATTAGAATGAGCTTTATTGGCTTCAAATAATAAAGTTTCATTTCTTTTAAAAGATTTTCTAGTTTTAGGATTTATGGTCGTAGACATTACTTTATAATATATTCTATATATTACTGCTATTGCTCTAATATTTTCTTTAAAATTTAAGTTCTTTGTTTTAATAGTTAAAGTATCTAAGATATTTGAATCATATAAACTAATAGTAAATCACAGGAAACAATTAAAATATATCGGTCTATTAGCTAGGTTAGTTTCTACCATTATTAATAAAGAATTAGAGAAATTAGTATGCCTAATATCTCTTAAACACATTAAAACAGGAGTATCCAATCCTAGTCTAAATAAAGGCTTTATTGATATCTATACTGATCTTATATGAAAAAATCTACAATTTTTTCTTTTATGTTCATTTATTACTTTCTCTGATAACAATTAAATAGTTTCGTGCTCTTGATTAATAGTTATTGTTTACTCTATTTGTTTTATAGAATAATCATGAAAAATTTCAAAAGTATCTATTGAATATCTTGTTTTGGTATAGTCTAATCAAACAAATCATTCTCTACTTTTTTTATATTTACTTTTATAGAATTTATTTCATCTATCTCTCTAATATTATTTTTACTGGTTGATCGAGATCTAGAATCTTTAATAGAAAATATTCTATTTAATCTATCCATCTAAGTATGTTTAATTAAGCTAAATTTAAAAAGAAGTTAAGAATGAAACCTATGCAAATCATGGGACCACCCGGATAAATGAGACCTCCAATTTGCCATCTCAACTACCAAAGGTTGAGCAACGTTTCATCGCTCTAAGCACAATCTCAAAATTTTCTTTAAATTTATCTTAATTAACTATGCTCATGTAAATATTTTAATAGAATAATATATATATATATATATATATATGTACATACATACATATGTATATGTATATATATATGTATATACATACATACATACATACATATATATATAAATATACATATGCGCTCACACACACACACACATATATACATGTATATACCACTTAAGGTGCTTATCAATCCTCCCAAAAGCTGTAGCTTTTGGAAAGATTGATAAGCGCCTTAAGTGTTATCAGAGCCAACTAGGGTTCGAGCCGTGGGGGAGGTAAGAGGAGTAAATCCCAAAGAAGAGGTGTCCCGCTCTTATATGGTACTAACATGGAGATGTTACCTGGAAGGTTCGGGTATCCTTAAGTATAAAGTAGCACCTCTCACATCATCTATAGCTTTTGGGAGCATTGGTAATAGGTAAGAGGAGTAAATCCCAAAGAAGAGGTGTCCCGGTCCTATGTGGCACTAATGTGGAGACGTTACTTGGAAGGTTCAAGTGTCCTTAAGTACAAAGTAGTGCCTCTCCTATCAGCTATAGCTTTTGGGAGGATTGGTAAGCACCTTACGTGGTAGCAGAGCCAACTAGGGTTCGAGATGCGAGGGAGGTAAGAGGAATAAATCCCAAAGAAGAGGTGTCTCGCTTCTATGAAGCACTAACGTAGAGACGTTACCTAGAAGGTCCAGGTGTCCTTAAGTATAAAGTAGTGCCTTTCCCATATTTAAACCGGAGTTTCTTTGGGAATTTACTTTAAGTGAAAATATTATAACACTAATTGAAATATATACTTTATTAGAAATTTATCTTAACAAAGTTGAATTAGATTAAATCTTTATTAGATAAATATTCTGCTTAAGACATCCATATGAGTATATTTAGTTAAGATAAATTTAGAAAGAATTCGAGATTGTGCTTGGAGCGATGAAATGTTGGTTAGTCTTGAAGGCCTAGCGTTAGTCAGCCCTTGGTAGCCAAGATGGCATGTTGATGGTCTCATTTGGCTGGGTGGTCTCGTGATTTGCACAGGTTCTATTAAAGATTCTAGATCTGTTTCAACTAGCAAAGATAATATTAGAGATATAGATGAAATAAATTCAGTAGAAGTAAATATAGAAAAGGTAGAGAATGATTTATTTGATTGGACTATACCTAAACAAGATATTCGAACAATATATTCAATAGATACTTTTGAAATTTTTCATGATTATTCTATAAAACAAACTAAGCAGACAATAACAATCGATCAAGAACACAAACTATTCAATTGTTATCAGAAAAAGCAATAAATGAAATAAAATAGATATTTGCATATAGGATCGGTAAAGATAGCAATAAAGTCTTTATTTAGACTAGGATTGGATACTCGTGTTTTAATGTGTTTAAGAGATGCTAGACATACTAATTTCTCCAATTCCTTATTAGCAATGGCAGAAACTAACTTAGCTAATGGACCAGTATATTTTAATTATTTCTCGATATTTACTATTAGTTTATATAATTCAAATATATTAGACACTTTAACTTTAACTGTCAAAACAAAGAACATAAATTTTAAAGAAAATGTTAGAGCAATAGCAGTAATATATAGAGTGTATTATAAAGTAATGTCTACAACCATAAATCCTAAAACTAGAAAATCTTTTAAAAGAAATGAAACTTTATTATTTGAAGCCAATAAAGCACATTCTAATATTCAAATACCAAAAAGAATTAGATGGGATGAAATAACTAGATTAGAAAATTAGAAGTTAAAAGAAATATGTAAACCTAGACCAATTAATATTAACAATCAATTTTCAAGAATATTAGAACATAGTAATGATCAGTTCAAATAGATTTTTCTTCATATAATAATCAGTCTAGTAATATTTCTATTTATTCAAATAATAGACCTTCAATTCCTAGATAATTATCTATAAAAAAATTTAGAATTAAGAGAAGTAGGTTTTAATATAAATATTCCAAGACCATTATATACAAAAGAAAGAGAAAGTGAATATTCTGTTAGTCCAACTAGATCTCAAATGGACGTTTTTTTCTCAAATTAATCAATAAAAAGAAAGATGACTAATTTTCAAATAAATAAAAAAATTTTAAGAAGTGATTTAAAAGAAGAATATAATAAACAAAAAGCAGAATGGTATTTTAATAATTTTTCTCAAGCAGAATTAAATAATTTTAGAAGTATATGGATAAAGAAATGGAAGATAAACAAGTACATATTCCTTTATTTTTATGATTTGAAAATTATTGTTATTATAATAATATAGATTATCTATTTCAAAAAGATATAAATGTATCTTCCAACATAGGTAAACAATGGAACACTTTATAAGGAAAATCAGTAATATCAATACATCATCCGTTAGAATATATTCAAGTAAAAAATAAAGAAAATACTTACTTTGCTGAACCCTTTAAAGAAATGAAAGCAAAAAATAAAGATGTAGAAAAAGATTTACAACATGTAATATTTTAAAACAATTTTTCTAATCAAATACTAGATACTATATAGCCAGTCAACTAAATAGAGTAGCAGAAATAGTACAAATGTCCAAGTCACAAATAGAGATAGGTCAAACTTCGAAACCATTAGCAGAAAATCCACCCATCAAACCAAAAACACCTTTCTTTAAACCTTTTGAATTTCCCCAAAAACAACTATAAATTTAAAAGATGAAGATCCCATATTAAGAAAAATAGAGAAAAATTAGCAAAGTTAAATGTTAAAGATAAACAAATTATGTCTATAGATAAATAAGTTACATCAGAAGTAGAAACTACATCAGAAATAGAAAACATAGAAGAACAGTTTAAATCAAATAATGAGGAAGAATATTCAATTAAAAAATTACATTTTAATATATATACACCTAGACCAAAAACTCAAAAATATTATCTAAGATCTACACCTCCAGATACTCAATATTAAGAAAACAGATATCAAGTAGGATGCGATGATACTTCTTTATACAAATGGAACATAGATGGCTTAAAAAAATATCAAATATTAAATTTATTACAAGAAATTATCATGGTAGTTAGTGCTTATAAAACAAAAAGAAACAATGAAGCAGCCGTAGCTCAAATGTTACTATCAGGATTTACTAGATAGTTAAAAGGTTGGTGGGATCATTATGTGTCTAATATCGATAAAGCTCATATATTATCAGCAAGAAAAGGGATTGTTAAAATAGCAAATAATATGCAAATAAAGATTGAATATGATGATATAATAAATACTTTGATATTTGCTATTACTAAAAACTTCGTAGGAGATCCTCGACTATATCTAGAAAGAAGTTTAGAAATTCTTCAAAATTTAACATGTCCTAAATTACAAGACTTTAGATGATATAAAGATTTATTTTTAACTAGATCAGATTGTAAAAATACATATTGGAAAGAAAGATTTTTAGCAGGTTTACCAAAATTATTTACAAAACGAGTAAGAAATAGAATAAAAGGAGATAATAATGGTACCATACCTTATAATGATTTAACTTATGGACAATTAATAAATATAGTTAATATAAAAGGATTATCAATTTGTACTAATTTAAAACTAAAAGCAAAATTGAAAAAAGATAGTATTGGAGGAAGAAAAGAATTAGGATCATTTTGTAAAGAATATGGGTATCCACAAATTAGGGCTCTACCAGACACTGAAAAGAAAATAAAACCTAAAAGAAAATATGTACAAAGAAGAAAAAGTTATAAAAGTTATAAACCAAAACAAAATTATCAAGAAAAACCCATTAAGAGAAAACCAAAATATAAAAAATTTAAACCTAAGGTAAATAGAAAAAAACATAGTAATTTGTTATAAATGTGGAAAATAAGAACATTATTCAAGAGATTGTAAGATAAGAAAATCAATCAATAATTTAGATATCTCAGAGGAATTAAAAAATGAAATAGCTAAAATTATAATAAATAAAAACTCTAGTAGTGATGAATAAATTATTGATTATTTAGAAAATGATTTAAATGCAATAGATAAAGAAATGAAAATAATAGTTTAGAGAATAATTCCAAAACAAAACCTTGTAGTTGTATAGGAACACGTCAATGTAACAATATAAATACGTTAAGTAATCAAAAAGAATTTTTACTAGACATTTATAAATAAAATAGATGATTCGGGAATAAAAAAAGAATTATTTACTTCGATTAAGAAAGATAATAAGTTCAAAAGAAAAACTAGATTTTACATCTTATAATCTATCAGAAGTATATAAAAGATTTGAAACTAAAAAAAATCAACTATACAAGACCTTCAAAAGGAAATTAAAGTATTAAAACAAGAAGTAAATATTTTGAATGGAAAAGTTTAAAATTTAGAGGAAAAAATTTTAAAAGTTAACCTAAGTAATCTAATACAAGAAGATAAAAAAAAATAAAAGGAATAGCATTATCTAGTATAATTATTAAAGAAACACAAGACGAATATGTAACACCCTTACTGAAAGTTTGACTGAACATGATATAACCTGAAAATTTTTTTTTCTTTTCTTTTTCCAAGGACCATTGGTCAGATACTGGTCATTGACCCTTTGAGGAATAATGCACTGAGTGACAATTCCAAAATCAGCAAGATTTTTCTAACTATCCCATCGACCCGGGCTGGACCAATAAGAAATACTTAATAAGTAAGTAAGCCGATAAAGCTATAATTGTCCAAGTGACTGAATGCCAAATAAAAATTCGGCAATATAACGCCTTAAAACTTATCTAACCCACCTGCAACTCAAACAATTTCTCAGCCCTTCAAGGGCACCACAAAGCATAAATAATTTTCCACATACATCTCATACATTCATTCTCATTATTAATCATATTTCCTAAGACAAATCAATATTACATATTACATTCTAAAACCATTATAATACTCCAAAATAAAGAACAATTTACATTAAAAGTTCCTTGTTACATATATACACCCCAAAGGTGATCAGTCCACACTAGATCCCCTCTTCTGATGGAGAACCGAAGCAGCTGTCCAACTAAGAACACACCTATCCTGATACCTACACGGATAGTAAAACCCGTGCTAAGCTATAAAGCTTAGTGGGGAACAAAATAATCTAAAGATACTCGTTACAACACAGTACATAACCTCAATTATAAAAAAATATAAAGTTTAATAATGTTGTCGTTAATACCTCTAATTACCTTGGATCCAAGCTTTTACATTTAGCAATAATCACAAACATAAAAGAACCTCATTAATTGTTACGACAGAAAAAGTTTAGTATAATTCTTACATATCTATATATATACATCAGTAAAATATAGTATGCAATATAATTTCATTTTCATGTAATCATTAAAACAATCTTAGTCAGGTTCATTATATATTACATGCCCATATCATATCACATATAATGCACTTGACCTATAACAGAATTGTATACATACTCATATATATATATAAACAAATATAACCAATTAAGAAATTAGCTTATGATTTTCAGAAGCTATATCATTGAAGACAAATTCCTCGTGTACTATACGTACTCATAATATCCAGATACATAATATAGATATATCGAATTATTGATTCACATGCTTATAAATATTATAACTTTGCAATTTAATATACATTTGATGTACTTATACAAGAGAATAATTCTTATACATTTTAGTTCTGAACTATAACATTTCTTATATTTTATACTTTTTAACTTATTTTCATATTAATGCCCCTAGAACAGTACCGACAGAAATACTCAGACTGGATATGCGGGATGTGGACTCCATGGCCACAACAGAATGAGAAATGACCTCCAGAATCATTTCTCATATAACATATGAACATATGACAGTATGTATAATATATGTACTATGGAGATCAACGATCCAACCATAGTAAAGCAAGTCGCCATGACTTGCACCGCGGTATAGAATCCCTATGGCTAGCCAATTATATCCTGAGCTAGTTTTTACTGCCAGACTATTTCTAAGGGCGCAAAAGATCACTTACTTTAAGTACATTTATCAACTTTATCATCAGTTCAATTCATATAATACAGTTATTCAGAACATTCAATATTTTTGTACAATTTGTGAACCATCATTCACTTAAGTCAGGAATTATTTCACAATTAAAACATTTTTCAGTCATCAGAGAAGTCTATTTTATACATAATCTTTCACTTTACTTTAAACAATCTAATAATCATATGTGAACAATACTTGTACTAGTCATGATAGTTCATTTCTGACTATATTTGAACTATTGATGCGAAAATCAACTTATAAACACAATCACGATAAAAAAAAAACATACCTGTATAGTTCTTCAGAATCCTTTCCATTGTTCCACTGTACTTAATTTAATAATTAAACATTCATACTCTAATACGATATTTGCTACATGCATTCAATGCATCATTCTTAATAAAAATGTCTGTATATGTATCTGCATTTCATAACAGACTTATAAATGGAACTATATGATCTTAAATAGTCATATACTAAAACAATCATAGTAATACACACATCATACAGTCATGCCCTTTCTAACAAGTAATATAGAATTATTCATATATTAAGATTGCATGCATACATATGTATAAGTACTGATCATTATATTTGTTCAAGTATAGGCCTTATACTAGACTATAAACCCATTCTTATACAAATATACTTATATTGTTCTTGTATGTTTAAATACTGGAATATAATGCTCACCGGTTTACGATCACCTCAACCAAATGTATTAATCTTCACTTAATTTATATTTTATTTCCTTAATCCACTGTTAACACCTATTAGATTAAAGAGAATCAATTATATGTTCTTTAACAACACCTAAGGAAATTCTTGGACAAACTAATAGGCTAGTATAAACGCTACTCCTTATAACTAAAGATACTAAGTTCTCTAAAATGTCAATTGAGAGCACTTAACATATTCAAGTCAAGTTTACATAAGCTTTATGGCTCATTTTACATTTAACAATCTAATAAATTACATGTATGTTATTCATCATTTATAAAATTATCAATTCACTTCCATGCTACTTATTATAATGGTTTAACCTGTTAATCTCTGCCTATATATATATATATATTCTCTATGATCTATTAAGTCTTTGAAACTTCCAGATGATTCTGACATTACAAACAAATCATAAGTGGTTCATATAATATAACCGTACATCCATATATATAGACCAGTTCATTTCAACAATGAAGAGTTATATCAAAACTCCTGCTTTACAATGAACTTTCTTTCGCAATTACATTATAGTTAACAATGGTGTTCAATATCCAATTCGTGTAAATCTCAGAAAAGTATGTACTCATATCTATGATGAGAATTACCTTCAAATATATTTATTAGATGCCTATTTATCTTGTGAAATAGATACTTTAAACTTCCCTATAAGCATAATAAATCAATGATTATACATACTGTATCACGCAATTGTCCAAACTTATAGAAAGACCAAATAAAATCCTTACATAATTATAATACAACTTCACAGTTGATTACTCTTAACTCACTATATCCCCACATCATATTATACTCACCATTTCAATTAAACTTAGTTCCTGTATTCTATCAATTCATACACACAGAGACAACATTTATATCAAGTCATAGTCAATATTATCTATATGCCTTTAGCATAAACTCTCCAACAAACATCTATACATGTATTAAAAACTAAATTATGCATCATGCATAAAATTTAAGAGAATTCCTTGAGCAAGTTTAGTTCCCATACCGAAAAATCGAAGCCCAGAATGCCCTCTCCATTCTGCCTCGCCGGAGTCTCGCCGGAGACTGACCGAAGACTCGCCGAAAAGCTACCGAAGCCATCCACCGAAAGATCCAGCCACTGGCAACGTCCCGGCGACCCTCACGCACCTCTATGCTGCCGTCATTCATCGGAATCGAAGCTTGAAGCTTCCGCCGTCACCATCCCCGATCTCCCTGCTGCCGGCGAGTGGGGACGATCGGTGACCACCGAAAGAGCCGCCTCTACCTCACGATCCCACCGGTGTTGTCAAACTCCCCAACCGCCGTCGACAGCCACCGAAAAAAGAGGAAGAAGCTACGGTAGTGATGGGAGACCAAAAAAATCGAAAAAAGGAGAAAACCGCAACACCACCGGAGGGCAGGGATGGCGAGGAGGCGGTGGCAGCTGCGCCGATCGCCGACGCAGGTGCCGCTGATCGGCGGCAGTGCCTCCTCCTTCCTCTCCTTCTCTTCCCTTTTCCCCCCTTCCCCGATCCTCTCTTCCTTCTTTCTTTCTTTTTCTTCTTTTTTTTATATAATAATAATAATAATAATAATAATAATAATAATAATAATAATAATAATAATAAGACTTATAATAACCCCCATTTATTTTCCTTTTTAATTATTGCCCCAAATCTTTAATCAACATCACAAAAATGTATACCTATACTCAAACATAAATTTACACATTTAATCAATTTAAATTAAATATTAATACAGTGAATCATGAGATGTCAACTAGGATCATGTTTGGGACACTACAGAATATATTAATAGTATATCTCAAATAAATTATCAAAAGTGGTATGTAAAATTATACATAGTTATTAATGATGATTTTCATTTAACTACTTTAACTCTAATAGATAGTGAAGCATATCAAAATTATATTCAAGAAGGTTTAATCCCAACTAAATATTATGAAAAAACTTCTGAAAGATTAGGTACCGCTAGTGGATCTAAGTTAATAATTAATTATAAATTATCAAGAGTAAAAATCTGTAATAAGAGATATTATTTTAAAACTCAATTAGTTTTAGTCAAAAATTTAAATTCTGGAGTTATATTAAGAACTCCTTTTATTACTATGTTATACCATTTTCAAGTATGTGACAACGGAATTAAAGCAACAATATTAGATAAAGAAATTCTTTTTTAATTTGCATTTCCTATAATATCTAGAGAAATAAGTTATGTAAGAAAAAATATTCAAGAAATTAATTTGTTAAAAAATAAACAAAAACAAATTAAATTTCTCATCAAAGAAATAGAAGGAAAATGAATAAAAGAATAATTAGAAAGTCCTGAAATAAAAAGAAAAAATCAAAGAATTTGAAAACACATTTTAAAAATAAATTTGTGCACTAGTTCCTAATACTTTTTGGAATAGGAAACAACATGTAATAAAATTACCTTACATAAATGACCTTGATGAAAAGAAGATTCCAACAAAATCACAAGCTATTAAGATGATGCTAGACTTAGAGAAATTTTGTAGAAAAGAAATACAAATTTTGAAAAATAAAGTATTAATAAGAGATTCAAAATCTCCTTGGTCATGCTCAGAATTTTATGTTATAAATGCAGTTGAGATAGAATGAGGGGTTCCTAGATTAGTAATAAATTATAAACCTTTAAATGCAGTTCTACAATGGATATGATACCCTATACCATATAAAAGAGATTTATTAAAAAAGTTATATGATGCAAAGATTTTTTTCTAAATTTGTTATGAAATTGAGATTTTGACAACTACAAGTAGACAAAGAAGATAGATATAAGACAGAATTCAATGTTCCTTTTAGATATTATGAACCAAATGTTATGCCTTTTGGATTAAAAAATGCTCTT
This sequence comes from Excoecaria agallocha, assembly GCA_037975025.1. Taxonomy (NCBI): domain Eukaryota; kingdom Viridiplantae; phylum Streptophyta; class Magnoliopsida; order Malpighiales; family Euphorbiaceae; genus Excoecaria; species Excoecaria agallocha. The sequence goes on along the minus strand of CM075807.1, from coordinate 35,787,127 downwards.
TCAGAATTTTAAAATATTATGAATGATAAATTAAGACCAACACATGAATTTTTAATAGTATATAATGATGATGTATTAATTTTTTCTAATTCAATAAGTCAACACATAAAACGTTTAAAAAGATTTTTCCATTTAATTTATTAGAATGGATTAGTTGTTTCTGCACCACAAATGCAACTTTTTCAAACTAAAGTTAGATTTTTAGGACATGATATAGATCAAAGAACAATAAAACTGATGACAAGAAGTTTAGAATTTACTAATAAAATTTCAGATGAAATAAAAGATAAAAAATCAATTACAAAGATTTTTAGGATGTTTAAATTATGTTTATGATTTTTCAAAGATTTAGGAAAATTATGCAAACCTTTGTATAATAGATTAAAAAAAACCTGAGCCTTGGACAGAAAAACATACTAGTATAGTAAAAGAAATCAAAGAAAAAATTAAAAGCCTTGTTTAAAGGCTATGGAGGTATTTTAAAACAAAAAAAAAAAGAAAAGAGTCAGATAAGGAAGAGTTAGTAAGATTTTATTTAGGAGGTTGGAATCAAATTCAAAAGAATTATTCTACTATTAAGAAAGAAATTTAATGTTTTGTTTTATGCATTAAAAAATTTAAAGATGATTTATAAATGAAAAAGTTTATATTATGTATTGATTGTCTATCAGCAAAATATGTTTTAGAAAAAGATGTTAAAATTTAATTTCTAAAAAAATTTTTGCGAGGTAACAAGCTTTACTAAGTAACTTTGAATTCATTAAAGGCAAAAATAATAGTTTACCTTATTTTTTTTCTCATGAATTTTTACAAGGAAAATGAGTTCAAAATAAAATGTTTTGACTAAATCAACTTTATCATTAGGAACTTCATTATTATTAGGAAATTATCAATAGAATCCTCTAGTCATGCCTCCTCTTATTAGAACCTTACCTAGACCTTTTTATTCTCAATCATCATATTTTCGTCCACTCCAAAGATCTCAAACCTTTTCATTTTCTGCACCTCCTCGACCTTATTCATCAGCTTTAGCTTCTCCTTCCTCTCCCCCTTCTCCTATTATACCCTCTCCGTTCATGTCCAAACCAAAATATTCCTCTTCTTATTTCTTAAACCAAAATAATTATTTATCAAGATCCTAGAACCAGAAGATCTTAATATATTAGAAGCCCAAAGATTTTATAGATTGATAGATTATGTATTCCCTGATAGTTGGCATTATCATAAAGAAGATCAATGTAAAACTAGAGAGTTTTATGAAGCCATACTAGTAGATATTGGATCTGTAGAAATAGAGCATAATTATGATAAAAAAGAAAAATATAGGATTAGTTATAGTAAAGTAAAAATTATCCATGTCATTACTCAAGCAGAATGGGGTTCCAGACCATATCAAGTAAAGATGTTATCAGGATATCCTCCAAGATTGCTATACAGTTACTATGATTATCAAGAAGCTTGGTACAAAGCATTTTACTTAAGGAATTTTCAATATTCTTGGTTTTTTTATTTTTCACACAAGTTTGGTAGTGTTCTTCCCAATTGGTTCATTAGATGGTTCAGTTATTTTTGGATTAATATCTGAAGCAACTCTATTTCAAATAAAAGATGCTTATGTCAAGTTTACTACCTACTACAACCCAGGTGCACCCGATAATTTTTTAAATTTTTGTGCAATGTTCAAGGACCCTTAGATTGTCTCTTGGATGTACCATATTTCCAAACAGATTAATCAATTACCTATTCTATATAGAGAATTCAGAGTAAAATGGTGGGATAGTTTTGACATCAGTAAAGCAGATAGGCAAGTAATTATCAATTATTTTGAGCCAAAAACTTCAGTAGCTTCATCTTTAACTCCATCAACAGGTTTCATTGCGGATAAAACTTAGATTGTCAATTTATTATCATTAACAACATCCGAAAAAGAGTTCAATTCAATTATCAATTGCATTTTAGCTGAAAGGGCATCTTCATCAGAAAGCAGTACTCCTCCTCCCAATCGAGCATTCGAAGATTCTCAAGACCCTCATACAAATATTGAAATATAAAATGTAAAAGTAAATGCAAATGTAATGTAGATGTAAAAAAAAAAGTCAAAGTCTTAAGTCTTAAAGTCCAAATAGTAATCTCTAACAATTCAATTCTCCCGATAAAGTTTTTAAAGCCTGAACAATATCTTTCCACCTTTTAAACTACAACTTTATCTTTACCTGATAAAAACCTCTATTTGATAAAGTAAAAATTTATTACATATTATCTTTTTTAAACTAAAGATAAAGCTATCAGATTTACGTTGCAATTTTCAAAAGGAATAGTATTTTTCTGACAAAACTTATCATCACATTTTTATCGAAAGCATTATTATAAGGCAGATACTTATCTTCAAGTGGTTCAAGAATTATCTAGAGCAGCACCTTTACTATCTATAAAGAGCACCATTTTCATTAATTGAAGAGGAGAGCTTGAATAGATCATCCGAAAGCACAACAACAAAAAAAATTCAACTTCAAGATTAGAGAGAAAAATAAAAAACCCATTGTAATTTCTAATTTCCTTTGTAATAAAACCTTAGGTCTACAACTTATATTTTTGAGAGCTTGTACATGTACTCTTCCTGTAACCTCATCAGATATTTCGGCTTGTAAATTATCATCAGATTATAATCTATCAGGTATTTCTTTTTAATTATGTCTTGGTGTATTAATAAATTTTTAAATGGTTTATGTGCTATAGATTTTGATAATGATAAATATATGTTTTCATTGAAAAAGGAATTAATTAGTTTAAAAGAACATTTAATTAGTGAGCATAAAAATTTTTATTTAGATGAATTTTGTAATTGCCAAGATTTTTGTAAGAAAATAAATTTAGTTGATATTTTAATAGATTTTGTTCCAAGTATTCCTGCAGATCATTTTCTAGATCTATAAAATATTTTCAATTAATGGATAGAGAACAAAAAAAGTCGAAAACTTATAAAAGTATATGAAAAAATCTGAAATGTTAAACAAAAAATTTGTGAATTTAATGATTAGATATCTAAATTAAAAGTTTATCTTATAGTTTATCATCATATGTTGCATGAAAATAATATATGTTGTTGTAGAGATTTTTATCTTAATATAAAATTAGTAAATTTAATGTTAGATTTCTTTAAGGTAATAGTAAAACTTTAAAAATGGAAAGATTAAAAAAATATATAATAGAACTACAAATTAGAATTACTAACATAATAGAATATAATAGAGAATTAGAAATTCAATTAAGGTGAGAATATAGAATTAAAAAACTTGTAAAAACTTTTGAAATAATTCCAAATTATAATTTATGCCAAAGAATAGAAAGATTAGAATTTATGATAAAATAACCAACGAAATTAAAATTCTGTAGATAAATTTACTGGCGAAAATAAGTGCTTCATAGGCAATTTTGTCGATGGATTTGAAAATCCATAGGTAAATTTACCGATGGAAATAATCACACCGTAGGTAATTTTGCCTATGGTATATTGTATTTCGTAGGCAAAATTAGCGACGAAATTATTTTTGTTGTTAAATGCCGTCTATATTTTTAGCGACAGTTTGCTAAATTTCCGTCGAAAAATATTAAATATCAATTTTTTCTTTTTTTTTTCTATATAGTGTAATCGTCATCAATAATATGATATAAAATATATAATTTACAATAATAAATTAATAGATGCCTAATTCATATTATAATATAAAATTTATAATATTCAATAACACATCAAATCATTTTCTTAAGTTCTTAAATCATAAATATTATCCCAAAAAATATCAACAAATCCACCAAGTTCACAAGTCCTAAAAAACATCAAGTCCCACCAAGTTCCAAATTGCAGTCACTGTTACAAGTCCCAAAAAAATCAATAAATCCACCAAGTTCCAAATTGCAGTCACTGTTAACATAAAATTTAAAGCCCTACATTGTCGATGCGGGTGAATCATCTGGATTCTGCGATGCGTTGCCTCCCCCTTACTTCTTTTATCTGATTATGGAGCTCGACTATATGTTCCATAGTCTCACACAATTGACTTGCCAACAAACTAACTGTATTCTAAAGTGCAGCAACCTGCTCATTGGATGTAGGTCGTCTACTAGAGGCAGCTGTACTGGCATGCGTATATTGTGTATTTGCAAAAGATCCAAGGCCAAAAATCCTACCTCAACGGTCCCTACCACCAACTACTTATAGATACATCTGATTCTCATCCACATTGGGGTTATCCTGTGATTGTCATTGTAACTCCTCCTGTAATCGATCCTATCATTATAGTTATTAATACTTGTTAGTGATAATTTTAAACTAATATTATGTATAAAATCAATTTTGAAATATATACTTTACATACATTTAATTGCATGCATCATTCGTTGATGAATGTTACACCATTATGCCTTTTAGTGTGAGTATGCACAAAAATATGTCGTGATGTAGGCTTTTGGCTAGTAGACTTTTCCTGCATAGAAAATAGGCAAATTATTTATGATTTGAAAAAATTTTAGCAAAATTTCTTATATTTTTATGATATTAACCCCCTGTTAAACAAAAAATAAATCTCAACAAGGCAGCCATTAATTATGATATTAACCCCCTATTAAAAAAATAAATTTCAACAAAGCAACCATTAATAAGGCACCAAGAATCTTATTTCGTAGAAAAATAGAAAAATTAACGTAAGACATTATTCAACAGCAATAATCAACCATCAAAGAAGAAAATCCAAATCATTTATCAACTTTCGCATTCATAAATCTCAAATAGCAAAGAAATTAACATTGTCTGACCTATAAAACAAGCCAATCAACAATACTCTATGTTAGTTTCTACCATTTCTATGGAATAAACTGCCTAAAAGATATCTAAAAATAATCAGACAATAATCAAACTTAGACAGATCCCAACGATTAAGAAAAAGCTTTTACATGGTCAAAAATTATAATACATCAAATTAAAGATGAAAATTGATGAAAAGTACTTTCCGCTATATAAATATAGATAGAAATAAGTTAAAAACATCAACAAATCCACCAAGTTCCAAATGCTTATAAAAGAATGGTAGGTTTCATCAAAAGTACATAATTCAAAATATAAATGTCAAGTTATAATACTTACAATGCACTCTGCATGCTCCTGGTGGGTCTAGGCAGCTTAAATGTAATTTATTTTACTTATTGAAATCATTAGAGAGAAATATATCTTTAAGATCTTCACTTTAAACCAAAATAGAAGTTAATATTACTTATCTAAGAATAACCATTGCGGGCAACTTACATAGCATACTAGAGAATTTATACTAATTACAATACATTGGAGTAGATTCAGTAAATAAGGCAAGAATCTCAAATTTTCATAACAAAGCAAAGGTGACTTGGCTGCGATAGGGTTTGGCTCAATCAATTTATAAGTTTTTTGATAGAAGCTAACAAAATGACTCTGCTTATCTGGACTTTGTCTCAACTAGTTGCTCTTTTCTATATTGGTGGAGTGCTGGTGACCTGTTTGAGCTAGTGGTTGTCCTAGTTAGGTTGATTGAAGTTTTCGTGTTTCTATAAATTGTTTTCAATCTTCATTTGCAGAAATTTCATCCCACATTCAATACATTTTATGACACCCAGCTCATTAGCCTAACTTCCTAGCATGGCTCTAATTCTAAATTTATAATTCTATATATTCTCAATTATTTACCACATGACAATTTCTAAAAATTACATTAGATAACCAACAAAATATCATGATAACTAGGGCAAATAGCTAGGAATGTATCACTACTCAATATTTCAAAATTTGTCTTCTTTAAAGTACTCACAAATCATATAATTGAAAATCACAACATCAACATCCACAATGACAACACAAGATTTCATCCAAACTTACCTAGAAGCTAAAGAAAGCCCATACACGACTATGAGCGCTTAAAGATGATAATAAAATACTTGAAAAATCATTTCTTCTTTCCACCCTTGCCAGCTTCACTTGCCTTTGCCTGCAAAAAACAAAAATGAAAAGGCAAATGATTAACCTCATAATGCACAATTCGAATGACAAGAAATAAGGACGAGATCAGAGGAAATAAACTGATGTAATAAAGCCACCACATAAGAAATGAACTAGCTAACCTTCTTTATTTCTCGGACCTTTTTTGCCCTATTCTTTCTTTCCTTCAGTTGCTTTTTGGACTTCTCTACTTTAGTATCAAGCCCATTCTGCACAAAGACAAGACACAGTTTAGCAAGCATAAAAAATATCTTGAGAACAATCAAAACCTAACAAATAAATGCATATCTAACATGAGAACAAGGTGATTATCATAAGTTTCCCTCATCAATAGATCTATGAAGCATACATTAAATGTATTGAATTCTATTTTAGGGTTGTTGCCCTCTTTTTAACTAAAAATAATGTATTGTGAAAACTTATAAAACTCAATCATTGTCGGAAAACCAAATTCTATAAATGAACAGAACATATAGTCACCATTGCATCAAAATCTAACGACAATGACAATATAAATTTGAGAAATTAGCCAAGTTTTTCATATGGGCTCTCAATATAAAATAGAACTCCAAGCTTTTGTTTCATTTTAAAATGCAATGAAAACAACTGAAAAGCATTCCAGTGAGAGTGTATAAATACTTCAATCTATATAGCTAGAAAACAAAACATGCCAGTTTGAGTAAAAGGAATCCATACCAATAACCTTAATTGTTTATAACCTTCAACGAGAACAATTAGTAGGAAAACAAAATAATAAAATTTGGTTGCAAAGCTTGATGTAGGAGCAAACAAAAACAATAGTAATAAGTTAATTAATTAGAAGTTTAAATTAATTAACCTCAAAATATAGCAAATTGTAGCCTTGAAATCCAAGAAATGCAGAAATTTAGTAGAAACAATTGAGTTCTGAAGCTCTGTATTTTGATAGGCTATGGAGGGATTGAATTTTTTTTTTTTTGTGATGGAGTTTCTATACGTGGTTAGCTTTTAGAGAAACAATTTTATTGGAATGGGAAACTAAAAAATAGGGAAATGGGTATTTCCAGTTATCACATAAATATATATTAAAATATTTATTATAACTAAAAGATTTATTAGGTTTAGAAAAAAAATGATCATTTAAAATTTTAAAAAAACGGGTTATAACATAATTGTAAAACTTGATGAGGATATCATTAACCAAAGATATATAATTATCAAAGCTTTTGTCAGTACAAACCTATCGAACATCTAGATTTTCATCATTGGAAGCCTCTAATAGGAATGGAAGGAATGTATCATAGTATCTGTACAAACATCATTGAACAATTAACATCAAACAAATGTTCAAAGAAAGCACAACCATGTATCTAATACATATTCAACAAAAACTTACTTAAGAGCAGCTTCTCGACATTATTCTGCGACATCATAAAAAAATCAGATTGCAATTCTTCTCTCTTCAGCCATTTTATCCTTCTCATGTATAATGAAAAAAGTCTGAATACAGACCAACACATATAGCTTCTGATGTGACAAATTTCTATATCATAGTTTACATTCTGTTCATCTATGTAAAAAAGTTGAAGAATACAGTAAGCTTAAGCTTACATATACCACCTTTAAATCCTAAGTATTAGTTAAGAGCAATTATGGTTGAATATTCCCAATGTAGCACACATTTGGAGCAAAAATATGTGGATATTTAAAATGGTTTGGACCTTTGCTACAGAGACCCCTAATTAGAAAATGTGATTGTTTAGTGTTAGAAAATAAGGAGGGTAAAGGCACACCCAGGTTCGTGTGGAGAGAAACATTGTTTAAGCTCCTAAAGTTACTCAAGATTCAAGGGTTGATCTAGCCTTAGAGGGATCTAGAGATAAAGAATCCATATAGAAAAACCTGCCTACATCTAGTATGGAATTAAAGCTTAGTTTGTTATTGTTTTTAATCAGTTTTTACCAGAATTGCACAATAAGACAAAAGAAAACTCAAAAAGACAGGTTTCTAAGGAAAGTTTGTAAACCATGATAGTCATCAACATATGCCAGTATGTTCAGCGACATCTCTTAATACTAATGAATGATTTTTTTTTTTAAAAAAAAGTAAATGGAAAGAAATTTGTGAAACTTACCCACATAGGAGTTAGATAGGTTGATAGCTCATCAAAGAAAGGCAAGAAGGATGCTTTGAATGTTTTGATCAAAGTTCCCAATATTTCACCCACCTGGAAATAGAGTAGGCAACCAAGGTAAGACATAATCAAATCTTACAGACTTTCAAAAAATAAACAATCTACCACACACTAACTTGGTCGAAAACTTCTTCCTCTTGCTCATTTTCCTCTTCAATCAACTCTTCCTCCTCAGGATCAAAGTCCTCAACTTTGGCCCTCTTGCTCTCTCTCTTTTTTTTGTTAGAACTAGCAGTGATCACTTGTTTTATCTCATCCATAACAGATCGCACCTGACCTTCTTCAAAAAGTGTTCCAGAAATCGGACAGAAGAAATACAAAATTTGGCAAATAAGCTCAGAGTTTAATTCCAACTGAGCTACTAAAATTTTTAGATATTCAGGTTCGGTACATACTGCAGAACATTTAAAATGTATATTACCATGAAAATCCCATGAACCAGCCAAAGGAATAGAAAATTTAATCTCATAAATAATTATTATAGCAAACCTGTAAGCATTCATTTAGTGAATCCCACATACCTACAGTCTAGGGATAAGCAAAAAAAATCGAAAATATGGTTAACCATAAAATCAATCCGAAATCGAATCGATTTTTATAGTTAACCGATCCGATGGACTCGGTTACGATTTTTAATTTTTATATTTTTTGTTAATGGTTACGGTTTAGGTTTTTAGGTATCGGTTAACCGTTAGTCAACGGTGAACCGGTTTTTATATATATATATATATATATATATATCTTCAATTTTTTCTATTTCTCTCTAAAATTTAAATAAAATATTATTTTAAAATATATTTAAATTATATTTTTATTTTTATACCTTAATTTATATTATCTCATTCTCTTTAATTATATAGTAGTATTTATACATAGTATACGATTAACTTTTATATATATTATTTTTTATATTAAACCAAATTTATATTATATCATTCTCTTTAGTTATATAGTAATATTTTATATATAGTATCCGATTAACTTTTATATATATTATTTTTTATCATATATTGGTGTTCATATTTTACTTAATAGCATGTAATTACATTTTCTTATATTTTAGAGTTTATGTTATAACATTTAATATTATTCAAATTTTTATTTAACTTAAAATCAAACATATTTTAATTTTCAACAAATATCAAATCTATTTTATAGTATCAGTTATTAATCTATATAACATGAATTTTGACTAGTAAATTATGTTTGTTTCGTAATTTTTATATTAAATTACTGTACACATTTGAAATTGAATTGAACTTTGTCTAATTTTTTAAATAATTTTATGTTATAAATTTTAATGATTAACTGAAAAATATTGGTTAACCAAATTGAAAAATCGAAACCGATGAATTGGTTAACCGAATGCAATGAACTGGTTAATGATTAGTAATATTAAAAAATCAATATTAATGGACTAGTTAATTTTTTTGCTAATAGATCGGTTAACCGGTCCATGCTCATCCCTAACCTACACACACCTTAGTGTCAGGTTCCTGCAAACAAAATGAAAAAATAAAAAAACCCATCATCAGGCAGAACTATCAACTTTAGTTGTAAAGTTATAGATTAATTCTAGCAGTGGACAAAAAGAAAATATATGGACCTTTTGTAAAGCTTTAACAAAAGTAGGGATGATGTACTCAGACAACTGCTTTACATACGACTCATTACGACCTTGTGCCACCCCCTTCTTCACAGCTAATTTTGCAGATCGTAGTAGCTCCGACATAGCTATAAATAGATTCAGTGTTTCCAGTGAAGACTAATAAAATCTAATGAAAAGCATAAAGGGAAACGAAAGAAAAATAAATTCAATGAATACACTGGATACCTAAAATTGCTGCTTTCCTAACTTCTTCATGGAAATAAAATTTCAGAAGGGGAACTAGGGCTGGGGCAACCTACAAGGCAAATGCTATTTTAATATAACCATATTGCTGGAATGTGACTTCAAATGAAAAATAGGGCTGGGGCAACACTAGTCTTGATCCCTATCCTTTTGTCCTCAAGGGAAATGGTCTCCATACTGTGAAATTTCAAGGCAACACAACCATGAGTACATTCTCATGCATATGAGTGGGTTGACGTGCAAGCATGTGCCAACCAAGCTTAGGCCACATACCATGGAATCAGGAAAAGTTACTATGTGAAAACCTATGGAGCATTTAACAAGAAAACAAGAAAAAAGAGAGATGTCTACAAGTCAAATGAGTTTTTTTTAAATCCCTTATATATATATATATATATATATATATATATATATATTGTGTGTGTGCGTGTGTGGTTTAGCAGCTTATTCATTTTTTTTTCATTTATTGGAACTATAATACAAGCACTACAATGAAGTAACATCAATTCAGTTCAAGACACCAATGTTGACTATGGGAATGACATAGAAATCAAAACAGTAGCCAAACATGCAAATGAAGAAGATATCTAAGCCCATCATAACCATACATCTATGATGTGCAATTGGATGCCGACACTATACTTGTTCCCAAATGTAATCAATGGTAAAGTAGAAATTAGAGAAATAAAATGAGAATCTATAAATTTCACCAATCCTTTACTTCTTTAACACAATAGATATTAGACTACAGAGAGCAAACAAAATAATATGATTAGAAAAGGGAAAAAATGAATTAGAGTAGAGTTATACCTTAGAAACATTGGGTCTCCCAGGGTGGAGAACATCAATTACCTGCATCAAAATCAATTATACCAAGTCAGGATGAAATTTGAATGTGAAAAATTACTATTGTGGTCATAATATCCCTCTAACAACCGTTGCACCTACCATATACAACACCCACCAATTTAGGCTTTACAAAAAGCTATTAAATAGCCAGTCCAACAAAACTATCACTCACGGCCTCAGAGATCTTGGTGGATAAGAATCATCAAATGGGTTCTCTAAAACCTATCAAGAGTAGCAAATATATTTATCACATCATTGGCCAACAGCATATAATTAAAACCAACCTCACTTACAGGGAAAAAACTAAGACTACACATGGAACCAAAGCCCATTAGCTTCCCGAGAAACTCAATTGAAACAATGGCAATAAAACACAATACCTTACGCAATTTAAAGATTTAAAAGCTACTTAAACTCTTAAATCAATCATTAATCTTACTCTAGAAAATAATAATAATAATAATAATAATAATAAATAAATAAATAATAAAAAAGAAATACCAGCATAATCATCAAATACACAAAATTAACAAAAATTTTAGCTTCTTCAATTCTTAGTTTCAACAAAATAATATCTGTGATCCAATGAAATGAGATGAGAAGAGAAGAGCCTTACGAATTTATTCCTGAAGAGGAGGCGGTTGGTCATGAACTTCTTGGTGTAAATAGTAACTGTCTTGTCCGCCATGGCTTCAGCTAAGATAATTTAGCTAAACCCTAGGCGAAGAGGATGACTAGCTGTAGCTCAAAGAAAGATAGCGGTGTTTAAACTAAACCCTCACTTTTATAGCATGTCTTTTAGGGATTTCAAAAAGGCAAAAAAAATTGCACTAATAGGCTCCTCTCTTTTGGGCTTAACAGATTTTGGGCCCATTGTATTGGGCTCATTGGACCTAGGTCAAAGTGAATATAATCTAGTGGGAGTCTATGTTTGTTGGACTATATTACTAGTGGTGACCAATAGCTGTTTGGTTCAATAACCGAATCAAACCGATAAAATCAAATATCAAAATTTTAAAATTTTAGTCAATCGAACTGAAATTATAAAATAATCTAATACAAATCGAATCAAAATTTAAAAATTATCAATTAAAAGAATAAAAAATTGAGACTTAAAAGAGTGATACCCTGTAGGTTATATATAACCAACATAAATATAGAATGTATCTGTCATATATTAGAATTTACAAAAATAGACATATAAAATATCTATATTTGATTGAGAGTTGAAAATATTAGCAAGAATAGGCATCTATTGTAACTAAAAATAAATAAACCATATCAAAGGCTTATATTTATCCACGTCACCTGAGGAGTGGCAATAATCACGTGCCAAAAGAAACAGAATCCTCTCCCTCCATGGAATGACCAATCAAAGTAGAGATGAGGTTAAAAATTTATATTAATAACCAAATTTAAGAAATAGATCTAGCAAAGGGGTTAGAATTTGAGAAAAGAATGGGGAAAATGCAGAATGCAGAACCATAGGGAAAGGAAATAGGGCAAATGGTCAAAATAGTGCAGTTTTGCTTCGTTTGGGCCTTTTTTTAATGCCAAATTTACACTTCTTTTATCGTATTTCTAACTTTTGAAGGTCTATTTGGGGTGTTACAAATTAATATAGGTGCTCAAAATTGAGACAAGACATTCGTAAATGGCTAAATTCTATAGAATTAATAACTTTGATTGGAAAAATTATTGAAATGGATATATATAAATATAACGATTTAACATGAAAAAATAACAAAATTAAGTATACAAATAAGGAAGTCTATCATTAGCCACATATTTAATTAATGGTAATAATTATGTGAAAAAATAAATTAAGCGAAAGAAGTAATGGAGTGAAATTACCTACGGAATAAAATTTTTGTAGGTAATTTATAGACGAAATCTTATTTTACCTTACATGTAGGGAAATTTACCGATAAAATTGAAATTTCATAGGGAAATTACCTATGGAAATATTCTTCCATAGATAATTTACCTATGGAATTGAAATTCCGTAGGCAATTTACTGTCGGTATTAATTTTCATCGGTAATTACCTATGAAAAAGCAATTTCGTAGGGAAATTACCTATGAAAAAATATTTTCGTAGGTAGTTTCCTCGACGAAATTGAAATTTCGTAGGTAATTTTCGACAAAAATTAATACCGTCGGTAAATTGCCTACGGAATTTCAATTATGTAGGTAAATTACCTAGGGAAGAATATTTTCGTGGGTAATTTCCCTACGAATTTGCTTTTTTGTAGGTAATTACCGATGGAAATTAATATCGTCAGTAAATTGCCTATGAAAAAGTAATTCCGTAGGTAAATTTCCCTACGAAATTACTTTTTCGTAGGCAATTTACCTACAAAATTTCAATTCCGTTGGTAAATTCGGTGTTCATTTTCAGCCGCAAAATTTTGGTGCCAATTTACCTACGAAATTTTCATTTCCATCGTTAAATTATGTCGGGAATATTGGCAATAAATTTTTCCTTCTATTTTTACGACAGAATTCTTATTCCATCGCAACATAAAATTTTTGGCTACCATTTTTCCTAGGGAATGAGTTTTCCATTGGTAATTTATTGATGGAAAAATTTCCATCGGTAAATTTTCATTGCTATTTTTTATTTTTATTGTAGTGCTTCAAGGACTACTTCTAGCTTTATAGACATAATATGGTAGTTACATTTAACTTACCATGGGATCGCACTTAATCCTATTTTTGATTTTAATCCAAAGCATACAACCTTATATATGTCTTTATCTTACATGCTGACCAGGCCAGTCTTGTAATTTCTACAAGACAATACTTTTATTTTGAACAAACTCTCGAGTTTCATATATATGTTAACAAATTGCTTTATCTTAGTTTTTGTCAACTTATTGTCAAAACTAAGGTAAACACCTATGTGAGTGGGTGATTTCTCTATCTGACATGCTTAATCTTATAATTAATAACAGTAAATGTTCACATATTAAACATTCACACTTATGTATTTCCAATAATAAACTTAATTATTGTTCATAAATAATAATGTTAAGGGATTACATAAGCAATACAAATCAATTCCTATGCAAGCCTTGAGATTTAGTGTGTCTTTCAAACACATCTTTTGATACAGGCTTCATCAATTAATCTACAATCCTATCATGCATGGAAATGTACTAAAAGTTCACTTCTCTTCATGCTATAATATCTTTTATGTGTTGATACTTAATGTCAATATGCTTAGTCTTACTATGAAATTTTGGATCTTTGATCTAAGCTATCGATGCCTGGCTGTCACTACAAACTGTCATAGGTTCCTTTAAGGCAGTTATTCTTAAATGGTCCATAAGCTACTTTAGCCAAATTGCCTTTTGTACTGCAACTATAAAAGCGACAAATTCAGCTTCCATTGTTGATAGGGCTATATGAGTTTGTTTTTTACTACTCCATGAGATGGCACCATTACTAAGCAAGAATATGTAACATAAGGTGGATTTGCTCTCATTCACATCTCCTTCCCAATTAGCATTTGTATATCCTTTCAATTAGATCTTTGCCTTAATAAAAAAAGAATAATATGTGGTACCTGTTAGAGAGTATGCCCTAGAGCTCATGTAATAGGGATGTTTTTCATATGTATAAAAAATTTATATTCTTAATAAAAGGCATCATTCATTTATTAATGGTATGTTTAAATACATGAGTTTGTAAATCTTAAATTAATAAATGAAGTCCTAGATATTATAAACACAGTGCAAGGACAATCATGAAGGTGTTCATGATGTGAGATGTCTATTGCATGCAAATGTCTTAATATCTAAATATCCCTAGTCATAGAATTAACAAGACAGGACATTGTTAATTCGGACAGACTAGCACATGTTATGCTTCTTGAATGGTTCAAGCAGTGGTTCTCATAACTGTGATTATGAAAGATAATCAAAGCTAACATATGGATGCTTATTAGAAGAACAAGTTCATTGGAGACCTGCAAAGAGAATCCTCACATGGATATTAAATCTATGTCAGTGAGGAATCTCTTCATAGCAGTTGTGCAAGTGTCCTTAGACTTGAGATCACCAAAGTTATCTTAAGTAGCAAGTGGTACACTTTGACTCCATAACTGATTACTTCCAACTGGGAGTGAACATAGTTAGGAGATTGGGTATATCATGACCTACTTGAAGATAGTTGAGTGATTGACAAAGGATTCACCATCCCAGATTTAACAAGGGAAGTTATCTCGCATGTTTCTATGATTGCCTTGTTCAGAGAATCTCTGGCCAGAGTAATATGCCAAGATGGATAGAGATCCATGAAGGGCATTTTGGGAACAATGGTTAAATTAATAGAACATACATAATTAGATTTATATGAGTTGACAGAAATCCATACTCAGAATCTAATTGAGATAAGAGTGGTGAAAGGAGTAATTGCACGGTAACTGTTTCTATGGAAGGGTACAGTCAAACCACATGACTTTTCTGACATTTGGGTAGTCATAATGCCTAGCTAGAGGCCAATCATGACTTGTATAATGATGTATCAAAATATCAATAGAGATTGATAAAATGATTTAAAGGAGTTTGAATCATGTGAGTTTTGAGAAAAACTTACAATTACATATTATACTGCCAACATGGACAGGAACCCAATAGGTCACACACATATAGAGAAAGGATAAAATGGTAAAATGACAAGGATAATAATATTTGATATTATTATGAAGGAAGAGAAGTGAATATTATAATAATTAATTAAAGAGTTTAATTAATTATGATCAAGTGAAATTATCCGCGAAACTTTTGAGAAATATTCTGTAAATTGGACCTAAATGAAATAATGTATTTCATGATTAATTATTATTATCTTATAAGTGTTATAAGACTACTATAAGTGTTATAGGACTGATATAATAATTAATAGGTCCATTGGAAGAATTATTAAGGGCCAGAGGAATAAAGAAAGTTGGCGAAAGCCATTCTGTAAGGGCCACACGCCAACTCCACACAGAAAAGCTTAGAGGGCTTTTTCTTGGACCAAATTAATTTATATATGTTACATAAGTGTTATGACACTCACATATTTAATTTGGTTGGATTTGGAATCCATTTGGGTATTTAAATCCAATTAGATGCACAAAGGGACTAGTTTGTGAATTTTGTGCATGATCTTTTATGAAAAGATTTAATTTGGATTTAATTAAGCCCAAATGATTATAATTAATTCTAGAGGCCCAATTAATAATTTTCTAGCAATTTTAAAGAGCCCAATCTCATTAAGAAGTTTGAATTTTAACCTAACTATAAAAGACCAACTAATGAGAATTAGGGTTAAGTGATTAAAACAAAAAGAAAGTCTTTTCTCTTAATCGCTCTCTCCCTTTTGCGCCAACTCCTAAGCTAGCTCTTTGGAACTTCGGCCAGCCCTAGTTAAACACCAATTTGTTGGTTCAATTTACCCCTCTCTAGTGTGGATTACTCATTGGAGGTATTCGATTTTGGACACTGTGGTTTGCGACAACCCGGTGCGAAGTAAAATCAACTGTTCAACAAAAATCAAAGGTGATTTTTCTTATTTTCATATAGTTATATTGTGTATTCATGGCAAGATCAGATCTAATGGTTAAAAAAATTTTAAAATTTCGTTCATGTATGTGATGCATGTAACCGTTAAAATCAAACAGTACCTTTGAGGTATCTAAGTGTCCTTTAATTGTTTTCTAATGTATTTTGCTGACTGATATCTATTCACCATGTCCACTGCATAGCATATATTAGGTCAAGTATACAACATTGCATACATTAGACTACCTACAACACTGGCATATGGATAGTTTTTTTATACATTCCATTTCTTCTAGCATCCTAAGACACATACTTTTCCTAAGAAGCTTATTCTTAGCAATGGAGTTATCTGTGGTTTGCAATTTTGTATATTAAATCATTCAAGGACTTTATTAATATATGTCTCTTGTGAAAGAAACAACGACCTTCTTGAATGATCCTTTGAAGATTTAACTCTAAGGATATAATTTGCTTGCATATCAAAGTTGGACGATAACTAATCTTTGATTTCATTTACTTACCTTTGTCATTTTTAGCTATGAGTATGTTAAAAAGTCAAAATGATAAATTTACTTTCAAAGCTTTTATAGTAAGCACAATTGTTTTTATCAATCATGTTGAACTCATTCAACATGATTGTATCATTTGTCTTAAAGACTGCTTAAGGCCATATATTGATCTTTTCAATTGAGAAACCTTATATTTGTTGTCTTTTTTTATAAAACCTATAGGTTGTTTCATATAGATTTTTTCACTCCATTAAGGAAAGTAGTCTTCATATCCATTTGATGTAGTTCTAGGTCTAAACTTGCCACTATGTTTAGAATCAACTTATGGATGTAAATCTAACAACAGGTGAGAAAGTCTCCTTATAGTCAATCCCTTTATATCGTGTTAACCCCCCTTAATGACTAGCTGAACCTTATATCTTACGATATTTTCATCAGCCTTTCACTTCACTTTAAGAATCTATTTATTCCTAATCAATTTGCATCATTTTGGTAGAACAACCAGTTTCCAAACATGGTTTGATCTAATGGATACCACTTCTTCTTCCATTGCTTTAATCCATTTTTCACTGGCTATGCAAGAGAAAGCCCTTTAAATATTTTTAGGCTCTTTCTCACCATGTGGGGTAATAAAAAAAGCCTCATTGGAGCCATCAATCTTAAATCATTGGCGTGAAACACTTTTCCTTTTAGATTTTCACAGTTTCAACTCTTTATAAAAATATCTCATATATATATATCATAATTCAAAAATTTTCCATTGAGATTAAGATCCATACTCCCACTGGAGTAAAGAATACTCCCACTGGTGTGAGGATTTCAAACATCTAGATCATTATCATTTGGAGGATAAAGGTCTTGACCTTTTTCCTTTCATTACCTCCCATTCGAATGGAGTGATCCTGGTGGTACCTCTTCTTTAGTCTCACAAAAAGTGAGTTATTGATTCACTTCACCTAATATTGGAAATTCATTCTATGCGAATATGATGTCTTGTGATTCAAATTCTGTCACTATGCCATCTTGGTCACCCATGAAATGTATCCTTTAAATACTTCAAAATATCTCACAAAGATATTCTTTTTATCTCTTGATCCTAATTTAACAAATTTAATAGAGCTATTATGGATATAAGTAGCATAACCCTAAGGTCATAAATGGCTCAGGTCAGGTTATCGAGTAGTCCATAACTCATAAGGAGTGGATGTGATAGATTTGAAGGGCACGCGATTTAGAACATATGTGGCAGTTAATAGAGCATCTCCCCAATAGTAGATTGGCAAATTTGCCTCAGCCATCATAGATCTTACCATATCTAGGAGAGTTCTATTTCTCTTTTCTGCAACACCATTTTGTTGTGAAGTTTTGGGAATAGACAATTGATGCTCAATTCCCTTTTCATCATATAAAGGTTTAATTTCATTCGAAAGATGTTTTTGACCTTGATCAATTTTTAAAGCTTTTATTTTTCTATTTAGTTGATTTTTAACTAGGTTTATATAAGTTTTAAAGCAAATCAATGCTTCTGACTTGTGAGAAATCAAATAGATATGACCATACCTAGTATAATCATCTATAAATGTGATGAGGTAGTAAGCTATATACCTTTCCCTCACATTCATTAGGACATATATGTCAAAATGAATTAACTTTACTGAAAATTTGGCCCTAGTTCCTTTTCTAAATGGTTTTCTAACTAGCTTTCCTTTTAGGCGATGCTTATAAGTAGGCAATTCGACCTTATTCAAACAAACTATCAAGCCCATTTTAGTTAACTGACTCATTCGGTATTATCCAATGTGGTTAAATATATCTTGCCATAACTTTAAATTATTTTTGTAACCATGTGAAAAATAAGAAGAAATTAGAGAAAAACTAGTATTATTCATGTAATTATGATCAATATCCATAGTAATGAAACCATTTGAAATACAACTAGAACCATAATAAATATTATCTAAACATAAGTGTACACTGTCATCCTTAAAATGTAAACAGAAACCAAGTTTCATTGAAGCTAAAATAGAATCTAAATTCTTATAAATATCCGGGGCATAAAGTACATCATATAGGAGTAGGATTTAACCTTCATGCAAGACTAATCTACACATACCAATCCTTTGAACTGCCACTTTGGCATTATTTCCTATATAAATCCATTCTGCTCTATTTAGAATTCATCGAAATTCAACCAAAGGTATCACAATCCCTTGTTATGGAGTTTGTTGCTCATGAATCTGTCACCCATAAAGGATGAAAATTCAGTAGAAATACAGAACTAGATACACAAAATTCACTTACAGAATTGGATACATAAAATTCACTTACTCTTTAATCAAAATGGTGTAACTCTTTAGGAAAAGTGCAATATTTTGCATAATGCCCTTTATGTTAGCAGTTCAAACATTTTACTCTTGAGATGTTTATATTCTTCTTACCATTGGACCTTTTGTGATTTTATTTTATCTTTTGCTTTTTTAGGCTTTCGAGCCTTTTTTTTATCCTTACTTTTGAAGTTTCTTATCTTGTTTTGATTAGAACTCATTCCACCAGAATAGGACTGTGCCATATGCACTTCAGTCTTGACCTTAATCACCACTAAATGGTTCTCTTTAAGCTTTAAATGATGAGCGATATCCCCAAATGTCTTTATAATGTCTATATGAGTTAGTTGTATCTTCATATGATTCCAACTCTTTAGTAAGGAATGGATAACAACTTGAATTCATTGCTCATCGGTTAACTTATGACTAGCTTCACTAAGCTCACATATCATATTTTTCATATCTCTTAGATGTTTTTGTATTATATGATCAAACTTCTTCTAATCGGTATCAAATTTAATCATCAATGATTGGAGCTTAGTTAGAGACACACCTTCAAACTTCTCCCATAAAGCGATCCATAGATCCATTGCATTTTGATACTTGCAAAATTTCTTAGTGATGTCACTATCCATTGCACCGAGCAAGATGATTCAAGCAGTGGAATTTTTCTTTTTTCATGCCATATAGGCATCTCAGTCTTGCTTATGCTAGGTTGTGGTGCCATCTTCAAGTTCAGCCATAACCAAACTTAAGGGTTATAGAGCCTCTTACTCTTCAAGCACGTACCAAATCTTTATACTCAAAATTCCATAATTATCACTATGCAACTTCATATCTCTGTTAAGCTCGACGATAATGGACTTCGAAGTAGTAGCCATTTTTTATCATCTGATCACTAATGGAACAATGTTGCACATTTATTAAAAGAGATAAGGCAATATACGTAATTTACTATGCATTCAAAATAATAACCTAATAAAGTTTTTTATTAGGTTTAAATTCAAAAAGGCTATATACAATATTCAATTACCCTCTAAATTCTAATATCTAACTTTATAGGTTAAAATTTCACATATAATAAATCCAAATTATTATATGTTAAGTTTTAAACTTAAGAGGGGAATTTTATTAGTTGGAATCATCAAGTCTGACTTAATAATTATGCAATTATTTTACTATTAAAATATTACAAGGCAATTAATAATTCAATAAACACATTTATTGTAAAGTTAAAAACCATTAAATATCCAAAAATAGATGCATTTATTTAACCAATAAAAGTAAAATCCAACCATTCAAAATAAAGGCAAAAATGTCTAATAATGAGAAATATAAATCCCAATAAAAGTCGCTAACTAAAATTGACACTTATGTCAACTAAGCTAAAAATCTAGATTTCACATAATCTCTCATTTTAGGGATATAATCTTTGACCATCCTCATCAACTGATAAGGTATCCCATGAATTCATTGATTAAGCTATAGGCGATGGACACTATGTCCACTCCTCAATACCATTGTTGATTTAGTGTTTCTTTTCAACACTCATCTTTTGGCAACTTTGAGCAAAAAATGGATAATAGATTTTCTATAAGATATGTTTCCAATGTTTATGTACTTTCCATCAAATTTCTCAAATTTGGATGGTAATTGAAGGAATTAGTCATCACTTTAATCAAAACCTCAGCACCCTTTCCCCGATTCAGACCACCAATCCAAATGCACTCTTACATTTGTTGCTGCATATGTGCAATATGATGCATTATTGCATTAGTCATCAGCTCAAATCCTCCTATGCGTTTTGGCGTTGCAGACTTTTTGTACTATTGCATTAGTTAATGCAATCCCATCAAAAGTTAATGGAATCATAAATGTCCTTATCATCATCATTTGTACTATACATAATAGAAAATAAATAGTTAATACACTCATGTATAAACACATTTCAATAAAAAATAAAGACAAATCCACACAAAAAAAATTAAAAAAATTATAAAGATAGAAAAGTTATTTTTTATGATTTTTCATAAATATTTATATTGGAAAAAATTCAAAAAATATTTTTTGATCATAAAAAAATTATTAAAAATCAAAAAAAATTATGAAAAATCAATTTGCCAAAAAATAGAGTTGATTTAGTGGTCGAAGGTCGCCTCACGTGCTAGCGAACGGCTGCTGACATGTTCATGCACCAATGATGAGTTTCTACCATGTGGTGTGACCCCATAAGGCTACTTGTCACTATGTCAAACTCTTTCTAACACGTGACATCTTCTTAATTGCTCTAAATGTTGCTAACTTGGCCTTCTATAACACGTGGCATAACCATTGTCTGCCACATAACGACCCCTTATTAGGCCATATGTCACAATATCATTCAAGGCCACATGTCACAATGACATTTATTGAGGGGCATTTTAGGAAATTATTGAAAAAGATAATAAGAAATGATGTGAAGTGATAAGCTTAAATGTAAATGAAATATTTGTGAATATGATATGAAATGACAAGTGATTATGTAAACCAATGCATATGTGCAGAAATTTGAGGATATCTTATGTTGATTGATATCCAAATGAATATGGATCATGAAGAATCCTAAAATGTTAATGTATGGTTATGAAATGATAATGGTACAATGATGTTGGACATATATTAAAGGAATGAATAAAATGATGGATACTAATTGCCTTTAGTAGTAGTTTGGTAGTTGATTTAGTTCAGGATATGTTTGGCTAGCCATAGGGACACCCATACTACGGTAAAAGTCATGATGACTTGCTTTGCTATGGTAGGATCGTAATGATCTCCCATAATTTCTGTCTAACTATCTGTTCTGATCTAATTTGAGGTGGATTGATCCTTTGGGATCATCCCTTATAGTCTGCTGTGGGTTGTGGGGTCCACATCTCGTATATTCAGTCTGAAGATTTATGCTAGGATTGTACTAGGGGCATAATGATAAAAATAAGTGAAAAGTGTAAAAGGTGAAGTGAAAATGAGAATTAAAGTGAAAAAAGACCTATATGAAAGAAAGTGAATGTTTATGGTTCAAATGGTAATTTACCCAAATAATAGCTTTAGTGGGTAAAAATGATTAAATAGTAAATGAACATGTAAAAATGATAAAAAAAATGAATAAATGATTTAAAATGGAACTTTTGTAATTTTGGAGGGCTAAAATGTAATTTTATATGAAAATGATAAAGTAAGGATTAATTGACAATTTGTATGTCAAATAATGAGTTTTTAGTCAAAATAATCGAATTAGTGGCAAATTTATAAATATAGTGTAAAAAGAATGGCAATTTTGTAATTAATTGAAAGTTAGGGGCTTAATTGAAAGGAATTTAAAAGATTTAAGGGTTAAAATGATAATTGTGTTAAAGATTAAGTCTTAAGGGTAAGTGTGGCAAAATAAGAAGATTCTTTTAAAATGAATAACTGAATAATTGTCTAAGTGATTGAATGAATGAATTCATGTCTGAAGGTTTAAATAATTGTGTAATGGATAAAAGTATGAAGGTTAATTTCCTAGTGGAAATGAAGCATATGTGAACTTATTTGTAAAGAATGAAAAGAATTGGTATTCTAGTGTAAAATGGCAAGAAAATAATTTGGTAAGGATCAAAATTGCCATGTGCATAATGAATAGTAAATGAAGTGCATAAATGAGTTTAGTTAGCGATATTAAAGTAATTAATAAAAATTGAAGGGCAATATTGTAATTCAATGAAAGTTGAGTATAAAAATGTCAATTATACTAAAGGATGAGTTTAAAGGATAAAAATGATGAAATAGGAAAATTAATGGTTCAATAGGGATTAGTATGTAATTTGCCATAAAAATAATATATTTGGGATTAAATGATAAATCGCGTATCAAATAATAAATTAATTGTAAAAGTAAATATTAGTAGTGGCATTAGTGTAAAAGTAAAGACAAGTAGTGGCATTAGTGTAAATAAGTGATAAAAGAGAGCCCTATTGTAATTTAGTAAAGGTGTAAGGACCAAATTGTAATTTAGTAAATGAAATGTTAATTGAAAGATAAAATTATAAACCAACCCTATTATATGGGGAAATAGGGACCAAAAGTGTACTTCTTGCACTTAAGTAAAAAGTAGAGACTAAATTGTAATTTTATATATCATAGTATGTATTAAAAGTAAAAGTATTGCTAATAAGATCCTAGCACTTAATTGTTACCAAATAAAGGTATAAGCATAGTAATAGCCGATTCTAATAAATTGATAAATAATCGAAGTAGCGATATTAAAAGAACTAATGATGGTTTAAGTATGAAAAATAAGTAAGCTTGTATATGCATGCATGTGATTAGGATTGGAAAGTCTGGGATATGTATTCAACCACTGGGCATTTTTAATGCTCAGTGTGTAGTTGTTTGACTGTGTGCAGATTAAGAAGATGAAAAATTTAAGTGGTCAATACTTCATGGATAATTGAAGATAAGGATGAGAATAGTTTGGCATGTATATAGGCATATTGGAGGTATAGAAACTCTATAGGTACAAATTAATGATGCATACACTTGTATTTGTGTATATGTTTTTATATAAGTATAAACTGTAATTGGTATTGCATGTGAATTACGTTATTGCTATAGTGCTTAAGCGTTAGAGGTGTTTGAAAAAAAAATTATCGGACTGTCTAGTCTAGTACCATTAGATGACTTTAGCTCTGATGGGACATCTGAATTAATTAGTGCTCGTACGTATAGTCAATGTTGTAAGAGTGTTACAAGAAATTCATTAATTTTGTCTTGATTTTCTAAACATAAAATCTCGAACCCATCAATTTAATTTTGCATAGTCTATTTATAGAGTTATTAGATCAATTCAAATAGGAAATGGTAAAGCAAATTTTGGCTTTACCTGTAAGAAGGAGAGCTGACAGTTGAAGATCTAATCGGATAGAAGGACCTGCAAAATGGAGTGCTCGATCGGACCCGGATGTTAGCACTCCGAAGCTTAAGTTAGTAGCTTTTAGAGAAAGAGTGCTTAGAGAGAGAGTCTCAGATGTTCAATACCTGGAGCCATCATGTCTTAGGCTATTTATAGGAGTTCTTTGGAGGGGTACTTGAGTACTTTGGGGAGTGATAACTGGTAGTGAGAGTAGGTGAGCGACGATGTGACAGGAAATAGGTGGAGAGTATGGGTGTTGGCTTGTGTCAGTGGGCTGACTGGACATACTATCCCATCACGATTGGACGTTACGTTTTCTTGTGCTGTCTTCCAGCTCACTCTTGACCTTTTTGTTACTAGCCTTGGGCCCTGCCAAATTTTGTTGGGCCACATTGAATGGGCCTTTGGGAATGTATTTTCCATAGTTATCACTTGTCCCCCCTCCAAAAGGTCTGATCGAAAGACTTTCGGTCTCTTGGCGAGATTTTTGAATTGACTCAAATTTTGATAAGTCGCGTCTATCTATTTTGGGCAGCCGCTATGCATTTATTACTAGTGCGCATGTCAAGGGCGATGCCTCGTTCTTCGTAACCGCCATTAACGAGTTGGAGACATGTGGTGATCAACCAATGGATAAGCGTTTAGAGTATTCTAGAAACATTTTGCCTATAAATGGCACTCTTGTGGCGATTTTTCTTATTTTTCAGTGATTCTTAGCGAGACTCTGCCAAATTTGCTGCGTGGACTTTGCCATTTTGGTGACTTCAAAATTTCTGCAAGAATACCTAAGTAAGTAAACAATCCTTACTTTTGATTTCTCTTCTTTACAACGTCATTTTTTATTTCTCCCCCTGCACCAAAGATGACTTTAAGTAGAAGCCAGTCTATAGATAGGAGTTTTTTTGAAGCTTGTACAGATTGTGAGACCATGGCTCGTCCTTTAAAACTCACAGAGGGAGAAGTGGCTGAGATTTCTTCTTGATACAATCTTCCCACATAAGTCTTTGTGATGGCTTGCTCAAGCTCCATGTCGATGAAGGGGGGCCTTTTGGTCATGAGGATAAAGAGTGGCTCATTTGCCATTTATGGAGGTTGGATGCTGGGTTGAGGCTTTCCTTTGATGCTTTTGAGATTGCAATTCTCAAAGGTTACGGAGTTTCCCCTAATCAGCTTCATCCAAACAAATGGGGAACAATGTCCTGCTTCTGTGAGATGGAGAGGGTGATGCCAATCCTGGATTTTTTTTACCAGTCGACCATAGAGGAAGCTGTTCAATTCACCGTCATCTCTGAAAGTTTTGGAAGATCAAACAGCCGGTCAATCTGCTTATGAGACCAATATTGAAAAGATTTTACATGTCGTGGCAAGCCAAGAAAAAACCCATGACTCCAATTACCTTTTGGGCAATTCGGTTGGGGACCTGAACCCCGATGCTGCCACTGATACGAAGCATGGGCATTGTAATTAGAGTGTGAGAGAAGCATACATGTAGATAATTATACATTGTATATTTATGAAAAGTATATCAGCTGGAGAAATACTTATCTTCTATTTTCATGATGCAGCTGTGGTCGTCATGGCTAAGGGGGATGATGTCGCCAAATAATTAGCCGATCGGCCTAAGGCGAGAATTGACGCAGATCGAGCTGCTAAGGAGGAGAGGAGGTCTAAAAAGAGGAAACTCATGCCTTCTTCAGAAGCTCAGGCTTCCAATCCGCCTACAACCACTTCCGCTGTTGCCTCTAGTGATGTCGCGGCTCTCGTTGCCTACCTTTCTCAGACCCTTTCGAGGTTCTTTTTCGATCAACCGTTGTCAGAGGGTCAGCTTCCCATAGGTATTTGCTTTCGAGGGATGAAACTGATTCTGAGGAGGAGTAAATAGCTCAACATCGGAGGAGCGAATAGCTCAACATCGAAGGAGATCAGTCCAGACAAACATGCCCGCAACGGATGAAGGTGCCCAAAGGAGGACTGAGGAGGAGGCTAGGAAGAAAGTTACCGACCTGGTAGCCATGGTGGATGCAAGGATTGCTGCTAGAGATAAGGAGCCCATTCAAAATATGATCACAAGAATTGCCAAAAGATGGACCTCATCACTAGGAGAGGTTTTGAAAAATCAATTTGGTGACGACTGGTCTATTGATAATAAGGCTGTATCAAATTATTTGTGCCGAAGTATGCTTCAGGACAACTATTTCAAGGTGACGGGGGATCCCAATATACTATCCTGAGAGTGCAGCCTTTTTAAGCAGCAAAGTCTGGAAGTATCTTTTCCAAATTTTTATTCTGAAAAATTTCTAATAATTTTGCTTCGTCTGACCGTTATTTCTTTGGCTAACTGACCCTTTTGCCTCCCCCTTTGTCTTTTAGTTAATAAAGAGGGATTTGCGCTTGCACGACGTGGCTAATCTTTGCAGAAAGAAATGGGAAGATTTCAATCGGGTGAGAAGAGAAGCAAAAGATAAGTGTAAAGCTATTAGGAGAGAATCCTTTGTGCCCAATCAGAGATTGAAAAATTAAAGGAGACAGCTCGTGTTTCTTAAGACCTAAGAGCTCAGCAGAGAAAGGTTGATCATCTTAAAGGGAACGTGGCCCGTCTGACTTTCAAGAATGCCTTAGTGCAGAAATTCGAAGAAGAGGCAACCAGGTTGAGGGAGGAGTGTAGACGTCTTTCTGCCAACTACTCAAAGGCCAAAGAGGAGAGTGACCTTCTACAAGGCGAGCGAGAATCATTGAAAATCTCCTTGACCGAAAGAGAAATGGCGTGGGGTAAGAAGCTTGAGGATGAGCTTACTGCCCAAAGAGAAAAGGTAATGGACCAGGTGGGAGAGGCCCAAGAGCAGTTATTGACTCGGTTGATTTATGCAGCCGAGCAATGCTTTCTTGAGGTTGACCTTAGCTGGATGGAGAACCCAGGGATCTTGCCCGACCCTTCTTCTAGCGATGATAAAGAGAAAGCTCTCCATAATCCCCAGTCATCTCTGACCACCCCTGCGAAACCAATTAGGCCAAGTGCGACTATTTCAGCACCAATAGATCCTGCTCCTACGAATGCCCTAGAGCCTTCAGAACCTTTAGCCATTACGGATGTGCCTCCTACAGTTGTAGAGATTGTAGATATAGAGGTTTAGATTTTCTTTCTTGTAATGATGGTGGTTTTTTTTTTGCCTTTTGACTTGTAAAAAATTCTTCATATATGAAAAATTTGATGTGTCAAAGCATTTTTCTTTCAATTGTCTTCATAGTGCAATTTCAATTTGGGCGAAATCTATCATGAAATTATCAAAGGCAGAATAAACATTTACCGACCATAGAGATTTTAGGGATTTAAACATGGAGAATGAGTAAAATTGACTAACGAAAATATTTCCTGAATTTTAACATACTTTTTAAGCATTTGTAATTCACAACTCTTTATGACCGATTGACCTAATCGAATTTAAACTTTTCGTTTAACACGAGTTGTTATTTAGATTTGTTGCGCCAGGTGCGTTAGGCAATTTTGCCGGTATTTATTTGAAATATTAGCCAATCGGCTATTTATGGGAGAGTCATCCATGACGAATGATCTTTCGGTCTACGGTGGGAGACAAAACTCCATTCTCATTCCCAGCTGAGTGCTTTCATAACTCAGTGGTAGAGCATTGCATATTGTCCTCTTTAAGAGTTACCGTTGTGGGAGTTACCCTCAAGGATTTGTTTCTCTCAAGGAGAAGGACTACGGCCTTTACTTCATTTTGAAGATTTGGCGATTTCATGTTTTGAGGGAGTACAATTAACTCAATTGTTGTCCTCCGCATTTTGGGCTCGGGATGGACATCGAACCTAGCGAGTGAGTTAGCAGAGATTGAATGGAGGCATTTGGCATCTTTAGTTCGGGAATAACATCGAACCTAGCAGACGAACTTATTAAGGAGAAGTATTTTCGCATTTTGGGCTCGGGATGAACATCGTGCCTATCAAAGGGACTTATTTCATAAGCGAATGTGTTTCAATTTTAGCATTTTCGATTGTGTCAAGCCTGGCGAATGAAATAAGAATGACTGATCGTATTTTTGGTTCGGAATAGACATCGAACCTATTGAATAGTCATCATCAAATTTCGATCGGACTTACTTCGGTCGGAAGTAGGGATTTTTCTTCGAATGGAGCCAAACAGATATCCTACAAATAGACATTTAAACCTAACAAACAAAGAAATGAAAACATACCTTTTTTTCCAAAGATGGAGAAAAAATGGAGGATATTTTCTTTATTGAATGTTAATTTATACATGATTACACTCAGTATACGATATTCTGGCCTCCGGAGGTGTCCGACCTTGCAAGGGTCCTGAACCTACAGGTATTGGAGCTGAGGACATTTGATACTTCATAGGGGGCCTTCCTAGTTTGGCATGAGCTTCCCATTTTTGGCATTTCCTGCGCCTATATCTATTTTTCCGAGCACAAGAGTAATCATATTAAAGGCTCTTGCCTTTTTGAGTTGCGTCTTTTAGCGACTTTTTGTTTGTAAGCAGCGATCGTGACATGAGTATTTTTTTCCTCTTACTTCTATTAAATCTGAATGTTGGCATGACCCGTTTGGAATGGAAGGTAAACTGATAGGGCAAGAGACCAATTTCTTCAGGTATCATTTCCTCGAAGTAGTGAATAAGAGATGGTGGCATTTCATGGAGGCTGGCTCTTAGAGGGGTCTTGTAAGACGTTTTCGCTAGTCGTTGAGTCCAGTCATCCATTTGGCCTCACTAAACCGTTTCTTTAAGCCTTCCAAGAGTATTTATTGGAGGCTGGGCTCATCCGATCGCTCCGTGAACGGATGATGAAGGCAATACTTAAAGCTGGAGTTGAGGTTTGGGGATTGAGATTGAGATGTCGAATTGCTCACTATTATCTGCAATAAAAATAAAGGGTAAGCCATACCTATAAATGACGTTCCTTCATACGAAGTTTTTGCTAGGGGTTCTGTCTCAGTCCATTTGGGGAAGTGATCCATGGTGATAAGGAGAAAATTCTGCCAGGATACTTCGATCGGGAGCATGACTTTTGCCTGATCGGCATATAAGCCGAATCCTTATATTAGGGTCGAATCTGGTGGTGTCTTCCGTCATTCAGGCAAAAAATGCCCGATGAGTCACCAAAACTTGAATGAAAGCCTTCTCGACCTCCTTACCCGTGCCAGATGTCTATTTGAATGCTTTTCCCTTTTGCAAGTGTCTTTGTCTTGATTTCTTTCGCAGGATCTATTTTTTGCCCCTGCACCTGTAAGGATCATCCTACCATCATGATACGGATCATCCTACCATCATGATACGGATCATCCTACCATTATGGCCTCTTTTTGGTGCTTTATTGTGGCGACATATGCTTCTCTGGATGCCTTTTGATCACCCCTTAGGATAATGACTCCTCCCTTGGTTGGGATCTTTATCACCATGTATCGAATGCTGGTGATAGGTCTAGTTTGATAGAGTAAAGGCCTGCCAAAAATGGCATTATAGACAAAAGTTATATCAATAACCATAAAAGTTACCTTGCAGGTGTAGACGGGAGCCTCCTGCCCGAGTTCGACTAAAAACTCGGTAGCATTGCCAAGTCCTATCAGTGGTGTGGCATTTGGCTTAAGTTCTCCGATCAACAGACTCATGGCTTTATAAGCTTGGAGGGTAAGTATATTTACTGCACTTCCATCATCCACCAATATCCTCCTCACATTAAAGTTGTTGATTCGTGCCCTGATGACAAAGGCATCTTCATGAGGAAATAATACATCTTGTGCATCCTCATTGGATATGGTGACTGGGACTGACTGTTCGAATGTTTGGGCGATATAGATACCTTTGCCCTTTCTTTTTCTAGAGAGATCCTTTCCGTAAGATAACCCACTAGTGATCATATTTATAACATCGACATATGGTTGATGTGGATCTGCATTCTTTGGCTTTCTCCGCTCATCATTGTCGGAATCATCTTTCTTATAATCTGATTGTTTGCAAGGGCTGGCCCCTCAGGTCGGACCTACGAACCTTTTGAGGTACCCTTTTTGCAGGAGTCACTTGATTTCTTTTTTCAGTTGGTGACATTCATCGGTTGTATGGCTGACATCCCTATGGAATTTGCAGTACTTATTATGGTTGATGGTTCTTCTTCTTTTCTCATCCATCTTTTTCGGCTAGTTAACCTTTTGATTATTCTCCTTGATCCACATCAACACTTGTGGGGGATTGGTGTTGAGTGGGGTGAAAGTCTGAGCCTACTAACCAGTCCCCCGATCGGATCTTAATCGTTTTGCCTCCTTTCTTTTTCCCAAATTTCTTGAAGTGGAGGCTCTTTCAGGGCTCCTTGCAATCCGTTCGGATGGTGAAGCTCGGTTGAATGATCGTTCGTCAGAGTACTGCAACCTATCCATAATGCTGCTCCTTCAGCCTCGGCTGGACCTTAAGGTGTCATCCAGCTGAATGTGCTCCTTAGCTCTTTCCATTAAATCGAAAAAGCTGACGGGCGGCCTTGTTGTGATTGATTCAAATAATGGCCTATCGATGGTGCTATTGGCCAAGGTGGTGGATGCCATCTCTACGCTTACATTCCTCACCTCCGACATTGTGGCCTGAAATCTATCAACGTAATCTCGCAGACTTTCATCGGTCCTCTAATAGAGGTTGCACAGATTGTTCACAGACTTTGGCGCTCGTGTCTGTACGATGAACTGCATAATAAACAACTCCTTTAGTTAAAGGAAATATTTTGCAGGCAACCCTTTCGTCGTAGGTGTATACCTGCACTTTCGTTAGATATTCAGCAAGATGAGTAGCAGGGTCAGTTTTACCTGTATACCTATCCATTATTACGTCTTGCCATCTGGGAGGTAGCTCTGACTCTGTGATTTCCCTGCAAAACTGTGAGTCTGTGTTGCCGCAGGTGTTATCCTCAAACACTCCTTTTTTGGAGCCTGTCAAGCCAAGCTGCTTAAACTTCTGCTTGAACCATTTGTCCTCCCTGCTTATGGCAGCCGAGGTAAATTCATCTCGCCATCTCTTGTTGCGGCTGCGATTTGGCGTGCATATGAAAGATAAATCATCCCCAATGGACGAGGTGAAAGATCTACTAGGAATGTATGGGGAATCCCTGTTTGAGAACATCATGCCCTTTTCCTTGTCATGCCTGCCTGGGGTTCTGGCCCTCATCTTTCTACTATCATGAGCTCTTGGCTTGTTGATGGAAATCCCCTTGTTCCTTCTTTTTTCCGAAATCTTTGGCCATAAAATTAGTTTCATGGCTTTTTTTATAAGTTCTGGGAATTTTTTTCTTTTTCAAAGTTTGGACTATGCTTTAGTGAAGTCATTAAGAATGATGCGCATGTCCTTGATGGTAATAGGGGTATCTTCCGGTTGTCGTATAACTATATTGTTGAATTCTGAGAAGAAGTTGCCCCTAATAGGGGATTTGGAAGACCCCTCTCTCCTTTCTGAGGGCCTGGATCTGCCCTGAATGTGGTGATTGTACTCTTCTGGAGTTTCATGTTCATTAGATCTTGAACCTGCCATTTTCTCTCAACGAGAGCACCAAATGGTAAAACAGATTTTAGCTTTACCTATAAGAAGGAGAGTTGGCAGTTGAAGATCCGATTGAATGGAAGGACCTACAAAATGGAGTGTTCGGTCAGATCCGAGCGTTAGTACTCCGAAGTTTAAGATAGTAGCTTTTAGAGAAATAATGCTTAGAGAGAGAAAGTCTCAGATGTTCAATACCTGGAGTCATCATATTTTAGGCTATTTATAGGAGTTCTTTGAAGGGGTACTTGAGTATATTGGGGAGTGATAACCGGTAGTCAGAGTAGGTGAGTGACGATGTGATAGGAAGTAGGTAGAGAGTATGGGTATTGGTTTGTGTCGGTGAACTGACTGGACATGCTGTCCCATCAGTTCGATTGGACGTTATGCTTTCCTGTACTGTCTTTCAGCTCACTCTTGATCTTTTTGTTACTGGCCTTGGATCCTGTCAAATGTTGTTGAACCATATTGATTAGGTCTTTGAGAATGTATTTTTCATAGTTATCAGGAAATAAATCAATTAGTAACTTTTTCCTTATATATCCGGATTTTCCAATTAGAAAACCAATTAATTTGGAACTTTTTCCATATATGTCCAGATTCTTCCCATTAGAAAATCAATTAATTAGGAACTCTTTCCTTATTTAGAGAGATTTGATTTCCTTTCCATATTTAGAGTCATGACGTATCCGGACTCTATCATTTACTTACCATTTTAATTCTTGCAAATTAAATTTTTTATTGATATGAACTGGATTATAGTAAATCAGTAGCTTTCAATTATCAAAATTTATGGTAAAGAATTACCAAAATTTGTGGTAAAGATTTCATCGTACTAATAATATGTAATATATAAATAGAAAAGAGAAAATAATATATAGATCGAAAATATACAATAGAGAGAAACTAGTATAATTTTTTATTGTTATTGTTTGTTTTAAATAACTTAAAATGAATATATTTATAGATAAAAATACCCGTGAATAAATTTGTAATAAAGTGTTATTGGGAATATAATTTTAGTAATCTAGAATCTAACTAAAATAAAAATACTCATGTATAATAGAAATACTTTACAACAAAATTAAATATATTAATTTTTTTATTAATTATGATAATGTTTTGAAATTCGGGTTGATTTGACTGGTCGAACCATAACTTGATAAGCAAATAGGTTCGATCCAACATAAGAATCGGAACAATCAAAAACTCGATTTGGACTGAAAAATATCGAATTGGACTAGAACTCGTTGAATCAGCTCGGAATCCTATTCAATGTAAAAACTATGCGTTTTCCTCAACAACCGATGTCGATCTTCCTTTGTTGGCCACCGGTCAG
Source organism: Excoecaria agallocha (assembly GCA_037975025.1). Classification (NCBI taxonomy): domain Eukaryota; kingdom Viridiplantae; phylum Streptophyta; class Magnoliopsida; order Malpighiales; family Euphorbiaceae; genus Excoecaria; species Excoecaria agallocha. The sequence goes on along the minus strand of CM075807.1, from coordinate 35,754,032 downwards.
CAACTCTAACTAAGAAACACCGCCGATGGAAAGAGAAAAATGACTCCAAGGAAGAATGTTGCTGCTGTTGGAGGAGAAATAAAAGAAGAAGAAGCAGCAGCAGCAGCAGCAAATGGAAACAGAAAAGCAATGCCGGAGGTAGGTGGTCAACTGTAGAGACGATGGAAACAAAATGGGGCGTAAGAAGAAGAAGATCTTGCCTGAAAATGCTGGCTTTCGGTGAAGAAACGGTAGTGGCGTGTGGTGGCGTCGAAGAGAGAGAAGAACCCCAATCACAATTTCTAGAATGAAGGAGAATGCTGCGTTTTGGGCAGCCTTGTGGTCCAAAAACGACGACATGTTTGAGAGGGGAGGGGCCGATTTATGCAAAATTTCAATTTAGTCCCTCCTTTCCTACTTCTTCAATTTTCTAATAGTTTAGGGGTTAATTTAATGTACCCAATTAATTAATTTTCCTCTTTTAGGACCTTTTTTTTTTGCCAAACAAAATTATGAATGCTCCCTTAATTTTATTTAACTTGTCATTCTCATAACTTATATTAGCCTAGTATCTAAATAAATAATTTATTGGATATTGTAAATAACCAGTTTACTTATTAGTTTGCATTTTCATATTTTTTTACTTATGTTTGCCGTTGTTATTTATTACTAATCTTTCTGCATACAAAGCGAAGAAAAGAAAACACATATACATCACCATGTTAAATAAAATTATTTAAATGTTTATTTTTAACATTATGTAAACTTATTTAAATATTCACTATTTATATTTTATATTTACTGGCTTAAAATTAATATTTTTATATTAATATTTAATAATTAAAAAATTTTTTAATATATTTTTATATATGATATTTTTAATTTTTTATAAATAATTATATTTAAAAAAATAATAAAAATTTCAAATTAATTTGATCGAATTAATTAACCTATAATACAGTTGGCAGATTCAATCGACATCCGGATTGAATTTCAAAATATTGGTGCGGGTTTAAATAAGTGGATTGCACTAAAATTTTAGAAAAGAATGTAAATTTATATTTATTATAAAATTGAGCAGCAAGGCTGCTAAAAGTAGAGTGATTGAACAAAATCTCGAAACTGATGGATACTGATGGATTAGTATCGAGTGGGCAAAAGAGCACCAACACGTGGATTAATCTACCCCTCATAAACAATACTATGGACCCCACTCTCTCTCTGTTCCTCTTTCCCCATCGCTCTCAGATCCTAATTGCTCTGCCTTCAACAGCACAAAGCCAAATTGCCAATCTCATCGAACGAGAATTACACTCTAATGGCGGAGTTCTCTACGGGGCCAGTTGTACCCGCCGTCAATTCGGAGCCCAAACGATCTCCCCCCGCCGCCGCCGAGCCTACCTCTCGGGCGGTGGAGGAGGAGGAGGAATCTGGATTATCGGAGTTGGATAAGGATTTCCTTTGTCCGATTTGCATGCAAATTATTAAAGACGCGTTTCTCACCTCTTGTGGCCATAGTTTTTGCTACATGTGTATTATTACTCATCTCCGTCATAAGAGCGATTGCCCTTGCTGTGGCCATTACCTCACTAGCAATCAGCTCTTCCCTAATTTCTTGCTCCAGAAGGTTTGATCGGATTTTTCTTTTCCCTTCTCTTAAGATTTTCATATGCAGTATCAATTGAACGAAATTTGGATGATAACATTGATTGTGGAAGTTGATAATTTGAAGTGTAATTTGTATTTTGAAACGATTTACTTGGAAATGCAGCTTATTGTTATACGGTTTCTCTGTACCACATTTGTAGCTATTGAAGAAGGCTTCTGCTCGTCAAATATCAAAAAATGCGTCTCCAGTTGAGCAATTTCAACAAGCGTTAAAGCAGGTCGGTTCTTGCAATGCTAATTATTATTCCATTATTCTTTAGTTTTTGGTGCTCCACCAGTCAGGTAGCAGTTTAAAATTTCAAATTTTTTTCTCTGATATGGACATCTAATATACTTTATAAAGAAGGTTTTTACTTAGTTGCTTTGTGGTAGAGTGATTATGAGATTTTTGTGCTTTTCACCAGAGGTCTTTGAATCGAATGCTTGTAGGTGATTCTTTGATTATGACTTCAAACGGAATTTAATTGTGAAGCTTATGCTCATCAAAATTTCTATAGTTATAAATTCAATTTGTATGGTTGGTTGATTTTCCTCTCTTTAGTTCCAAGCATATTGCTCAACATATTGTTTAAATGAAGCTAGTGACGTGATCTTGTGCATTGCTGTACATAGATTGGTTTATCTGTTAACACTTTTAATGTGACACATCCTTGTGATCCTTAGTCAGGGTTTTGAAATTTCAATCAAGGAGCTGGAGGCCCTCATGTCCCAGCTTGCAGAGAAGAAGAGAAAAATGGAACAGGAAGAAGCAGAGAGAAATATGCAAATATTGCTAGACTTTTTGCAGTACTTGCATAAGCAAAAAGTTGACGAATTGAATGAGGTAAGGTGTCATGCATTTGAAGGAATTCTGCCATTTCTCTTCTGAATAAATAAGTGTTTGTCTATTAAATCCTCTGGTTTGGGTCTGGCCGCTTAAAAATAATAGCTTCTGGTCTTGCTTTTCCATTTCTGTACTGTTGATTTCAATTGTCTTTGATGTGGTTGTAAATTGCAATATCAATTATAAGGATTGCATTAATTGGTGAAAATTGATGATGTCTCATTTCTTTTTTAGGTACGTACTGATCTACGGTATATCAAGGAGGATATAGATGCTGTAGAGAGACATAGAATTGAGTTATATCATGCTAGGGACAGATATTCTGTAACAATGATGATGCTGGAAGATGATTCCAATGGAAGAAAACCATGGCCTTCAACAGTGGAGAAGAGCAGTAGTGGTGTGGTCAGCAGTTCCCTTAATGCAAGAGGGATGACTGCAGGGAATCTTCCAACCAAGAAAATGGTTGGAAGGGCTCAAGTAAGCTCCCATGGATTTCAGAGAAAGGATCTTTTAAGTGCGTCTGATTCACAATATAGTCAGTCAGGACTATCTGTAGTGAGGAAAAAGCGGGTCCACGCGCAGGTTAGTTCTTCTGGGAATTTTCATCTGTAACTTGAGATTTAAGTTTCAATTCTGTCTGAATTTGAAGAAGGCTGTTGCTTGTGTTGGGGGGATTGGGTGGGTGAAGCTTATGGTCTGATTTTGTTTGAAATGTGTACTAACAGCATTCTGGCTGACTTTTGATTTTACCTGCCACTGGTTTGCACTTCTGTAGGCAATGCAAATTTCAGGATTCACATTGAGGAACCATTCTCTCTCTCTTTCTCTCTCTCTCTCTCTCTCTCCTCCTCCCTCCCTCCTTTTTTTGTTATTATTTTTAGCAATGAGGAACCATTATGTTGGGAATGCAAATTTCAGGAATATACATTGAGGAACAATTCTTCATATATATTGTTAGAAAATCAGTAGATTTAGATTTATTGTACGGCCATATTAATTATATGTTGCCTAGGTGAATGTATGATATATATAAAATTATATAACCAGCAGCTAGATCCTTTCTATTTTCTCTCTCAATGTATATTGAATCTCATGTTTCCTGTGACTGCAGTTCAATTACCTACAAGAGTGTTACCTGCAAAAGCGTCGTCAGATGGCAAATCAACCTCAAAACTATCAAGAAAGGGATAAGAATGTCATACAAAGACAAGGCTATAACTTAGGCCTTGCAGATTTTCAATCTGTCTTGAGTACATTCACTCAATACAGGTGCAATTATCAGCATTTGTACCTTGTGGCATTTTTTTTTTGGCTCATTATGTTTTTATTGCAATTCACTTATCTGTATTCATCATTCCATTTTATTGTTCTCAACCAGTCGGTTAAGGGTCATTGCTGAACTCAGGCATGGGGATATATTCCACTCAGCCAATATAGTGTCAAGGTGAGTTGACTTTACTTAACATGATAGAAAATTCTTATCATTGGGTAGATTTTAGATGAAGTATTTACTTCTTTTTTCCATGAGGAAGTGACGTTTGAACACTTAAAAATATTTCTAATTCGAAATCCATATTGAAGATAATATCAGTTGCGAGAAAATTTTAAGATGATAAGTGGCTCTCCCTCTCAAGTAGTAGCATTTGTCACCATTTTTGTTAGTCTAATACATAGGCCTAGTTTAATTGGTCTACCAATGCCTTTTGAGGGTGTGGAGAGTGGGAAGTTTCCTGGTTGAGGGTTATCCCTGTTGTATAGGCCAAGGCCTGTAGCAATGCTATTGAACCAAAATAAAATACATTAATATTTCGAGTAACTTAAGCCACACCAAAGCTGAAGAACTCTGTTTCACCCATCAAATTAGTTAGTGTTCCCCGCCTTACAATTCTCTCTCTGCTTGAGGGTGGCTAAACTGAAATTTTGGCAAAATCTCTGCCTGAACATAGTTTTTATAATTTGAGCTACCTGGACTAAGAGTTTGCTAACCTGGTGTGTGGTTTATGAATAGGGTGCTATATTTTTCATTCTCATTATTTCTCTCTTTGGCTGTCTTGAGATTTGATAAGCAAAGAATACTAAAAAGTGGATGACCTGCTTTTTTTATGAAAGAAAGAGGTTTTGTAGATTGCATCAACTCTGCTGGTTGAATTAGTGCATAGGGTCAATCCTGTTGTTCATGACCCTCCATTTTTCTCCCACCAAAAATGATAAAGTAATACCATAAATGGATAATTTCCCAATGGGTCGTTCTTATGCCTGTGACTTGTTTTTCTGAAGCAGTTAAATCTGCTCAAACTCATGAACTGGTCATGTTAAATTGCAGCATAGAATTTGACCGTGATGATGAACTGTTTGCTACGGCTGGAGTTTCGAGGCGAATCAAAGTTTTTGACTTTTCCATGGTAAATTCTTAATGTCAGGTCCCTTTTTAACATTCTTTTTCTGTTGCACTTATAATGCTTGATATATGAGAGTTAAAGATCCTCTGACAAAATTATTCATACATTTGTATGGTTTGCAAATTTAAGTCAATCCTTTTGATTTTATCAAATTTTGCCCCATTGTAGCTTTTAACTCATGCTAGGTGGAGATAATTTAATCAGCCAATATTTATTAACATTTTGATGAATCCATAATTTATTCATTGTTTGAATTTTCAACCCATCAATGAATTTTGTGAATATAAAAACTTTAATATTGCCCCCTAACTGTTATGCATATGCTAAAATTGAAACAGATTTGGAGGATTGATGTATAAATTAAATAAAATCGGAAAGATTGGCTAAAATTGTTAGCAATGCAAAATTTTGAATTCGTTTTTCAGTTCGCTAGATTTAAATTATGTTAAAGATTGCAACTGAGGGATCATTGAATTGGTCTTTTTCTTGTCAGTTGCTCAAAATTCTTTGATTTCATATAGATTCTAGGAAGGATTTGTGAGGATTTGTAATATATTTGTAGCTAATTGAACCACTTTTATACCCTTGGGATGTATGTAATCCCAAAACAATGAGAATGATTCTCCTACCTTTCGGTATGTTTGTACAGACTTATAGAAGGATGATTCTATTTGCTGCAATTAAATTTGTGTTTGCATGTCAGTGATGTAAGAAGAGAACATAGTGCATATGCCTTGCTCATTGGATTTTTTGCAAAAAAGAATTTTCTGGTCCAATTGCTATGACTTTCTGCTCTTTGCCAATCTTACTTGCCAGGTCCTAAATGACCCTGCAGAAGAGCACTGCCCTGTTGTGGAGATGTCAACACGTTCTAAACTTAGCTGCTTGAGTTGGAACAAGTTTGCAAAAAATCAGATAGCTAGTAGTGATTATGAAGGAATAGTAACTGTTTGGGATGTGACAACTAGGCAGGTATTTATATCTATAATTATTCCTTTGCATTTTGTATAAGTGAAATTCAATTCTCCTTTTGGGTATTTCATCACACTTTGTGATAAAATTTATACATGAACCTTATTGCAGAGTGTGATGGAATATGAAGAGCATGAAAAACGTGCATGGAGTGTTGATTTTTCTCGCACAGAGCCCTCAATGCTTGTATCTGGTAGTGATGACTGTAAGGTATGGTAAAACTCATTACATTGACGCAGACTTTCTTATATGTCCAAAAATGACTTGTCTTATAGTACCTAAAAAAAGAGTTTTCTATCTGATTCATATTACAGAACAAGGCAAAAAGAGTGTTTTATGTGCTTTTTCTCTTTTCTAAGTCTATATCGCTAAAAAATGTGCATGGTTTGTCGATTTTATCACACAGAACCCTTGATGATTGTATCTGGTAGTGATGATTCTAAGCTATGCTAAAACTCATTTGTATCATTGACTGTGTCTTTCTTGTGTATTCAAGAATGACTGTTGAGTTTGATTCATATTGAGAGAATGAGGCAATAAGAAAGTGTTTTATGTGCTTTTGTTTCTTACAAGTATATACTTTTAGAATTCTCTGTTGGCTTTTGGACTATGGTTGGCCTTCTTATGCTTGCGCTTTAGGGGTTTCACTTAAAGAAAGGGAGGAGAAAAAAATGTGAATAGCCTGTTTCTATTCAATATGTGGATCAGTCAACTTTAAAATAACTGTTTTTGTCTTTGCTGTATTTAAATAACCAGGTCAAAGTTTGGTGCACAAATCAGGAAGCTAGCGTGCTCAACATTGACATGAAAGCAAATATTTGTTGTGTCAAGTATAATCCTGGATCTAGCAATTATATTGCGGTATGCTCCTCTTGATTGTTATACAGATATGACATGTGGCTAAAAGTTGTTGCTGTGTGATGGCAATCCAGCTTAATTCTCAGTCCGCTATTGGGTAGAAATTGATTAATTAATGTTCTATTTCTGAGAATTCCATAGTTAGGTCTGATGCTCCAAGCATGTGTTATGCATGGAAGCAAAAATGTATTGCTTGTTGACATACATTTGGGTTTACTTTGGGGTTTGGGAATCAGCAGCTGAAATGTTTTCCCTGGATCTGAGTGCAAGTGATAATGGAGTGGGATTGAATGGCCATAGGTCTAGATCTCAAGTAGAAATAGCATGTGTGGTGTCATATGGAAAGGAAAGATTGCTTCAACCTGCTGCATATAGTGCAAATTTTTTCAGTATATTTTATCAATCATTATGTGGCCTGGCCCAATAGCATCTGCCTGCATTTGATTTAACACATGTATCCTTAAAGGTAGAAACTCTTGTGACTTTTCTGCAGGTTGGTTCAGCAGACCACCATATTCACTATTATGACTTGAGAAACATCAACCATCCACTGCATGTGTTCAGCGGGCATAGGAAAGCTGTTTCATATGTGAAATTCTTGTCTGACAGTGAGCTTGCTTCGGCATCTACGGACAGTGCATTAAGACTGTGGGATGTGAAGGAGAATCAGCCAGTAAGTAATATTTTTGTCGAAGAAAATTGGATGCATGCATATATAATCTTTGCTTTATGATTGAAATTATGCTTTAGCACCAACTAGCATTAAGAACTCTTGGAGTTTGCATAATCGAATACCATAGAAGAAGAATTTGATTTCCCGAATTTTGATGTAAAAATTATCAAATAGTAGATGGAAAATATGGATATCCATTTAGTGAAAGTAATTCAATTGTCCAAGAAAAAGTTGAATGTCAAGTTTCTGAATTTTTCATTCACTGGTGGAAACAGTCCTTGTGGAATTAATGCAATATAAGTTGCTGCTTGAAATTAGGAATAAGATTGTTAAGAAGATTGTGGGGTTTTATTCATTTACTGCATATGGTCAAATGCAAGGATTCAACATATCTATCCAAGTGTGATGTGTTCCTAACACTCTCCAACACTGAGATTGCCCTTTAAAAAAAAAAAGGAAAAAAGAAAACTATCGCTACTTGTGGTAGTTAATCCATAGTTTGCTCATTTCTATCAACTCTTTGATGGGTAATTAATCCATTTGGAAGAAGATAGTTAAACATTCGCTCACTTTTTCTGTCATGTTTACAGGTTCGTACCTTTAGAGGGCACACAAATGAGAAAAATTTTGTGGGTCTCTCGGTAAACCGTGAATACATTGCATGTGGCAGTGAAACAAACGAAGTTTTTGCCTACCACAAGGTTAGCTATGTGTAGAATATTAATATCTGTACAATATTTTTTCTTCTCTCTCCAAAAGTCCAATCAAATGAAGCATTAGAATTTTACTTTGCAGGAAATTTCCAAACCTGTTACATGGCATAGATTTGGTTCGCATGAAACGGAAGATACCGATGAAGATGCTGTATCTTACTTCATTAGTGCTGTATGCTGGAAGAGTGATAGTCCTACAATGTTAACTGCTAATAGTCAGGGAACAATTAAAGTGTTGGTTCTTGCAGCTTAAGTAAATTACAAAGGGGTGAAGAAACAAGGAAGAAAGAAAGAAATATTGATGGATTAAAATTAGAATCTGTATATCGACTATGGCGATTGGTTAAATCTTGTATATATCATTGGAGCTGTACCTGGGTGATTCTGAAGCCTGTGGTACTGCAATTCGTCCTTTTTTTGACAACGAAAATGTACAAGCTTTGACAACAGAATGTAGATGTTAGATTTCGATTGTAGCAAAGTCAATACTCTCTACAAAAGCAAAATGCTTCATCTTTTTAACGTAGACTTGAATATATATATTTCAGCCCAGGTTAGACCTATATGTTCATGTAGATGTTAGATTTCGATTGTAGCAAAGTCAATACTCTCTACAAAAGCAAAATGCTTCATCTTTTTAACGTAGACTTGAATATATATATTTCAGCCCAGGTGATTAAGTTTATCTTTGGGTAGTGGAGGTCCACGTTCTCTCTAAGGCTGTTTGTTATATAGCCTGAAGCACACTGAAAATGAGTTGAAACTGTTATAGTGCAACTTCATCCGCTCAGAGATTTTATAGATATAAAGAAACAATTTGCTAAAACTTTTTTTTTACAATGGATGTCCTTCGGTTTATTCATTTTACCCTAGAAAAATTAAAAAAAGTTTATGACAGGAAAGGCTACGTAAGAAAAATGCAAAAGAAAAAAAATAAAATAAGTCAAATGGACGGTTGGAATAAAATAAGATGTGTACGAGTATAAACTGTATGTGTATGCTTATCTGAATTGTTTGATTGGATATGTATACGTAATTTGGTGATTTATATGTGAAAAAAGATTTAGAAACAAATTTTTTATTTTCAAAAAGTTTAACATCTTGGCACCTTATTCCAAAAACATAGTACCAGTTTTATTACTTTCACTAAAGAATATGATTACTGGCTCGTATCACATGACATGCATTGGCTGGTGCAAACTATCAGAACCGTAAAACAATTTAATTATTTTGTGTATGGTGACTGCTAATATTTGCCATGCTCATATCAGAAGCAAAACCTTCTCTTTTTGTGATCTCTGGAGCTGCAGATTATTATGTCTTACACATTGCTTGAAGGTTTCTTTTTATATAAAATTATTGTAAAATAAAAAGCAAAAGCTAGTCAATTAAGAACATTACAATGAAAACCCCTTTTCCCTTTATTCTGTCATTTTCCCTTCTCATACATAATGTTCATTATATTATTCTATGAAATACAAAGCACAAACTATATAATCAATATTTCAAAAATATCTATACATATGCATTGAGTGGGCTCTTAGATAAACAATTAAAAGTGAAATTTAATAAGAGGAAAAAAAATTGCTACAGAGAACATTCCTAATCCTCTTATAAAATTGGGATTAGTTAAGGAAAAAAAAAACAACTTAACTTCCACAATAAATATTTACTTTTAAATGAATACAATGACGATTCAAATATAACTATGACTTTCTTGGACTTGCAAGGTCAAGAAAATCTGAATCGTCTATGTGGAATTGAAAGAAAAATAAAAAAAATATAAGAAGAATAAGCTCAGGAGAGATATTGCCATGCCCACTAAAACATGATATAACTGATTAGGTTTAGTTGATGAAAGAAAGCAAGATCAAGCATGGCTACAAACAAAAAGCGAAGAAAGCAGAGAGCAGAGAATGAGAGATTTGGCATGAGGATGAAGATGAAAGATGAGAAAGAATTAATTAATTTCATGTGAACGATAGTTATATATGTGTGTATATATAAGCCTAGCAAAGAGTGGTGTTTTTGGGCATGAAATAAAGCATGATTATTAAAACCGGACCGTCCGGTTGAACTGCAAACCAGCAGACCAACCAATTGGTTCAACTGCACAAAACCGGATTGAACGGGAAAAAATCAAATTTAACCAAAAAACTGAAAAACCGGATAAAACCGAGTTTTTGGTTGAAAATTGTAAAAAATTATATTTTTTTGTATTTTTTCACCCTCATATATATATATATATATATATATATATATTTATTTATTTATTTATTATTTTTTTATTTGAAAAAATTAGTATTTTAAATTCTAAATATGTCACTTTATAATTTAATATACTTATTATATATTTGGTTCATTGTAATCAAATATTTATGTGTATATATATATTAAATTTTTATTATTTATTTATTTAAAAAAATAGTATTTTAAAGTTTAAAATATCACTTAATAATTTAATATACTTATTATCTATTTGGTTCATTGTAATTATATATATATATATATATATATATATATATATATATATATATATATATATAATTTTCATAATTTATTTCTTTGAAAAAATAAGTATTTTAAATTCTAAAAATATCACTTAATAATTTAATATACTTTTTATTTATTTAAATTTATTGCAATTAAATATAATTATACTTATATATGCAAGGTTAATATTTTCTGTGTTTGCTGTATTAGTACTCCATATAAAAAGAAATTTTTTTTTTCATAATATGATTGTATTTTTATGTTTCTAATATATAATATTCAAAAATTCATAATTAATTATTTATAATAATAAAATTTAAATTATATTTTGTAACTTATTATTAGGATATTTGTGATATATATTAATATTTGATGGTTATTTTTTTAATTTTTATACAATAGTATTTATAAAATTATAATAATTTATAATATTTTAAAAATAAAAAAAACTCGATTAAATTTAGTTGAACCGATCGAACCACGAACCTCCAATATTATTAATTTTTTATCTGATCCGATTTTAATAACATTGAAATAAAGCCTAAGAAGGTAAGGGGTACAATTGGGTGTTTCAAAAACAGATTGGATTGATATGTCATTTTTCACAAAGAGGGAAGAGACAGTATGAATAATTGCATCTTCAATTTGTTCTTATATGCCAAAAGTCAAATCAGATTTTCCTTTGCCTTTCATATGCTATTAATTTTCAGTTATTAAAATCATTTTTTTAAATTTAACTTTTTCTTATAATTATTAACATCCGCTTTCCATGATATTTATAACTTTTTAGTGTTTATATTTTGGATAGGGTTACTTATTTATTTGGTATAATAATAATAACTTATTTATTTGGTATAATAATTATAATAATAATAATAATAATAATAGAGAAAGAAATTAGTCTTAAAAAAACATTATAATTAGTTTCAACTACCCATCCCGCGAATTTAATTTATACCACTCAATAAATAAAACTCAGACGCAAAAATCCGATATACGAAAAAATATATGAACAGCAGAAACTGCTTCTGCTTGTGAAAACAGCTCTATTATGCCTTATGTCAGTGGTCCCCCGTTATTCCAACCCTTATATGTATATGCCCCATTATTATTTTCAGTACTACATAAAATTAAATTATTATCTATTTTTTTCTTCTAATTTCAACTTCATCATTTATAGTACTTTTCCGTCTTAATACTAAAAGAGTCATATCTTATTTGGGAAGTTAATTTATTTTTTCTTATTTGGGAAGGTTGATATTTATAAAGTAATATAATGTACAATTAAGCATGCAGAATGAATATAATTTCGAATTAACCAGATAAGTGCATACCAAATAAATTATAAAAAAAATTAAAATATAATGGCAAATATAATAATAATTGATAATAAAATTGGAAAGTGTATTAAAAAGGATTGTAATTTTATATGCCGATACATGGAGTGTTGTGGACATTAAAAATGAGGCATTGGCCATTATAATTATAATTGTAATTATAAATATAAAAATGTGTGCAAAGCAATTACTACCAGCCATTCCTAATGAGGCAAAAGGTGTGTAATATAAACCAATCCAAAAGAAACCTTATGTGTGTGTGTTTTGAATTGATTGCAGAAAGGAAAGAAAGAGAAATAACATAAACAGAACCCTAGGAGTTTAGCCACAGAAAGCATCTGTTTTATTTTCTTACAACTTCTACTCTTATTTGACTCTTCCTTTTGTCTATTTCTTTCATTTTTCCATTTTCATACAAAACAAACCCTAATTCTCATGTCTTTTGTAATTATTATTCACTGCTCCCTTCTGCATTGTCTAGTCAATCTCACTTCTCCCTCTTCATTTTATTTAAATTTCCTACTTTCTTAATTATAGTTATAACTATTTTAATAATTTTAAATAATGTAATTCACATTTTTTTTTACCTTTTTTTCATTATTTCTGCTTTAAAAAAGAAATTATTAGATGCCATATCAGTGTAAGTTGACTAAATTTTGATGGGATTCAATTCTGTATTATTTTGAAGTACAACTATAATTGAAAATGTATGTGAAGAAAAAATAAATAAACTGTGCCAAAAATGAAAAATTATGTAAAATTTGAAGATGATTTTTGTTTTTAATTAGCTTCCTAATAATAATAATAACAACAAGGTTATTATGTGTTAATTTAACAGTGTCTGAAAAAGTCGGGAGTTGGTCCAGTGAATGTTTGGCATGGTGAATCAAATTGCCAAATATGTTAAGATATCTGAGAAACTGAAGGGCAGTGGGCATATGGACTGTACTGTTTATTACTCGGTACTGACATTTTATTAATTAAGAGTCATCATTAAGTGTTTGCGTCATATTATGTCAACTAATTAATATGGGTGGGGACCTTATTTCTTTCTTTTTTGTTTTTTAATATATATATATATATATATATATATACACACACACACTTAACAAATACTTTGATTTTCTTGTAAAAATCAGCCAAGGTGATTTGCCCTTCGTGCCCAGGCAACTATGCAGGTTTGTGCATATGTATATTATACTATTTGATATATGTTGCTACTCAGGAAAATACGTCATAATAAGAAAATTTGGGTTAATTTTACTTATAACTAAATTTATATTTAATAACACAAAAATAATTAAATAATTTTTTATTATAAATTTATCACTGAATTTAGTACTATTTTACAAAAAAATTATTATAATCGATTTCCGATAATGATCAATGTCAAAATACTGACGTAGCGTGATACACGTGAATCCGTATTTGTGGTCACATTATCAGCTGACGTGCAATATTGAGAAGTCATTTTTTCCTTACACATCAAAATGCCACATCAACGATCAATAAAAAATTGACACATGGCACAAATTTTCAAATCTGTGAAATATAATTTTTCAAATCTTAACCAATTCTTAAATATCAATGAACAAATATTATGTATGCTAATTTTCTAATTTGTCCAATTTGATATATAAAAATTATCAACCTGTTAAGACAAGGAAAAAAATTGCAAATTTGTGACAAGCACATAACCAGCACCACATATTAATGTAGTTAAATTTATACATCCTAAAGCACCTGTCAAAATATACATAAAGGCACATATAATCCAACATTCATAGCACCCAAAAAAAGGGACTTCGTACCCCTAAACTATTGCCTTAAACACCCTATACGGCGCCAAAAAATGCACCTGTAATGTAGCATTTACAACACCAAAAAAAGAGGAAATTTAACCCCCTAAAATACTGCCTTACAACACAGCAAGTGGCAAGTAATAAAAAATAAATATAGAATTCAAACCTAAGCTAGCATTAACATAATACAAGAAGACTTCATTTACCAGTACCCCTTCCTCTTGATGTCTTCTTCAAAGTATTCACTACATAATCTTGCAAATATCTTGAATTGACTTATCTCGCTCTTTTGGTAACTTTAGAGACTGCAAAAGCTCCTTCTACTTGGTCTGCTCTTCTTTTCCTTTGATTTGGTTGGTCTTCAATTTCGGTCACTTGGGATTGCACTTGAGATTCATTGATGACAACACTTTCCTATGTTGGTTAGTTATCCTGTAACATAGAAAATATAACAGACATTTACAACAGATAACAAAAAAAAAAAGATTGAAGCTAAATATTTAGCAAATAAAGTGGCAAGTAAGCAACTGTAAACAACACAAGATTAACATAAAAATTTACAAAATAACCTTACCAGCAGCTATTATGATAGAATTGGCTCCAAATATTTCATTATATACTTCATTGGTTTCCTATAGATTACAATGCATATAAGAGATTTCATGAACAAATCAAACAATAATTTATAAATGAAAGAAAAGTTCTTAAATTGGTTTTACTTACTTTCTCGTCTTGATTTAGTATTTCCTGGTTAGTTTGCATCTTATTGTTTTTTTTTCAACCCACTTAGAATGACCTCTTAAATTATGTCCACTTGTATGGCATATTGAACAAGTCATAGTTACATTTCCCTTTGTTGAAACCTTTTGCCTTCCATTTAATCTTCCATTCTGTCTTGCTTGCTTAATTTCTTCAGGTTCCTTTCTCCTATTCCTTGCTTTCCTCCCTCTTTTTCTCTTAACAGCAGGAGGAGGAATGATTTCACCGCCATCCTCAACTCTTGGCCAAAACTTTATTGGATTGGTTAGGTTGATAAAATAATCATACACCTTCATGAAAGGTTCCACATGGTAGTGCTGGTGAACATAATCCTCAAGATTTTCATTGTTGTGAATAATTGCAGATATTGCATGTACACAGGGCAATCCTATTAAATCCCACCTCTTATAAGTGCACTGTTATGCCTTTATATCCACTATGTACTTGCCTCTTGGATTGTGCACTTCCACCTTTGGATTTGCATTTACTGTATGACCACTTTCAATAATACCATTAGGGGTCACACTTGATTGACCTAGCTCCACATACTCTTTATGCCAACTCTTAACCAATTTAAAAATTTCTTCTTCCATTTTTTGCTCGACTCTATAATTCCAGCTAACCTTGCCTCTTCTAGAGATTTAGCCAACAAAACCTCAGTAGGTATTCTTTCAAAATACCTTTTCAATTCTTTGAAATAATATTCTTTTTTGTCTTTTGTTTCGGCTATAAAGCCATCTTTACTAGGCTGATGAATCACTACATTTGGATCATCATCGTCATTAAAATGGTTAACATACTAGGCTGATGAATCACTACATCTGGATCATCATTGTCATTAAAATGGTTAACATACTAGGCTAATGAATCACTACATCTGGATCATCATCATCATTAAAATGGTTAACAAAAATGTCAACCATCTTGTCTTTATCAACTTATACACACATTTCAAACACATTTGATTCAGTGTCTAAGGGTATCATACCATCTTCTAATAATATCTTGCAGAAAAACCTGACAAAGCCTTCACTTTTCACCTTTGGATACTGATGGAATATGACATGGTATGAATGTGATGATGGCACAGCGGAAAAACAAAAATTTTTATCATACATGCCGTATAATTCCATAACAAGAATCGAAACATGCAATTTTAGAGTTTTAAACTTACAACTTTAGATGCCTTTAAAACTTGATTTTGATGATGACCAGCAACCAAGAAGGATATGTCCACCTTAGATCTTCACCACCAATGCCAAGGAACAGCCTTTACGCCACTCCCTCTATTCTCACACACACACTTGCAAAGATGGCTTAAAATCAAGAGTGCTAGCTCTATGATTGTGTATTCGACAATGGGAATGATTTGAAGCCACAAGATCTGATCTTGTTCTTCCTTTAGATTACTGTTTCAGCCCGAGAACACAAGAGAACAAGAAAGATTTCTTTCCCCTTGAGTATTTCGGCCAAGAGAGAAAAATAGCAAAAAAAACATTCAAGTTATTCATTTAATTCATTAATATATATCACTAATTTAGGTCAAGTGTGAGTGCCGTAAATTAAGTGTTAATTTCAGCCTCCATCACTTCCTAATTAAGAGATATATCCTAATTTAAATTCCATTAGAATTTAAATTCAAATGGCATTAGTCATTTAATCAAAACAAACTTACTTATTTAAGGTAAAATAAGTTGCCGAATTCAACTAGTATTTTAGTTTGAATTTTGGCTACTTTAATTTCCTCTCAAGTATTATATTTTGATTAAATACAAATTAGGATTTAATACTCAATTAACTTAATTATACATAGATAATTAATCAATTGAAATTAAACCTAGCACATGCCAACAAATTTCTCTCGTGACCAACATATTTGCCTAAAACAGCTAGCTGTTTTAGGCAAAAAACTCGTTTCACATATTTGCCTAAAACAGCTAGCTGTTTTAGGCAAAATCGTGGCTTAACAGTTTTGCCTAAAACAGCTAGCTGTTTTAGGCAAAATCGTACCTTGACAGTTTTGCCTAAAACAGCTAGCTGTTTTAGGCAAAAAAACTGTTTTTACAGATTTGCCTAAAACAGCTAGCTGTTTTAGGCAAAAATCTGTTTACCCATTTTATGCATTAATTTGACTCATTTTATGCATTAATTTGACTTTAAATAAAAGTCCAAATTAATTCCCAATACACAATTTAAATATTTTAAGCCCAATGCTTTGTGTGCGATCCTATAGGTCCATTTAATGTTGGCAATGAATTAATAAATTAATTCAAAGGCTATATATATTCTCTAGCAAGATATTATAGCATTCCAAATTAAATGAAAATGCATATGGCATTTAGTGACCTAATGCAATTTTGCATAGTCCCTTACCCATAAATATCATAATTAATATAAGGCATGGAACCAGTCATCCTTATATATATTAATTCCTTTCTTGATATTCCAGTGACACTGAACTCTCAGATAAATAATGATTACTCATTATTTCATCTCGGTATGGCCATACACTTCTCAGTTCACTGATCAAGTGGCCGATGATATTTTCTCTCTTATTGAGAGGGGTAATCCCTTCACTTCTCTCATGCTCTCTAACATGAATTAATGCATACCCAATCATACCCGTACTTGTCACTCTGTTACGAGCACGTTAGGTGTATGTCAAAGTACACAGTAATTCATAAAGAGTTTCATAGAGATTTCAGGTCTAAGAACTCCGATACAAAACTTGCATATGAGAAACACTTATGACTTGTACCATGTAGTGTTCTCATGAGTGGATCTAATCCAGATACCGTGTTCTAAACATGTATCTATGATCTCTGATTGACACTCTTGTCCTTATGATCCGTAAGACAGAACTCAACTTATCAGAGAGAGCATACTAGTCTTAATTCATTTTTTATTCCCATAACAATGACTGACTAGGGATATTTAGAATGAAGTCTCATTTGTTTCAAGGTCTTACAACCATGTGCCTCACACATGATAACTTAAACTGAAACAACATTCTTGGATAGTTCTATCAATTGATATGCACAGGAATATAATAGATAAAACAAATGCCTCATTTTATTAATTTCAAGTGTTTCGTTACAATGCATTGGGGCTAGGGCTTACACTAACAATCTCCCACTAGCACTAGTCCCAATTGGGCATAGCCCTAAGACCGAACGCTCTCAAATGAGCTTCGTGCAGATTTGGACGTAACTGTTTCGTCAAAGGATCTGCTACATTGTCTTCACTTGCTATCTTGCTAACCTTGACGTCCCCACGATCAATGATTTCTCTGATCAAGTGGTACCTCCTGAGTATGTGTTTGGATTTCTAGTGTGACCGGGGCTCCTTTGCCTGTGCGATGGCCCCGTTGTTGTCACAGAAAATTTCTAATGGATCTAGGATGCTTGGGACCACTCCTAATCCAGTAATGAAATTTTTAATCCAAACAGCCTCTTTTGCAGCCTCACTTGCTGCAATATACTCAGATTCTGTAGTTGAGTCGGCAACGGTTTCTTGCTTCGAGCTTCTCCAGCTGACAGCACCACCGTTCAAAACAAAAACAAACCCAGATTGCGATCTAGAATCCTGAGTGCTGGTCTGAAAAGCAGCATCGGCATAACCTTGTATGACGAGCTCTTCTTGACCACCATACACCAAGAAGTGATCCTTAGTCCTTCGCAGGTACTTCAGGATCCCTTTTACAGCAGACCAGTGCTTTTCACCAGGGTCTTGCTGAAACCTACTGGTTATACTCAGTGCATGAGCAACATCCAATCTAGTACATAACATAGCGTACATGATAGATCCAATAGCAGATGCATATGGGATTCTACTCATGTTGTCCCTTTCCTCTTTGGTTTTAGGGCACTGTTCTTTAGTCAAAGGAACTCCCAAAGCCAAAGGTATGTACCCTTTCTTTGAGTCTCCCATACTAAAATGCTTTAGTACTTTGTCTATGTACTTTTCCTGACTTAGTCCCAAAAGCCGATTCGATCTATCTCTATAGATTCGAATACCAAGTATTGTCTCGGCTTCACCTAAGTCTTTCATTAAGAAACATTTTCCCAACCATTGCTTAACCTTTTGCAATGTTGGAATGTCATTCCCAATGAGAAGGATGTCGTCCACATATAGGACTAGAAATACTACTATGCTCCCACTAACCTTCTTGTACACACAAGGCTCATCTTCGTTCTTGATGAAGTCGAATTCTTTGACTGCCTCATCAAAACGAAGATTCCAACTTTGGGATGCTTGCTTTAATCCATAAATGGATTTTTGAAGCTTGAAAACCTTTTTAGGATGCTTGGGATTGACAAAACCTTCAGGCTGTGTCATATACACATCCTCAAGTAAATTTCCGTTGAGGAAAGCAGTTTTGACATCCATTTGCCATATCTCATAATCATGATATGCAGCTATGGCAAGCAAGATCCTAATGGATTTGAGCATGACTACAGGCGAAAAGGTCTCGTCATAGTCTACACCATGAGTTTGTCGAAAACCTTTTGCTACTAGTCTACCTTTGTAGGTCGTATCAGCTTTGAGTTTGAATAGCCACTTGCATTCAATTACCTTAGCACCTTGCGGTGGATCAACCAAGGTCCAAACCTGGTTATCGTACATTGATTGCATCTCAGATTTCATGGCTTCAAGCTAATTTTTCGAGTCTGGGCTTTCAATAGCTTCTCGGTAAGTAGTAGGATCCTCACGATCTACTAACTCAATAGTGTCACTGTCAGTGATTAGAAATCCGTATCTCTCAATCTCCTGACGTACCCTACCAGACCTTCTAGGTACTTGTGTAATGGGTTCTTGTTCCACAACTGGTTGTGAACTTGATCCCATTTCCAACTCATCCTCTATAGAAGCTTGTGGCACTTGAATTTCTCCAAGTTCTACTTTACTCCCACTGTCTTTCTTGAGAAGGAACTCCTTTTCCAAGAAAACAGCCTTGCGAGCAACAAATACTTTGTTCTCGGCTTGTGAGTAAAAGTAGTATCCCTTTGTTTCTTTGGGATAACCCACAAACAAGCAGACAGTCGATTTGGACTCTAGTTTGTCAGATGTTAATTTCTTAACATGTGCGTCACAGCCCCAAATCTTGAGAAAAGACATATTGGGTTCTTTCCCAGTCCATACCTTGTATGGTGTCTTCTCAACTGCTTTAGTTGGAGTACGGTTCAATAGAAACGCAGCAGTTTCTAATGCATAACCCCAAAAAGAGATAGGAAGATTAGCTTGACTCATCATAGATCGAACCATGTCCAACAGAGTTCGATTTCTCCTTTCGGACACACCATTCCATTGAGGTGTTCCAGGAGGAGTGAGCTGTGAAATAATACCACACTCCTTTAGATGACTGTCAAACTCTTGGCTTAAGTATTCGCCACCTCGATCTGATCGAATGGCTTTTATACTTTTGCCAAGTTGGTTTTCTACTTCATTCTTAAACTCTTTGAATTTCTCAAAAGTTTCAGACTTATACTTCATTAGATAGACATAGCCATATCTACTGAAGTCATCTGTGAATGTCACGAAGTAGCTAAAACCACCTCTAGCATGTGTACTTAAAGGTCCACATACATCGGTATGTATTAGTTCCAATAAGCCATTAGTCCTCTCACCTTTTTTATTAAAAGGACTCTTTGTCATTTTTCCATGCAAACATGGCTCGCATGTGTCATAAGACTCTAAGTCGAATGACCCAAGCACTCCAGTTTTGTGGAGTCTTGAAATGCGTTTTTCGTTTGCATGTCCTAAACGACAATGCCAGAAGTAAGTAGGGTTTATTTCGTTTGATTTAACCCTCTTTGTATTAATGTTGTATATGGACTCTTTGTTTTGTAAATCAAGGATATAAAGGCCATTTTGCAACATGGCATTGCCATAAGAAATGCCTTGGCGACGAATATGAGCATTGCCATTTTTAATAACAAAATCAAATTCATCATTATCCAAACATGAAACTGAAATAATGTTTCTGCTCATAGCAGGCACATAATAACAATTATTCAAAACAATACAAAGTCCGGAAGGTAAAGTGAGGTGATAGTCGCCTATCTCCATGGCAGCAACTCGTGCTCCATTCCCCACACGGAGGTCCACTTCATTCTTCCCAAGTAACCGCCTATTTCTTAGCCCCTGCACATTTGAACAAATGTGAGAACCACAACCGGTATCCAATACCCAAGTGGTAGAAATAGAAAGGTTAATTTCAACAACAAAAATACCAGAACTGGACGCCTTGGCTCCATTCTTCTTTTGTTCTTCCTTGAAGAGAGCGCAATTCTTCCTCCAATGCCCTATCTTGTTGCATTGGAAGCAAGTGCTCTCACTCTCTTTGAGTTTTGATGCCTTGGGCTTGGATTGGGCCTGAGGTGCACTCCCAACTGACTTGGGTTTTCCCTTTCCCTTTCCCTTTCCCTTAGCAGGTCCCTTCTTAATTCCCTTTTGAACCATTAGTACGGGATTGGTCTTTCGAATGTTTTATTCAGCATTCTTAAGCATCCCATGAAGCTCAGTGACTGACTTGTTCATTGCATGCATGTTATAATTCATCACAAATGGATCATAAGCAGCAGGCAAAGATCCTAAGATCAAATCAGTGGCCAATTCCTTTGGCACTAGTACCTCAAGCTTCTCAAGAGTATCAAGATACCCTTTCATCTTGAGTACATGGGTACTAACAGGAGTACCCTCAGCCATCTTGCAAGAAATTAAAGCCTTTGTTGTCACGAACCTCTCGTGACGAGCTTGCTCTTGGAACATCTCCTTGAGGTGCAGCATGATTGCATAGGCCTCTTGGTCCATAAATTGCTTTTGCAATTCAGGCACCATAGTGGCTAGCATCAAACAGGTCACATCATTAGAGTCACTTTTCTTGGTCTCAAAAGTTTCCTTTTGAACCACAGAAGCGTTCCTAGCAGGTTCCTCAAGTAAGGGTGCATCCAAAACATACGACTTCTTCTCTTGCTTAAGAACTATTCTTAAGTTTCGAGACCAGTCTATGAAATTGGTGCCATTCAATTTGTCCTTTTCAAGGACCGATCGCAATGAGAAATTGTTGTTTGAAGATGCCATTTTCAATCTACAATAAAATTTAGCAAGATTAAATGAGGTCTTATTAATGATCCCACAAACCGAATTAATATCCCTTTAAATAATTCGCGTTAGTGATTTAATGTGGGCCAAGATCCACTTTTCACAACAACTTATTAGTCAAGCTGAGCTTGTACACCTAACAAGTTAAGTTACTTAGGTAGGAAAACTCCAATCATGTCTCGTACATGACTCTTGGATCAAATGGGTTAACATCTTAAGATGTTATAGCACAACCCATTTATTAGTTGCCTAGGTCCGGGCATCCCTTTCCATGTTAAGTCCAACCTACATTCACAACCCATGCCTCACAAAGATAATCGGGCGCATCTAGGACTCCTAGTCTATGTGACCGATGATCGATGCTTTGACATGTTTCGAATTAGGAAGGCAACTTTGTGACTTACTATTTTAGGGATTCATTTTATTACGGCTTACATGGCATACGCTTTGTCATCCATACATAGCATGCATATATATATAATTGCATAAAGTAAAGCGTGACAAACATGGGCCCAAAAACCTACAACTAAGATTCTATACTATTACATAAGAATCTTCGAGTTGGGCTTCTCCACTCCGGTGGGCTTCGTCTTGATTTACAAAGTCTTCAAGTATATTCTATTCTAAGAAATAAATGAAACTTTTACAATAAAACATAATGGCTCGCAGGCCATATTTAATTACAAAAACCCAGGGCCCATGAATGCACCATGCATATCCATTCATCACACCAAATTAGCAAATAAATATACATAGCATTCATGGATAAAACAAAGTCCAATTTTAATTAATTTAGCCAAGCCCATTAATGGAAATTGTGTACTTGAACCTTTAAGAGAAGACCCCATGATGGGACTGGGCCAAAGCCCAATGGACTAAATCCTTTTATTGAATAAGTTCTCTTAAAAGCCCAAAACACTAACTAGTTAGATTTGTGCTATAAATCAACTCTAGTATAATTTCCAATTTTGCCATTTTTTAATTTTATGTCATACAGCCCATAAACATTAAAAATGCATATAATATGTGCTAACATGAATTAAAAATAAAATCATGAAGAACACATATATAGTACATCGCATTCATGCAAAAACAAACAAACAACAAAAACTAGTTGTTTAATGCTTATGTAATGCCATAAAATACACAAATATTCAAATCAATTTTATGAGTCATTTAATAATCTAAATAAGTCCATAAACATTGATTTAATATTCTGTACCATTTTAATCTAAATGTGTTTTTACCATTTTAATCAAAACAAAACAAACAATGTTGATTAAACATGTAACAAACACAATCTAGACATAGTTTTAAGTGATTTTAAAAATAATCAATTAAATTGTCATGGACCAGAATTAAAACCAAATTTAAAACATGTCCAGACCTGTTATTTAATCTTTAAAAATCACTTACAAACATCCCAAAAACGTTTTTACATTTAATTTTGAAAACTAGTTGTTAAACTAGCAATTTACATGCCAACTAGCACCTAGTTTCATAATTAACATGTACCATCAGGTATAAATAATTAAATCCGACCATTACCAGTCCTAATAACATCTTAGGACAGTATATTAACATGTCATATTAATTATAATACCTATCTAATCAATTAAAATCGTTTTTACACCAAAACAATGCAAAAAACTCAAAATAGAAAATTTCAGATTTGCATGTTTTCATAATGACGATTTTTAATTAATTTTTTCATGCATCTAAAGCACTAAAATAAGCATGTTTAGGCTCTGATACCACTGATGGAATATGACATGGTATGAATGTGATGATGGCACAGCGGAAAAACAAAAATTTTTATCATACATGCCGTATAATTCCATAACAAGAATCGAAACATGCAATTTTAGAGTTTTAAACTTACAACTTTAGATGCCTTTAAAACTTGATTTTGATGATGACCAGCAACCAAGAAGGATATGTCCACCTTAGATCTTCACCACCAATGCCAAGGAACAGCCTTTACGCCACTCCCTCTATTCTCACACACACACTTGCAAAGATGGCTTAAAATCAAGAGTGCTAGCTCTATGATTGTGTATTCGACAATGGGAATGATTTGAAGCCACAAGATCTGATCTTGTTCTTCCTTTAGATTACTGTTTCAGCCCGAGAACACAAGAGAACAAGAAAGATTTCTTTCCCCTTGAGTATTTCGGCCAAGAGAGAAAAATAGCAAAAAAAACATTCAAGTTATTCATTTAATTCATTAATATATATCACTAATTTAGGTCAAGTGTGAGTGCCGTAAATTAAGTGTTAATTTCAGCCTCCATCACTTCCTAATTAAGAGATATATCCTAATTTAAATTCCATTAGAATTTAAATTCAAATGGCATTAGTCATTTAATCAAAACAAACTTACTTATTTAAGGTAAAATAAGTTGCCGAATTCAACTAGTATTTTAGTTTGAATTTTGGCTACTTTAATTTCCTCTCAAGTATTATATTTTGATTAAATACAAATTAGGATTTAATACTCAATTAACTTAATTATACATAGATAATTAATCAATTGAAATTAAACCTAGCACATGCCAACAAATTTCTCTCGTGACCAACATATTTGCCTAAAACAGCTAGCTGTTTTAGGCAAAAAACTCGTTTCACATATTTGCCTAAAACAGCTAGCTGTTTTAGGCAAAATCGTGGCTTAACAGTTTTGCCTAAAACAGCTAGCTGTTTTAGGCAAAAAAACTGTTTTAGGCAAAATCGTACCTTGACAGTTTAATTTCCTCTCAAGTATTATATTTTGATTAAATACAAATTAGGATTTAATACTCAATTAACTTAATTATACATAGATAATTAATCAATTGAAATTAAACCTAGCACATGCCAACAAATTTCTCTCGTGACCAACATATTTGCCTAAAACAGCTAGCTGTTTTAGGCAAAAAACTCGTTTCACATATTTGCCTAAAACAGCTAGCTGTTTTAGGCAAAAAAACTGTTTTTACAGATTTGCCTAAAACAGCTAGCTGTTTTAGGCAAAAATCTGTTTACCCATTTTATGCATTAATTTGACTCATTTTATGCATTAATTTGACTTTAAATAAAAGTTCAAATTAATTCCCAATACACAATTTAAATATTTTAAGCCCAATGCTTTGTGTGCGATCCTATAGGTCCATTTAATGTTGGCAATGAATTAATAAATTAATTCAAAGGCTATATATATTCTCTAGCAAGATATTATAGCATTCCAAATTAAATGAAAATGCATATGGCATTTAGTGACCTAATGCAATTTTGCATAGTCCCTTACCCATAAATATCAGAATTAATATAAGGCATGGAACCAGTCATCCTTATATATATTAATTCCTTTCTTGATATTCCAGTGACACTGAACTCTCAGATAAATAATGATTACTCATTATTTCATCTCGGTATGGCCATACACTTCTCAGTTCACTGATCAAGTGGCCGATGATATTTTCTCTCTTATTAAGAGGGGTAATCCCTTCACTTCTCTCATGCTCTCTAACATGAATTAATGCATACCCAATCATACCCGTACTTGTCACTCTGTTATGAGCACATTAGGTGTATGTCAAAGTACACAGTAATTCATAAAGAGTTTCATAGAGATTTCAGGTCTAAGAACTCCGATACAAAACTTGCATATGAGAAACACTTATGACTTGTACCATGTAGTGTTCTCATGAGTGGATCTAATCCAGATACCGTGTTCTAAACATGTATCTATGATCTCTGATTGACACTCTTGTTCTTATGATCCGTAAGACAGAACTCAACTTATCAGAGAGAGCATACTAGTCTTAATTCATTTTTTATTCCCATAACAATGACTGACTAGGGATATTTAGAATGAAGTCTCATTTGTTTCAAGGTCTTACAACCATGTGCCTCACACATGATAACTTAAACTGAAACAACATTCTTGGATAGTTCTATCAATTGATATGCACAGGAATACAATAGATAAAACAAATGCCTCATTTTATTAATTTCAAGTGTTTCGTTACAATGCATTGGGGCTAGGGCTTACACTAACAGATACATCTTTTCAAGCATCTTGAGATTCATACTTCTGCACTACACCAGTAAAAAAATGGCTACATCTCCACCTCTATAACCATTTTCAGATAAAACCCACTGTGATAAAGGTTTACTGTGAAGTATTTGCTTCTTTTTCCTATATAAAGTCAGTAAAAAATACAAACTAGTAAAACAACCACGAAAAAATGTGAATGATATTCCTAAAAAAACAGAAGCAAAAAGTAAACACGCTAAACATACAACCACAAAAGTGTATGAAGATGAAAAAGGAACAAAAGTTAAAAACTATGAGTTAGTGTTGAGTGCATTAGTAAAATAATTAATCATCCAATAGGGCTTTTTTAACTTGTCTAGCACCAAATGCTTGATCTAGTTGAAACTACTGACTGGTGTCTAGCAACTATACTAGATCGGCTAAGTAATATAGAAAAATATAATTATCATCCAAAATATCAAATCTAAGGGAAACTTATGTTTGTGTGAGTGATTTTAATTTTAAAACAGAATTTGTGTGAAGAAGAAAGAAGAGGAATCCCAAAAGTTGTGATAGTTGAAGTTAAAAACTAAAAATAGAATTTTAGAGCTAAAAATAAAATAAAACAGTTGAAAGAGTTGAAATAATTAAAGGTAAAACAAAAGCAAGCAAGTAATTAAGGAAAAAATCAATATTAAAAGCAACTTTCACTAAAGGACTATCCTTCTTAATTAATATAAGACTTAATCAAAAGAAAAACACAAATGATTATGAAGAATTTAGTTTAATAAAACTAGATAACTTTACTCAAGATTATCATTCCAAGCATTAAAATTCTCTTATTCAGATAAACTCAACACTTAGCATAAAGATTTGAATTAATCCTCCTAGATGTCTATTAAATTCTTTCTCAAGTAATTTAACTTTCACCTATTCTTAGTTACACCTTTCTTAATCTTAACTTACTTCAATTAACACAAAACTATATCTTATTCAGATTATAATCATGCATTAACCTAAATAAATTAACCTAAGAACATGCATATCAATAATCAACCCAAAACCAATTACTAACTAATGCTTAATCAAGTTAACAACCAATTTTAGTTGAATAAAGATAAGACTGTGTTTAAGAACTAAGAAATAATCAAACTTGCATTAAATTGAATTACAAACTTAAGTCATAACAATAAAAGTTAAGGATTCAAGTATCCTTTAGCAAAAGTTAAAGAAAACTACTCACTAAATATATTTAGAATCAAAACAAAGTTTTAAAGGAAACAGTAAAATCAACAACAACTGAAAACTACGTAAAATACAACTTAATGAACTAATGTTGGTAATTTGCTTGATGAGTAATTTTCCCCTTCTTTGGTGCTTCAGACTCCTTTTTATAGGCCAAATTAGTGGTAGAATCCTTCTCAAACTCCAGAAATAAAATAGGAAGCAAATTATCCTTGATCGGAAAGTTTGGAAAATCCTTCACTTCATGGGAGTGTCTTATGCGTGGCCACTCAAAAATTCCTCTTTGGTGATGCACTGCCTTGTATCAATTATTTTGAGATATATGGCCATGCAAGTTCCTTTGTTAAATTTCACATGGCCATGCATTTTTTCTTGTTATGTTTCACGTGGCCATGCAATTTTAGCAACTAATGGACACACAGCCACGCATTCCTCTTTAGTTTTTCTTCACATGGCCACTCAATTTCTTCTTCCTTGAGACACATGGCCATGCATAATTTCCTTCTTTGAGACACATGGCCACATAGAGAGGAAAACCCATAATGCAAGACCACTCATGAATCAAAGCATTAAAATACACAGCCACTCATGAGTCTTCTGGACTTCAGGTTAATTGTCTTGCATGAATTTTCCAAATTTATTATTTTGGCCCACAATTACTTGTATTTTTACAATTAAGCCCTTTTCTTAGCAAAATATACCTGAAAAGCACCTAAACTTTAAATTAACTTCTAAAACATACAAATTAACATTTTAAATCTAAATTAACCAAAATTAAACCAAATTAACTAAATAACAATACTTAAAAAATGCTAAAAACTATATATAATTCATACTTATCAAATACCCCACACTTAAACCTTGCTTGCCCTCAAGCAAATTAGAACAATCCAACCCTCAAAACAATCAAACTTGAACAAAGAACTATACATTTACAACCAAGCTTAGCATTTTAACAAGAGCACTTAATATAATCTCTAAATAGGATAAATTCAATCAAGATAATATAAGTTAATTTCCTTGAGTGTGTGCAAGACCAAATCATTTTTAAGCATTTTGTAAATCAAAACATCAACACAACTAGATAGTGAAGTATAAAATATATATATGCATATGCATACAATTGGTTTCGTGCTTAAAACTCTAGATACACCATAAGCCTCTCCTTTAGCACCGGAACGCGAAGGTCATCTCCGTTAAACAACTCAAAACAAGCTTAAAATTACATAGGTCTTTTAAGGGTTGTAATGGGGCTAAGGATATGGTTATCAAAGAATGGACATCAAAATGAATAGCCACTTTAAGACAAAGTAGATTACTAATCCCATTAACTTGATCAATGCAAAATTTACACCTACTTGCTTAGCTTTCTTAACACAAAACTTCTTTTGAGAGAAAATATACCCAAATCATACCCCTTTTTAAGAAGTCACCAAAATTTTTTCCTCTTTGTACTACCCCACACTTAGATTTTTTCATAATTGCTAGCTTTTCTTTTTCTTAATCTTTCAATCGATATTTTTTTTAATGCTAGCATTTACAAGATATAAAGGTAGATACCAGAATTTTTTTCTTTTATTGACTTCATCAATAACTCATGCTAAGATTTTCTCACTATAACCAATAAGACATTAATCTCCACATAAATTCATTTAATCCTAAAGTGGCCAATTCCATACGATGAGATAAAGGCTTTTTAGGTTATATGGTAAAATATTGAGTGTAACAAAAAAACATTAATGGTACACGTTAAGCATACCATTTAGGCTCAAATTGGCTTTCAAAAGATATAATTTCACAAGGGTAAGACAAAGGTCTTTTAGAAAGCTTATCATAAAAATTACTGCCTAGATCATTTTCTATGTTGTTTGAGTTGCTTATATGCTTTGAAGGGTGATGAGGAAGGTTCTAGTGCTCTAAATTTTCTTACTTCACTACTTCATTGTATTATTTTTTTTTGAGTTCAGAACTGGTCTAAGTGTTTTCAAGAAAATGGAAACTAACAAATATTTACCAAGCTGAAGATTAAACTATCTAAAGATTCATTAAACAACATATTTGTTCTATTGGTAAGCAAATGTTATAAACATGCATATTCTCATATCCAAGTTCAATTTATTCAAAGTTTTGAAGGAAACTGGGGCAAACTAAGTTCTCATGCAAACTAAATGAAAAAGTGAACTACATAAGTAATTAATAAGTTTTACAAATAAAAAAAAACAAAACAAAACAAAAAACAAAACAAAAATAAAACACAAAACATAAAATCGATTCATGAAAAAGATGAAGAAAGTTAAAAGTCAATCTCCCTGAAAGTGATGCTACCCCCTCCTAAAAATTTTGTTGTCCACAGCAAATGAAGGCAAACTATGTTGATGGAGGTGAAGGCGGTGGTAGGTTGCGCTCCTAATATTGCTGCACAAATGTATCTACTGTGTTCTTGATGTCTAAAATAGTGTCCTGTAAAGCATTTAAGCGAATCTGCTGCATATCCATCCATTGACTCAGCTGGTTAAAATAGACTTCCCATTTCGGTGTTGCTGGCTCATTGACAGGTGGATTTTTAGCTGGTGTAGCAGCTTCTTCATTCAGCTCATCTTGTGGTTCCTTAATCTGAATGTTGTTTTCTCTCAAATATTCCTCACGAGTCGCCCAATGACCACGAGGCCTAGGAATCAGAATTTTCATTCTTTTGAGCATCTTATTGTCAATGCATGGTAGATCTCCTGCAAGTGGTTCTCCAATAGTGGGATGTCCAATTGCAACAACCAAAATCGTAGCAATCTAGCCAATGGAAATGCTATTTACGTTTTCCTGCATTTTCTGTAGTTTCTTAATCCTATTAGCTATAATTGCCGCTCCATTGATGAAAATGCCATCGACCATACATCGAAGGACCATGGCTTGAGAAACACTAATAGTACTTGCACTTTTTAGATTGTTATACATAATTTTCGTAAAAAATCGATGGACGATCCTTAATGCGTGATCCCTTAAAGCATGGACCTTGCATTGACCTCCTCTCCATGGCTCATTCTGCTCAAGATCTCTGATTCTTTCCCAATTGTCCGCAGGGGATACATCAGCCAATTTGACTGGGGCATCCGACATAAATCCTAAAAATTTTGAAAATTGCTTAAAAGTCAATGAGTATCCCTTCTTGCCAAACTTAAAGCCCATTGTACCTGTGTCAGCATCTCCCTTAAAGTAGCATGCAAATGAACATAAGAAGTCCCGTGCCATATCTGGATACACCTTAGGTTTCTTATTAGTGAACCGTGTCCATCCAATACGTTGAAGTAATGGGTGTACCTCATGATCCCATAAATTTCCAGCAGGAATATTTAGGAAGTACTGGCTCAAATCGATGGGCTGGACATACGTACAATTACTGAAGTAATCAAATTTATCCACTTTAGCTTGATCCACATAAGATAGAATACGTATTCCGGAGGAGCTTGCTACATTAGGATACTTGGTCCGTTTGGGTGCCACTAAAAAATTAAAGAAATAATGTGAGTGTAACATGACAAACCATGGACTGAAATATACCCATTATGCAAGTAAACTAAATACAGATAATAATGGAAGCACATTTTTATGAAAGGAATAAGGAGGAGATTACTAATGTAAAGTACATGAGTATGAATCAACATATATGCAACATATGTATTAAAGAGAATGTCACCATAAAAAATATAGCCTAACATGTATTGATAAGGTCATGAAACAATCATGCAAGATGTGGGAGAAGTGATGATTCATAGATAATGATCAAAGAGATGTCAACCAAAGAGTGAAAAATAAGTTAAATTAAAGATAAACTCATTGGGACATTTCATCGAACATGTTATGTGCACATGTTTGAGCATCAAATTGAAGTGCATAATGAAGAGCATTCTCTACTCAATTGAATATTTTGCATCTATTACATGCACATTTGATCCATAATAACTCATATTTGCAAAAGAAACTAACATGATTTCTAGATCTTATATGCAAAATGACCTAAAAAATAAAGTACATAGGCAAAAATGGCTGCAAATCATAGCATGTAATGGCATTAAAACACAATTTAAGAGGTAAGGAGAGTAGATACTTACTTGAGAGTGAAGACCCAATAAATTTGTAGCACAAGATGTAGGTGGAGTGTGTGAGTGTGAATGCCCTTAGAACTATGAAGAAGATGATGGAAAAAGATGAAGAATGGAGAGAGGAGAGAGAAAATATGCAAGGGGAGAGAGAGTGGTGATCGGAGATGAGAAATGTGGTGAATGGCCGTGGGTGATTTTGTGGGTGAGGGAGGCATGGGAGTGTGAAAGAGAAAAAGAAGAAAGAATGTAAAAATAAAAGATGTGGGGTATTTGAAGACAAATGTGCAGTAGGTGTTCACGTGGCCACGTATGGGTATAGGCATACCCACACGCGGGCATGCATAGGGAGACAATAAGGGAGACACGACAGCGTGGGTGAAGGCCAAAGAAATGCGCTGGTGCACATAGATGGGCGGAGATGTAAGAGCTTCATGCGTGGGCGTGTGTGTGTAAGGAGTAATCCTTACGTGGGCGCGCATGAAGGTGATGGGAGGCAGAAACTCGAGGCGTGGGCGTGTGTATGTAAGGGGAAATCCTCACATGGGCGCACATTAGCCTAAGTTTGGGCACTCTAAAAATTTGTTCGGCACTTTGAAATTGGAATTTGTTTCACAAAAACTTGATTTTTCATCTGAAAATATATCTATTTTAAAAACCAATGATCTTATGAAAAATCAATTAAACATAATTGTATCTTAAAAATATTTTTGGACAATTTCCCCTTATTTTTGAACACACCTGACACTAAACTTGTTTAGCCTTCCTAAAATTGGATTTGTCCTCTTGAAATTTAAAACACAGTTTGTATGAAAACCAAATACCATTAATTTAAACATTTGTAATTTGAAAAACTTTTTAAACCACTCTTTTTCTTTGATTCATGAATCAAAAACACAAAAACATACAAAATTAAAACTATTGTAAAAATATGAATTGAAATTATCAAAAGCACACAGAAACACATAAAAATTGAACTGTAAAAATAATAGAGGAAGAAGAGTGAAGTTTTGAGTTTTAAAGTCTCCAGCTAGACTATCCAAACCGCTTTTTAGTGATCTTGAAGAACCATAGTTGCCTCAGCAACCTTTTGTTGTCCCAATTGATACGGTTTGAGCCAATATCCATTTACCTTCAATTCATGGCCATTTCTTAGATTTTTGATCATCACTACTCTGAATTTATTACTTGACATGACTTGATATGGCCCGAGCCACTTCGATTTCAGCTTTCCTAAAAACAAACGAAGATGACAATTATATAAAAGCACTAGTATACCAGGAACAAACTCTTTTACCCTTAAGTTTTTATCATGCCAATGTTTGATCTTTTCCTTGTAAAGTGCTGCATTGTCATACGACCATTGTCAAATTTCATCAAGTTCATTTAGCTGCAATTTCCTCTTTTCTCATGCATTTCTCAAATCAAAGTTAAGAAATTTTGTAGCCCAATAAGATTTATGCTCTAATTCTACTGGAAGATGACATGCTTTTCCAAAAATAATCCTATAAAGAGACATGCCTATAAGGGTCTTAAATGCCGTTCAATAGGCCCATAGAGCCTCATCTAGTTTCTAAGACCAATCCTTCCTATAATTACTAACTATTTTTTCTAGAATTGATTTTAGCTCCCTATTAGACACCTTTACTTGCCCATTGGCTTGAGGATGGTATGGGGTAGTTACTTATGTTTGACTCTGAATTTCCTAAGCAAGGTTTTGAATTGATGGTTGAAAAAATGTTTGCCTCCATCACTTATTAGAGCTCTTGGTGCTCCAAACCTAGTAAAAATATTCTTTCTAATAAATTCAAGCACTATGCGGGCATCACAAGTTTTAGTGGATGTGGCTTCAACCCATTTACTAACATAGTCCACAGCTACTAAAATATATTCAAAACCAAAAGAATTAGGAAATGGTCCCATAAAATCTATTCCCCACACATTAAAAATTTCTATTTCAAGCATATTATTCATAGGCATTTCATCCCTTTAGAAATATTCCCAACCCGTTGACATCTATCACATATTTCAATGAAAGCTTTGACATCCTGAAATAAAGTTGGCAAAAAAAAAACCTGATTGGAGGACCTTTTGTACCGTTCGATTAGGTCCATGATGGCCTCCAACCTCGCCTCCATGGCACTATTTCATGATAGCTTCTTGTTCCGATTCTGGTACACACCGTCTTAGCACTTGATCCGAACATATTTTGATGAGGTATGGATCATCCCAAAGGTAGTGCTTGGTATCCGCTTTCAACTTTTTCTTTTGTTGCTGAGTAAATGCCTTAGGAAGATAGCCTCCTACAAGAAAATTAGCTATATTAGCGTACCATGGAATTGAATTTTCATAAGTATAAAAAGCACAAATGTGTTCATCGAGAAACAAGTCAGAAATTTCTCCTTTTTTTGTGCTAGCATGATCCAGTCTAGATAGATGGTCAGCTACGTAGTTCTCAGCTCCTTTCTTATCCTTAATCTCAACATCGAATTCTTGGAGTAGTAAAACCTATCAAATAAGCCTTGGTTTGGAATCCTTCTTCGCAAAAAGATGCCTAAATGTCGCATGGTCCGACCACACCGTAACTTTAGACCCTAGGAGATAAGATTTGAATTTTTTGAATGAAACGAATATTGCCAATAGTTCTTTCTCCATGGTTGTGTAATTAACTTGGGCTCCGGTGAGTGTATGAGTCGCATAATTGATGGTATAAAAAATCTTCTCCTTTCGCTATCCTAAAAATGCTCTGACTGTATAATCACTTGCATCATACATAATTTGAAACGGTAAGCTCTAATCGGGTGATGCTATGACGGGTGCAGTTACTAACTTTTGTTTCAATAGATTAAAGGCCTGCAAACACTCAACATTAAAGTTAGATGCAACATCTTTAAGCAACAAATTAGAAAGTGGCTTGGCTATTTTAGAAAAATCCTTAATAAACCGACGATAAAACCCGACATGACCAAGGAAACTTCTAATGCCCTTAACACTAGTCAGTGGGGGTAATTTTTCTATCACATCAACTTTTGCCTTATTGACCTAAATGCCTTTTTCAGAAATTTTATGCCCTAGGACTATTCCTTCTCTAACCATGAAATGACATTTTTCCCAATTTAAAATAAGGTTAGCCTCTTGACACCTTTTTAAGACCAATGCAAGATTATTCAAACAAGATTCAAAATCATGACCATAAATTGTGAAATCATCCATGAAAACTTCCATAAAATTTTCAATAAAATCATGAAATATGGCCATCATACATCATTGAAATGTGGTAGGTGCATTACAAAGACCAAAAGGCATTATCCTATATGTAAATGTTCTATATGGACATGTAAATATGGTCTTTTCTTGGTCTTTTGGGGCTATAGATATTTGCATATATCCCGAATATCCATCTAAAAAACAATAAAATCGATTTCCTGCCAATCTGTCTAACATTTGGTTAATAAAGGGCTATGAAAAATGATCTTTTCCTAGTGGCATTGTTTAACCTCCTATAGTCAATGCATACTCTCCATCTCGTTACCGTGCGTGTAGGAATTAACTCATTATTTTCATTGATTACTACAATCATTCCCCCCTTTTTAGGCACACATTGAACAAGACTTACCCAATTACTATTAGAAATAGGATAGATTATACCTGCATCAAGTAGTTTCAATACTTCCTTTTTCACTACTTCTTGCACAGTTGGCTTGAGCCTTCATTGGGGTTGCACCACCGGCTTGAAATTATCTTCTATGGGTATCCGATGTGTGCAATAGCTGGGGCTAATCCCTTTCAAGTCAGATGTTGCCCAACCAATTGCTCTTTTATTCTTCTTAAGGACTTCAATGAGCATTTCTTCTTTCAAACCTGTCAATAGAGATGAAATAATTAGTGGTTTAGCATTATCCTTTAAAAACACATATTTCAAATGAGATGGAAGTGTTTTAAGTTTAGAATCTCCCTTAGGAGGGGATGGTTCATCCTTTATTTTCTCACTTTTACTGTGTTCTTTTTCCAAATTTTTTATCATCTTCTTTTCCTTTGCTTCCAATTCCTCCATTTCCTTGGGATGCATCAAACATTCTTAAAGCTCATAATTGAGAATGATCTCCTCTTGCTTTGTGTTGACACACTCTTGAATATTGTCAACAAAGTAAATGGACTCTTCAAAATCATATGAAGGGTGTTTTAAAACCTTGTTGACATTAAAGACCATTTCCTTCTCGTTAAACCTTAAAGTAATCGTTTGTCCATGAATATCAATTAGGGCTCTTGCCGTCTTAAAGAATGGCCTATCCACTATCAATGGAACCTTCCTATCTTCCTCCATGTCTATGACCACAAAATCAATCGAAAAGATGAATTTTCCTACTTTCACCAATAAGTCTTCAATAATTTCCTTCGATTTCTTTACCGATCTATCCGCTAATTGAAGTGTCATTCGGGTTTCCTTTAGATCACCTAAGTTTAATTTCCTGCAAATTGAATAAAGTATCAAGTTAATACTAGCACCCAAATCACATAAAGCATGTCCAACAAAATTTCCTCCTAATTCACATGGTAATGTAAAACTAACAGGATCTTCTAATTTTTTAGGAATTTTGTTTGATAATATAGCACTATAATTACTGGATAATTGAACTATTCCTATGCCTTCTAGCTTTTTTTTTTATTAGTGCAAAGTTCCTTCATAAATTTAGCATATTTAGGCATGTGTAATAAAGCTTCAGCAAATGGTAAATTTATATATAGCTTCTTAAATATGTCTAAAAATCTACTTAATTATTCATTTTGCTTTTCTTTTCTAGCTAGAACAAAAAAGGTAATTGAGACTCATCACGCACCGTAGAAATAAGTTTTTGTTTACCTTTACCATTCTTAACAGTAGGAGGTACTTTCTCAATATTTTCAGAGTTAGGAATACTTACCTAAGTTGTCGATTCCACCCTTGGGGAAGAATTCTTATCAATTTCAGTCTTTTCTAACTCCTTTCCACTCCTTAAGGTGATTGCTTTAGCTTCCTCCTTGGAATTGCGGTCCACATTAGATGGGAATGTTCTTTGAGTTCGGTTGGAGAATGAACTAGCAAGTTGCCCTATTTGGTTCTCTAGATTCCTAATGGATGCCTCTTGGTTCCTCATCCAAATATCTTGTGATTTTCATCTAGCATCTTGACTTGCCAAGATTGAGTTTTGAGAGGCCATGAAATTTGCAATCATCTCTTCTATGTTGGATTTCTTTTCTTGAGGAGGGGTAGGTTGAGATTTTTAAAAATTGGGTTGTTGATGGTATGATTGTGATGGGTATTAGTTTGGGTAATGTGATAAAGCTTGATTTTGGTATGAGGGATGGTTATTGGGAAGTTTTTATGGTTAAAAGGGGGTCTAGGATGAGGGTTAGAAGAAGAAGCTTGATTACCTTCCCTCCATGAAAAATTTGGATGGTTTCTCCATCCCGAGTTATAGGTATTGCTATAGGGGTTCAAGGCATTTACTTTATCTACCATTCCTTCGTTATTCTTCAATCTCGGAGATCCTTGAATTCCTGCATAAGTATCAACTTCATTAGATAACATGGAAACATTCTTAACTTTAAGCTCTTTTATTTCTCTTAAATGCTATTTTCTCATTAATTCCATTTGAGCTTTTAACATAGCTATTTCATCAATATTATGAACTTTTTGTTTTTGTTGTGCTACTCTAGAGGTTACCATTGAGCATTATTGGTAGCCATCTCATCAAGAATTAAAAATGCATCTTTAGGAATTTGGTTCATAAAGCTACCGTTTGAGGCTGCATCTAACAAAGATCTTGTTGATTGTTTGGCACTTGCATAAAAAATGTGCATTAGTTGATAAATAGAAAACTCATGATGTGGAAAACTTTTTAAAAGTCTCTTAAATCTTTCCCATGCTTCATGGAATGGCTCCTCATAAAATTATTGGAAATCATTGATTTGTTTTCTAATGAGGCCTGTTTTAGTAGGTGGGAAAAACTTGCAAAGGAATTTTTCTTGCATTTGTTGCCAAGAATGGATGGATTGATTAGGTAGCATTTGTAGCCAATCCTTAGCTTTTTCTATGAGGGTGAATGGAAAAAGTTTTAGCCTAATTGTATCAGTCGATACATTAGGAATTTGCACAGTGTCACTAACTTCAAAGAACATATCCAAGTGTTGTGCGGGATCCTCTATGTTCGAGCCCAAAAATTGGTTTCTTTGTACCATCATGATGGTAGAAGGTTTAATCTCAAAACGTTGGTGGTGAGGAATCCTAATGGTTCTATGTTCTTCATTCCACCTAGGAATAGCATAATCCCTAATGGTCCTAGGTCTATACCCATTCTCAGGAGCTGGGTGGGGTACGTCTTGCTTTTCGATCCTAGGTGGTGGTGGATCATTTATAGGTTGTTCTATTTTTGAGTCATTCATGTTGGCTCTTAGCCTTCTAATCCTATGGAATGTCCTCTCAATTTTCGGATCTATGGGTATAATGGGATTGTTTCTCACCATAAACCAATATCACCTAAAAATTAAAATAAAAATCAGAAAATCGGTGAAGAAGAGAAGAAGAACACACAAAAATCACTTTAAAATTAAAATAAATAAACAAACGCCAATGTATCCCCAACAATAACGCCAAAAACTTGATCGATGTCTAGCAAGTGTACTAGATTGGTTAAGTAATATAGGAAAATATAATTATGACCCAAAATATCAAACCCAAGGGAAACTTGTGTTTGTGTGAATGATTTTAATTTTAAAACAGAATTTGTGTGAAGAAGAAAGAAGAGGAATCCCAAAAGTTATGATAGTTGAAGTTAAAAACTAAAAATAGAATTTTAAAGCTAAAAAGAAAATAAAACAGTTGAAAGAGTTGAAATAATTAAAGGTAAAACAAAAGCAAACAAGTAATTAAAGTAAAAATCAATATTAAAGGCAACTTTCACTAAAGGACTATCCTCCTTAACCAATATTATTACGACTTAATCAAAAGAAAAACACAAATGATTATGAAGAATTCAGTTTAATAAAACCAGATAACTTTACTCAAGATTATCATTCCAAGCATTAAAATTCTCTTATTCAGATAAACTCAACACTTAGCATAAAGATCTGAATTAATCCTCCTAGATGTCTATTAAATTCTTTCTCAAGTAATTTAACTTTCACCTATTCTTAGTTACACCTTTCTTAATCTTAACTTACTTCAATTAACACAAAACTATATCCTATTCAGATTGTAATCATGAATTAACCTAAATAAATTAACCTAAGAACATACATATCAATAATAAACCCAAAACCAATTACTAACCAATGTTTAATCAAGTTAACAACCAACTTTAGTTGAATAAATATACGACTGTATTTAAGAACTAAGAAATAATCAAACTTACATTAAATTGAAGCACAAACTTAAGTCATAACAATAAAAGTTAAGGATTCAAGTATCCTTTAGTAAAAGTTAAAGAAAACTAATCACTAAACATATTTAAAATCAAAACAAAGTTTTAAAGGAAACAATAAAATCAACAACAACTGAAAACTACGTAAAATACAACTTAATAAACTAATGTTGATAATTTGCTTGATGAGTAATTTTCCCCTTCTTTGGTGCTTCAAACTCCTTTTTATAGGCCAACTTAGTGGTATAATCCTTCTCAAACTACAGAAATAAAATATGAAGCAAATTCTCCTTAATCAGGAAGTCTGGAAAATCCTTCGCTTCATGGGAGTGTCTTATGTGTGGCAACTCAAAAATTCCTCTTTGGTGATGCACTGCCGTGTATCAATTATTTTGAGATACATGGCCACACAAGTCCCTTTGTTAAATTTCACGTGGCCATGCATTTTTCCTTGTTGTGTTTCAGATGGCCATGCAATTTTAGCAAGTAATGGACACATGGCCATGCATTCCTCTTTAGTTTTTCTTTAAGTGGCCACTCAATTTCTTCTTCCTTGAGACACACGGCC
Organism: Excoecaria agallocha; assembly: GCA_037975025.1. Taxonomy (NCBI): domain Eukaryota; kingdom Viridiplantae; phylum Streptophyta; class Magnoliopsida; order Malpighiales; family Euphorbiaceae; genus Excoecaria; species Excoecaria agallocha. The sequence goes on along the minus strand of CM075807.1, from coordinate 35,715,127 downwards.
ACGCATAATTTCCTTTTTTGAGACACATGGCCATGAAGAGAGGAAAACCTATGATGCACGACCACTTATGAATCAAAGCATTAAAATACACGGCCGCTCATGAGTCTTCTAGACTTCACGTTAATTGTCTAGCATGAATTTTCTAAATTTACAATTTTGGCCCACAATTACTTGTATTTTTGCAATTAAGCCCCTTTTTTAGCAAAATATACCTGAAAGCACCAAAGCTTTAAATTAACTTCTAAAACATACAAATTAATATGTTAACTCTAAATTAATCAAAATTAAACCAAATTAACTAAATAACAATACTTAAAACATACTAAAAACTATATATAATTCATACTTATCAACTGCATCAGTAAGCTTAGGTATAAGAGCAGGTACATTTGCAACAGTAGTGTTTGTTGCATAACATAAACAACCAAACACCTTAAGCTGATTCCAAACTATTTTTTTTCAAAAATAACTCGACAAGGTGATTGCTAATGCAAAACAGAAGAAGCCAGTTATTAATCAATGTTAAAGAGGCTTCAAACATGAGAGCTCTTGAATTTTGTCCCATCTCTAAGAAGAAAAATGGCAAATGTAAAACATTGATATAAAACAATTTAGATGCCCCTTATAGTAAAACAAAAATTATTCTTTTTAAGTAAATAGATTCTCTAGATCTACTAAAAAATGTCAAATGCATAAATGTAAAAAATAAGCCTAAACCCTAAGAAAGGAATAATTTAATTCAGTGGCCCACATGACCCACATAATTGCTCCTTTTGAACAAGTACCAAAAAATAAATGTTGTTTCCTTAATGGAGACATGTGGGTTTTAGATCCATATGAATGCTCCATTTATAGATATTTTTCGCACATGCTTTCAACAACAACGGACAATAAAAGAAAGAAAACGACAATTATTATAACATATTTGCCATACAAATGGAACCCATAAATAATCCATGTACTTACCATAATCTGGAGCACTCTCGAAACCCCATCCAAAATAGAGTGGTCCATTTTCATCTTTCACTTTCGCTAGGAAAACAATAGCTCCACTTTCTCTCTAAATCTTCTTTTTTTTTATGGAGATAGAGACATTCACTTTTATTTTCCCTTAAGATCTAAATAAGATGTCATATATTGCCTCCACTTTAGTTCTCTCCAGATCTTCTATTTTATAGAGATAGAGACATTCACATAGATCTTGTGCCTCGATTTTGAACAGAGAGTATGAGTTAGGGTTTTGTGTTGATCGAAAGTAAAATGGCAACCATGATTGGTTTTTCTTACATTCACATAGGGTTTCAAATGGGTTGTCGATGTAAAGTAGGGGGACATGCTAAGTCAAATGGGTTTATGCCATTTCACATGTGTCCCTTGTTTATTGGTTTATTTGTATGCTCAGTCAATAAGTGGAGCATGCTTAAGTGGATGGCTTATTGACGTGGCTGATGATGTGTCAATATTGACACGTCAGTTGATGACGTGGCCACAAACACAGATCCATATGTGTCCAAGGCCACATAAGCATTCCAATATCGATCATCACTGAAAATCGGTTATGATGACTTTTGTGCAAAATAGTATTAAGTTTCGTGATAATTTTGTAACAAAAAATTATTTAGTTACTTTTGTATTATTAGGTGTAAATTTAGTGATCATGGGTGAAATTAATCTATTTTTAAGGAAAAAAATATAAACATCAATTATTATAATTCAATCATAATTTTTATACTATTCGACCTCGATTACTGTTTATTTAACAATATTGACTAGCATTTATATTAATAATTTTTCGTAGTTTTAAAGTGCTGAATTTATTATTTTATTGATAATTTCTAAATATGATATTTTCATTTTCTCTTCCACAATTGAAGATTCTATACTCCCTTATATTCCAATAAAATTATGAATTACACAACATACCTAGGCCATTTTTTTCTTTAGATTTTTGACCTATAGAGCTTTTATTTCTCCTCTTTTTTGCGTTCATTTGTAGCCATGGAACCTTTTACTTAATGATGATGATGGTGATAAATGAAAATAATAAAAGATAAAAAGAGAGAAGAATAAGATGCAGGTTGATCTATACACGTAGATATATAAGTGGACATGTACTTAAAAGAAAGTCGAAAGAGTTTCCTACCTTCTTCTTTCTACCTAGGGGAACTGAATTTCCTCTTCTTCCAAGCTCTAAATAATTTTGATTTAAGCTTAAAATTTTAATTAAAATTTGAAAGAAAGATAAAAGATTTGATGAAGAAAAATTGAAGATAGATAAAAATCAAGAGTTTAATTAAAGAAAGAAAGGTTGGAGAGTTTTGGGCTAGGATTTGAGCAAGAGGTAAGTTACAATGCTCTCACTTCTCATCTTGAATTCTTATAATTGTTGGATGGGAGACATTGTTAAGTGAGAAATCGAGTAATGCAAATAAAATTTCCTCTGTAATTTTTTTATATCATTTTCTTAGCTAACAAATATAAAAGGCAAAGAAATAAATTTAAATTAAATTACTTAAATGAAGTGGTCGACGATTAATATGTGATGAGTGGCGATTTGAAAGAGAACTGCATTGACAGACCCAAGAGTGATTTGAAGCAAAATTAAAACTCAATGAAATGCAAAATCAAAACAAAATAAAAAGAAAATGATGGGAATGAGAACTGCTAGCAAAGGAAGATTTAATAATGAAGAAAATTAAAAGAGAAGAGAAAAAGAAACAAAGAGAAGATTTAGGGATTATGGAATTTTGGTTTTAATTAATCTTTGAATGGTGTGTGTACTGTGTATGCAAAGGGAAAGATGAGGATTTAGGGATTCAAAGTGTGTTTGGATGGTAATTCTCCATCATTATTGAAATGTATAATAATGTATTATACATATAACATTATACTATACAATAAAATACTATATGTTATTGAACAATGGTGAAAATTAAAAAAAGAGGTAAAAACATACTGTACAGCTTTAACCTTTAGGATTTAGAATTAATTAAAAAATCAAAATTAAATGGAAAAAAAGACAATGAACTTGTTGTCATGCAACCACGACACTAAATAATTAAATTTAGATTTCATAGTCTGAACTGCCAACAACCATGCTAAACCTTATTATTTGTTTTACAATTTGAAACATTATATATATATATATATATATATATATATATATATATATATATATATATATATATATATATATATATATATAATTTGACCATTCTCCATCTGTTGACCGGTGAAGTAGTAACTTTGATGACACGTGGTATTCCAAATGTTGAAACGTAGGATATGACGTGGTGAAAGAAGGACACATCAACTGACATGTTCCCTTATATGCATGTCACGTGATCTTTAAAAAGAAGGGTACAAAATTTTTTTTAGCCCATCTATTGAATAATCCATCGTTACTTCCCAAAACCCTCAGTCATCTCTCCTCTCACAACAACAATCTCAACTCATCGAAAAGCATTGGATTATTTAAAACTCCGATAGGGCCTGGCCGAAAAAGATATTATTTTGGGTTTGTTGATGTGATTTAACCTAACAACTAACCCTTTTGAAACATAAAATGTAGCAAGTGAAATTGAATTCTCAAATTAGCGAAGGGTGAAAGCACAGATGAATCTAATACTTGATGTCGAGTGATAGTTCTAACGAAAGAAAGGACTTGTTCGGGTAAGTTAGCTTTCATGGGTTTGGAGATTTTGTTTGTGGGTTGTTTTGGGGGTTAAAGGTTTTATTATATTGCAGATCGATGTGTGTCAATTGGGGTAGTGGTGAAGGGTTTTATACATATTTAAAGTAGTCGTTGCAAAGTGGAAAATGATAAAGTGAATAGGGTTATGGGTTGGACTTGGATTATTTTTTTTTCAAACTATTTAGGGTTTTACTTTACCCTTTTTTTCATTTGTAGTCCATGTTTTAGCAATGCATGTGACTTTATGCAATTTGCATGATGTTGATATATTTTTTAGAGATAGGAAATGTGTGTGTGAAATGGAAAAAGTGAAATCTTGTTGTATTTCTTTATTAAAGTTGTGTACTAATTATATATGTTATGTACTGAAAGTTGTGTTTGATGGATAATGTTGTATTTGTTTGTGGTAGTTGTGTACTGAATCAACACATTTATTTAATTTTTATTTTTGAAATTTGTGTAGGGTGAGATATAGAGTCAATGTTAACTTCTGTTTCAATTGGGGTGGTAGATGGGAATTTGTTACAACATTGCATTACAAGGATAGGAAAAAAAGAGACTTATAATGGGTTTTTTTAATGCCTTTACTATAGAAGGGTCCAAAACCTATCATTCATATCTATCACAAGCATTGGTATAATCACATGCATATCCGACATTAATTCATTATCTACACACACACACACACACACACACACACTTGATTATCACATATTTACATTTTATAGGTTCACAAGTATCACTAACATTCGCACTTGTAATTACATATTATAACCATTATTTCATTAATCATTACAAGTTGTATACTATTATTACTATTACAATTATGAAAATCTTTACGAATGTACATTTATATATCATTAAAACAAAATAAACAACACAAGAGACACTCTAGTCCTAGCCTTTGTGTTGACTATCCACCAACAAGCTTTGTCCTTAAGCGATCCTTATAGAGTATCTACATAGATAAACATACGTGCTAATCTACAAGGCTTAGTAGGGAAATAGTATACTAAGAGAAACTACTTACAATGATTAATAATAACAATATAAATACTTGAAGGTATCGATCTTGTAGGATACCCACAGGTATCAAAACTGTAGGACCCAAATGGGGTCAAGATTATAGTTCTCAATTTGAAACTAACTATAGGACCCAAATGGGGTCAAAACTATGGTAGCTGCAATTACTCTTATAGGCATGCCTATTTATCCATATCCGAGTACTATATGCAAGTATTATTTTTTTTTCCATATCCTTTCACTCTTTAGATTCACATAATATCGGATTAGTGAGCACATATATATTGTATCAATAAAAGCCCAATTATATTATCACATAATTAACCATATATCACTTCCCTTTCCATGTTACTTTATTCAGGAAACTCATGCAATACAAGTATCAGCACTAACTATACATACATATTTATTTTCAATGATTAACATACCTGTATCCTTATACATTTTCACTTACCTACTCTTTAATGCATTCTTGAAACCAGATATAGAACTAAGCATGCACACTTCAATATACATATTGGAACATATGCCCTTTATCATGCATATATATATAAACATAGGGTTAATTGTCATAATAGGAAGTTTGGAATATTCATATACTAGTAATTGCTCTTATTCATGTAATTTTCAAATTATGTCTCATTATTAGTCATAGCTTTACATGCATAATCATGTATACATATGCACATCAAAATTCTTATTCATATCCTTTAATGACTAACTATAGGTATTAATGATGTTAAGATTAATTGCATAAATTACATAATATGCTAATAATTCTTTATGTTTAGGCTCAATTGGTGTTTATATCTCATTGTGCCATTAGGTATTTCATGTACATAATATCGTGTTATGTCCTTAGACATGTGTTCATAAGGTTCTAAAAGTGTTCAAAAAAGTCTAGAAGCCATTTGGTAACTTTTGGGGTCTAAAAGTCAAGTATATGCTAGAATAGGGGAGGGTCATGATTGAGAAAAAATAGTTTTGATCATGACAATTGCTTTTGGTTCAATCCAAAATGCTTTATCACTGCTGAGACAAAAGTGTCTCAGCTGGGATGATGTAATCTGCTTAGAACTCAATAGGTAGACTTCTAGGTTCAAGTTGTACACCAATTTTGACCTAGTAAACGTGTTTTTCTAGCAAAACTCCCTGATAGACATTTGTTACTCTATGTTTTTAATTTCCATTACATTAAAAATTAGGTCATTTAGACATCTATAGAGAGAAATATCCCTAATTTATTCCAACCTATCCTAATTGACAATACAACAACTATCATTGCAATTCAAACTAAATTTCGAGAATGTTAAAGGCAGAATCAAGTTTTGACCTCTACATAAGAATTTATATCTATGTGTCTACTTTATTATCCCATTGTAATTACTCTAATTAGAGGTCTATAACTCCAGTTATGCCTTAGACAAGCTAGATAGGTCTAGTAGATCCTGTGATAGCTTTTTAATTTAGACTTTTTTTTTTAAATTTAACTTATTTGCGTGATTCAACCTATCTAACATAATTTCACAGCTTTTAATGGAATTAATATAAAATATGTACTCAAATTTCCTTCACACACACTTATGCAAATAAAATCAAGCTCTCTCATACCTTAATTATTCCAAGAAGTCTTCTTCAAGCCTTCTCCAATTCTTTCCTTTTTTTTTGCTGTGGGTCCCTTCTTCTGCATCATAAATTACATTCATAAACATTTATTCTTTACATTCTTATAGTCCTCAGAAACTAAAATCAGTTAGAGAGGAAAGAAGGAGAAATTACCTTAAGAATCCCTTAAACCCTATTTTCTCTTTCCTCTCACATGAAGCAATTGGAAATGGAGGGAGTTTAAAGGAGGAAGATAGTAGAAACTCCAACTAAAATGGCTAATAATTCTACCCTAAAAAGGTTGGCCACTCTCTCTAATACCCTTCCAATTTGATTTTTCCTTACATGATTCTAGAACTAAAAGGTAGTAATTCCCTATTGGGCCATTTGGAAGCCCTAGGGAAATTTTCACTAGCTCCCCACAACTATCATAATCTTTTAAATTGCCTATTTTTTTCTTTTTAATGTTTCAATCAAATCCCTTTTTAAATCCTTTAACTGTACATGCACTTGCATATGGGTTAAATTACCAAATTACCCCTGACTTTTGGATTAACTCCCTCTATATCCTATGTTTTATTTTATTGCTCAATTAATTCACACATCGTACTTATACTTTTAGGGCCTAGGTTGAGGCCTCACATGTTTAGCTCAGATCTTATTAGCTATTGGTGTGATGCGCGTTGGAGCGCCGCTTGTTTTCGATTGAGTTCTTGGAGGCCTATTTTTAGGGTCTGAGACTGGAGGAGGCTCGCTTTTAATCATAAACTGACCGTTTCGCAATAAGAAGGGTTAAACCTTATTTATTGTTGACGGTCAACCTATGAAGGCATTTACTAGTGGGCTTAAAAAGGTAGGTGTCATGGAGTCGCCATCCAACAAAATGTTAGGAATTAAATCTTAACCTTTTGATGCCTGAACAGAGACTGGTGTTCGGGCATCCCTCTTATTAGGCATCTTGATTAGGTGTTATTTTATAATTGGATTTTAGAATTAATCCTGTCCCATCTCTCACACAATGCATGTGATAGAATTTAAATAAACATCCCATTCAAACAAAAGGCAATAAATAAAAAGTCTTACTCAAATTATTACATAAGCAAATCATCCTAAAAAGAGAATAATATACAAAAGAAAGACAGATAAATATCATATATAAAATGGGCCATCCATTTGGTCTGGGAACATTGGTTCTCTCATGCAGATTTTACAAAAAATGACTTTATTTTATATTGAATTTGGGCTAAAAACCTGGACATTAGTCCATATTTATTTAAAAAAATCTGATTAATTAGTAACAATGATTTAAGTGGAATTTTATCATTAGCATGAAAAGAAAATCATTTATTACTACTTATTACATCCAAAAGGTAATACATCCATAATAAATAAATAAATTGATGTAGAAAATAAACAAATAAAAGGGCAACATAATATGCTAAAGAAAAATGAAGTAACTTGATTAAGGAGGGTGACCAGAACGGGAGCACGACTTCCCATGCAAATTCCATACATCCTCCATGGCCATGAATAAATAAATTACTCAAAAGAACAAATGAAGGAATTAATTAGCATAAATAAAATACCTACATAATTTACACTTACAAAAGAAAAAAATTATAGATACAATAGTGCATGTACAATAACAAAACATGCCAAATATCGCAAATATTGCATGAAAAAAGTATTGAAATAAAAGGCATAAAAGAACCTTAATATGCATAAAAAACCCTAAAAAATACCCCAGGGAATGCCAAAAGAAGGTGAGAGACAGCCAAGAAAGAGGCGAGGGATGGCCAGGAAAGAAGCAGGGGACATCCCATCCTTCGAGTGAGGGACAGCTGTTATGTTAGTGCTTGAGGTATACAGAATCAGGTTATATTGAATGCATCTGATTAGCACCTGGGGCATACAGAATCGAGATTACTTGAGGCTAACTCCATTGAAGGCAATGAGTCTCCACTTGTCCAGTTAGTGCTTGGGGCATGCATAATTGAGATAAGAGAAAAAAGGTCTTCCTCGATTAGCTCTTGGGACATGAAGAATTAGGTTGAATTGATTGCATTTGATTAGCGCTTAGGGCATGCAAAATTAAATTGCTGAAGACATGTCATGAATAGCATCTGAGGCATGCTGAGTTAAGATAATTCATCAGACTTGAATACTAGAGTTATCCCGTTGATTGCTCTTTTTGAGAGACTTGATTATTCTGTTTGATTTAATGTTCCTCTGAGGATGTTCCTGGTAGATGTGTATTGGTCCACTGGGGGAATCATTTGGAATGTCTAGAGTTAAATCCACCTGAAATATATATTTTTTATTATATTTTTTCTTTTCTTTTGAGATTTCACTAGGGTGATGTAATCCATCATGGCCTTCTTTTGCTCGGCGATCCTTTGCTCCCAGTATCAACCTTATTTCCATATCAAAGTTTTCCCTCGCTTTGAGAGATTATTATTGAAGAGGTATATATTTTGCCTCCTTAGTGGGGTCCTGAGCACCTGGTGTAAAAGACACTGGATGTTAATATTCTGCTTATTGAATTTAACTTATTTTTATTGTAGTTGTTATTATCATTTTGTTGTTGTCATTGTCATTATTTGTTAATTACCTTTATTTTTTGATGGTGTAGTTATTCTAATTGCATGCCATTTACACTCATTCATCTTTTAATCAAATGAAAGCATAAATAACATAAAATATATGAATAATACACATGTAACCAAAATAAGTTATATACAATCCTATTTTATATACATCAAAAAGCATAACTCCCTAAATACAATAAGTGAGTAATCACTATGAGGGCCCTGGTGCTTGATGGTATGCCAGTCCTGATGGCGGTCTGAAGGCTAGCGGTCTGGGAGGTCAGACTGGAGCCATAGCCTGAGGTGCCGGAGGCAGCTGTTCACTTGCCTGATCAAATACAAACTTGAATCCTAGCAGTGCTGAAGTCAATAGCTGGAGTATCTGTGATATCACCTCAGCGAGCCCCTTTGATCCTTGACCCACCTGTATGAATGCTCAAGAGTGACCCTTCAAATACCTCATTAAGTCTCCTCTCAGGTATCCAATGTACCTCCTCAGCTGCTTATCGATCTCAGTCACCGTTTGCTTGGCCCTAGTGGCCTCTACCTCGATACGAGTCCGCTGATCCCTGAGCTGAGTGAGAGAGTCATCTACCACCTATAGGGACTCATTAAACCTATGCTCTATAGCTTGTATATCAGTTTTGAGGCCCTGTACCACTGTCTATAGTGTCTGTACAACCATTAGTAGTGTTTATAAAGATTGTATGGCCACAAGCATGGTCTTCTATGTCTCTTTTTATCACGGCCAGTCTCCTAGATATATAATCTAAAGCTAAAGGTACCTGAGTAGAGCCTAGGTGTCCATAAGGCGGAGGAGTAGTATAGGACGAGGCTTTAGGATGCCTGAATGGAGAAAACCTCATAGTTGGGGATCTTTGATGCCTGAGTAGGGATCTGCCATGAGTTGGTGTCGGGGGTCAGCTATCTAAGAGGTCATACAAGTAAATCTGCATATCAAAAGCATAGTTAAAATCCGAATTTACCCCCTGTGAACTCTTTGCCTCCCAAAGCTTATCCATTCGTGGCTCATCCACCCGTGTATCCTACCAAGGTGGCTACTCTTGATGCTTTGCCAAAACCTCCTCAGCTACCCGACCTTGGGCATTCTATCCTACCTTCCAATCTGGCATAATAGGGTCAAGCCCGTATCTATCTTGGGTCTCAAGCACTATTATCAATCTGTACTGGCCTTTTAGGTCCTATATAGGCTCTACCATGCTCATGGTGATGGATGCCTATAGGTCAATATACATACTCTTCTAAGTATGATCCCCAAAGAGATCCTCTTCTAGCTCGAGTGATATGAGTAGCCTCATAATAACACCGCCTATATATACCTGTGTTCCTAGCATGGTGCTAACTCTATTCAAAGTTGAGAGGATCTCATAAGAGATGTCTATATGATGTCTCTCCTGTATTCTCCAAAGGCTGGTAACATATATAGAGTTGATGTTACTCGGACTCCCAGTCCATCTAAGGTAAGAAGAAGATAGTACCTTATGTAGATACCTATAAATTTGAAGAGCTAGCATCATGCTCTTTGCCTTGTCTGAATCATATATAGCTTCAGGTAGTGTGACAACTCTCTATCTATCTTTGTCCATCAGCTTAAGAGGTGTGACCATGTATGGTCCAGATGGGAGACCCATAGCCTCTACAAATCGACATCTGGTGATACTGAATGGTATACCCAAAGCTTTGAATGGTACTACCCCCTCTCATGTGTTAGCCCACTGATATCCTTCATACCATAGGGTGGCCAGTACCTCTTGATTCATGCCTGCATATGTCCTGAATGCTGGAGGGAAGAAGTCAGTCCATCTAGCGTTGGCTAATAGCTTGTCAGCCTCCTCTAGTAAACTAAACTCCTCCATGAACTTCCTGGACATATACCTGCTAGCTCTAAACAGAACGTGGCTCAAAGCTCTATATCTAGTAGCCCGTTCATCTATCATATAATCAGGCACTAGCTGCAAGGGCTAAGGATGTGCTGTTTTGCAAGGCATCCTGTAAAAAATGGAATTCTAGCACACATGCATAAAAAATGACGCAAAATACATAAGTTGCATGCTTTTCTAGAAATAAATTTTGGTAGCATTCTGACTGTGGGTATGACTGCCCCCTATACAAAAATATACATTTAAAGCAATGTACAAGCCATCATGGCTACCAACAAGATATTTCACATTATTTGAGAAATTTTGACAAAATTCTTAAAACATTCTGGTTAGGAATGACATTGCCCCCTGCACCAAAATATACACTTAAAGCAATGGCAACATAACACAACACAGACCCTCAGGGCCATCAAATAATATTGATATTGGCATTTTACATTTATCGAGAAATGAGACAAAAATTCAGCAGCATTCCAGCTGGGAATGACATTGCCTTCCTACACAAATATCAATTAAAAGGCACACAATAAGCCATAGACCATTAAGGTCACCAATCAATATATATTCCTTATATTCATGCTTGATGTAATGGCAAAGATTAAAGAAATGCCTTCAAGTGTGTCCTATATCTAAGTGCTCCTAAAGTGGCATGCCAAAGGTCATATACATCATATTACTTACACTACAAGATATTATTCATTATAACTAAAAAACATGTATAACATAAAAAAAAAACAATAGCAAGTGCTTACAGCCATCATGCCTAAAACTAAAGTTTTCTAGCCTAAGTTTTACTTTTAACTTAAGGAAAAAGTAAGAAAATGCAAAAATATTAAATTATACTTACTTGAGAAGAGCAAATAGAAAAAACAAGAAAAGGTAGGAAATTTAGGCTTCCTAAAGTGCGCCTCACTTCCAGGAGTTTGTAGGTGTAGACGGTTCACAAAACGGACATCGGATGCAGAAGATATGCTTGAAAAATCGTTGAGAGGAAACATTTGCTGGAAAAAATGGAGTTTTGAACAGAAATGAAAGAAAAACCAATTTATATTGCCAAAATTGAGTGAGGGACGGGTTGCCTATCCCTCGCCTAGCGACAGACGGGACGTACGGGTTATCCCATCCCTCAGGTCAAAAAGACCATTCTGCCCTATGTATTATTTTCCTCATATTTTTCACATTTTAACTCCATTTTCTTCAATTTTTGAACAATTTTTCTCGATTTTTTCATTCTCTATCCATCTAAAGTAAATTTACAATATTATTGACACTTTTTTTATGGGTTTTAACATTATTTTTATAATATTTACATATTTTAATTACATTTTACTATACACAAGAGTTCGAGGTTTGAAAGACTGCCCGAAGTTAATTATTCCTCTATGGAATATTGAATTTTGTGCTCTGGTCATCATAAATCCTCAAAATTCAGGTCATTATTTTTTACTTCATTATCTGAAAAATACAAACAAAGACAAATGCTCTAATATGTACGTGCAATGCATGGGACATGTAAAAATATGACTTTTGGTCTTCCAATGGTGAGGGACGGGCTGGCCATGGCTTGCTTTAGAGTGAGGGACGGCTGTGGCTCACCACGTTTTATAAATAATGCCCCTTTTCTTGAATTTTATGCCATTGACTTTTCATCTTCCAGGAAGCTTTTATTAGGTAATTTTCTCTTTCTTCTTTTCTTTTTCTTTTTCCTTGTCTTTTCCTTCATTTATTTATTTTCTCCCATTATTTCTGTATTTTAGACTACTCAAAGCCCTATAATCATGACTACTAGACTTATGAAACTACATCGGTTACTAGATGACCAAAAAACTTGGGAAAATCCCCTATTAGCCCCTTATTTAAGTATGAGATTTCTGAAAAGAGTCTCACGAGATAAACACCTTTTGTCTGCTGTGCTTCGATTTTGAGACCCTAGATTTCACGTGCTTCAGTTCACTCACCAGGGGTTATGCCTTTTACCTAAAGAGTTTGCTGCCATGGTGGGCATTAGGTTCAATCTTGATGTCCGACCATATTTATCCTCTCCTATGGTCACTTATCCCAAAGAAGTGGTTCGTGCACTAGGCGTCCTTCCTTCTTAGGCTAGGTGTCTAGTGCCTCAAGGAGAGACGTTTCCATTGGAGTGGCTTATTGATATGTTGCCTGATTTTAATGACATCCCTACTTTTTATTCTTATGTGGTGCTACTTTGCTGTCTTTATTGTTGTTTATTGATGCGTGCTATCTATCCCATGACCGTAGACTATGGATTATTTAATGTCATTACTAGTATCTGTCCGGGGTATAATCCTTTTCCCTTAATTGTAGCAGAGACTATCATAGGCTTAGATGACTTTCATCATAGGCTTTCTACTAAGAGTGGCTCTTCCTCCTTCTTGACAGACAGTCCTTTGCTTCTCCAGGTATGTCATTGTCTTTTGAAGGTAACATACCCTTTATGGGTTTTCATGTAAGCTTTTCTCATTGAAATATGTGTCCTTTTAGATTTTCACACATCTCTATGCCTTATTTTTGCCTAAGATGAACCCAACTCACCCTAGTGGCTCTTTTTTTAAGGCATGGCTTCATGAGAAATTACAGTTATTGTCCGAATATCAGGTTTATATGCCCCTAGCTACCTGTTGTTTCTGTGGTCATGAATGGAGAGTCAAGATGTGTACCTCTTTGTGGACTTCATCGAGCCACTTTTTATGTCATCGCCTGGTGTGCTCATTAGTTTAGAGGTAGATAGGATATTGTCAGGCAACCCTTGGGTTTTCATGGAGGCATCCTGATTGTTTACTCTATGACTAAATATTATTAGAGGATCTAGGCTCAGCTTCCAATAAGGACCACCATTTATGATGTAAGCACTTAGGATTTCACCTCCTTCGACTCTTACAAGTTATGGGTCACTAGTTCAGCTGCTGATAACAGAATTTCTCACTTGAGGCCTCTAGATGGGGAGAGAGACATGATATTAATAGATTAGATTAAACACTTTCATATATTTTTCTTTTGTTTTCACTGAACATATGATAGAAAATGTTACTTTCACACATTTGGATGACACTCATGAATACATGTATGACATTTCCTTTCTAATTTTGGTACAGATGATCAATATTTGACTTTATCACAATGACACAAACTATTAAATCTCAAAATGAAACTCTAAAAGCATTGTGACTCTTGTTGCCAATCAACGCTCTCGGGTTTTCTTGATGAGCTATTTTCTCTCAGCCCTTAATTTTTGCCCAAGATGCCTTTTTTTTATTTTCACCCTGGCAAGGCACCTAATTTTATCAAGGCTTCCATTTTTCGGTTTTCAACCCGTGGGGCATTTTATTATCTTCTTTTTCTCTTTTTAGTCTTTTAGCTATGGAATATTTTCAATCTGTCGACATTCACAGGTTTTTGAAATTCATTGCCATCACTGTCTGACAGGATAGCAATGCCTTTTGTAATAGTTTTTTAAACACAAAAGGTCCTTCCCACATGGATCTAAATATGCCTCGGATGTCTGAAATCCCAGGCCTGATCTGTTTGAACACTAAGTCTCCTTCCTTCAGAGGATGTTTCTTGACTTTCTTCCAAAATGAATGAGCCAATCTCTTCTAGTAGAATTGGTTGTGATAGTATGCCCTCATTCTTGCCCCATCAAGCAAGTTAAATTGCGATAGTCTCTATTTAGCCCACTCCGTTTCTGGTATCTCAGCCTCCGTAGTTACTCTCAAGGATTGATACTCAATTTCTACTGGTAGTACTACTTTTGTTTTGTAAACCAGAGGGAATGAAGTTGCTCTTATTAAAGTTCTACCTATGGTCCTATAGCCCCATAGTGCAAAGGGTAGCTTATCGGCCCAATCTTTATAGGTTCATGCCATTTTGGCTAAGATTCTCTTTACATTCTTATTAGCTACTTCAAATGCTCCATTTGCTTTGGGTCTGTAAGGAGAAGACTTGTGATGTTGAAAATCACACTTAATAAGCATCTATCTAGTTTCACCTGAGAATCGTAACCCATTGTCTGAGACCATATAATGAGGTAAACCATACTTGTATATCGAGTTCTTCTCTATAAACTTGGCCATGTCCTGTGCATCAACCTTTTTGAAGGATTTAACTTTTACCCATTTAACAAAGTAATCAATGGCTACTATGACAAACCTGTCCATTTGAGGCAAGTGGGTAGATCATTGCCATGATTTCTATTCCCCATACAGCAAAAGGCCACGACAATGTGAGATTCTATAGCTCATAGATGGGTAGATGTCTCAGATCTGCATACTGCTATCATAATTGACATTTCTTGACATACTTAGAGCAATCGGTATCCATTATGAGCCAAAAGAAACCTTGTCTCATGATCTTCTTTGGCAAAGCTAATCCGTTCATATGAGCTCCACATACTCCCGCATGTATTTCTTTCATTACCCTTTTTGCTTCATTTTTGTCTAAGCATTTCAATTGAATTTCATTGGGTTGTCTCTTATAAAGCACTCCTCATACAGCGATGAACTGAGTTGACAGCTTACGAATCATCCTTTGGTATTTTTCAATTGCTTCCTCAGGGAACATTGACTATTTTAGATAATTCTGAATATCATAATACCAAGGCTTTCTGTCGTCCACCTCAATGTCCATGACTTGTTCCTTTTCAAAATATGACCTAAAAGAACTTGAAATTAGCACATGCTTCATAACTACCCCCTTCGAATTATCCAACATAGATGCCAAGGTTGCTAAGGCATATGCCAACTGATTTTCCTCTTTAAGCATATATCCAAAGGTGTAAATCTCAAATTGACTGCTCAAAACCTTCAAGTATCTGAGATACAGCAGCAAATGCTCTTCTTTCACTGACCATTCACCCCTTACCTGGTAAACCACAAGACATGAATCTCTAAACACTTTCGTAGATTTTGCCCCTACAACTAGTAGAGCCTTTACCTCGAAAATGCAAGCTTCATACTCTTCTTTATGATTCGTGGCTTTGTATCTCAGCTTTTTGGCTAACGACATCTTTTCTCCCTCTGGGGTAACCAAAATCCCTCCTACTCCTACTCCTTTGTTGTTAACAACCCTATCAAAATACATTTGCCACCTTTGCACCATTATGTTTTCATTAGGAAACTCATATCACCTACCAGGGGCTAGTCGGCAAGGAATTCTACTACTGCTCTTCCCTTAATGGTTTTTCTGGTGATGTATTCTATGTCGAATTCCTATAAGAGAATTAATCATCTTTCCATCTTCCCTAATAATGAAGGAGCTTCTTGTAGGTATCTAAGGGGATTCTATTTAACTACAACTTGTATCTTGTAAGAATGGAAGTAGTGTCTCAACTTCTTAGATGCCTATATGATTGCCAGAAAAATCTTTTCTACCTCAACATATTTCGTCTCATAAGGGAGAAATTTCTTGCTGAGATAGTATACTGTATACTCAATCCCAAAATCATCCTCTTGTGCCATTATAGCTCTTACCGAGCTTTCTTCTATTGGTAAGTATAAAATCAAAGGTTTTTCTGCCTGAGGCAGACTCAATACTAGTGGACGTAATAAGTAATCCCTAATGGTATCAAACGTACTTTTGACAATCCTCATTTCAATCCACGAGTTGATCCTTTCTAAGTAGTTTGAAGATCGATTCACAAATCGAAGTCAACTTGGCAATGAATCTGCTTATGTACTGGATTTTTTCCAAGAATCCTCTAACTTCCTTTTCCTTCTGGGGCACAGGCATCTCTCTGATAGCCTTGACCTTGTCAGGATCTACCATTATGATGGAATATGACATGGTATCCCATGAATAATACCATTAGTACGGGATTGGTCTTTCGAATGTTTTCTTCAGCATTCTTAAGCATCCCATGAAGCTCAGTGACTGACTTGTTCATTGCATGCATGTTATAATTCATCACAAATGGATCATAAGCAGCAGGCAATGATCCTAAGATCAAGTCAGTGGCCAATTCCTTTGGCACTAGTACCTCAAGCTTCTCAAGAGTATCAAGATACCCTTTCATCTTGAGTACATGGGTACTAACAGGAGTACCCTCAGCCATCTTGCAAGAAATTAAGGCCTTTGTTTTCACGAACCTCTCGTGACGAGCTTGCTCTTGGAACATCTCCTTGAGGTGCACCATGATCGCATAAGCCTCTTGGTCCATAAATTGTCTTTACAATTCAGGCACCATAGTGGCCAGCATCAGACAGGTCACATCATTGGAGTCGCTCTTTTTGGTATCAAAAGTTTCCTTTTGAACCGCAGAGGCGATCCTTCCTGGTTCATCAGGCAAGGGTGCATCCAAAACATACGACTTCTTCTCTTGCTTAAGAACTATTCTTAAGTTTCGAGACCAGTCTATGAAATTGGTGCCATTCAATTTGTCCTTTTCAAGGACCGATCGCAATGAGAAATTGTTGTTTGAAGATGCCATTTTCAATCTACAATAAAATTTAGCAAGATTAAATGAGGTCTTATTTATGATCCCACAAACCGAATTAATATCCCTTTAAATAATTCGCGTTAGTGATTTAATGTGGGCCAAGATCCACTTTTCACAACAACTTATTAGTCAAGCTGAGCTTGTACACCTAACAAGTTAAGTTACTTAGGTAGGAAAACTCCAATCATGTCTCGTACATGACTCTTGGATCAAATGGGCTAACATCTTAAGATGTTATAGCACAACCCATTTATTAGTTGCCTAGGTCCGAGCATCCCTTTCCATGTTAAGTCCAACCTACATTCACAACCCATCCTCACAAAGATAATCGGGCGCATCTAGGACTCCTAGTCTACTTGGCCGATGATCGATGCCTTGACATGTTTCGAATTAGGAAGGCAACTTTGTGACTTACTATTTTTAGGGATTCATTTTATTACGGCGTACATGGCATACGCTTTGTCATCCATAGATAGCATGCATATATATAATTGCATAAAGTAAAGCGTGACAAACATGGGCCCAAAAACCTACAACTAAGATTCTATACTGTTACATAAGAATCTTCAAGTTGGGCTTCTCCACTCCGGTGGGCTTCGTCTTGATTTACAAAGTCTTCAAGTATATTCTATTCTAAGAAATAAATGAAAAACTTTTACAAGAAAATATAATGGCTTGCATGCCATATTTAATTACAAAATCCAGGGCCCATGAATTCACCATGCATATCCATTCATCACACCAAACTAGCAAATAAATATACATAGCATTCATGGATAAAACAAAGTACAATTTTATTTAATTTAGCCAAGCCCATTAATGGAAATTGTGCACTTGAACCTTTAAGAGATGACCCCGTGATGGGCCTGGGCCGAAGCCCAATGGACTAAATCCTCTTATTGAATAAGTTCTCTTAAAAGCCAAAAACACAAACTAGTTAGATTTGTGCCATAAATCAACTCTAGTATAATTTCCAATTTTGCCATTTTTAATTTTATGACATACAGCCCATAAACATTAAAAATACATATAATATGTGCTAACATGAATTAAAAATAAAATCATGAAGAACACATATATAGTACACGGCATTCATGCAAAAACAAACAAACAACAAAGACTAGTTGTTTACTGCTTATGTAATGCCATAAAATTCACAAACATTTAAATCAATTTTATGAGTCATTTGATAATCTAAATAAGTCCATAAACATAGATTTAATATTCTGTACCATTTTAATCTAAATGTGTTTTTAACATTTTAATCAAAACAAAACAAAAATGTTGATTAAACATGTAACAAACACAAACTAGACATTGTTTTAAGTGATTTTAAAATTAATCAATTAAATTGTCATGGACCAGAATTAAAACCAAATTTAAAATATGATCAGACCTGATAATTAATCTTTAAATATCACTTACAAAAATTCCAAAATCGTTTTTACATTTAATTTTGAAAACTAGTTGTTAAAATAACAATTTACATGCCAACAAGCACCTAGTTTCATAATTAACATGTACCATCAGGTATAAATAATTAAATCTGACCATTACCAGCCCTAATAACATCTTAGGACAGTATATTAACATTTCATATTAATTATAATACCTATCTAATCAATTAAAATCGTTTTTTCACCAAAACAATGCAAAAAACTCAAAACAGAAAATTTCAGATTTGCATGTTTTCATAATGACGATTTTTAATTAATTTTTTCATGCATCTAAAGCACTAAAATAAGAATGTTTAGGCTCTGATACCACTGATGGAATATGACATGGTATAAATGTGATGATATCGCAGCGGAAAAACAAAATTTTTCATCATACATACCATACAAATCCAAAGCAAGAATCGAAACATGCAATTTTAGGGTTAAAAACTTAGAACTTTGGATGCCTTTTAATCTTGAGTTTGGTGATGACCAGCAACTGAGATGACTTTATCCACCTTAGACCTTGATCACCAATGCCAAGGAACAGCCTTTTACGCCACTCCCTCTATTCTTACACACACAATTGCACCGTCGGCTTAAAATCAAGATTGCTAGCTCTCTTTTAAGGTATTGTGTAATGGCTATAGTTTGAAGCTACAAAAATTTGATTTTGTACTTCTCTTAGGTTACTTTTACTACCCAAGAACACAAGAGAATGAGGAACAATCCTTTCTCCTTGTGAAAATTGGACCAAAAATTAAGAGAGAGATGGATGTAATTCACGCCAAAATGCAAATGGTGGCTAGCTTTTGTTTTCACGCCAAAAGCAAATGGTGGCTAGCTTTTGTTTTCACGCCAAAAGCAAAATATGTATCTTTAGGGTTTTATTTCTTTTAATATATATCCACTTATTTTCTTAAGTGATCAAGCTAAAATATACTACCTTAAGATAATTAATGTTAGCCTTTATCACTTATTTAAAATAAGAAATATATATTGATTAAAACACCTTAAGATAATACATTTAATCCAAGATAATCCTTTTTGATTTAATCTAAGATAAATGTAAGACATATTAATCAAATAAATCACTTAATAAAAGAATTAATCATGTGCCGAAATTCCATTGATATTATCTTGGAATTTCGGCCACACCATCCAATTATCAAGTGAATTAATTCAATTAAAATCCTTTAGGCTTTAATACTCAATTAATTAAATTAACACAAGATAATTAATTAATTGAAATTAAACCTTGTGGGCTGAATTTCTCTCTCTCATGGATCAAGGCCCAATAGCAATTTTATAACCCATTACACACATTAATTTGACTTTAATTAAAAGCCCAAATTAATGCTCAATACTTTAATTAAATATTTTAAGCCCAATGCTTTGTGTGCGATCCTATAGGTCCATTTAATGTTGGCAATGAATTAATAAATTAATTCAAATGCTATATATATTCTCTAGCAAGATATTATAGCATTCCAAATTAAATGAAAATGCATATGGCATTTAGTGACCTAATGCAATTTTGCATAGTTCCTTACCCATAAATATCAGAATTCATATAAGGCATGGAACTAGTCATCCTTATATATATTAATTCCTTTCTTGATATTTCAGTGACACTGAACTCTCAGATAAATAATGATTACTCATTATTTCATCTCGGTATGGCCATACACTTCTCAGTTCACTGATCAAGTGGCCGATGATATTTTCTCTCTTATTGAGAGGGGTAATCCCTTCACTTCTCTCAGCTCTCTAACATGAATCAATGCATTCCCAATCATACCTGTACTTGTCACTCTGTTACGAGCACGTTAGGTGTATGTCAAAGTACACAGTAATTCATAAAGAGTTTCATAGAGATTTCAGGTCTAAGAACACATATATAGTACACGGCATTCATTAAAAATACAGCCCATAAACATTAAAAATACATATAATACACGTTAGGTGTATAATTTCCAATTTTGCCATTTTTAATTTTATGACATACAGCCCATAAACATTAAAAATACATATAATATGTGCTAA
Source organism: Excoecaria agallocha (assembly GCA_037975025.1). Taxonomy (NCBI): domain Eukaryota; kingdom Viridiplantae; phylum Streptophyta; class Magnoliopsida; order Malpighiales; family Euphorbiaceae; genus Excoecaria; species Excoecaria agallocha. The sequence continues at coordinate 35,694,383 of CM075807.1, read as the reverse complement.
CATGAATTAAAAATAAAATCATGAAGAACACATATATAGTACACGGCATTCATGCAAAAACAAACAAACAACAAAGACTAGTTGTTTACTGCTTATGTAATGCCATAAAATTCACAAACATTTAAATCAATTTTATGAGTCATTTGATAATCTAAATAAGTCCATAAACATAGATTTAATATTCTGTACCATTTTAATCTAAATGTGTTTTTAACATTTTAATCAAAACAAAACAAAAATGTTGATTAAACATGTAACAAACACAAACTAGACATTGTTTTAAGTGATTTTAAAATTAATCAATTAAATTGTCATGGACCAGAATTAAAACCAAATTTAAAATATGATCAGACCTGATAATTAATCTTTAAATATCACTTACAAAAATTCCAAAATCGTTTTTACATTTAATTTTGAAAACTAGTTGTTAAAATAACAATTTACATGCCAACAAGCACCTAGTTTCATAATTAACATGTACCATCAGGTATAAATAATTAAATCTGACCATTACCAGCCCTAATAACATCTTAGGACAGTATATTAACATTTCATATTAATTATAATACCTATCTAATCAATTAAAATCGTTTTTTCACCAAAACAATGCAAAAAACTCAAAACAGAAAATTTCAGATTTGCATGTTTTCCTAATGACGATTTTAATTAATTTTTTCATGCATCTAAAGCACTAAAATAAGCATGTTTAGGCTCTGATACCACTGATGGAATATGACATGATATGAATCTCATGATAGCACAGCGGAATACAAAAATATTTTAATCATACATACCATACATATCCAAAGCTAGAATCGAAACATGCAATTTTAGGGTTGTAGAACTTACAACTTATGATGCTTTTTGAAAATTGAATTTGGTGATGGACAGCAACTAAGATGACTCTATCCGCCTTAGTTCTCGATCACCAATGCCAAGGAACAGCCTTTTGCGCCACTCCCTCTATTCTCACACACACACTTGCACCGACGGCTTAAAATCGAGATTGCTAGCTCTCTTTTTCGGTATTGTGTAATGGTTATAGTTTGAAGCTACAAAATTTGATTTTGTACTTCTCTTAGGTTGCTATTACTACCCAAGAACACAAGAAAATGAGGAACTATCCTTTCTCCTTGTGAAAAATTGGGCCAAAAGAATTGAGAGAGCAAGAGAGAAAGTTCACGCCAAAAGCAAGAAAAACTAGGGTTTCACGCCAACTTCTCTTAGTCTCTTAGGGTTTTATTTCTTTTTAATATATATATGCTTATCCTTTGGCAAGTCTTTAATCTGAATTCAACTATCCTAAGATAGTTAATTCAAACTCTATCACTTCCTAAAGATAAGTAATATATTTTGAATTAAACTCCTTTGAATTTAAAATTCAAATTTGAAATAAAACATAAGACATTTAATTAAATGAAATCACTTAATTTAAATGAATAGCATGTGCCGAAATTCCTTGATTTCTCTCTTAAAATTTCGGCCACTTCATTAAATATATAAGTGATTTAATTTAATTTAAATTCCTTTAGGCTTTAATACTCAATTAACTTAATTAATGTAGCATAATTAATTAATTGAAATTAAACCTTGTGGGCTGAATTTCTCTCTCTCATGGACCAAGGCCCAATAGCAATTTTATAACCCATTACATGCATTAATTTGACTTTAATTAAAAGCCCAAATTAATGCCCAATACTTAATTTAAGTATTTTAAGCCCAATGCTTTGTGTGCGATCCTATAGGTCCATTTAATATTGGCAATGAATTAATAAATTAATTCAAAGGCTATATATATTCTCTAGCAAGATATTATAGCATTCCAAATTAAATGAAAATTCATATGGCATTTAGTGACCTAATGCAATTTTGCATAGTCCCTTACCCATAAATATCAGAATTAACATAAGGCATGGAACTAGTCATCCTTATATATATTAATTCCTTTCTTGATATTCCAGTGACACTGAACTCTCAGATAAATAATGATTACTCATTATTTCATCTCGGTATGGCCATACACTTCTCAGTTCACTGATCAAGTGGCCGATGATATTTTCTCTCTTATTGAGAGGGGTAATCCCTTCACTTCTCTCATGCTCTCTAACATAAATTAATGCATACCCAATCATACCCGTACTTGTCACTCTGTTACGAGCACGTTAGGTGTATGTCAAAGTACACAGTAATTCATAAAGAGTTTCATAGAGATTTCAGGTCTAAGAACTCCGATACAAAACTTGCATATGAGAAACACTTATGACTTGTACCATGTAGTGTTCTCATGAGCGGATCGTATCCAGATACCATGTTCTTTAACATGTATCTATGATCTTTGATTGACACTCTTGTCCTAATGATCCGTAAGACAGAACTCATAATATCAGAGAGAGCATACTAGTCTTAATTCATTGTTATTCCCATAACAATGACTGACTAGGGATATTTAGAATGAAGTCTCATTTGTTTCAAGGTCTTAGAACCATGTGCCTCACACATGATAACTTAAACCGAAACGACATTCTTGGATAGTTTTATCAATTGATATGCACAGGAATACAAAAGATAAAACTAATGCCTCATTTTATTAATTTCAAGTGTTTCGTTACAATGCATTGGGGCTAGGGCTTACACTAACAATCTCCCACTAGCACTAGTCCCAATTGGGCATAGCCCTAAGACCGAACGCTCTCAAATGAGCTTCGTGCAGATTTGGACGTAACTGTTTCGTCAAAGGATCTGCTACATTGTCTTCACTTGCTATCTTGCTAACCTTGACGTCCCCACGATCAATGATCTCTCTGATCAAGTGGTACCTCCTGAGTATGTGTTTGGATTTCTGGTGTGACCGGGGCTCCTTGCCCTGTGCTATGGCCCCGTTGTTGTCACAGAAAATTTCTAATTGATCTAGGATGCTTGGGACCACTCCTAATCCAGTAATGAAATTTTTAATCCAAACAGCCTCTTTTGCAGCCTCACTTGCTGCAATATACTCAGATTCTGTAGTTGAGTCGGCAATGGTTTCTTGCTTCGAGCTTCTCCAGCTGTCAACACCACCGTTCAAAACAAAAACAAACCCAGATTGCAATCTAGAATCCTGAGTGCTGGTCTGTAAAGTAGCATCGGCATAACCTTGTATGACGAGCTCTTCTTGACCACCATACACCAAGAAGTAATCCTTAGTCCTTCGCAGGTACTTCAGAATCCCTTTTACAGCAGACCAGTGCTTCTCACCAGGGTCTTGCTGAAACCTACTGGTTATACTCAGTGCATGAGCAACATCCAATCTAGTACATAACATAGCGTACATGATAGATCCAATAGCAGATGCATATGGGATTCTACTCATGTTGTCCCTTTCCTCTTTGGTTTTAGGGCACTGTTCTTTAGTCAAAGGAACTCCCAAAGCCAAAGGTATGTACCCTTTCTTTGAGTCTCCTATACTAAAACGCTTTAGTACTTTGTCTATGTACTTTTCCTGACTTAGTCCCAAAAGCCGATTCGATCTATCTCTATAGATTCGACTACCAAGTATTGTCTCGGCTTCACCTAAGTCTTTCATTGAGAAACACTTTCCCAACCATTGCTTAACCTTTTGCAATGTTGGAATGTCATTCCCAATGAGAAGGATGTCGTCCACATATAGGACCAGAAATACTACTATGCTCCCACTAACCTTTTTGTACACACAAGGCTCATCTTCGTTCTTGATGAAGTCAAATTCTTTAACTGCCTCATCAAAACGAAGATTCCAACTTCGGGATGCTTGCTTTAATCCATAAATGGATTTTTGAAGCTTGCAAACCTTCTTAGGATGCTTGGGATTGACAAAACCTTCAGGCTGTATCATATACACATCCTCAAGTAAATTTCCGTTGAGGAAAGCAGTTTTGACATCCATTTGCCATATCTCATAATCATGATATGCAGCTATGGCAAGCAAGATCCTAATGGATTTGAGCATGACTACAGGTGAAAAGGTCTCGTCATAGTCTACACCATGAGTTTGTCGAAAACCTTTTGCTACTAGTCTACCTTTGTAGGTCTTATCAGCTTTGAGTTTGAATAGCCACTTGCATTCAATTACCTTAGCACCTTCCGGTGGATCAACCAAGGTCCAAACCTGGTTATCGTACATTGATTGTATCTCGAATTTCATGGCTTCAAGCAAATTTTCTGAGTCTGGGCTCTCAATAGCTTCTCGGTAGGTAGTAGGATCATCACGATCTACTAACTCAATAGTGTCACTGTCAGTGATTAGAAATCCATATCTCTCAATCTCCTGACGTACCCTACCGGACCTTCTAGGTTCTTGTGTAATGGGTTCTTGTTCCACAACTGGTTGTGAACTTGATCCCATTTCCAAACCATCCTCTATAGGAGTTTGTAGTGCTTGAATTTCTCCAAGTTCTACTTTACTCCCACTGTCTTTCTTGAGAAGGAACTCCTTTTCCAAGAAAACAGCCTTGCGAGCAACAAATACTTTGTTCTCGGCTTGTGAGTAAAAGTAGTATCCCCTTGTTTCTTTAGGATAACCCACAAACAAGCAGACAGTGGATTTAGACTCTAGTTTTTCGGATGTTAATTTCTTAACATGTGCTTCACAGCCCCAAATCCTGAGAAAAGACATATTGGGTTCTTTCCCAGTCCATACCTCGTATGGTGTCTTCTCAACTGCTTTAGTTGGAGTACGGTTCAATAGAAATGTAGCAGTTTCTAATGCATAACCCCAAAAAGAGATAGGAAGATTAGCTTGACTCATCATAGATCGAACCATGTCTAACAGAGTTCGATTTCTCCTTTCGGACACACCATTCCATTGAGGTGTTCCAGGAGGAGTGAGCTGTGAAATAATACCACACTCCTTTAGATGACTGTCAAACTCTTGGCTTAAGTATTCGCCACCTCGATCTGATCGAATGGCTTTTATACTTTTGCCAAGTTGGTTTTCTACTTCATTCTTAAACTCTTTGAATTTCTCAAAAGTTTCAGACTTGTACTTCATTAGATAGACATAGCCATATCTACTGAAGTCATCTGTGAATGTCACGAAGTAGCTAAAACCACCTCTAGCATGTGTACTTAAAGGTCCACATACATCGGTATGTATTAGTTCCAATAAGCCATTAGTCCTCTCGCCTTTTTTATTAAAAGGACTCTTTGTCATTTTTCCATGCAAACATGGCTCGCATGTATCATAAGACTCTAAGTCGAATGACCCAAGCACTCCAGTTTTGTGGAGTCTTGAAATGCGTTTCTCGTTTGCATGTCCTAAGCGACAATGCCAGAAGTAAGTAGGGTTCAATTCGTTTGATTTAACCCTCTTTGTATTAATGTTGTATATGGACTCTTTGTTTTGTAAATCAAGGATATAAAGGCCATTTCGCAACATGGCATTGCCATAAGAAATGCCTTGGCGACGAATATGAGCATTGCCATTTTTAATAACAAAATCAAATTCATCATTATCCAAACATGAAACTGAAATAATGTTTCTGCTCAGAGCAGGCACATAATAACAATTATTCAAAACAATACAAAGTCCGGAAGGTAAAGTGAGGTGATAGTCGCCTATCTCCATGGCAGCAACTCGTGCTCCATTCCCCACACGGAGGTCCACTTCATTCTTCCCAAGTAACCGCCTATTTCTTAACCCCTGCACATTTGAACAAATGTGAGAACCACAACTGGTATCCAATACCCAAGTGGTAGAAATAGAAAGGTTAATTTCAACAACAAAAATACCAGAACTGGACGCCTTGGCTCCATTCTTTTTTTGTTCTTCCTTGAAGAGAGCGCAATTCTTCCTCCAATGCCCTATCTTGTTGCAATGGAAGCAAGTGCTCTCACTCTCTTTGAGTTTTGGCGCCTTGGGCTTAGATTGGGCCTGAGGTGCACTCCCAACTGACTTGGGTTTTCCCTTTCCCTTTCCCTTTCCCTTAGCGGGTCCCTTTTTAATTCCCTTTTGAACCATTAGTACGGGATTGGTCTTTCGAATGTTTTCTTCAGCATTCTTAAGCATCCCATGAAGCTCAGTGACTGACTTGTTCATTGCATGCATGTTATAATTCATCACAAATTGATCATAAGCAGCAGGCAATGATCCTAAGATCAAGTCAGTGGCCAATTCCTTTGGCACTAGTACCTCAAGCTTCTCAAGAGTATCAAGATACCCTTTCATCTTGAGTACATGGGTACTAACAGGAGTACCCTCAGCCATCTTGCAAGAAATTAAGGCCTTTGTTGTCACGAACCTCTCGTGACGAGCTTGCTCTTGGAACATCTCCTTGAGGTGCACCATGATCGCATAAGCCTCTTGGTCCATAAATTGTTTTTGCAATTCAGGCACCATAGTGGCCAGCATCAGACAGGTCACATCATTGGAGTCGCTCTTTTTGGTCTCAAAAGTTTCCTTTTGAATCGCAGAGGCGTTCCTTCCTGGTTCATCAGGCAAGGGTGCATCCAAAACATACGACTTCTTCTCTTGCTTAAGAACTATTCTTAAGTTTCGAGACCAGTCTATGAAATTGGTGCCATTCAATTTGTCCTTTTCAAGGACCGATCGCAATGAGAAATTGTTGTTTGAAGATGCCATTTTCAATCTACAATAAAATTTAGCAAGATTAAATGAGGTCTTATTTATGATCCCACAAACCGAATTAATATCCCTTTAAATAATTCGCATTAGTGATTTAATGTGGGCCAAGATCCACTTTTCACAACAACTTATTAGTCAAGCTGAGCTTGTACACCTAACAAGTTAAGTTACTTAGGTAGGAAAACTCCAATCATGTCTCGTACATGACGCTTGGATCAAATGGGCTAACATCTTAAGATGTTATAGCACAACCCATTTATTAGTTGCCTAGGTCCGGGCATCCCTTTCCATGTTAAGTCCAACCTACATTCACAACCCATGCCTCACAAAGATAATCGGGCGCATCTAGGACTCCTAGTCTACGTGGCCGATGATCGATGCCTTGACATGTTTTGAATTAGGAAGGCAACTTTGTGACTTACTATTTTTAGGAATTCATTTTATTACGGCTTACATGGCATACACTTTGTCATCCATACATAGCATGCATATATATAATTGCATAAAGTAAAGCGTGACAAACATGGGCCCAAAAACCTACAACTAAGATTCTATACTATTACATAAGAATCTTCGAGTTGGGCTTCTCCACTCCGGTGGGCTTCGTCTTGATTTACAAAGTCTTCAAGTATATTCTATTCTAAGAAATAAATGAAAAACTTTTACAAGAAAATATAATGGCTTGCATGCAATATTTAATTACAAAACCCAGGGCCCATGAATGCACCATGCATATCCATTCATCACACCAAACTAGCAAATAAATATACATAGCATTCATGGATAAAACAAAGTCCAATTTTATTTAATTTAGCCAAGCCCATTAATGGAAATTGTGTACTTGAACCTTTAAGAGATGACCCCGTGATGGGCCTGGGCCGAAGCCCAATGGACTAAATCCTCTTATTGAATAAGTTCTCTTAAAAGCCCAAAACACAAACTAGTTAGATTTGTGCCATAAATCAACTCTAGTATAATTTCCAATTTTGCCATTTTTAATTTTATGACATACAGCCCATAAACATTAAAAATACATATAATATGTGCTAACATGAATTAAAAATAAAATCATGAAGAACACATATATAGTACACGGCATTCATGCAAAAACAAACAAACAACAAAGACTAGTTGTTTAATGCTTATGTAATGCCATAAAATGCACAAACATTTAAATCAATTTTATGAGTCATTTGATAATCTAAATAAGTCCATAAACATAGATTTAATATTCTGTACCATTTTAATCTAAATGTGTTTTTACCATTTTAATCAAAACAAAACAAACAATGTTGATTAAACATGTAACAAACACAAACTAGACATTGTTTTAAGTGATTTTAAAATTAATCAATTAAATTGTCATGGACCAGAATTAAAACCAAATTTAAAATATGTCCATACCTGATAATTGATCTTTAAATATCACTTACAAACATTCAAAAATCTTTTTTACATTTAATTTTGAAAACTAGTTGTTAAAATAACAATTTACATGCCAACAAGCACCTAGTTTCATAATTAACATGTACCATCAGGTATAAATAATTAAATCCGACCATTACCAGCCCTAATAACATCTTAGGACAGTATATTAACATGTCATATTAATTATAATACCTATCTAATCAATTAAAATCGTTTTTTCACCAAAACAATGCAAAAAACTCAAAACAGAAAATTTCAGATTTGCATGTTTTCATAATGACGATTTTAATTAATTTTTTCATGCATCTAAAGCACTAAAATAAGCATGTTTAGGCTCTGATACCACTGATGGAATATGACATGGTATGAATCTCATGATAGCACAGCGAAAAACAAAAATTTTTTAATTATACATACCATACATATCCAAAGCTAGAATCGAAACATGCAATTTTAGGGTTGTAGAACTTACAACTTATGATGCTTTTTGAAAATTGAATTTGGTGATGGCCAGCAACTAAGATGACTCTATCCGCCTTAGTTCTCGATCACCAATGCCAAGGAACAGCCTTTTGCGCCACTCCCTTTATTCTCACACACACACTTGCACCGACGGCTTAAAATCGAGATTGCTAGCTCTCTTTTTCGGTATTGTGTAATGGTTATAGTTTGAAGCTACAAAATTTGATTTTGTACTTCTATTAGGTTGCTATTACTACCCAAGAACACAAGAGAATGAGGAACTATCCTTTCTCCTTGTGAAAAATTGGGCCAAAAGAATTGAGAGAGCAAGAGAGAAAGTTCATGCCAAAAGCAAGAAAAACTAGGGTTTCACGCCAACTTCTCTTAGTCTCTTAGGGTTTTATTTCTTTTTAATATATATATGCTTATCCTTTGGCACGTCTTTAATCTGAATTCAACTATCCTAAGATAGTTAATTCAAACTCTATCACTTCCTAAAGATAAGTAATATATTTTAAATTAAACTCCTTTGAATTTAAAATTCAAATTTGAAATAAAACATAAGACATTTAATTAAATGAAATCACTTAATTTAAATGAATAGCATGTGCCGAAATTCCTTGATTTCTCTCTTGGAATTTCGGCCACTTCATTAAATATATAAGTGATTTAATTTAATTTAAATTCCTTTAGGCTTTAATACTCAATTAACTTAATTAATGTAGCATAATTAATTAATTGAAATTAAACCTTGTGGGCTGAATTTCTCTCTCTCATGGACCAAGGCCCAATAGCAATTTTATAACCCATTACATACATTAATTTGACTTTAATTAAAAGCCCAAATTAATGTCCAATACTTAATTTTAAGTATTTTAAGCCCAATGCTTTGTGTGCGATCCTATAGGTCCATTTAATATTGGCAATGAATTAATAAATTAATTCAAAGGCTATATATATTCTCTAGCAAGATATTATAGCATTCCAAATTAAATGAAAATTCATATGGCATTTAGTGACCTAATGCAATTTTGCATAGTCCCTTACCCATAAATATCAGAATTAATATAAGGTATGGAACTAGTCATCCTTATATATATTAATTCCTTTTTTGATATTCCAGTGACACTGAACTCTCAGATAAATAATGATTACTCATTATTTCATCTCGGTATGGCCATACACTTCTCAGTTCACTGATCAAGTGCCCGATGATATTTTCTCTCTTATTGAGAGGGATAATCCCTTCACTTCTCTCATGCTCTCTAACATGAATTAATGCATACCCAATCATACCCGTACTTGTCACTCTGTTACGAGCACGTTAGGTGTATGTCAAAGTACACAGTAATTCATAAAGAGTTTCATAGAGATTTCAGGTCTAAGAACTCCGATACAAAACTTGCATATGAGAAACACTTATGACTTGTACCATGTAGTGTTCTCATGAGCGGATCGTATCCAGATACCATGTTCTTTAACATGTATCTATGATATCTGATTGACACTCTTGTCCTAATGATCTGTAAGACAGAACTCATAATATCAGAGAGCGCATACTAGTCTTAATTCATTGTTATTCCCATAACAATGACTGACTAGGGATATTTAGAATGAAGTCTCATTTGTTTCAAGGTCTTACAACCATGTGCCTCACACATGATAACTTAAACCGAAATGACATTCTTGGATAGTTTTATCAATTGATATGCACAGGAATACAAAAGATAAAACTAATGCCTCATTTTATTAATTTCAAGTGTTTCGTTACAATGCATTGGGGCTAGGGCTTACACTAACACTTTATACCTCTTTGACTCATGACATGACCTAACAGCTTACCCGAAGTGACCCCAAATATGCATTTCCTTGGATTGAGGCAAAGATTGTACTTATTGATCTTCTGAAAGAACTTCTCTAATGCTTTAAGGTGACCTTCTCTAGCAATTGTCTTGACCATAGCAATTGACTTGATCATCATATCATCTACATGCACCTCTACTTCCTTATGGATCAAATTATCTAAAATCTTAGTGGCCATTCTTTGATAGGTAGCTCCTACATTCTTAAGCCCAAAAGGCATGACCCGATATGCATATGTCCCCCATTTGGTTATAAAAGCCAGTTTAATCCTATCTACTATTTTGTTCAGGATCTAATTGTACCTTGCATATCCATCTACAAAACTGTACATGGCACAAGCAGCAACACTATCTACTAAGACATCTATGTGAGGTAAAGGAAAGTCATCCTTGGGGTAGGCTTTATTCAAGTCTCTATAATCCATAACAATTCTTACCTTCCCATATTTCTTTGCTATAGGGACTACGTTCGCTAACCATGTGGGGTATTGAATTTCCACTAAGAAGTTGGCCTTTATTTGATTTCTGACTTCTTCCTTAACCTTCTTAGCCCATTCTAGCCTAAATTTTCTAAGCTTTTGTTTAATAGGTTTGTACTCTGGGTATGTTGGGATGCTTGTTCGGTGACTTCTTGATCTATTCCTAGCATGTCTTTATAAGTCCAGGCAAAGACTTTTTCATATTTTCTTAATATTCTCTCAAATTTTTATCTCTCCTCAGGATTTATATCTGATGCTAGTAAAATTTCTTTTGGGGTTTCTTTAGGTTTGAGATTGAATGAACATGTGTTCATTGAGTTAATGTCAAATATAAATTCTTTATGATCATGATCATGTATATCGAAATTAAAAGAAACATCACACAAGTAAGCAAAATTGTTCATCTCATTAATGTAATCGAAAGAGCAAACATTGTTCTTATCAAATAATTCAGGAACATAAACAACATCTGTTAGTGTAAGCCCTAGCCCCAATGCATTGTTATAAAATACTTTAGTTAATAAATGAGGCATTTGTTTTATCTATTGTATTCCTGTGCATATCAATTGATATAACTATCCAAGAATGTTGTTTCAGTTTAAGTTATCATGTGTGAGGCACATGGTTGTAAGACCTTGAAACAAATGAGACTTCATTCTAAATATCCCTAGTTAGTCATTGTTACGGGAATAACAAATGAATTAAGACTAGTATGCTCTCTCTAATAAGATGAGTTCTGTCTTATGGATCATAAGGACAACAGTGTCAATTAGAGATCATAGATACATGTTTAGAACATGGTATCTGGATTCGATTCGTTCATGGGAATACTACATGGTACAAGTCATAAGTGTTTCTCATATGCAAGTTTTACATCGGAGTTCTTAGACCTAAAATCTCTATGAAACTCTTTATAAATTACTGTGTACTTTGACATACACCTAACGTGCTCGTAACAGAGTGACAAGTATGGGTATGCTTGGGTATACATTGATTCATGTTAGAGAGCATGAGAGAAGTGAAGGGATTACCCCTCTCAATAAGAGAGAAAATATCATCGGCCACTTGATCAGTGAACTGAGAAGTGTATGGCCATACCGAGATGAAATAATAAGTAATCATTATTTATCTGAGAGTTCAGTGTCACTGGAATATCAAGAAAGGAATTAATATATATAAGGATGACTAGTTTTATGCCTTATATTAATTCTGATATTTATGGGTAAGGGACTATGCAAAATTATAATAGGTTACTAAATGCCATTTGCATTTTTATTTAATTTGGAATGCTATAATATCTTGCTAGAGAGTATATATAGCCTTTGAATTAATTTATTAATTCATTGCCAATATTAAATGGACCTATAGGATCGCACACAAAGCATGAGGCTTAAAACATGTAATTAAAGTATTGGACATTAATTTGGGCTTTTAATTAAAGTCAAATTAATGTATGTAATGGGTATTAAAATTGCTAAATGGACCTTGGTCTATTAGAGAGAGAGATTCGGCCCACAAGGTTTAATTTTAATTAATTAATTATCTTGTATTAATTAAGTTAATTGAGTATTAAAGCCTAAAAGCATTTGAATCAAATTAAAACACTTAAATAGGAGATGAAGTGACCGAAATTCTAAGATAAAAATCAATGTGAATTTCGGCACATGCTTATTTCCTAATTAAGTGGTAGTTTTTGATTAAATGTCTTATGCCATTTAAATTAATTTGAATTTAAAACCTAAATGGAATTTAAATTAATTTGAATCACTTAATTAGAAAGTAATAGAGGCTGAATATACTACCTAATTAAAGGGGATTTCGGCATCTTTAAGATTTTCGAAACCTAGTGGTATAAATTAATGAAATAAATTTTCCAAGTTAGGTTTTTTCTCTCTCTAAGCCGCCACTCTCAAGGGGAAAGGACTCTTCCTTCTTCTCTTGATTTTTTGGCAGCCATTTGTGAACTTTAGGAAGAACAAGATCAGGTATTGTGTCTTTAGTTCAATACCCATTCCCAAACATACATAAATAGAGCTAGCACTCCCGGTTTTAAGCGTTGCTTGCAAGTGTGTGTGTGAGAATAGAGAGGAGTGGCGCAAAGGCTGTTCCTTTTGGCATCGGTGATTGAGATCTAAGGCTGATAATTTCATCCTACTTACTGGTCATCATCAAATCAAGTCTTTAAGTGCATCTAAAGTTGTAAGTTTTAAAACCCTAAAATTGCATGTTTTCGATTCTTGTTTACGGATTGCATGGTATGTATGATCAATTTTATTATTTTTTCACTGCGTGATCATCATATATATGCCATGTCATATTCCATCAACATCAATAAAGGTGTCTATTTCAATCTTGTCAACATCAGGTGCCTCTCCCATCTCAGGTTTTGCTTTGGGTGACTCCTCAATCTGTATCTTCTCTTTGCCTTTTAGCTTTGTAGCATGCAAATTTTTTGTTATAACTTCCTCTAGGGCTTCTTTATCCCAGGTTGAATGGTGCAGTAGAATCTCTTCATCTCAAAAACCTTCAACTGGTTTGATGATACCTTGCTCCCAGTCGAAGACATTATTGAACAACTTAAATCTTGGTACTAACTCACCATCCATCATCTGAGGTTCATTTTCCCCACAATAAAGGCACAAGCCTGAAGCTTGTATAAAACTTTGAGAAATGTGAGGGATTCCTTTTATCTCTTTCTCTTTCCTTTTTCTACTGGTACCTATGAAGCCTAACCCTTTCTTGTCCTTTTGACCCTTAGTAGTTACAGTAGTTTGAGGTCCTTGGGAATTCTTGCCTAAACCAGCCTCAGGCAGAAAATTCATCCTCTTGAGCATATTAATCACTTGAGGACTATTATGAAAGTCATCCCTATTTTCTTCATCCTCAATAGCTTCCATATGAAACCGACTGAATGGTTGTTTGTCTATTTTCAGTATAGACACTTGATTCTCCTTTGCTGCTTTGATGGTGACTACTTGACCATTGTAAGGAATCTTAATCATTTGGTGTAGAGTGGAAGGCACTCCTCCTAGTTTGTAAAATCACAATCTCCCAAGAAGCATGGAGAAATTTGCCGAGATAGGTAAAACCATAAATTCAGCTTCAGTTTCAACGGGTCCTGTCTTCAGTACAACCTTGAAGGTCCCATTAGCTTGCCTTTTAGAGTTTTCATATGCAAAAATGGTTAGATCAGACTTGCTTAGCATATGCTCATTCACTCTAAAAGCTGAGATTGCCACCAATGGACAAACATTAATAGAGGATCCATCATCTATCATCACACAAGCTATGTGCTTCCTATTAACCTGAGCCTTGATGTAAAGGGGATGATTATGATTCCTTCCTTCTGCAGGCAAATCAACATTGGATTACACTACATTTTCTCCAATTCCTCCCCTTACTAAATCCAGCAACTCAAAATGTAATATGATAATAGCGACAATAGCCTCATTCAGGGCCTCTACTAATTTCTGTCTATGCAAAGGAGACTACCTTAATAGATCCCAAATGCATATCTGAGCCTGTATCTTCTTCAACTACTTGATCATCTGATCATTCTCAAATTCTTTCTTTATCGACACTACAGCAGGAGCCAGCTGCCTTTCAATTTTTAGGGCTACTCTTCCACTCTTCACTCCTTCTCCCTCTGGTTCTTTTTCATCTTTATTGGTTGAACTCCAGATGTCTATGGGCACCAAGGCCCCTCATCTTCACGCTTTGTGGTGGTGTCCCAATAGTCAATCATAGAAACTAACCAATTTTCCTTAACTGGCTTGGTTACTTTCGTGGTGGAGTGAGTAACGACCAAGTACTCGTTCCCATATAGGTCTTTTATTACATACCATTTAGGCAAGCTGGACCCAATCATGTACACAGGCGAGGGCACGACATTGTATCTTCCCTTCTTATTCTTGTCCCTCTTCTTAGGGTCTAAAATCTGCTTGCTATCTATTAGGTCTTGGATTTTATTCCTCAAAGTATGCCAATAATCAGTTAGATGCCTAGTGTGCTGGTGGTATACACAGTACTAATCCTCCCTATAGTAGGGGAGCCTCTCACTCTTTGCGGGCTTTGACGGTAGTGGCTGTAGCTTCCCTTCTTTAACTAGTCTATTCAACACCTAAGACAACAATTTTCCTAAGTCAGAATAACACCTTTATTGGCTAACTTCTGTAACAGATACCTTTACAGTCTTGCTAGTTCTATTCTGCCTACTACTATTCCTAACAGCGTTGTTACCACCAAAATTGCTTCTTGCATTTTCACTACTTGCCCTTCTAGCTAAGTACTCCCCTTCAGCTTTTATAGCTATATCCTTCAAGGATTCCTAGTCTTTTAGACCCTCTATTTTCAAGCCATCTCTCAAATACGGACTTGCATTCCAAATGAACAACCTGATTTTATCGGCTATGTTAGGCTTCCTCTTTATTTCCATTACCTTATCTCTCCACCTAATGAGGTATTCATGGAAAGACTCATCATGCTTTTGTTGGAGTAATTTAAGGTCCTTCAGGTTGATTTCCATCCTCATATTACAGTCGTATTGCTTGAGAAACTCTTCTATCAATAGGTCCCAATCTTCCTTAGTTCTCCTATCCAAATTGTGATACTAATCTATTACAGTCCTAGTCAAGGTCAGGCAAAAGTATTCTATCTTCTGCTTCTTGGATAGAGTAGTCCTTTTCATGATTAGCATGTATCTTTTAATGTGAGCTGAAGGGTCCGAGGTACCATCAAATCTGAGTATGTCCAGCATTTTGAATCTTTGGGGTAGTGGCTCGTCTCCATCCAAGTCTCTATCTTCGAGGTTCATTTCCTTACCCACAGACAATAGCCTAGACATAGCTTCTATCCTTTCTTTCATCTTCTTAAAAGCTGGATCCTTAGTACCAGGACCCTTTATTCTCATATTCACACTGGAGGAACATAGTCTTCATCCTCTTCCTCTATGGAATCATCCTCAGGATCATACCTTCTTTCCATCCTAGGTGGATCTCGAAGCACAGTAGCATCGGTGGCGATAGCATTCTCAAAATGAGCCGGCTCCGCTGTCTCTTAAATAGGTGTTGCAGGTCGAGGCTTAGCGTTAAGTGCTATTAAAGTAACCATTCCACCTATTATAGTTAACATTCTCTCTTTAAACCCTCTACAGATGCCTATGCATCCTCCGATCCAAATCATCTCTTACTGTTGAAGGCCCCGTAGGAGTGACATTTACCCTCTCTCTCAAGAATGGAAACCTTGTATAGTATCATCTGCAACTATCCTAGCTTCGTTTCTTTTCCAACCTTATTCATTTCGTTGTTTGCCATTTTTGAACTTGTTTCCTAGCTGCTTTTCGATAACTAATTGAAACCTGACTCAGAACTGACATCTGAACCCAAATTTGAACTAGTGTTCAACCTCAGCAAAGTGAATATGGATCTTCGAACCAGGCACATGTTCGACCTTCTGGACCACCTAGATGAGTCTATGATGGCTGAAAGAATTAAGTGTTAGGGATGATGCATGATAAATGATGCATGTACAAGATATATACATGATGTATGAATGCAATGCATGATTTCGTTAGATGTCAATCACAAACACACACAAACATATACAAAGCCTTCCAACCTTGTTACTCCTGTATAGGAGGTCATGTAGTCTCTTTCCTAGGTGGGTTTAGCCTATGGGTTAATAGGGTACCCAATGGACGCTTGTGATGCATGGTGGCTAACTGACAACATAATCTCTCTAATTGAAATCACAAACACATGAATTTTTAACCGTTATGTATTTCGACTAACTCATACAAACTGGGTTGGGCTCGCCGGGGTATGGCAGCCTTTGACTGGTACCCTTATAATTTGTTTGAGTTTGGTCAATACATAAAGGTCCACATAGCAAGCAAAAGTTATTATGGTTATACAAGCTAGGGGAAGTTGCTATTGTCATTACATGGGCTTTAGTTGTTAGTGCTAAATCCACAAGCACATGGTTCATCGATTATAATACTTAAGATATTGTTCCCATGGGGAAAGAATGAGTGATTTCACACTATTACTCAATTCTTCATCTTGTTTACAGTATTCAAGATTTGTTAAATTAACTAAAATCTATTTGATAACTAGAAATACTAATTTAAGCTAGTTTATTGATAATCAATGAAGACAATTAAAGGTTGATATTGTAAGATAAAAATTAAACTTAAACTAATTCTTTCACTTGAATTTTAATCTTACAATGCAAACCAAGTTGGATTAATATCCTAATTCATTCTCTCAACATGAAATAGTTAATCTTAAAATATGCATATATAATTCTAACCCTTAATTCTCATTAATGTGTTAGTTAATTATAAACACTTATTTTAATATTGAGTACCAACTTATAGTAATTGCCTTAATATCCTTATCTCTTAAGTGATATTTTGATAATGAATCTTTATTAGCTATAAGAGAGAATATTTTTTCTCAATCATACTCTCAATTATATTAATTATATATAAAATACAAATAAATAATTCTACAAATAAGACTATGTATATTACTAAGAACATAAAAGATATGAACATCAATGTTCAAGTTCCTAAGGTAAATATCATTCAACTAAATACAAGAGGAAGTATAGATAAGAGATAGTAAAAAGAAATCTCTGAACCCTTTTCTACTCTCTAAGTAGATCTTCTTCTTCTTGCTTGCCTCCTTCTCAAAAGATTAAACTAAAAATGTACTAATTACATCAAAAGAAAAACATAAATTTTAATTGTTCTTTTTCACCACTTGTGTGTATATATCTCCCTAACTAATTACTTCTTATGTTAATATATAAGATTTTAATCCTTGTGTCCATCAGAAATGCCCCTCCAAAAGTATACAATCCTTGGTGGAATGACATGCCCCTTCAAGAGTCCTTTCAGAAATAACCACCTAATATCTTTTTACTGTCGCACTCGCGAATGATGTTGCACCCACGATAGAACACGCTTCCTCTTGTTTGAATTTTTACTTCTGTGTTGACCTCCTCCTTTGATGCTTTATTGTGTTGCGCTCGCGACATGGCTTTTTTTTAGCTTGATTTCTGCCATTTTTTCCTTAGTTCTTGTTCCTTTACTCCCTACACACACTTACAATCACAAACACATAAAAAGCACCATGTTTCACATAAAAACTTAACTAAAACTAGATCTTTACTTCACAAAACATTCACAAATTATGCATGAATTAGCTGACATCAATTTCCCACACTTAACCTTTGCTTGTCTTTAAGCAAAACTCAAATGCAAGAAAACAACACAAAACAACAAATAAAACACATAACAACATTCACACAGTTATGGAGCTTACACTCATATTTGATAGACATTCGAAAGCAACATGATATAAACTTCACCTTTCAATAAATTAGTCTCAATTTACAAATTCTCAAGTAATACCATTGTCTATTCAACTCAACAACCATGTACATTTGGAGAATTAGGAAGTTACAAAGCACAAGAATATAAGCATTCATCAAATTGAATATCTTAACACATGCATAAACTATTTCATATAAAACATTGCTTAAAGTAATTCTCACTCAAACACTTTATTATTTCATCACTCAAATGTTTAGGGATTAGTGTTTCACTCTTTCCTTTAATATGCCATTGCATACCATAATCTTGTAAATGAATAAACATCTCCACTACTAGCACAAGTCAAATGCATGAAATCAAGGGGGTCTTATTTAAAGTTGTAACTTGGCTTAGGTAAAGGTAGGTAAATTTTGATTAAGTAGCTCATAATGTGTAGAGAAAAGGTGATCACCATATCAAAAGAGATTTAAATTAACAACATAGCATGATCACATGAATTTTTAACTTACTATGTGATCTCTCTTATCATTGTCTAAATATTGCACTAGTTTTCTTTTTCTTTAAATCATTTCTTCTATTTTTCTCTTTTTTTTTCTTTCTTCTCTTTTTTTTAACTAGCTTTTATTCCATATTAGACTTATAACAAAAAGTGAAAAAGGGAGCTAACTATTCATCATGCTTACACCTCACAAGAATTATCTCAAATGACATAGTAACCCTAATCCTCTACACATAAAGGGTGCCATAAGAAAGGTTCAATTTTCAAAAATTGAATTAAGGCTAACTATGTGCTTAACAACAAAATTTGGTTAAAGGCTCAAAATTTGCTACCTAAAGTCAAAAAATGTTAGTTATTTAAGCAATTTAAATTGGCTTTATTCTAGTGCCCTTATCATTTTTCATGCAAAAAATCACACTAAATGTAATATTGAAGTTTACCAAAAACAATTTCTAGAGGATATGGCATACTAAGGCTTTCATACAAAGAAAATATCAACGTAAAAGGCTTCAAAAGCTCACTTAGCTATAGGTCAAATTACTTTAAGCAACGATTTACCAAAATAATCATATTTACATGTGAAAAGATAAACAACTTAAAAAGAACCTATACTAAAGTGCTTTGCCAAATCATAACCCTCACTATGCACATAAAGATATCAAAGTAAAATAAGCCATGATATATCATAAAAATTTTGCTAACTAGACCAAAAATCAAAAAATTCAAGCTACCTCATGTATATACTACCTAATGTGCATCAACTACAAAAGCTCCAAAAGCATGCAAACTAAAATAAACCTAATCAATTAACATGCATATAACCTAACAATACAAATATAACATGAAAACACACTAATTACAACCTAACATATTACATATATATGTACCTCACCACACTTGAAGGACATAATGTCCCCATTGTGCAAGGAAACAAAGAAAATACAAAAATAAGCATATACAAACTAAAACACCAGAACACAAAATATCATAGAAACAAAATACACACATGCAAATAAACAAAAAGAAAATAAAGAGTAAATGACTTCCCTTATGTAGCTCCACTAGGCGAATCCAGTGGCGAGGGACTGAAATCTACATTGTTTTTCTTAAAAAAGGAGAGCAACCTCCTACTCAAACTTTGATGGCTCTTGTGCATGGCTTTCATGGTGACTTCTATGTTGTTAACCTTAGCCTCTAATTGCTTGTGGGACTTATCTATTTCATCCAATCTATCTAACACCCACTACCATCCAACAGAACTTCCTTCTTCACCAGCAGCAGACACATTTGGTGACTCATCCTCACTTACACTTTCATCATCAACAACAATAGGGGATCTATTTTTTCCTCCTTTAGGCCTGCCACATCTTTCCTCATAGGAGAAAAATGTAGTGGGATAGCCACCATGCTTCAACAATCAGGAATTACGCAGGAACTTGACATCCATCATGGTGACAATCTCATTCTCCTCAGGTTCAAAACCCTACAACTTTCCCGAACAACCTAACACAATTTCAGTGACCATATATCCCATGCCTACACTTTTGGTCTTGGCAATGGAAGCAAGGTATAAACTATCAAAAATAAAATCAATAGAACAAGGTATCTTTTTGGATTGAATAAGGGACAAAACAAACAAATCTTTGGCCTAAACTTTGTTACTCTCTAATCTACCAAATAATGCATGGCATAAAAACTTATGAAACAATAGCAAAGCATTATTCTTAATTTGCCTATTAGTTGAATTCTTATTATCAAAATTAGGCAAACCAGATAGTTTTCTCCACACCTCAGAAGCAACAAATTGTTGAGGTATAAAAGTTTGGCCATTTAAAGAAAAACCAAACCAGTCATGCATTTCCTCAAAACCAAATATATGTTCAATTCCCTCATGCCTAAATTTCATTTTGATCTTTCTATCATCAATAGAAGATAAAGTAATGGAAAATTCAATAGCCAAGCCTTTTTAGCAGGTAATGTCATGTTAAAAATTGCTCCCATTTCATGTATTTAATAAATTTTCCAAAATCTTGACTAATTCCTGAATCCTCTAACAAAGCAAAGTCTAAATGCCACATACCTACATATTCTTTTTTAGAGAAAAATTTAAATTTTTAACCTTTGACCTCAGTGTAAATTGAAAATGGACAATCATACATATCTTTGTAAATGGTGGTTCCTCTTTCTGGTTGAGAAGAACTTCCAGCAGTCTTCCCTTTTCCCTTGTCTTTGTTAGCCATGGACTTCATTCTCACCATTTTGAATCAATAAAAAGAGTGCAAACTCATAAAGAAACAAGTTAAAACTAAAGAACATTAAAAGGATTGAACACAAAGTGAAAGAAATTAGAAATAAGAGATGAAGAAGAAGAAAAAATTGAGAGGAATCTAAAGAAAAAGGGACGAAAACTATTAAAAATACAGTTTAGGGTTCCAAAACCAATTTATAGGGGAAAATTAACACTTGCAACGGTTGAAAATTGCCCTAGAAATTCAAAATCCATGCTATGTCACGCTCACGATAGAATGCCATCCACTATTCATCGCGCTCACGACAGAACCCAAACAAGAAATTCCTCCTCACATGGTTGCACTCACGACAGACATGAAATAATGAAACATTTTGAAAAATAAAAGAAATAACTAATGAAATCTACCACACTTGAACATCAACAAATATTTAAAACACAATCCTACTTAAACTTGAATAATATAAACATCAAAAATGAAAAGCAAAACTAAGACAAAATGACAAATATATATATGTAGATAGATAGAAATAGTTAATAAACAAGATTATAATTATCATCATCAACCATTTTGAGAGAGACATAAGAAACCTCTCTACCATTAAAACTTCCCTCCAAATACACCTTAAACCTTTGACCATTAGCTTTAAATAATTCCCCTTTATTATTTTTCAGTCCCAAATACCCATGGTCAAACACTTGAGTTACAAGAAATGGCTCACTCCAATGAGATCTTAATTTTTCAGGAAATAACTTTAATCTAGAGTTAAAGAGTAGTACTTTATCTCCTACTTTAAAAATCTTATATTTAATGTGGGCATCATGCCATTTCTTTGTCTTTCCTTATAATTCTAGCATTCCCATAAACACTAAGTCATAACTCATCTAACTCATTCAATTGTAAACATCTTTGCATGCCAGCTAGTTTAAGATCAAAGTTCAAAGCTCTAATAGCCCAATAAGCTTTATGTTCCAACTCTACAAGTAAATGACATGCTTTGCCATACACTAACATATATAGAGTCATACCAATAGGTGTTTTAAAAGCTATCCTATATGCACAAAGTGCATTATCTAATTTATGTGCCCAATCCTTACGTGAACTAGAGACACTTTTCTCTAAAATTTATTTGAATTCTCTATTAGAGATCTTTACTTGACCACTTGATTGTGGTTGGTAAGGTGTCGTTACTCTATGATGCACCCTATGCTTATACAACAATGATACAAAAGAAAGATTAATAAAATGCATACCTCCATCACTTATAATAGCACGAGGCACTCCAAACCTTGAAAATAATTTCTTTAAAAACGTAACAACCACTTTAGAATCATTTGTTGGGGTAGGTTTGGCCTCTACCCACTTAGACACATAATCCACTCTAACCAATATGTAGTTTTTGCCAAAGGATGTAGGGAAAGGACCTATAAAGTTTATACCCCATACATCAAAGACCTTCACTTCCAAAATATTTGTTAAAGGCATTTCATCTCTTTTATCTAAATTTCCTGTCCTTTAGCATTTGTCACATTGGGCCACAAACTTCTTTGCATCTTGAAACAATGCTGGGCAATAAAATCCACATTCAAAGACATGGGCTATTGTCTTCTCACTACCATTATGTCCTGCATACAAATCTAAATGGCAATGAGATAAAATATCAAGATACTCATTTTCACCTACACATCGACGTAAAACTCCATCTTCACAAATTTTGATCAAATATGGCTTCTCCCATAGATAATGTTTGATATCATAAAAGAACTTCTTCGTTTACTGAAATGATAAACCATAAGGCATAATTCCTTCAACAATATAGTTAGTATAATCCGCATACCATGGCATATTAAGATAACTAACTAACATTAATGACTTATCAGGAAACTCTTCATTTATTTCATCACCATCACCTATAAATCTATCCTAATTTTCTAATCTCGATATATGATCAACCACTAAATTCTCACTACCCTTTTTATCTCGTATTTTAATGTCAAATTCTTGTAATAAGAGAAACCAGTGAATTAACTTAGGTTTATCATCCTTTTTAGCAAATAAATACCTTAATACCACATGATCCATAAAAACAATAACTTTAGATCCCAACAAATATGATCTAAATTCATCACAAGCAAATACAACAGTAAGCATTTCTTTTTTTGTGGTTGTATAATTTAATTAAGGACCCGAGAGAGTATGACTAGCATTGTAAATAACATGTAACTTCTTATCTTTTTGTTGACCTAAGACACATCCTACAGCTAGGTCACTTGCATCACACATTATTTCAAAAGGCAGGTTCCAATCCGGTGAAGTTATGATAGGTGTACTTATGAGAGCTTTCTTTAATCTCTCAAAAGCTACTAAGTATGCATCATTAAAATTGAAAAGGAGCATCTTTTATTAAGAGATTTGTCAATGGTTTGGAAATTAAAGAAAAATCCTTAATAAATCTTCTATAAAAACCAGTATGCCCTAAAAATGAGCTCACACCCTTTAATATAGTAGGTGGAGGTAACTTTTCAATCAATTCGGTCTTAGCCCTATTTACCTCAATCCCTTACCTTGAAATTTTATGTTCTAATACAATCCCTTCCTCAACCATAAAATGACATTTCTCCCAATTGAGCACTAAATTTGTCTCTTGACACCTAGCCAAGACTCTATCTAGCCAATCCCTTCAAACAAATCTCAAATGAATCTCCATACATAAAAAAAAATCATCCATGAACACCTCCATTATTTCCTCAATCATATCCCAAAAAATGGAAGTCATGCACCTTTGAAAAGTTACGGGTGCATTACACAAACCAAAAGGCATCCTCCTATATGCAAAGGTGCCATAGGGATAAATGAAAGTTGTCTTCTGTTGGTCACTAAGCTAAATAAAAATTTGAAAATAACCTAAGAAACCATCAAAAAAGCAATAATGAGAATGACCAACAATTCTTTCTAACATTTGATCTATAAATGGTAAAGGAAAATGATCCTTCCTAGTAGCAGCATGAATTTTCTATAGTCAATGCAAAGCCTCTACCCCATGGTTATTCTAGTAGAAATCAAGTCTCCATTCTCATTTGTTACTATAGTCATCCCCCCTTTCTTAGGCACACATTGAATAGGAGTAACCCATTCACTATCCGAAATAGGATAGATAATCCCAGAATCTAACAATTTAATGACTTCCTTTTTAACCACATTTTTCATGTTAGGATTTAACCTTCTTTGCCTATCAACCTTAGGTTCATAACCCTCTTCCATATGAATTCTATGCATTACCATATTTGAGCTAATTCCTCTTAAATCTGAAATCTTCCAACCTATACTTCTAATTCTCTTCCTAACCACTTGCAATAACATCTCTTCTTACTTTTCCACAAGTCTATTAGAAATAATAATAGGTAAAGTAAAAATTTCTCTAAGAAATGCATACTTTAAATGATTAGGTAACTCCTTCAATTCCACATTAGGAGCACTTACAATTGATGGAGGTAATAGATCCTCACTCCAATGCATAATTTTTTGTTTGTGAACACCTTGATCCACCTCCTCATTATTCCCTTCATTATGAGATTCTGCCATGAAATCTTCAATCCCTAACACTTCCAGCACACATTCATCAATTACATCAATCTTCATGCATACATTTTCTTCTATAGGGTATTTTAATGCTTTGTCCATATGGTACTCTACACTATCATTCCCCACTCTTAAGATTAATTTACCTTCTAACACATCAACCAAAGCCTTACCAATATTCATGAAAGGTCTACCCAAAATTAATGGGCAATTAGCATCATAAGCAAAATCAAGTATCACAAAATCAGCTGGTAAAACAAACTTATCAATCTTAACTAATACATCCTCAATAATACCAAATGGTTTCTTCAAAGATAGGTCACCAAGTTTTAACACCATAGAAGTAGATTTTACATGTTTTAGGCCCAATTTCTTAAAGATCAAAAGTGGCATAAGGTTAATACTAGCCCCTAAATCACAAAGACACCTAGAAAACTTTATATCCCTTAAGGTACATGGAATAGTAAAGCTACCAGGATCTTTCAATTAAGTTGGTAAATTAATGGTGATAATTGAACTACAATCCTCAGTCAAAGCAACAGTGGATACATCCTCCCAACTTTTTTTCTTAGAAATTAAATCTTTTAGAAATTTAGCATTATTAGAAACTTGGGTAATAGCCTCAACAAATGACAAATTAATATGAAAATTCTTTAATTTATCTAAAAAGTTAAGAAATTACTTAT
Organism: Excoecaria agallocha; assembly: GCA_037975025.1. Taxonomy (NCBI): domain Eukaryota; kingdom Viridiplantae; phylum Streptophyta; class Magnoliopsida; order Malpighiales; family Euphorbiaceae; genus Excoecaria; species Excoecaria agallocha. The sequence continues at coordinate 35,669,202 of CM075807.1, read as the reverse complement.
CCGTATCCTTTTGTTTCAAATGCTGCGAAAATAGTGGACGAGGTTGATAAACTTTTCCCTTAGAACCTCTCTTTGTCGCGTCCACATCAGGTGTTGTGCTTGAGAAATTGCTTGTACTCCCCTCTATCGTGCTCACGAGTTTTGTCGCACTCGTGATAGGAATGTAATTTTCCTTTTGAATTTCCTACAAAACTCCATTTTTGCTAGTTGCAAAATTATTTACATATGTCTTATCTGACCTGAGTGAAATGGCCTTCAACTGCTCCCGTGAGTTATCCTTCGAGCTGCTTAGTAGGCACCCTTGAAGTCTTGAAGGTAATGCACTTGCTAACTGGCTCATTTGAACCTCTAAATTATGTATGGATGATGATTGGTTCTTCGCTATTTGATCAAACTTAGACTCTAACCTCTTATAGTTTTCATCTTGAGAGTTAAGTTTTAAATTAATACCCTCTAAAAACCTATCCATTTTAACCTCTAGAGCACCAAATCTATCTTGACCTAACTGAAAACCTAAAGCACCATTATTATGACCATTCCCCTATGAAAAGTTAGGATGGTTCCTTCAACCAGGGTTATAAGTGTTTGAGTAAGGGTTTCCATGCCCTTGACCTTGCACAAAACTCATTTGTTCCTCTATACTAGCTAATCCTACCCCACACTCACATGCGCTTGTTGACCACAAAGGGTATAACTATTTGGTGGGGCCCTCCAATACTCAAATTATCAATTTTATGTGACAATACAACAACTTAGGCTTGCAAAGCTATGACTAAATCTATAGCATGGACACCCTTAGTAGGGGAAGAAGGTGATACCTTAGCTCTTTTCGTAGACCACATACAATTATTTATTGACATCTCCTCTAACAACTCAAAAGCCACCTCCGTAGTCTTGCTTTTGAGAGATCCTTCAGCAACCACATCAATGGTCCCTCTAGTGATAGGGTTTACACCATTGTAAAATGTCTGCATAAGTAACTCCTTTGGAAGATTATGATGAGGGTAACTCTACTGCAATTCCTTAAACCTTTCCCAAGCCTCATACAAAAACTCATTATCTTGTTTCATAAAAGTAGTAATTTCTTTAATAATCTTAGCAGTCTTAGCCAATGGAAAATACTTAGAAAGAAACCTCTAGCAAGCGAGTTCAACCAAGCTTTTGCCTTATCCTTCATTGTAAAAAGAAAAAGTCGAAGCTTAATTGCATTTGCAGAAACTCCATTTATCTTAAAAGTATGACAAATTTCAAGGAAATTTGCTAAATAAGCGTTAGGATCCTCATTTTGCAATCAATAAAATTGAATACTATTTTGAACCATTTGCAAAAGAGAAGGTTTTATCTCAAATTTATTAGCATTTACCATAGGTCTTACTACTCCTTGTTGAGTACCACTTAAGGCAGGCGTAGTATAATCCATCAAACAAGGAGGATTATCTTCTGCCATGATTGGTCTTTTAGTCTTCTTCTTCTTTAGTTTTCGGTTGCTTAACAAAATCCTTTCTATCTCCGAATTTAAGCGTTTAAGTTCTTCTTAAGAACTCCTTATTCTAGGCATAACTTGAACTCCTAAATTTGTAATACAAAACAAATAACCAAATAAACACTAATTAAATGTTGTAATCCAAAATCTTGAGTCAAGCATTATAATGGCAATTTACACAAAAAATCTATTATTTTCCCTGGCAATGGCGCCAAAAACTTGTTAGTGCTAAATTCGTAAATGCACATTTCATTGATTATAGTACTTAAGATATCGTTCCCATAGGGAAAGGATGAGTCATTACACACTATTACTCAATTCTTAATCTTGTTTACAATATTCAAGATTTGTTAAATTAACTAAAATCTATTTGACAACTAGAAATATTAATTTAACCTAGTTTATTGATAATCAAGGAAGACAATTAAAGGTTGATATTATAAGATAAAAATTGAACTTAAACTAATTCTTTCACTTGAATTTTAATCTTACAATTTAAACCAAGTTGGATTAATATCCTAATTCATTCTCTCAATATGAAATAGTTAATCCTAAAACATGCATATATAATTCTAACCCTTAATTCTCATTAATGTGTTGGTTAATTATAAACACTTATTTTAAGATTGAGTGCCAACTTATAATGATTACCCTAATATCCCGATCTCTCAAGTGATATTTTGATAATGAGTCTTTATTAGCTATAAGAGAAAATATTTTTTCTTAATCATACTCTCAATTTTATTAATTATGTATAAAATACTAATAAAGAATTCTGCAAATAAGACTATGTATATTACTAAGAACATAAAAGATATGAACATCAATGTTCAAGTTCCTAAGGTAAATATCATTCAACTAAATACAAGAAGAAGTACAAATAAGAGATAGTAAAAAGAAATCTCCGAACCCTTTTCCACTCTCTAAGTTGATCTTTTTCTTCTTGCTTGCCTTCTTCTCAAAAGGTTAAACTAAAAAATATACTAATTACATCTAAAGAAAAACATAAATTGTAATTTTTATTTTTTACACTAACTACTTATGTTAATATATAGGATTTTAATCCTTGTGTCCTATAGAAATGCCCTTCTAGAAGTATATAATCCTTGGTGGAATGACATGTCCCTTCAAGAGTCCCTTTAGAAATAACCACCTAACATCTTCTTGCTGTCACACTCGTGAAGGATGTCGCCATGATAGAACACACTTCCTCTTGTTTGACTTTTTACCTCTGTATTGATCTCCTCCTTTGATGCTTTATTATGTTATGCTTGCGGCTCCTACCATGCTTGCGATAGAGCTTCTTCTTTTGCTTGATTTCTGCCTCTTTTCCTTAGTTCTTATTCTTTACTCCCTACACACACTTACAATAAAAAACACATAAAAAGCACTATGTTTCATGTAAAAACATAACTAAAACAAGATATTTACTTCACAAAACATTCACAAATTATGCATGAATTAGCTGACATCATTAGTCATGGGTGGTAAAACTTTAGGCTTGCCCAAGCATGGTCCCTGCCAATAGGTCTAGCTCATCACGAGCATAATGACCGATGGATCACCATTTTATATACCATTTGGTCTAGACTTAGGGTTGTGGATCTCCTTGACACCTCCCTACACTGAGTGAATGTAGGGCATGCTTTAAGATAGCACCGAGACTGAAAATGGATGCCTGACTTAATTCTAAAGCTCTAAGATGAATGTAAGAAATGTAATTTAGAAAGGATAGGGTATTAATTAATAAAATCCAATTATAAATAACTTAACCAAGATGCTTTTTGGAGCAAGGTCGTTTTACTCCCTAGTGGAGTCACCACTGTGACTTGTAATGGAGCCACCGCTCATTTTTAGTTGAGCTCTCGGAGTCCCATTTTTAGGGTCCAAGACCGAAGGAGGCTCGCTTTTAATCATAAATCGATTGTTTTGCAATAAGAAAGATTGAACCTTATTTATTGCTGATGGTCAACCTATGAAGGCATCTACTAGTGGGCTCAAAGAGGTAGGTGTCATGGAGTCGCCACCTAACAAAACATTAGGAATTGAATCTCGATCTTTTGATGCCTAAACAGAGAGTGTTGTTTGGGATATACTTCTTATTAGGCATCTTGATTAGGTGTTATTTTATAATTGGGTTTTAGAATTAATCCTCTCTTATTTCTCACACGATACAAGCGATATAATTTAAATAAACATCCCATTCAAACAAAAGGCAATAAATAAAAAGTCCTACTTAAATTATTACATAAGCAAATCATCCCAAAAAAATAATAATATACAAAAGAAAGACAGATAAATATCATACATAAAACGGACCATCCATTTGGTCTGGGAACATTGGTTCCCTCATGCAGATTTTACAAAAAAGAACTTTATTATATTGTGAATTTGGGCTAAAAAAATTGGATATTGGTCCACATTTATTAAAGAAAATTCGATTAATTAGTCAAAATTATTTAAGTAGAATTTTATTATTTAGTGTGCAAAAAAATCATTTATTACTACTTATTACATCCCAAAAGGTAAAACATCGATAATAAATAAATAAATCGACGAAGAAAAAAAACAAATAAAAAGGGCAACATAATATGCTAAAGAAAAATGAAGTAACCTAAATGAGGAGGGTGACCAGAACGGGAGCACAAATTCCCATACAAATTCCATATGTCCTCCATGGCTATGAATAAATAAATTACTCAAAAAAACAAATGAACAAATTAATTAGCATCAATAAAATACCTACATAATTTACACTTACAAAAGAAAAAAATTATAGATACAATAGTGCATGTATAATAACAAAACATGCCAAATATCGCACAAATACTGCATGAAAAAAAGTATTAAAATAAAAGGCATAAAAAGAACCCTAATATGCATAAAGAAAACCCTAAAAAAATACCCTAGGGACGACCATCCCTCACATCTTCTTCTCATCCCTCATTGAATAGAGCAAAATTTGCAGAATAAGAAGAAAAAAATAGGAAATTATACAAACAAATATTTTAGCCCTAGATATATAATAATTGATCACCAAATCATGCTAAAACATATCAAGACACTGAAACTTAAGCCAAATTCAATTAAAATTAACGAATTACACCATGTTACATGTTAAAATAGAAAAACTTCAAAATAACAACAATGGAGGAAATCTTTGATAGCCATGTCTCTAATATGTCACACAAAACTGAAATGAATCACATTCTAATAAAGTAAGCATGTTATTCAGTTCTCCAAATTAAAACAAATCCATTTAATAAAAATGCAATTGAATGAATAAAATGTAAAGGGAGAAAATATAAATGAGCCTAGAATATTACCTTCAGGAGATATTCTCACTCTATGATTTTTGAAGTTAAGATCTTTCCTCCAAATCTTATTTCTTGATGCTTAAAAGAAGTATCAAATTCGTTTTGTGTTTTTTGTATTAACGATTGCAAAAGGCACAAAGCTTTTTAGAGAGAAAAGAAATTATTTTTTTCTTCCTTTTCTAATGGCTTTTCCCTTTTTAAAGAATGATGATTTCCTCCCTTCAAAAACCCTAATCTCTTTGTTTTTATACCTAAGATAGAGTTTTATTTTGATTATATCTCAAAATTCACCAGAATAGGAGATTAAAATCCCTAAACTTCAGGCCTTATACCTATCTAAAAACCTCCCCCTTTTGTAATTTCAGGAAAACGAGGGAAAAACTTGGGTTTCGACCCAAGGATGTGTGTCTATGAGTGAGGGATGACTGCCCTCATCATTAGAACATAGATTTCCTAAAATACCCCTATTTTACACTATCTTGGAGGTTATGACCCATAGACAGCTGCTCCTCAAGTGACAGGCGATTGTTTGTCACCACTGTCTATCTAAAAATAGGGCCTCTTTTGCTTAAACACCCAAAAATATTTGGAAGGTTTTAGAGAACCATGCAAATCATTTTAAGAGAAAGTGACAAATCTATGATCATAGCTTTCAGATCCAAACCTGCTGTCATCGATATACTATTTCCTCATTATTGGGTAACCCTGATCTAGGCTGTCTCGAGTCACGGTGTCTACAATTGGGATATTTATGATGAATTTACTAATCATTTTGCAGTTAAAGATCTTATTTACTTGGTTTGTTGTGATCCAGGAAAAAAACTTGTTAAATGGTTATTTATTTTTGATGGGAATTCTAGTGTCCACAGGTTAATAGGGTGTTTGGGCCTTTTAAATAAGGATGTTTGTTTATTTCTCATAACACACAATGACTTAATAGCATTCGCACAAAGTTTACTGGATAAAATAGGGATAAAGAGAGATGTGTCTAATGTTGATAGGCCACAAAATATAGATGGGTCAGAGCCTATTAATGTGGATGAGTTTAGGGATATAGGAAATAAGGATGAGCAAGTGGAAATATCTAGCCAGCAAGCAAACAATTTCTTTGTTGCAACGAGTCAGACAATAAGTGATAATGTAAGAGGAAATCAAGGTGAGAAGAATCATAACAGTGGGAGTGATGAATTAAGTGATAGTGGTGATGGAGGTGAAAGTTGTGTTGATAGTGAGAATGAGATAGAAGAAACTAATACTGACTCATCATCGGGGTATGAAAGTGAACATAAAGTAGATTTAGGTGATGTACTTAATGATAACTCCGATTTAGTGTTTTGTTATAGTGTATTTTTATCCATATTTGTGTCTCATTTTTCATATTTTTCCTACTTTAGGCGTTAAATTTCTCTTTTTATACCAAATAGGATAATATTGAGATTTATAAAGTTTTGGTGTGTTTAATGGTGCAATATTGACTTTTGTGTAGAAAATTGACTTGCACAAGGCTGAGATCGGCAAATACCAAAGTGTCTTAGCTATGTGCCTTATAGAATCACCAATCCACAATATTTCACTAAGGTACACGGCTCAGACAAAAGTGTCTCCACCATGTGCCAGGTAGAATTTGAAGCTATTCAGTCCAAAAAGGTGACACGGCTGAGACCAAAGTGTCTTCATTGTGTAGTAATGCTACAATACTTTTTTTAATCAATTACACACGATTGAGACTAAAATGCCTCCACCATGTGCCTATGTAAATACTATAAAAGCTAAGCTCTATTTAGTTTAAAGGAGAGTTTTTAAGTTTTTTTTTATGTTTCTTTAGTTTTAGTAAGTAGTTCTTTATTTTAGTTGCAGATTTCTAGGGTTTTATACTTAGTTATACTTGTAAAAATTACATTTTTACTAGGTTTTATATTTAAAATACAAAAATACATAGATATAGCTTAGTTTACAAGGTAAAGGTTTAGTTTTCAATCAAGTTTAGCTTAGAGAAGAAGAGGAAAAGCAGTTTCAACCTCAGATCTACCATTCAAAATGGGTTTAACAGTTTTTTTCTTTCCTTTTCCTTGCTCTTTACATTATGTATAGTAAGTAGTCTCTTAGTTGTTTGGGGGTCTTTGAATCCCCATACCTATGTAAGACTATGAACTCATTTGCTTAAATATATTTATAGATGTTTCTTTTCCCTTGTGCTTATCTTGATATGGATGTCATTCAAGTATTTATTGTGTAAAATAGATATCATGAATGCTCTATTTTTACACACATTTTTTGTTATTTTTTATGGTAATTATGAAATAGGAGTTGTTATATCTAGGGTTAATGTGTTGTAAATTCGAAAATAGTGAGGAAAATGAATAGGTATTGGATTGTTAGCTCCGGAATGGGAAACTAATTCGTATCTAGGTCTTGGGACCCATACTTAGGCTAGCTATTCAGTTAGCTTCGGAATGGAAAATCGAATAGTTAGAGTCATTATCTCTAGAATGGGAAACTAGGGGTTTAGATGGGTTGTCCACATCTGAAATATATAATTTTATGTTAAAATGAATCTTACATCGGGTATGGGGAGGATTTGATTTCCAAGCAAAATTTTTAGTTATTGTTAACACCAAGTCATTTATACTTTGTTTTGCTGCACTTTTTAATTATGTACTTTAATTTTGTTCATTTTTATCTTAGTTGTAAAAATTGGTAGACATAGCTTACACCGTCATACACTTGGGATATTCTTTAACACATAATCTTAATCAATCAAGTGACTTTGTGTAAAGCCATTCCCTTGGGTTTGATATTTTTTGGGGTCTTAAATATACTCCATTGTATTACTTGTTGATCCAGTGCACTTACATAGTGAATATTGAACAAGTTTTTGGCATCATTATCGAGGAATTAGTGTGCTTATTTGCATATTTGATTGATTGTTTTATGTATTTATCTTTTATTTACTTTGGTTTGCCTATTATTTAAGGTGATTTCTGATGGAATATGACATGGTATGAACATGGCAATCACGCAGCGAAAAAACAACAAAAATGATCATACATGCCAAACAATTCCATGACAAGAATTGAAACATGCAATTTTAGGGTTTTTGAAACTTACAACTTTTGATGCCTTTTAAATATTGAATTTGGTGATGGCCAGCAACTAAGATGACTTTATCCGCCTTAGATCTTGATCACCAATGCCAAGGAACAACCTTTTACGCCACTCCCTCTATTCTCACACACACAATTGCACCGACGGCTTAAAATCGAGATTGCTACCTCTCATTTAAGGTATTGTGTAATGACTATGGTTTGAAGCTACAAAATTTGATTTTGTACTTCTCTTAGGTTGCTATTACTACCCAAGAACACAAGAGAATGAGGAACAATCCTTTTCCTTGTGAAAATTGGATCAAAAGAATTAAGAGAGAGAGAGAGAGGAGTTCACGCCAAACCTAGAAGGACTAGGGTTTCACGCCACAATCTTAGTCTCCTTTAGGGTTTTATTTCCTTTTAATATATATCCTTATCTTTTGGCAAGTGTTTGATCTGAATTTTACTATCTCAAGATAACTAATTCAACTTCATTCACTTTCTAAAAATAAGTAATATATATTGATTTAAACTCCTTTGAATTTAAAATTCAAATTTGAAATAAAATACAAGACATTTAACTAAATAAAATCACTTAATATAACTAGTGAGCATGTGCCGAAATTCCTTGATTTCCATCTTGGAATTTCGGCCACTTCATCTATTATTTAAATGATTTAATTTAATTTAAATTCTTTTAGGCTTTAATACTCAATTAACTTAATTAATACAAGATAATTAATTAATTGAAATTAAACCTTGTAGGCTGAATTTTTCTCTCTCATGGACCAAGGTCCGATAGCAATTATAAAACCCATTACACACATTAATTTGACTTTAATTAAAAGCCCATATTAATGCCCAATACTTTATTTAAATATTTTAAGCCAAATGCTTTGTGTGCGATCCTATAGGTCCATTTAATGTTGGCAATGAATTAAATCCAGATACCATGTTCTAAACATGTATCTATAATCTCTGATTGACACTCTTATCCTTATGATCCGTAAGACAGAACTCAACTTATCAGAGAGAGCATACTAGTCTTAATTCATATGTTATTTCCATAACAATGACTGACTAGGGATATTTAGAATGAAGTCTCATTTATTTCAAGGTCTTACAATCATGTGCCTCACACATGATAACTTAAACCGAAACAACATTCTTGGACAGTTCTATCAATTGATATGCACAGGAATACAATGGATAAAAAAAATGCCTTATTTTATTAATTCAAAGTGTTTTATTACAATGCATTGGAGCTAGGGCTTACACTAACAATTTTGGTGTATTAACATATTGCGCTTATAACACCATTTATCCCTAAGATCAAGAGGACTTTGCATCGGAGAAGGAGATAGAATCAAACTGAAGATATGAATGATCCATTGAATCCTAATATGCCTCTTGAGAATGAAGAAGGAGAAGGGCAACAATGTGAGAGAAATCAAGATGGTTAAAGACCAAGGACCATTCGAGATTTATGCCACTCCAAAGTGGAATAAGGAGCATAGGACAGTAGTGCTACCTCGATAACAATATTTTAAGCTAAAAATAGCAATGATCACCATATTTCAAAGGAACCAATTTTCAAGATCAGAGATTGAGGACCTGACACAACACTTGGATATCTTCTTAGAGATAAGTGACACGGTCCAAATACAAGGGGTGTTAATAGATGTAATACGGTTGAAGCTCTTTCCCTTCGCACTCATAGGGAAAGCAAGAGATTGGTTGTCTATGCTTTTGAGTCAATCCATCTGATCATGAGAGCAAATGTAAGAAAAGTTTCTAGTTAGGCTTTTCCTACCCTCAAATATAGCTAGTATAAGGAATAACATATACAATTTCTAGCAGTTGAGCGAAGAATCTTTCCATGAAGCTTGGGAAAGGTTTAAGAGATTGTTGAAAAGCTATCCACACTATGAGATCGTATTGCACCAACTGATATCAATATTCTATGAAGCATGTAATCCAACCACCAGATCTTCATTAAATGTAGCGTCTGGAGGGAGCTTTATGAACAAAATACATGAAGAGGCATTTTTGCTTCTTGGTGATGTGGTGATGAACGAAGCTCAATGGGCCAGCACGAGGGCACTGACCAAGAGACAAGGAGTTCACGGTATAGATGAAGTTGCAATATTGAAAGCTCAAATAGAGCTATTGAAGAAAGAGCTTAATGGACTGAGAATTCAAAATGTTTTAGCAATTAGCCAAGATGGATAGTTCTATCAATTGATATACACAGGAATACAATGGATAAAACAAATGCCTCATTTTATTAATTCAAAGTGTTTTATTACAATGCATTGGGGCTAGGGCTTACACTAACAATCTCCCACTAGCACTAGTCCCAATTGGGCATAGCCCTAAGACCGAACGCTCTCAAATGTGCTTCGTGCAGATTTAGACGTAACTATTTCGTCAAAGGATCTACTACATTGTCTTCACTTGCTATCTTGCTAATATTGATGTCCCCACGATCAATGATCTCTCTGATCAAGTGGTACCTCCTGAGTATGTGTTTGGATTTCCAGTGTGACCGGGGCTCCTTAGCCTATGTGATGGCCTCGTTATTGTCACAGAAAATTTCTAATGGATCTAGGATGTTTGGGACCACTCATAATCCAGAAATGAAATTTTTAATCCAAACAACCTCTTTTGCAGCATTACTTGCTGTAATATACTCAGATTATGTAGTTGAGTCGGCAACGGTCTCTTGCTTCGAGCTTCTCCAGCTGACAGCACCACCATTCAAAACAAAAATGAATCCAGAATGCGATCTAGAATCCTGAGTGCTAGTCTGAAAAGCAGCATCGGCATAACCTTGTATGATGAGCTCTTCTTGACCACCATACACCAAGAAGTGATTCTTCGTCCTTCGCAGGTACTTCAGAATCCCCTTTACAGCAGACCAGTGCTTTTCACCAGGGTCTTGCTGAAACCTACTGGTTATACTCAGTGCATGAGCAACATCCAACCTAGTACATAACATAGCATACATGATAGATCCAATAGCAGATGCATATGGAATTCTACTCATGTTGTCCCTTTCCTCTTTGGTTTTAGGGCACTGTTCTTTAGTCAAAGGAACTCCCAAAGCCAAAGGTATGTACCCTTTCTTTGAGTCTCCCATACTAAAATGCTTTAGTACTTTGTCTATGTACTTTTCTTGACTTAGTCCCAAGAGCCGATTCGATCTATTTCTATAGATTCGAATACCAAGTATTGTCTCGGCTTTACCTAAGTCTTTCATTGAGAAACATTTTCCCAACCATTGCTTAACCTTTTGCAATGTTGGAATATCATTCCCAATGAGAAGGATGTCATATACATATAGGACAAAAAAATACTACTATGCTCCCACTAACCTTCTTGTACACACAAGGCTCATCTTCTTGTGTAATGGGTTCTTATTCCACAACTGGTTGTGAACTTGATCCCATTTCCAACTCATCCTTTATAGGAGTCTGTGGCACTTGAATTTCTCCAAGTTCTACTTTACTCCCACTGTCTTTCTTGAGAAAGAACTCCTTTTCCAAGAAAACAGCCTTGCGAGCAACAAATACTTTGTTCTCGGCTTGTGAGTAAAAGTAATATCCCTTTGTTTCTTTGGGATAACCCACAAACAAGCAGATAGTGGATTTGGACTCTAGTTTATAAGATGTTAATTTCTTAACATGTGCTTCACAGCCCCAAATCCTTAGAAAAGACATATTGGGTTCTTTCCCAGTCCATACCTCATATGGTGTCTTCTCAACTGCTTTAGTTGGAGTACGGTTCAATAGAAACGCAGCAGTTTCTAATGCATAACCCAAAAAGAGACAAGAAGATTAGCTTGACTCATCATAGATCGAACCATGTCCAACAGAGTTCGATTTCTCCTTTCGGACACACCATTCCATTGAGGTGTTCCAGGAGGAGTGAGCTGTGAAATAATACCACACTCCTTTAGATGACTGTCAAACTCTTGGCTTAAGTATTCGCCGCCTCGATCTGATCGAATGGATTTTATACTTTTGCCAAGTTGGTTTTCTACTTCGTTCTTAAACTCTTTGAATTTCTCAAAAGTTTCAGACTTGTACTTCATTAGATAGACATAGCCATATCTACTGAAGTCATATGTGAATGTCACGAAGTAGCTAAAACCACCTCTAGCATGTGTACTTAATGGTCCACATACATCGGTATGTATTAGTTCCAATAAGCCATTAGTCATCTCACCTTTCTTATTAAAAGGACTCTTTTTCATTTTTCCATGCAAACATGGCTGGCATGTGTCATAAGACTCTAAGTCGAATGACCCAAGCACTCCAGTTTTGTGGAGTCTTGAAATGCATTTTTCGTTTGCATATCCTAAACGACAATGCCAGAAGTAAGTAGGGTTCAATTCGTTTGACTTAACCCTCTTCGTATTAATGTTGTATATGGACTCTTTATTTTGTAGATCAAGGATATAAAGGCCATTTTGCAACACGGCATTGCCATAAGAAATGCCTTGGCGACGAATATGAGCATTGTCATTTTTAATAACAAAATCAAATTCATCATTATCCAAACATGAAACTAAAATAATGTTTCTGCTCATAGCAGGCACATAATAACAATTATTCAAAACAATACAAAGTCCGGAAGGTAAAGTGAGGTGATAGTCGCCTATCTCCATGGCAGCAACTCGTGCTCCATTCCCCACACGGAGGTCCACTTCATTCTTTCCAATTAACCGCCTATTTCTTAGCCCCTGCACATTTGAACAAATGTGAGAACCATAACCGGTATCCAATACACAAGTGGTAGAAATATAAAGGTTAATCTCAATAACAAAAATACCAGAACTGGATGCCTTGGCTCCATTCTTCTTTTTTTCTTCCTTGAAGAGAGTGCAATTCTTCCTCCAATGCCCTATCTTGTTGCAATGGAAGCAAGTGCTCTCACTCTCTTTGAGCTTCTGCGCCTTGGGCTTGGATTGGGCCTGAGGTCCACTCCCACTTGACTTGAACCGAGTCAGGTAATTTTTGGGTTTTGCCTTTCCCTTTCCCTTTCCCTTAGCGGGTCCCTTTTTAATGCCCCCTTGAACCATCAATACGGGATTGGTCTTTCGAATGTTCTCTTCAACATTCTTAAGCATCCCAAGGAGCTCAGTGACTGACTTGTTCAATACATGCATGTTGACCGGTGTCTAGCAAGTGTACTAGATCGGCTAGTAATATAGGAAAATAAAATTATGACCCAAAATATCGAACTTAAGGGAAACTTGTGCTTGTATGTGCTATTTTCAATTTCAAACCAATTTTTTGTGTAAGAAGAAAGAAGAAAATTCCCAAAGTTATGATGATTTGAAAACAATAATTTAAAACTAAATAAAACAATTGAAAAAGCTAAAGTAAGTAAGAAATCTTTTGAAAGCAAGTAAATTGAATGAGTTAAAAAATCATGATAAAGACAACTTTCACTAAAGGACTATCCACCTTAACTAATATTGCTATGACTTAATTTAAAAGAAACATACAAGTGATTATGGAAAATTCAGTTTAATAAACCCAGACAACTTTATTCAAGATTATCATTCCAAGCATTAAAACTCTCTTATACAGAACAATTCAATACTTAGCATAAAGAACTGAATTAAGTCTCCTAGATGTCTATTAAAGCCTTTCTCAAGAGATTTAACTTTCACCTATTCTTGGTTACCCTTTTCTTAATCTTAACTTACTCAAATTAACACACAATTATAGCTTATTCAGATTATAACCATGCATTAATCCAACTAAATTAACCTAAGAGCATGCAAATCATTAATCAACTTAAACCAATTAATTAACCAATTCTTAATCAAGTTAATAATCAACTTAAAATTGAGCAAAGACAAGACTAATTTTTAAGAACTAAGAAATAATCAACTTGTATTAAAATTGAAGAACAAACTCAAGTCATAACAATACAAGTCAAGGATTCAAGTATCCTTTAGCAAAAGTAAAGAAAACTACTCACAAACCATTCTTAAAACTAAAAACAATGTTTTGAAAAAAAAACTATAAAAACAAAGAACGTAAAAACTGTAAAAACTAAGAAAACAAGCTTAATTCTAAAGATTAATTCTAAGGCTTGATAATGAAGATTGATGATCTTCTGTGTTTTTGGACTGCTATTTATAGGCAAGAGTTGTAGTAGAATCCATGTTAAACTCTAGTCCCAAAATAGGAATCAAAGTCTGCTAAACAGAAAGTTCGTAAATCCTTCGCGACATGGGAGAGTTGGATCACGTGGCCACGCCTCACTTATGCCTTCTTCTTCACGTGGGCAAGTCCCATTTTTCTCTTCTTCCACACGTGGCCACGTGTGGTCCTTCACTGGGAATCCACGTGGTCACGTGGTCTTCATAGTTGCCTTTGTTTTCACTTTCACATGGCCACGGCTTCAATAAGCTTTTCTTCTTCACGTGGCCACGTGATGAATCCTTCAATGAACTCACGTGGTCACGGCTCAAGGCTCTGGACTAGACGTCGACTTGTCTTGCATTAATTCTTCATATTTGCACTTTTGGCCCTAAACTTTGCCCTTTTTACACTTTAAGCCTTTTTATGTCAAATTAAACCTGAAAATCAAACAAAACACAAAATTAACCTCAAAAACATAAATATTAATAAATTACTCTAAATTAACCTAAATCAAACCAAATAACTAAATAACTTAACTAAAAACATATCAAAAACCATATATATTTCACACTTATCAAATACCCCCACACTTAAACCTTGCTTGCCCTCAAGCAAATTAGAACAAACCCTCCTTCAAAACCATCAAACTTGTATAAAGATATGCAATTTTAAAACCAAACTTAGCATTTTAACAAGAGCACTCAACATAACTCTAAATAGATTAACTTCAACAAGAAAATTATAAACCAGTTTCCTTGAGTGTGTGCAAGACCAAATCATTTTAAACAATTTTGAAAATCAAAACATCAACGCAACTAGGTAATGAAGTATAAAATATATGAATGCATAAGCATACAATCGGTTTCATGCTTGAAACTCTAGAAACACAATAGGCCTCTCCTTTAGCACCGGAACCCGTAGGTCATCTCTGCTAAACAACTCAAAAGAAGCTTAAAATCACATAGGTCTTACAAAGGGTGTAATGGGGCTAAGGGTATGTTTATCAAAGAATGGATAAAAGATAATCAAAATGAATATAGCCACTCTATGACCAAATAGATTTCAAACAACCCAATAATTTAAGCAATACAAATTTTTCTCATCCTTGCTTGATTCCAACTTTCTTTATGCTCTTTCACCAAGAAGTCAATATTTTTCTATTTTTCCTTTCCTTGTACTACCCCATACTTATATTTTTTCATATTTGCTAGTTCCTTTTTTTTCTTGCTTTTGTAATTTTTTCTTTCTCTTTTTTTTTATTGAACTAGCCTTTACAAGCTAACCTCAAGGTAATACAAGGTATATTTTCAATTGACTTCATCAATAACTTTGTTAAGATTTTCTTACTACACCCAAATGAAAATTTACTCTTCACTCATCCCTTTAATCCTAAAGTGGCCTAACTTCATAGGTGAGATAAAAGCTTTTAGTTATATGGTTAAACTTTAGGTATAACAAGAAAATATTAATGGTACGCATTAAGCATACCTTTATAAGCTCAAAATGGTTAATCAAAGGATAAATTCATCAAGTCTTTTTTTTTTTAAAGAGTTTATCAAGAAAATTGTTGCCTAGATCATTTTCTAAGATGCTTGAGTTGTTTATATGCTTTGAAGGGTGATGAAGAAGGTTCTAGTGTTCTAAATTTCTTACTTTACTACTTTATTGCATTGATTTTTTCTAAGTTAAAACTGGTCTAAGTGCTTTTAAAGATTTGGAAACTAACAAATATTTATCAAGTTGAAGATTAACCCATCCAAAGGCATATTAAAATAATATAAATGTTCTCTTGCTAAGCAAAGGTCTAAAACATGCATATTCTATATCCAAGTTCAAAGTGTTCCAAGTTTTGAAGATAACTAAGCAAACTAAGTTCTCATGCAAACTAAGTGAAAAAGGTGAACTACATACGTCTTTATTATGTTTTACAACTCAAACTACATAAACATAATAAAACAAAACACAAAATAACAGAATTTTGATTCATGAAAAAGAAAATAAAGTTGAAGAAAAACTTCCTGAAAGGAGGCTACCCCCTCCTTAAAACATTGATGTCCTCAGCAAATGATGATCTATTACGGT
The DNA here is from genome assembly GCA_037975025.1 of Excoecaria agallocha. NCBI lineage: Eukaryota > Viridiplantae > Streptophyta > Magnoliopsida > Malpighiales > Euphorbiaceae > Excoecaria > Excoecaria agallocha. The sequence continues at coordinate 35,653,070 of CM075807.1, read as the reverse complement.
GGAGGTGGTGGTGGAGGAAACCACTGCCAAAAGTGATGAATAAAATGCTTAACTCTCCGATTTCCTTCCATGACCATATCACGAAGTATATCTAATCTCCCTTGCATCTGATCAAGCTTATTTGTTGAGCATCCAACCGACCACTCAATTGATTAAATGGTGCTTCCCATTCTGGTGTTGTGGGTTCATTTATGGGAGACGGGACTGTTGTGGCAACATGCTCTTCTTCTGGCTCATTTGGCTGCTCCTCTCTAAATACTCCTCTCGTGTTGCCCAATGTCCTCGGGGGCTTAGGTATCAGAATCTTCATCCTTTTCACATTTTATTATCAATGCAAGGCAAATCTCCTGGAAGTGGTTCGCCAATAACCTGATGATTAACTGCCCCTGCCAAAACTGTAGCTATCCATCCAATAGAGATATTATCAATGTTACCTGACATTTTCTGTAAACTGTAAATCCTTAATTCGACCAGCTATGATGCCTACTCCATTAATTGCAATGCCATCCATCATACATCTTAAAACCATTGCTTGAGAGACACTAATAGTACTGGCATTCTTCAAATTGTTATACATAGTTTTTGCCAAAAACCGATGAATTATTCTCAAAGCATGAGTTCTTAGAGCATGTACCTTGCATTGTCCTCCAACCCAAGGCTCATTCAATTCAAGATCTTTAATTCTCTCCCAATTCTCCGCAGGTGAAGCATCTTCCAATTCCCAGGGAGCAGTTGGCACAAAACCTAAAATTTCAAAAAACTGAGTGAAAGTTAGAGAATAACCTTTCTTATCGAGTTTAAAGCCCACTGTTCCATCCGCAGCATCTCGCCTGAAATAACATTCAAAGGAATAAAGAAAATCTCTAGCCATATCCGGGTACACCTTTGGTTTCTTTTTTATGAATTCCCCCCAGCCAATATTTTGAATCAACGATTTGATCTCATAATCCCACAAATTTCCTGCTGGGATATTGAGGAACAAATGGCTTAAGTAAGCTGGCTGGACATAGGTGCAATTGCTAAAGTAGTCAAACTTATTGATTTTTGCCCTGTCCACATATGACGGAATGCGTACACCGGATGAACTAGCGACATTAGGGTATTTAGTCCTTCGAGGTGCCACTGCAACCAAAGAAAAACACAATGTAAATATCAATTCTTAACCCAAAATAGATTGATTATGATTACATGAACATGTATTAAGTGAAATAATGCACAATTTGGATGAAATGCTAAGTTAAAAGCAAATGTGATTATCGGTAAAAGATGTATGCAGAATATGAGCACAAAGAATGTGTGAATAAGATCATAAACAACTCTTTCACAAGGTATATGCCATGCATTAACGCCAACTATAAACATGCCAATTAAAGAGTTGAAGTTAAAAGTTTTTATGTAAAGAAAAACTCATTGAGGCATTTCATCAAACACATTGTGAGCATAAGTTTGAGCATAAATTTAAGAAGCATAACAAAGAGTGTTCAGCACCCAATTTCATACCAAGCATCTATTACATGCACATATTAATCATAAACATCCAAAGAAGCGAAAAGAATGAACATGCAAACAATCTGTGAAGTGCAAATTAACCTAAAAACTAAGCTTTTATTGAACAAATATGCACAAAACACAACCATTGATGCCAAACAAATGATAATTAAGGAGTAGAGGAAGTAAATACTTTACTTGGAAATGAGAAATTCACCAAAAATGTAGCACAAGGTGGAGATAGTGTGTGAGATCTAGAAAAACCTAAAATAGTGAAGAAAATGTGGAGAAGGAAGAAATTATGGGTAAGAGAGAGAGAAAAATGGAAGAGGAAACAAATGGAGATGGTGATGATTGGTGATGAGTAAAAATCCCATGGTCACGGGTTAAATTGTGGTGGTGAGGCGTGGGCACGGAGAGAGTGAAATGAAATGAAAATGAAGAAGAAGTGAAGAAATCGTGAAGTTTTATAAAGGAGGGGAGCTTTGGATGTGGCCACGTGAATTTCAGTGAAGACATACACGTGGTCACATGTGAGAACACAAAATTGGACAGTGGATTTAGACGTGGCCACATGAAATTCCATAAAGAAAAACCCGTGGTCACATGTGTGCAAGTGAAGTGGGATAAGTGAGTTATGCGTGGCAACGTGAGGTTCAATGAAGAACTACACGTGGTCACGTGTAAAGATGCAAAATGATACAGAGGTCTTGGGCGTGGCCACGTGAAATTCCATCAAGAAAGACCCGTGGTCACGTGTGAGGTAACAAATTGGCACAGAAGTTAGGTGTGGCCACGTGAGTTTTCTTGAAGATTTACACGTGGTCACGTGTAAGATGAAAATTTGGACAGTAGATTGATACGTGGCTACGTGAGTTTCATTGAAGAGATACACGTGGTCACGTGTCTTTAATATTTTCCTGCCTTTCTTCGATACACACCCATATAATTGCACATGTCTCCATTTAAAACCTTGATTTTCTTACTCTTTTCATAAATCAAAACACTTAAACACATAAACATGCATAAATCAAAACACTTAAACACATAAACATGCAGAAAACACAAATTTTGACTGAAAATATAAAAGAGATAGAAAGATAGAGTTTTGAGTTTTTGGAGTCTCCAGCTAGACTCTCCAAACCGATTTTTAAGTATCTTTAAGAACCATGGTTGCTTCAGCAACCTCTTGCTGTCCGATTTGGTACGGATTAAGCCGCTTTGATTTCAGCTTTCGTTTGATCTTTTCTTTATAAACTGATGCATTGTCATATAACCATTCTTGAATTTTGTTATGCTCATTGAACCTTATTTGAGGTTGCACCATCGACTTAAAATTTTCTTCTTTAGGTGTATGATGTGTGCAATCATTGGAGCTAATTCCTATTAAGTCGGACCTTCCCCAATCAATTTCTCCTATGTGTTTCTTGAGGATTTCAATGAGCATCTCTTCTTCCAACCCTGTCAATAAAGATGAACTAATTAATGTTTTAGCATTATCATTTTGAAATATATATTTCAAATGAGATGGAAGTAATTTGAGTTTAGAATCTCCCTTAGGAGGGGATGGTTCATCCTCCAATTCATCATGTTCACTGTGCTCTTGTTCCAAAATTTGTATCAACTTCATCTCCTTTGCTTCCAACTCTTCCATTTCCTTGGGATGCATTAAGCAACTTTGAAGCTCATCACCGAGAATGATTTCCTCTTGTTTTACGTTGACACATTCTTGAATCTCATCAACAAAATAAATGGATTCTTCAAAATCATACGAGGGGTGTTTTAAAATTTTGTTAACATTAAAAACCATTTTCTCCTCGTGAAATCTTAAAGTAACCGTTTGTCCATGAACATCAATTAAAGCTCTTGCTGTGTTCAAGAATGGCCTCCCCACAATTAACGGCACCTTTCTATCCTCTTCCATGTCCATTACCACAAAGTCAACTGGAAATATAAAATTCCCTACTTTAACCAACAAGTCTTCAATGATTCCTTTTGACCTTTTCACCGATCTATCCGCCAATTGAAGTGTCATTCGGGTTTCCTTTAAATCGCCTAGATTCAATTTCCTGCAAATCAAATAAGGCATCAAATTAATACTTGCACCCAAATCACATAAAGCATTTCCAACAAAATTACTTCCTAATTCATAAGGTAATGTAAAACTACCTGGATCTTCTAATTTTTCGGGAATTTTATTGGTTAATATAGCACTACAATTACCGGACAATTGAACCGTTCCTATGCCTTCTAGCTTTTTCTTATTAGAGCACAATTCTTTCATAAATTTAGCATATTTAGGCATGTGTAATAAAGCTTCAGCAAATGGTAAGTTTATATGTAGCTTCTTAAACATGTCCAAAAATCTACTTAATTGTTCATTTTGTTTCTCTTTTCTAGCTAGAATCGGAAATGGCAATTGAGATTCATCAAGAATTGTAGAAACAAGTTTGTCCTTACCTTTACCCTTCTCAATCGTAGGAGGTGCTTTTTCATTATTTTCAGAATTAGAAACACTTACCTCTGTTGTCAGTTCCACCTTTTTAGAAGAATCCCTACCAAGTTCAGTCTTCTCTAACTCTTTTCCACTCCTTAAGGTGATTGCTTTGGCTTCTTCCTTTGGGTTTTGGTCTACATTAGATGGAAATGTCCCTTAAGCTCGGTTGGATAAAGAACTAGCAAGTTGCCCCATTTGGTTTTCTAGGTTCCTAATGGATGCCTCTTGGTTTCTCATCCAAATATCTTGCGATTTCCATCTAGCATCTTGACTAGCTAAAATGGAGTTTTGGGAAGCCATGAAATTGGCAATCATTTCTTCAATATTGGATTTCTTTTCTTGAGGAGGGGGAGGTTGAGGTTTTTGAAAATCGGGTGGTTGGTGGTATGCTTGTGAAGGATATTGATTTGGGTAATGATGTGGAGCTTGGTTTTGGTATGGAAGTTGATTATTGAAAGTTTGATTGGGGTTGAATTGGGGTCTAGGATTGGGGTTAGAAGAAGAATCTTGATTACCTTCCCTTCATGAAAAATTTGGATGGCTTCTCCATCCTGCATTGTAAGTATTGCTATATGGATTCAAGGCATTGATTTCTTCTACTATTCAGCATTCTTCATTCCCATAGATCCCGGAATTCCTGCATAAGAATCAACTTCATTAGATAACATAGAGACATATTTAGCTTTAAGCTCATTTATCTCTTTTGAATATTTCTTTTCCATTAATTCTAATTGAGCTTTCAACATAGCTACTTCATCAATATTATGAACTCCCTGTTTCTTTTGAGTTGCTCTAGAGCTTGCCTATTGAGCATCATTGGTGGCCATCTCATCGAGGAGTAAAAATGCATCTTCGGGAATTTGATTCATGAAGCTTCCATTTGAAGCTGCATCTAATAAAGATCTTATTGATGGATGAGCACCTGCTTAGAAAATATGCATTAGTTGAAAAATAGGAACTTCATGATGAGGGCAACTTTTTAACAGTCTCCTAAATCTTTCCCAAGCTTCATGGAATGGCTCCTCATAAAACTGCTGGAAATCACTAATTTGTTTCCTAATGAGGGCGGTCTTAGTAGGTGGGAAGAATTTGCATAGAAATTTCTCTTGCATTTGTTGCCAAGAATTGATGGATTGATTTGTTAGCATTTGTAGCCAATCCCTAGCTTTTCCTATGAGGGTGAATGGGAAGAGTTTCAACCTAATTGCATCAGTCGATACATTAGGAATTTGCACAGTGTCACTCACTTCTAAGAACATATCTAAGTGTTGTGCAGGATCCTCTATGTCCGAACCCGAAAATTGGTTTCTTTGTACCATAGTTATGGTAGCGGGTTTAATCTCAAAGGGTTGGTGGTGAGGAATCCTAATAGTTTTATGCTCTTCATTCCACCTAGGGATAGCATAATCTCTAATGGTTCTAGGTCTATACCCATTCCCGGGAGCTTGGTGGGGTATATGTTGCTCTTCGATCCTAGGTGGTGGATCATTCATAGGTTGCTCAATTTCTGGATCGTTCATATTGCCTCTTAATCTTCTAATCCTATGGAATGTCCTCTCAATTTCAGGGTCTAATGATAAGATGGGGTTGTCTCTTACCATAAACCACTTGTCACATAAAAAAGAAAAACAGAAATTAGATGGAGAAGAGAAGAAAACACACAAAAATCACTTTAAAATCAAAATAAATAAACAAACGCCAATGTATCCCCGGCAACGGCGCCAAAAACTTGACCGGTGTCTAGCAAGTATACTAGATTGGCTAGTAATATAGGAAAATAAAATTATGACCCAAAATATCGAACCCAAGGGAAACTTGTGCTTGTATGTGCTATTTCAATTTCAAAACCAATTTTGTGTGTAAGAAGAAAGAAGAGAAATCTCAAAGTTGTGATGATTTGAAAACAATAATTTAAAACTAAATTAAAACAATTGAAAAAGCTAAAGTAAGTAAGAAATCTTTTGAAAGCAAGTAAATTGAATGAGTTAAAAATCAATGATAAAGACAACTTTCACTAAAGGACTATCCACCTTAACTAAATTGCTATGACTTAATTTAAAAGAAAACATACAAGTGATTATGGAACATTCAGTTTAATAAACCCAGACAACTTTATTCAAGATTATCATTCCAATCATTAAAACTCTCTTATACAGAACAATTCAATACTTAGCATAAAGAACTGAATTAAGTCTCCTAGATGTCTATTAAAGCCTTTCTCAAGAGATTTAACTTTCACCTATTCTTGGTTACCCTTTTCTTAATCTTAACTTACTCAAATTAACACACAATTATAGCTTATTCAGATTATAACCATGCATTAATCCAACTAAATTAACCTAAGAGCATGCAAATCATTAATCAACTTAAACCAATTAATTAACCAATTCTTAATCAAGTTAATAATCAACTTAAAATTGAGCAAAGACAAGACTATTTTTAAGAACCAAGAAATAATCAACTTGTATTAAAATTGAAGAACAAACTCAAGTCATAACAATACAAGTCAAGGATTCAAGTATCCTTTAGCAAAAGTAAAGAAAACTACTCACAAACCATTCTTAAAACTAAAAACAATGTTTTGAAAAAAAAAACTATAAAAACAAAGAACGTAAAAACTGTAAAAACTAAGAAAACAAGCATAATTCTAAAGATTAATTCTAAGGCTTGATAATAAAGATTGATGATCTTCTGTGTTTTTGGACTGCTATTTATAGGCAAGAGTTGTAGTAGAATCCATATTAAACTCTAGTCCCAAAATAGGAATCAAAGTCTGCTAAACAGGAAGTTCGTAAATCCTTCGCGACATGGGAGAGTTGGATCATGTGGCCATGCCTCACTATGCCTTCTTCTTCATGTGGGCACGTCCCATTTTCCTCTTCTTCCACACGTGGCCACGTGTGGTCCTTCACTGGGAATCCACGTGGTCATGTGGTCTTCATAGTTGCCTTTGTTTTCACTTTCACATGGCCACGGCTTCAACAAGCTTTTCTTCTTCACGTGGCCACGTGATGAATCCTTCAATGAACTCACGTGGTCACGGCTCAAGGCTCTGGACTAGACGTCAACTTGTCTTGCATTAATTCTTCATATTTGCACTTTTGGCCCTAAACTTTGCCCTTTTTACACTTTAAGCCTTTTTATGTCAAATTAAACCTGAAAATCAAACAAAACACAGAATTAACCTCAAAAACATAAATATTAATAAATTAACTCTAAATTAACCTAAATCAAACCAAAACAACTAAATAACTTAACTAAAAACATATCAAAAACCATATATATTTCACACTTATCACATGTTATAATTCATCACGAATGGATCATAATCATCAATCAATGAACCTAAGATCAAGTCAATAGCCAATTCCTTTGGCACTAGTAACTCAAGCTTCTCAAGAGTATCAAGATACCCTTTCATCTTGAGTACATGGGTACTAACAGGAGTACCCGAAGCCATCTTACAAGAAATTAAGGCCTTTATTGTCACAAACCTCTCGTGACGAGCTTGCTCTTGGAACATCTCCTTGAGGTGCACCATGATCGCATAAGCCTCTTGGTCCATAAATTGCTTTTGCAAGTCAGGCACCATAGTGGCCAGCATCAGACAGGTCACATCATTGGAGTCGCTCTTCTTGGTCTCAAAAGTTTCCTTTTGAACCGCAGAGGCGTTCCTGCCAGGTTTTTCAGGCAAGGGTGCATCCAAAACATACGACTTTTTCTCTTGCTTAAGAACTATTCTTAAGTTTCGAGACCAGTCTATGAAATTGGAGCCATTCAATGTGTACTTTTCAAGGATCGATTGCAATGAGAAATTGTTGTTTGAAGATGCCATTTTCAATCTATAATAAAATTTAGCAAGATTAAATGAGGTCTTATTTATGATCCCACAAACCGAATTAATATCCCTTTAAATAATTCGCGTTAGTGATTTAATGTGGGCCAAGATTCACTTTTCACAACAACTTATTAGTCAAGCTGAGCTTGTACACCTAATAAGTTAAGTTACTTAGGTAGGAAAACTCCAATCATGTCTCGTACATGACTCTTGGATCAAATGGGCTAACATCTTAAGATATTATAGCATAACCCATTTATTAGTTGCCTAGGTCCGGGCATCCCTTTCCATGTTAAGTCTAACCTACATTCATAACCCATTCCTCACAAAGATAATCGGGTGCATCTAGGACTCCTAGTCTACGTGACCGATGATCGATGCCTTGACATGTTTCGAATTAGGAAGGCAACTTTGTGACTTACTATTTTTTAGGGATTTATTTTATTATGGCTTACATGGCATACGCTTTGTCATCCATACATAGCATGCATATATGTAATTGCATAAAGTAAAGCGTGACAAACATGGGCCCAAAACCTACAACTAAGATTCTATACTATTACATAAGAATCTTCGAGTTGGGCTTCGTCTTGATTTACAAAGTCTTCAAATAAATTCTATTCTAAGAAATAAATGAAACTTTTATAATAAAATATAATGGCACGCAGGCCATATTTAATTACAAAAATCTAGAGCCCATGAATGCACCATGCATATCCATTCATCACACCAAACAAGCAAATAAATATACATAGCATTCATGGATCAAACAAAGTCCAATTTTAATTAATTTAGCCAAGCCCATTAATGGAAATTGTGTACTTGAACCTTTAAGAGATGACCCCGTGATGGGCCTGAGCTGAAGCCCAATGGACTAAATCCTCTTATTGAATAAGTTCTCTTAAAAGCCCAAAACACAAACTAGTTAGATTTGTGCCATAAATCAACTCTAGTATAATTTCCAATTTTGCCATTTTTAATTTTATGTAATACAGCCCATAAACATTAAAAATACATATAATATGTGCTAACATGAATTAAAAATAAAATCATGAAGAACACATATATAGTACACGGCATTCATGCAAAAACAAACAAACAACAAAAACTAGTTGTTTAATGCTTATGTAATGCCATAAAATGCACAAACATTTAAATCAATTTTATGAGTCATTTAATAATTTAAATAAGTCCATAAATATTGATTTAATATTCTGTACCAATCTGATCTAAATGTGTTTTTACCATTTTAATCAAAACAAAACAAATAATGTTGATTAAACATGTAACAAACACAAACTAGTCATAGTTTTAAGTGATTTTAAAATTAATCAATTAAATTGTCATGGACCAGAATTAAAACCAAAATTAAAACATGTCCAGACCTGATATTTAATCTTTAAAAATCACTTACAAACATTCCAAAAACGTTTTTACATTTAATATTTAAAATTAGTTGTTAAACTTACAATTAACATGCCAAAATGCACCTAGTTTTAATATTAACATGTACCATCAGGTATTAGCAATTAAATCTGACCATTAATAGCTCCTAGAACATCTTAGGACAGTATATTAACATGTCATATTAATTATAATACCTATCTAATCAATTAAAATTGTTTTTACACCAAAACAATGCAAAAAACTCAAAACAGAAAATTTCAGATTTGCATGTTTTCATAATAACGATTTTTAATTAATTTTTTCATGCATCTAAAGCACTAAAATAGGAATTTTTAGGCTCTGATACCACTGAAGGAATATGACATGGTATGAACATGGCAATCACGCAGCGGAAAAACAACAAAAACGATCATACATGCCAAACAATTCCATGACAAGAATCGAAACATCCAATTTTAGGGTTTTTGAAACTTACAACTTTTGATGCCTTTTAAATATTGAATTTGGTGATGGCCAGCAATTAAGATGACTTTATCCGCCTTAGATCTTGATCACCAATGCCAAGGAACATCCTTTTACGCCACTCCCTCTATTCTCACACACACAATTGCACCGACAGCTTAAAATCGAGATTGCTAGCTGTCATTTAAGGTATTGTGTAATGGCTATGGTTTGAAGCTAAAAATTTTGATTTTATACTTCTCTTAGGTTGCTATTACTACCCAAAAATACAAGAGAATGAGGAACAATCCTTTTTCCTTGTAAAAATTGGATCAAAAGAATTAAGAGAGAGAGAGAGAGGAGTTCACGCCAAACCTAGAAGGACTAGGGTTTCACGCCACAATCTTAGTCTCCTTTAGGGTTTTATTTCCTTTTAATATATATCCTTATCTTTTGGCAAGTGTTTGATCTGAATTTTACTATCTCAAGATAATTAATTCAACTTCAATCACTTCCTAAAAATAAGTAATATATATTGATTTAAACTCCTTTGAATTTAAAATTCAAATTTGAAATAAAACACAAGACATTTAACTAAATAAAATCACTTAATATAACTAGTGAGCATGTGTCGAAATTCCTTGATTTCTATCTTGGAATTTCGGCCACTTCATCTATTATTTAAATGATTTAATTTAATTTAAATTCTTTTAGGCTTTAATACTCAATTAACTTAATTAATACAAGATAATTAATTAATTGAAATTAAACCTTGTGGGCTGAATTTTTCTCTCTCATGGACCAAGGTCCAATAGCAATTATAAAACCCATTACACACATTAATTTGACTTTAATTAAAAGCCCAGATTAATGCCCAATACTTTATTTAAATATTTTAAGCCAAATGCTTTGTGTGCGATCCTATAGGTCCATTTAATGTTGGCAATGAATTAATAAATTAATTCAAAGGCTATATATATGCTCTAGCAAGATATTATAGCATTCCAAATTAAATGAAAATGCATATGGAATTTAGTGACCTAATGCAATTTTGCATAGTCCCTTACCCATAAATATCAGAATTAATATAAGGCATGGAACTAGTCATCCTTATATATATTAATTCATTTCTTGATATTCCAGTGACACTGAACTCTCAGATAAATAATGATTACTCATTATTTCATCTCGATATGGCCATACACTTCTCAGTTCACTGATCAAGTGGCCGATGATATTTTTCTCTCTTATCGAGAGGGGTAATCCCTTCACTTCTCTCATGCTCTCTAACATGAATCAATGCATACCCAATCATACCTATACTTGTCACTCTATTACGAGCACGTTAGGTGTATGTCAAAGTACACAGTAATTCATAAAGAGTTTCATAGAGATTTTAGGTCTAAGAACTCTGATACAAAACTTGCATATGAGAAACATTTATGACTTGTACCATGTAGTGTTCTCATGAGTGGATCGAATCCAGATACCATGTTCTAAACATGTATCTATGATCTCTGATTGACACTCTTGTCCTTATGATCCGTAAGACAGAACTCAACTTATTAGAGAGAGCATACTAGTCTTAATTCATATGTTATTCCCATAACAATGACTGACTAGGGATATTTAGAATGAAGTCTCATTTGTTTCAAGGTCTTACAATCATGTGCCTCACACATGATAACTTAAACCGAAACAACATTCTTGGACAGTTCTATCAATTGATATGCACAGGAATACAATGGATAAAACAAATGCCTCATTTTATTAATTCAAAGTGTTTTATTACAATGCATTAGGGCTAGGGCTTACACTAACAATTTTGGTGTATTAACATATTGCGCTTATAACACCATTTATCCCTGAGATCGATAGGACTTTGCATCGGAGAAGGAGATAGAATCAAACTAAAGATATGAATGATCCATTGAATCCTAATATGCCTCTTGAGAATGAAGAATGAGAAGGGCAACAATGTGAGAGAAATCAAGATGGTTAAAGACCAAGGACCATTCGAGATTTATGCCACTCCAAAGTGGAATAAGGAGCATAGGACAGTAGTGCTACCTCGATAACAATATTTTAAGCTAAAACCAACAATGATCACCATATTTCAAAGGAACCAATTTTCAAGATCAGAGATTGAGGACCTGACACAACACTTGGATATCTTCTTAGAGATAAGTGACACGGTCCAAATACAAGGGGTGTCAATGGATGTAATACGGTTGAAGCTCTTTCCCTTCGCACTCATAGGGAAAGCAAGAGATTGGTTGTCTATGCTTTTGAGTCAATCCATCTGATCTTGAGAGCAAATGTAAGAAAAGTTTCTAGTTAGGTTTTTCCTACCCTCAAATATAGCTAGTATAAGGAATAACATATACAATTTCTAGCATTTGAGTGAAGAATCTTTCCATAAAACTTGGGAAAGGTTTAAGAGATTGTTGAAAAGCTATCCACACTTTGAGATCGTAGTGCACCAACTGATATCAATATTCTATGAAGCATGTAATCCCACCACCAGATCTTCATTAAATATAGCGTCTGGAGGGAGCTTTATGAACAAAATACATGAAGAGGTATTTTTGCTTCTTGATGATGTGGTGATGAACGAAGCTCAATGGGCTAGCACGAGGGCACTGACCAAGAGACAAGGAGTTCACGGTATAGATGAAGTTGCAATAGTGAAAGCTTAAATAGAGCTATTGAAGAAAGAGCTTAATGGACTGAGAATTCAAAATGTTTTAGCAATTAGCCAAGATGGGAGTGCATTTGTAGGAGGTAACTTGGGTAGTGAATCAAAGGAAATTAAGTCATATTCTCAAGGAATGGAAAAAGTGAATGCTTTGCATGATTTTAAAAGAAATGATCCATTTACCAACCATTAACCAAGTTTTTACCTCAAACACTCAACCAAAAGCCCTATTCAATACAACCACACATGCTCAAGGTAGCCACAACCACACTTAACATAAAAAATACCAACCTCCAACAGTAAACACTCATTTCTAAGCATCATACCAAGCACTTCAAGTCCACCAAACACAGTTCCAACCACCTAGCTTCCAACCTATACAACCCTTACCATAAGATAAGAAACCAAACCTGGAAGAGATGCTTGCTAGCTTTATGTCTAGCCAAAATAAATTCATGACTAGCCAAGAGGCACGGTGGAAAGCTCAAGAATAGTGGAATAGAAACTAGGACATGGCCATGAGGAATTTGGAAACACAAGTTGGTCAAATAGCGAATTCTATCTTTAGAAGACCATAGGGTGCTTTTCCATCGAATGTTCACGAAAACCCAAGGGAGGAAGTGAAAGCCATCATACTGAGAAGTGGTAAAAAATTATGCATTAAGGAAAAAGTATCTTTTTTAATTTTGGTGGAGCCTATGATGTAGGTATGTAATTCTAACCCCAAAATTTGTATTAGGGTGCTCAAATCTATTAATCAAGGTAAGAATATTTTATTTTAAAAGGGGCCTACTACGGAGGAATCCTCATTACCTTTCCCTACTACTGCTAGCAAAGATAAAAATGGTGACCAATATGCTATGTTCTTGGATATGTTGAAAAAGCTACACATAAATTTGCCCTTTGTTGATGCATTACTACATATACCAAAATATGTTAAGTTCATTAAGGAAATTTGCTATAGCAAAAAAAAAGTTAGAAGGGCTAGGGACAGTCTATTTGTCTGAGAATTGCAGTGCCATTTTAACTAACAAATCACCAAAAATACTAGAGGACTTTGGTAGCTTTACACTACCATGTGAATTAGGGGGAAACTTTGTTGGGCATACCCTGTGTGATTTAGGTGTAAGCATTAATCTCATGCCTTATTCACTTTATAGTAAGTTACATTCGAGGAAATTTAATGGAAACTAATATGTTGCTGCAACTAGTGGATATATTTATCAAGAGATCCAAAGGGATCATAGAAGATTTATTGGTGAAGATTGGAAAGTTCATTTTTCTTGTGGACTTTATGGTGCTATAAATGGAGGAAGATCAGAAAATTCCATTAATAGTCAAACGACCGTTTCTAAAAATAGCAAAAGCGCTGTAAGATGTATATCGAAATATAGTCACTTTATGGTTTAATGACGAGAAGATGATTTTTAAAGTAACCAGGATGATGGAATGACCATTATGTGAGTTTTTAGAGTCGATTTGTTGTGGTTAAAGTTGTCCTAGGGAGATGAAAATCAAATTTAAAGATGTTCTATTAGAAGACACTATAGGGAAGTGGCTGATGCATCCCAAGGGAGAAAAAGATGTAAAGGCTGAGAGCAAGAGTCCATTGACCAAGTGGACCGAAGAGAAATTACCAAAGAATTGTAAGATAAACTCTGAAGAAAGGCTCAGTCATTTAACTCATTACTTAGTTTCACAAGATGAACTCAGGTTTGGTGTAAGGGCGATGAGATCCGAGCCCTTAGATGTTTTACGAGTGTGTTCAAAGTCGAGCTGGCGACTTGTTAAAGCCAGAACTCCTTCCAACTCTATTCTTTAAACTTGCTTTGTTTAATTGTTTTAAGATTTTTAGTTTTCAAGTTGTTGTTTTGTTGTTATGTTTTAACTTAATAAGTGGTGATAAAATGTGTTAAAATGCTTGCTAAGTGTTGTAGTGTGATTACACATAAAAGATAGTGTTAAATTTTAAAAGCATACAAGAATTTGGCTGCACATGGATGAGACCATTTTGTCTCTGTCATGTGCCTTTTGTAGTTTCAATTCCAAAAGGGGTCACATGGTGGAGACCATTTCGTCTCTGCTGTGTGAAATTCTTTAATTCGGATCTAGTTAAGACCATTTGGTCTTTGCCGTGTGCAACTGTATGTATTTTAGTATAGAAGGTGGTAGATGACTGAGATCATTTGGTCTCTGTCGTGTGCAATTTAAAATTTTTGAACCAGAATGGTGTACACAGCTGAGACCATTTCGTCTTGGCTGTGTCCTTTATAAATTTATGTTGTGCATTTTGGGGTGTTATGTGTGATACGGCTAAGACCATTTTGTCTCTATTGTGTCTCGAGGGCTTTCAGTCATGTCCCTCTTTAGATACTCCCCCAACTGAAGCATCCTTTCACCTTCACTCACTCTTTCTCATTTACTCTTCTCATCTTCGGCTTTAACAACCCTTTTTGCATACATTTTAGTGTATTCTCTTTAAGTTTGTGAGCATCAATCAACAAGTATCTCATCTTTATCTTTTTCCTTTCAATCTTTATTTTTAGTTTGTTTTTAATGGTTTATATAGAGAAAGACTTTCTTATGTTAGCATTTTGATTCTTTATGCATGGTTTATATCTTGTGTTGATTTAAAGGCATTCCATATGCTTAGGGTTAGGCTAAAGTTGTGTTTATGTGTTTTGCTTCTTTTACATAGGTATGCTTGAACTTTTTACCATTTTAGGCATGAAAATCTAGGTTCTGAATTTGTTGAATGTGTAAAAATTTCCTTTTGACTGCAAACTTTGTTCATGCATACTTGTTGCTCAATGAAATGCCTCAAAGAAGTGAAATTTGTGTTTTATCAAACCTAACCTTTTTTGTGTGCTTTATTTGTTAAGAGTAATATTCTTTGAATGTTATAATGCATCTTGTGTGTCTATATGTATTTTTGATGTTAATTTGCTTCCTTATCCAACTAATGCCTATATTAGTGCAGTTTTTGAACTAAAATTGTGTTTAAACTAATTAATGCTTTCATTTTCAACACTATGGCCATGTTTTCATATTGATGGCATGACTTTCTCCTTGGGGGCTTGCCTCATCTAATTTGTTGTTTTAAATTACTATTGTGAATTGAGCATTAATCTACTTAAAGCATGGTGATTTGAGCTTTAATTTTATTGTGAAAATAGGCTTAGTTCGGATCATTTATTATAAATTGCATTAAGTAGTTCTCTTTTCAAATGCATTGTATAGTTTAATTTTTTTGTTGCTCTTAAATGTGATTTAGGCATTTTAGATTGTCTATCCTATGATTGCCAATTTTACATTTCTCTTTGCTTTTATTTCGTGTATTAGACGTATGTGTTCATCATGCTAAATTTTGTTTTTCTCTATGATTGATTATGTTAATCTTAATGAAATTGTTTGTTCTTATAGTGGCAACCAAGCGTCCAAGAGTAGAAGTGGGATCCTTATCCTTAGCTCCTTAAGAATTAGGAAAAGCAAAAGCTCCATACTGGGTTCCAGCTGAGTTTTAAGCAGATTGACTTGTATTTGCAAAAGTGCAGTACACAACCACTCTTTACATCATTATGGAGGTAATAGAGGAAATTAATATGAAAAGTGAAGTGGAACACTTAATAGCCAATGTCGATTGGACGAAGTTCGTAAGCCAAAGCGAGACTGTCCATCCCCACCTAATAAGGGATTTCTTGGCCACAGTGAGGATCAAAATTGGAAAGAATAGTCATACTGACGAGGGTAGTGTCAGTTTTTGGTTGAATGGTTCCTCGTATATGATAAGCTTTAATGATTTTTCAAGACATCTAGGATTTGACCCTCATGCTGCAAGAGGGATTGAAAATTTGAATAAGTAGGAAATATGGAATGGCATTTATGATGAAGTTGAACCAACTATCTTTGATACTAGTAACACCAAGGCCCACCACTTAAGGAACCATCCTTTGAGGATTATGCATCGCTGCCTAGCTTTGGTAGTGTTCACTTACCTTGGGGGTCTCAAAAATGTCAATGCCAATGAAGCCATCATTCTCTATGTAATGCAAAATGTCATTACACTCAATGGAGCTATTTTTATTGCTACAAAGATCAATGAATTAAGAACTTATCATAAGAGGCTAACAAAGATTGCTTTCACAGGAATTATCATCATGCTGGCTAGGGCGGTTAACCATACAAATCTAGGGAGAGCGGTGGCCCATCTAGTTATCATAAATAAGAAAATGCTGAGGAAAATGTCAGTGCTAATAGATGATCCAAGGTTCCCGAAGTAAGGATATTATGTGGTGCTCGATAGGAGATCTTATAAAAAAAATGTGAACAAGTCATCTACAGTGCTTTTACGAGTTGAAGCACTATCATCATGGTAGTACACTGAGATTACGAACCACTTGGACACCATGGTAGACAAGATTGATGAGATTGTTTTGACTTTTGCCATGATGCAATCCCGTTTTGATCACCACTTTCCTCATCCACCTCTGCAGGAGTAATCTGTTCAGGGATTTCCTCAACCCTAATATTTTGTGAATGCTTTGTTTGTATTTTGCTGAAGACAGCAAAATTTTATGTGTGGGGTGAGAGTATTTTAGAAATGAACAAATAAACTTATTATATTGGTTGTTTTGTTTATTCACCACATTAGTTTTAATTTTTATATTTATCATACTTTTAATAGTTGTTTCGGTGTTGATGGAACTTATTTAAATTATGTTATATTTTTACTGTTTGTTGTTCTTTTGTGCTTCTGATGTCATTTTCTTTAGTTTATTCTTAGTTTGCTTTTTTACTTTACTTTACTTTTCAATTCTTTTTACTACAACTTTTTTTTTATTTTAGTATTATTGTCCCTTTTTTCCTTAATTGTCCTTGGTTGTCATTAAATACTTGAACATATGTAGCTTAGTTTGCCCTTAATTTGTTCTCGTTGTGAATAGCTTGAACTTAGAATTAGAAAAACTTATTTAGGATAGTTAAATGACTGAAAAGTAGTTAGTTGTTAATTGTTTTCCTTTTTTGTTTGGATTCAATTAGATTGATACCAGTAGGTCTTCAAATAAAATACACTCTTTAGGCCTGTTTTCAAAAAAAGAAGAAAAAAAACTAGTGCATGGAGGTGATCGGATGGGAATTCTAGAGCACTAAAACCTTTCTCATAACCCTTCAAAGCATTCAAAACAATTCAAAAACAAGGCTAGAAATGACTTAGGTAGAATTTTATTACCGAACCTCTAAAAGAATTTTAACCTACCCTTTGTTAGTGTTGTATCCCTTGCAATGCCCTTTGAGCCTAGTGAAGCATGTTAAATGCGTGTTAGTTCTGTCATTTTTTGTTTACACTCATTTGATCTCCCCCAACCTAAAAGCCTTTATCTTACCCTTGTAGAATTAACCATTCTAAGAGTGAGTAGGATAATTCTTCGGGAATTAATATGGAGAAGAGGGTTGTGTTTTGAGTAGAATGCTAGAAATGGGATACTTTGCAAATGTCTAGAAAAATTTTTAGAATGTAGTTTTATTTTAGGAGAATCTTAATAGGCCCCTACATAAAAAAAATAAAAGAAAAAGATAAAAAAGAAATAAAATAAAATGAAATAAAGTTTTTAAGCTATGTTTCATTATAAGTGTAGGGAACCCTAACGGTTAAGAGAGAAGGAATTTTATCCCTTAAAGCTTAATTGAGCTAAGGCACTTACAGCAAGAATTTTTAATGATATCTTTCTCTTAGAAATCTCCTTTTAGGTAATATTGTTCTACATTTTGTAGCCTACCATTTGGCAATGTTTTTGAATCAAGTAAGGGTAGAGATTAGCTCAAATTTTTGGAGTGAGAATAATGGCGAGTGGAATTAGTGAATGGCTATTCTAAATTGCATATCTTTTACTTTCCTTTATAGCTATACCTTGAACATGTTACAACCTGTTTAAGACCTAATGATCTTGCTTTGTTTAGAGTTGTTATAGAGATGACCCTTGGGTTCCTATAATATCCCAACTTTGAGTTACTCGAATAATGATCGGACCGACCCGATTTAGTCTAGACCCGATAATAATATAAAATAATGAGTGTTAAAAAATAAAAAATAAATTACAGGTTGAGTTACACTTGATTTGGGGACTAAATTGTATAAAAGAAAGGATTTGGGCTTGGCTACTAAATTGTGTAAAGTGGAGGGACCAAAAGAGGACTTTGCCAAAACTAAGTCATTTTGGCTTGTTCTTCTTTTCTTCTTATTTTGTTGAAAATTGGGATCTATTTCCCCAAACTCTACTGCTCCTCTTTCTTTGCCTCCTTCCTATTTTCCCTCTTCAATTCGATCACGCCAGTCACTGCAACACCTTCGTCTTTGCTGGCTAGTAGCCCTCCAGCCTTTCCTTCCTTTCCCTCTTTCTCCTTTGCACGATAGCCTCCTCCCTCTCTCCTGCTTTTTTCTTCTCCCCTATTTGTTTTTTCATGGTTTTAGCTCCTTTTCTTGAAATTTCTTCACTTAATCCATACGGTAAGCTCCATTAATCAATTATTTAGCAAATTATGAGAAGGATTTAGAGTGTAGGATGAAGTTTTAGATTTAAAGATTTTTTATTTTTGGGACATTAAAGTTAGGGATTTATTCCTTTCAATTAATTGGTGGTTTAAGAAAGTAAATATTTGGAATTTTCTATGAGTTACAATTAGTATATAATTAATGATTAATTTATGTTGATTTTATGGAACCTTGAAGACAAAGAAGAAGGTATGAGCAAAAAGGGCAAAGAAGTGTAAGAAAAAGAATGAAATAAAGCTTGTAGGAGTGTGAATTGAAAGGATTGACACCAAATTTGGGTATGTGTCCAAGCAAATTTATTTTTTCTTAATTTTTATATTATGTTAGTTAAAAATGTTTGAAGTGGTTATTATTATTTGATAGTATTTAGGGGTATTGATGTTATGATTATTTAATTAGATGTTAAATATTATGTTTTAGCCCAATTAAGGATTATACATGTAATTAATTTTAGACTAAAGGATTAATAGAGGTTTTTCACAATTAGTATAAGTTTGGTATGGTTTTGAATTAATTAATACAATTACAATAAAACTATAAATGGGCTATTATGATGATATAAAACCATTGTATTTCATAGCTTTTGAAGAAATTGAAATGGTTGGAAAAAATGCCTTATGATTGAAAGGAAATTGAGTCCAATTATTGTAATGGGTAATTAAATTAAGTGAATAAATAAATGACTATAGGCAGAGGTATAATTATTAATGAAAGAAATGTAGATGATAGGGAATGTTCATATTTAATTAGTAATGAGATATATAGCTAAATACATAGGCTTATACTCATGAATGGTTCATAAATTAATCAATGAGCCATAAAAATGCTATGATAAACTATGACTTGACAAGACATTAAATGGGTGGTAGAGAATGTATGTTAATGCAAAATTGAGGAAATGAATTTAGTTAATAAAGGAATAAGTAATAAATAGAAATAATACTACAAGTCTAATTAATGAAATTTAGAAATTTATTATTTGCTCTTAGTAAAACTAGGTAGAAATTGGAGTAATGGGATAAGATTGGCATGCTAATTAGGAAAATCTAGCAGTACCGCATCTTAAAATGGTTACCGAATGTATGGATTCGAGAGCTCGTCCAATGGGTATAATTAATTAGAATGGTGGGCTGTATGGTTTCGAAAACTCAGTCCACACACACATATATATGTGTGTGTGTGTGTGTGTGTGTGTGTATTTTAAATGTATAAAATTTTTGAATATCAATAATGAGAAAATGATGTTGAATGGACCGTATGGTTTCGAGAACTCGGTCCTGTATTCAATTCATGTTTATCCAGCTCGTCTTACAATTTCGCTGGATTTTACTTGGGGCAATACAAACTAATAAATATGCGCTTATCTAACTAATTGAACTTTTTAAATCAAAGACAGTTAACTAGTTGCCCTTTGACTATAACATCAATTAAACTTTAATTTAGAAAAATGTGAGTAAAAACAATATGAATTATATATATATATATATATATATATATATAAAGATTTCGTACAAGAGATTTATGATTGTTCTATTCAAGTAGATGAAAATGTTTATGTTTGGCAATTTATGAAATTTTAAATATGTCTTGGTTAGATATATTTTGATCTTGTTGGAAAAATAGAATTGTTTGAACATCACTAAGCAATAGGCTTAGCACATGGTTTTATTTCCGCACATAGGTTTAAATAAATTTTTAAAGATAGTTGATAGCGGATTTGCATCAAATTCGAGTCACAATGGTGAAGTGGGAGGATTTTAAGGTGGATGCACCTTAGTTCCTTTTTTTATTATCTTTATGATATTTTGGCATGTACTTTATGTTTAGATATGCAAATATTTATGGATAATGGTGTTGTAAATTAAATTGAGAATAATAGGAAATTAAATGTGCTATGTTTTTCATTTGCTAGATTTTGAGTTATGCAATGTTGGACAAAGGGCAATATATATTATGTTGGGGATTGAACTGGAGATGGATGGTAGGATAAATGTTAATAGAAGTGTTTCAAATACTTTCTTTTCGAGGGTTTTAAAGGAATTTTAGAAGAAACAATGCCAAAATTTATACAAATTAAATAGTATTTTTAATAAAGTTTTGTTTGACCCGTACTAAAGGAATTTAAATTCGAGTGTGACATTCGGTATTCAAGTCTTTTAACCGACCAGGTATAGGGTGTTATAGTTCTGGTGCTAAAGAAGAGGCCTATGGCTTCTCTTGAGTTTCAATTGTGAAACCATGTATGCAAATTTTCCATATGAATTCTTTTCTTAGTTATCAAATTGCACTGGAGTTTGAAATTTCAAAAGTGATCGTACTCATTTAGGCTTAGCACATACACACTAGGAGACTAGCTAGCATAGTTTACTTTGAATTTTTTTCGATTTAGGATGACGGTTAGTGAGTAGTCTGTTAGTTGTTTAGGGATCTGTGAATCCCTATATCCATGTAAGACTATGAACTCATTTGCTTAAATATATTTATAGATGTTTCATTTCCCTTGTGCTTATCTTGATATGGATGTTATTCAAGTATTTATAATGTTAATCTTATTCAAGTTAATGGATTTATGCTTGTGCAAAGTAGATATCATGAATACTCTATTTTTACACACATTTTTTGTATTGTTTATGGAGATTCTGGAATAGGGACTATTAGATCTAGGGTTAATGTGTTGTAAATTCGAAAATAGTGAGGAAAATGAATGGGTATTGGATTGGTTAGCTCCAAAATGGGAAATTAATTTGTATCTTAGTCTTAGGACCCGTGCTTAGGCTAGCTATTCGGTTGGCTCTAGAACGGGAAATCAGATAGTTAAAGTAGTTGGCTCCGAAAACTAGGGGTTTGGATGTGTTGTCCATATTTGAAATATATAATTTTATGTTAAAATGAATCTTACATTGGGTATAGGGAGGATTTGATTTCCAAGCAACATTTTTAGTTATTGTTAACACCAAGTCATTTATGCTCTATTTTGCTGCACTTTTTAATTATATACTTTAATCTTGTTCATTTTTATCTTAGTTGTAAAAATTGGTAGACATAGCTCACACTGTTTTACACTTGGGATATTCTTTAACACATAATCTTAATTAATCAAGTGACTTTGTGTAAGGCCATTCCTTTAGGTTTGATATTTTTTAGAGTCTTAAATATACTCCATTATTTTACTTGTTGTTTCAGTGCATTTGCTAACTGAAACACCAAACACTTAATGAGAGAGAAGTTAAATTGCAACTTGCAAAGAAGAGAGTTAGGTATGTGATAAGTGTGTATTTGATTATGTTTTTAAGTGTTTTTTAGTTAGTTTATTGTGTTAATTTTATAGTATTTGAGTTCATTTAGAGTTTAATTTGTTTAATTTGTGATTTGAGAGCTCAATTGGGTTTAATTGTGCTTTTAGGTGTGAAATTGAAAGAAAAAGGAAATATTGAAGGACTGGAAGGGTAATTTGCAAAAACAAGAGAAGAATTTCATCGTTTGGAGTCCAATAAAGGACCATTCAGTGGAATCACAAAGTGATTCTATCGAATGGCTTTTCAAAGTGGAGAAAAAAGCACTATTCAGTGGAATCACTTTGTGATTCTACCGAATTGATTTGATTGAAGTATAAAACAGGGCTATTCGGTGGAATCTGATTGCCTACTCTCCCGAATGAACTTTTGCTAAGATTTTAGAAGAATTGACTCAGTGGTTTCAAAATGCATTCTTCCGGTTCAAGGAAATTCACTTAAAGAAGAAGTCTTATGAATTAGGAAGTTTCTGATGTTGATAGGTTTAGGAAGTTGAGGTGGATTAAACTTCTTGTTTTGCTACCTTTGCTTTAGCTATAAAAGGAAGACTGAAGACACAAGTTGAGGGGTCGATTTTGAGAGTTGTTTAGTTACTGTTTTTACGTTTAGTTTACGTTCTCTGTAATTGTCTTTTAAACTCAGTTTTTAGCTTTCAATTATGAAGTGTGAGTAGATTTGTCTTAACTTTTGCTAAGGATACTTGAATCCTTAATCTTTTGTTGTGATGACTTAATTAAGCTTTAATGTTAACCCAAATTGGTTATTTCTCAGTTTTAAGCATATTTTTATCCTTGATTTTGTTTGGATTAATTGTTGGTTTATTAGTTTAAATAACTAAAATTTGATTTAAGCATCATTAAGAATATACATATTTTTGGATTAATCTTTTGAATCAATGCATGATTGTTTTCTATTTTGAGGTGATTATGTCTTGACAATTTTGATTAATATTAAGAGAGGAGGAACCGAGAATATACTAGAATAGAATTTTCTTGAAAAAGAGTTTGATGAAAGTATAGGAAGTTAAACTAGATTTTTATGCTGAATGTTAAATTATTCTTAACAGGAAGTTTAATATTCAAGAAAGATATTCTTGATTCAAGGTATCAAGCTTTATTCATCTAGTTTTCCATAATCACTTGTGTTTTTAAGAATTTAAGTCATTGCAATAAAAGGTTAAGGTGGATAGTTCCTTAGTGAAAGTTGCTTTTAAATATTAATTGTTCCCTTGTTTTAATTTACTTTTGTTCTTGATTTCAAGTCAATTGCTTTGATTCAGTTTTTTTTATTTTCATCATAACTTCTGGGATTTCTTCTCTCTCTCTATACATAATTTTCATTCTAAAACTCAAAATCTTTTTATACGCACACAAATTTCTCTTGGGTTCGATATTTGGGGTCTTAATCTTTATTTTTCTATATTACTAGCTGATCTAGTGCACTTGCTTGACACCGGTCAAGTTTCTAGCATCTTTGTCGGGGAGTACATTGGCGTGTGTTATTTATTTTAAGTTTTATAGTGAATTTTGTGTGTTTCTTATCTCTTCTTATCAATCTTTATTCTAATTTTGCTTGTTATTTGTGCAGGTGTCAATAGTTTATGATAAGGAATCGACCCATTTTGCCTATTGACCCTGAAATTGAGAGGACATTTCATAGGATTAGAAGTTAAAAGCCAAAATGAATTTAGAAGATAAAGGAATCCTTGGATATCCACCTCTCATAATAGATCCACCAGCTAGGATGGAAAATCCATAACATAGGAATGAGCAAGGCAATAATTATCAACCTCAAGGGAATGGGTTTAGACCTAGAAAAATTAAGGATTATGCCATTCCTAGGTGGAATGAAGAACATAGGACTATTAGAATCCCTCATAACCAACCCTTTGAGATTAAACCTGCCACCATCACTATGGTGCAAAGAAACCAGTTTTCGGGTTCAGAAATAAAGGATCCTACACAACACTTAGATATGTTCTTATAAATAAGTGACACAGTTCAAATACCAAATGTGTCCACTGATGCCATTAGACTTAAATTGTTTCCATTTACCCTCATAGGTAAGGCTAGGGATTGGTTGCAAATACTTCCAAATCAATCTATACAATTATGGCAACAAATACAATAAAAATTCTTGTGAAAATTCTTTCCACCCACTAAAACTGCCCTCATTAGGAAAAATATCAATGAATTTTAGCAGTTATATGATGAGCCATTTTAGTAGTAAGAAATCAATGTAGAAAAGGAAGATTGCATGAAGACAAGTCAAATGTATGCTAAATTATTTAGACTATAGTCCTATTACTATGATTTGAATGAGCATTTGATGACAGCAAGTTGATGCAGGCCATGAGTTTTTGATTAGCTAATAGAAGTCTGTGTTTATTGTTGTAGTAGAGAAGCATTCGGTGGAATGCCTTTTGATCCCACCGAATGAGAATATGTCTGATTTAAAGTTCAATTCATTATAGTTTGGCCGTGTAGTCCAGTGATAGACCATTCGATAGAATCAAATTTGATTCCACTGAATGGAACATCATGATTCGGTAGAATAATTAGTCATCCCATCAAATGGTATTTCCACATGTATGCTTGATGCTTTGTGTTGTTTTTTTTAGCTTTAAGGCAGTAGAGGACCATTCGGTAGAATGAGAACCCTCATCCCACCGAATGGGTCCTCTCATTCCATCGAATCCACCATAAATAGTCCAACTTCACACATACTCCACTAAATGCTCATTTTCTCTTGGTTTTTCACTTGCATTCTCCCTTAATTCACTTAAGTATTCGCCCGAATCAAGTTCTCTTGTGTAACTTTCTTCTGAATTTAGTTGCTCACCATCTTTTTCATCACAAGTAAGTGTTTTATTATCTTCAATTTCATTATTTGGCATACAAATTCATGGCTTACATTTGTAAAATTGGGTTATGTTTCTTCATGAGATTTCTCTTTCATTGCTTACTATTGTTGAAAATTGAGATGCTCAATGTCATTGGTGATAAATTATGTGTTAATGATCCATTTTTAGGTTGTTAAAGTTTTGAGATTTCATGTAATGTAGGCTTGTGAACCTATGCACATCACATGTTTGATAAAATGTCTCAAAGAATATATTCACTACCAGGGCCACAATTTTTCAATCTCATTACTTTGATAAATCATTCTTGCATTGATACATATTGATATGATGATTCATTAATACATATTTTTCACCATCTCTTTGTGCTAATTTGGTCAACAATATCCTTTGCTTATCTATTTTACTTAATAACTTTTATCTGTTTGTATACTTTTAGTGAGTTCTAGGAAAGTAAAGAAGGTTGACACATCTAAATCATCAAAGGAGAATAAGGCAATGAAAATTGCAGCACCAGCTGAGCCATCTGAGAAGTCTAAAGCAGCCGAAGTATCAACATCTAATAAGTCTATTCCTATTTATATTGATAAGGACAAAGCTAAAGTGTGAGTAGATTTTTCTTAACTGGGGCAACAAAAGTTCAAGTAAAACTGGAGCGACAAATGGAAACTTTGCAGGAACATGTTATGGAAGTGAAACATAATTTAGAAGTATTCACTACCAATTCTGGAAACACTTCCCACCGCCACCATTACCACTAGCTGAGTGATAGTTGTTGTGGATAGCAACATTCTGAGATGGGGGTAGAGCTTATCCAAAGAAATTTTAAAGGAAGTTGAAACTTTCTTCACTCTCTCTTTCATTTAATCTTTAGTTTTTGTTTTTTTTAGTTTGATGTGTTTTTACTATTTTGTTAACTTGGAATACTATTAAATGTTGTGTAAGCACCTTATATTTGAACTTTCACTTAAACTTTAGTTGCCCTAGTTGTTCTCAAATTTTGAACATATTGGACTTTAAACTGAGAATATGCATGAGTTAAAATTCTTAGATTAGCAGTAGAACAAGTAAGTTATTTAATGATTTTTAGTTAGAATAGCATTTGAACTTGGCATATATTTGTTAGTTTCCAAAATCTTGAGCACATAAGACCAGTTTTTGAACTTAAAGAAAAACCAATGCTTTGAAATAATTGAGTAAGAAATTTTAAAACACTAGAACCTTTCTCATCCCCTTTGAAGCACAAAAACAACTCATTGCAATTTAGAAAATGATCTAGGCAATTTTTTTCTTATTGAGCCTAATATAGACTGTTTCCTTACCCTAATACATAATTTTGACCTTTGTTAACCCACTTTGAGCTTAACTTAATTTTTTTTTCTTGTTACCTCATTAAGTACCATATAACCTAAAATCCTTTATCTCCCCTTAATAGAGTTGCCACTCTAGCTTTGGATAGGTTAATGGAAATATGATTCTTTCTTTTATGGAATAGCAACTAATCAAAGAAGTTATGTTCGAAATCACATTTTTGCATTCTTTCACCCTCAATTAAAAAAATAGAAAATAAAAAAAAAGAAGAAGAAGAAGAAGAAAAGAAAAGAAACAAAGATTGAAAATAATACAGTTTATGGCAAGTTCTTAAGTGTGGGGTGATTGTTGCAAAGTTTAGCTTTCTTCTTCTATTAAAGAATTGCAGTCTTATTCTTAACTATTTTTAGCAAGTAAAATAATATGGGGACAAGAGCTATGAATTTGAATCATTGATTTATTTAAGGCATTGAGTGGCTAACTCTTTTTGAATATCTTTTATCCTCTCGTTGTTAACCACTACCTTAACCCCATTACAACCATTAAAAGATCTATGTGATTTTAAGTTGTTTTTGAGTTTTTTATAGCAGAGATGACCTTCAAGTTCTGGTACTAAAGGAGAAGCCTATGGTATTTTTAGAGTTTCAAGTGCAAAACCATATGTACATTTAGTTGTACATTCATTCTAAAGCTTGGCTATGTAATTGCATTGGTGTTTTGGTTTTGAAAAGAAATTAAAATGTTTTGGTCTTGCACACACACAAGAAAACTAGATCAAATCGTCTTGTTTAAAGCTATTCTGATTGAAATTTTATTAAATGCTCTTGTTAATTACTAAACTTAATTTTGAATTGCATGTTTCTTAGTTAAAGTTCGATAAATTTGAGAATGTGGTTGGTTCAAATTTGCTTGGGGGCAAGCAAAGGCTAAGTGTGGGGTATTTAATAAGTGTGTATTTGATTATGTTTTTAAGTGTTTTTTAGTTATTTATTGTGTTAATTTTATAGTATTTGAGTTAATTTAGAGTTTAATTTGTTTAATTTGTGATTTGAGAGCTTAATTGGGTTTAATTGTGTTTATAGGTGTGAAATTGAAAGAAAAAAGAAAAATTAAAGGACTGGAAGGATAATTTGCAAAAACAAGAGAAGGATTTCATCGTCTGGAGTCCAATAAAGGACCATTTGGTGGAATCACAAAGTGATTCTACCGAATGGTTTTTCAGAGTGGAGAAAAAGCATTATTCGATGAAATCACTTTATGATTCTACCGAATGGATTTGATTGAGGTATGAAATAGGGCTATTCAGTAGAATCTGATTCCCAACTCTCCCGAATGAACTTTTGTGAAGACTTTAGAAGAATTAACTCGGTGGTTTCAAAATGCATTTTGCCGGTTTAGGGAAATTCACTTAAAGAAGAAGTCTTTTGAATTAGGAAGTTTATGTTGTTGCTCGGTTTAGGAAGTTGAGGTAGATTAAACTTTTTATTTTGCTGCCTTTGCTTCAGCTATAAAAAGAAGAGTGAAGACACAAGTTTGGGGGTCGATTTTGAGATTTGTTTAGTTACTATTTTTACGTTTAGTTTACATTCTCTGTAATTGTCTTTTAAACTCAGTTTTTAGCTTTCAATTATGAAGTGTGAGTAGATTTTTCTTAAATTTTGCTAAGGATACTTGAATCCTTAATCTTTTGTTGTGATGACTTAATTAAGCTTTAATGTTAACCCAAATTGGTTATTTCTCGGTTTTAAGAATATTCTTAACCTTGATTTTGTTTGGATTAATTATTGGTTTATTGGTTTAAATAACTAAAAGTTGATTTAAGCATCATTAAGGATTTGCATGTTCTTGGATTAATCTTTTGAATCAATGCATGATTGTTTTCTGTTTTGAGATGATTATGTCTTGATAATTTTGATCAATATTAAGAGAGGAGGAACCAAGAATATACTAGAATTTAATTTTCTTGAAAAAGAGTTTGATGAAAGTATAGAAAGTTAAACTAGATTTTTATGTTGAATGTTAAATTATTCTTAATAATGAGTTTAATATTCAAGAAAGATATTCTTGATTCAAGGTATTAGGCTTTATTCATCTAGTTTTCCATAATTACTTGTGTTTTTAAGAATTTAAGTCATTGCAATAAAAGGTTAAGGTGGATAGTTCCTTAGTGAAAGTTGCTTTTAAATATTAATTGTTCCCTTGTTTTAATTTACTCTTTTTCTTGATTTCAAGTCAACTGCTTTGATTCAGTTTTTTTTATTTTCATCATAACTTTTGGAATTTCTTCTCTCTCTTTCTATACATAATTTTCATTCTAAAACTCAAAATCTTTTATACGCACACAAGTTTCTCTTGGGTTCGATATTTGGGGTCTTAATCTTTATTTCCTTATATTACTAGCAATTCTATTGCACTTGCTAGAAACCGGTCAGTATGATCCAAAATAATTGATAACATATTTTAGGAAAGGGATGACATTTGAAAATTCTAAAGCTATCAGGAATGCTCTTGTTAGATATGTTGTGACCACTGGAAAAGATTTCAGGGTGATTAAGAATGAATCTAACATGTTAAGGTAAAATGCATAAATGATAAATGCCCTTTTCTTTTTTATGTAGCAAAAGAGAAAAAGAAACCTAGCTTGAAGATTAAAACTTTGTGCATAAGACACATATGTTATAAGATTTTAAAAAATACAAGAGTTACAACAAGGTGGATTGTTGAATAGTGGAGAGATAGAATAGAGGAGAATCTAGAGACTAAGGTGAGAAAGATACAAACTCAAATGGAGAAAGAGTTTAGAGTCCATATGTCAATTCAAAAGTACAAGAGAGGTAGGAGAGTGATACTAAATGAAATGCAAGGGGGTTATAAGGATGATTTTGCAATCCTTAAAGCATATGCAAATGAGTTAATGAAGACAAATTCGGGTAGCAATATCACAATTGAGCTATCAAAGAATGTTTTTGAAGAAGGTAGAAGAGTTTTTTTAGCAAATGTTTATTTGTCTTAAGGTATACAAAAGAGGGTGGAACTCAAAACTAAAGTGGAAGGCATGCTTCTTACTGTAATAGGTGTGGATGCAATGAATCAAATATATCCTATTGCTTTTGCCGTTGTCAGTAAAGAGAACAAATCTAATTAGATTTGGTTTTTGCAAATACTAGAGGAAGAGCTGGACCTACGAGAAGGATTCAGTTTCACTATAATAGGTGACATGCAAAAGGTAAATTTTTAGTTTTCTTTTATTTTTTAAGTTTAATTAATGACATAGAATGCTAATTAAGATGTACATGCCTACCGATGATGAAATTACCATTTATATTTGCTGGATGATGAAATTTCCATTTATATGTAATTATTTAGATAAAGTTATTAACAGTTAATGATATAACTGTGAGTTTTTGTTAAAGGTTTATAAAGGTGGCATTTTACTTTTGGAACTTGAGTTTACTGAGACACTGTTTTGGTAAGGTTAAATCAGTAGGTTCTAAGATACATTTAAGTATCATTGTTGGTTGATCTTTAAAATATCTTAGTGACGAGAATTAGAAAAGTATGTGGCATAAATGAATTGGTGCTTGTGCTATTTTCGTTAGATATGGTTGTCATTCTATTCCATTTGAGTTGCAATTTAGATATGGCAATACATAATTTTGTTTTTGTTTAACAGATGTACTTGTGAATTGGTTTACTTTTGGATAAGTTAGTTTATGTTTAGCATATGTATTATTTATTTATTTCTTTTCTAATAAGCATAAATGGTTTAGTCTTGGATAAGTTAGTTTTTGTTTAACAGATGTACTATTATTTATTTATTTATTTATGTATAACTTTTGAACTGCTTCTTTTTTTTTGACATTGCACAAATACATTTACCTAAGTAAGAACTTAATATACATACAAATACATATTAACCCCCAACCCTTATTGAGGACTCAAATTTTATGACTTGTGAACTACAATTCATGGGTGTTGTGAATCACATAACAACTGGACATTCAATTTTGTCTGTTATTTTTTAATAAATAATTGTTACTACTTAAATACTGTCTATTATTTTTTAATAAACAAATATTACTACTGACCATATATAAATGCTAAATTGAGATTTTTGTGATGGTGTGCTTGGTAAATATCTTTTATTGTGGGTATACTATTGAATTGTTGTAGATGTAATGGCTGGTGTGATTTGCTATCTAAAATTGGTTTGTTTTGTTGGTTAGGGTCTCATTCCAGCAATACTTTATATTACCAATGGTTGACCATAGATGGTGTTCAAGGTACATTTATGCGAATTGGAGTAAAAAGTAGAGGGGATAACAATTGAGAAAAAGCTTATGGATATGTGCAGAGAGCACATTTAAGGAGGAATTTAAAGACAACTTATTCCCTATGGGTGAAATCAGCAAGAAAGCTATAAGTGATATGGTTTCTTATTGCCTACATATATGGTGTAGAGCTTATTTCAGCAGTAGAAGCAAGTGTACAATGGTTGACAACAACATTTTAGAGACATTCAATTCATGTATTGCTATGGAGGTCTTGACAGAAATTGTGTTAGTTTGGAAAGAGAGCCATGTACTTATAGGGCTTGGGGTTTAATTGGTATCCTATGCCTACATGTAATTGTTGCCTATTTTCGCAGGGGAAAGGATATAGTTAATCACATTTGATCCTACTATCATAGGGACAGTTATGCTACTACCTACAAGAACAAAATGCAACCAATCAAAGGAAGGAGATTTTGGAAAATACATAACTTCCAGCGAATTTAACCATCTCATATTCCAAAAATGCCAGGAAGGCCAAAGAAAACAAGGAAAAAAGATAAAAAAAAAGAGAGATAAAGAAGTTTAAGGAAGGACATGAGGACACACTAGCAACTCAAACTTCAACAAATAAAAAAAAGTCCTGAGATCCAAAAGCTGTCTAAGAAGGGGAAACAACAAAGCTATGGTAGATGTAGAGAATATGGGCACAATAAAAGTAGTTGTAAAAAGGTATTAATAACTAATTGTTTCATTATTAATCATAGTATTATATGCTAAATGATTAATATTTTGTGGTTTGTCCTAGGGACTTGATAAGAAAGAGCTTTAAGATGAATTTTTGATGTATAAAAATGCCTTAGCTGGACCTAACACTACACACACTATTGAAGCAGCATATGTAACCTCAACTGGACCTAATACACAAACACTAAATATAGACATTGATGATCATGTTTCCAAAAAAGGAAGAAAATCCAATGTCTTTTTAAGAAAAATAATGCTTCAAAATAGAGGTGATTCAAATAAAACAAGCCAAGAACGAGGTATTGGGCTTTTTTATGATGACAGTGGTAATACCATTTACAATGTAAGTTATATTTTTTTTGCCAACTGACAATATTCAAACATTTTTTATGTTTTGCAATTTTTTGTAAATTTTATTTTTTTGGGGGGTTAAATGCTAACATGATTATAAATGTTATAGCCAGGACTTGATGTTAGCTATATGGTAGGTTTGTATACAGCCAGCAATCAAAATTTTGAACATGATGATCCCGATCCTATCATGCTGGGGCATGATCCAAATTCTAAGAAGAAATTTCAAATTCCATGTGAGAAGGATATTAAAATCAGTACAAGGAAAAACATCATATTCCTACTAGTTCAAGAATTATACAATTAAAAGGCAATGGATATTAGGTGCCACTTCTATCTAATTTGCCATTCAAGCCTCCAACAAAGAAGACACTTCTTTTATGTGATCTGGAGAAGCAAAAGAATCAGAGGAAATCAAAGATAGCAAAAAAAATTAGAAATGTTTTTCAGCCATAAATAAGATATCTGTGATGTTGAATGTTTGATGGCTAGATTTTTTGTTTTTGGATTTTGGCTATACTAGGCAACTAGCAAATAGATATATCTCATTATGTTGATAGGATTTTGTATTTGTTGGTTGTTCAGTTCAATTCTATCATTTCGTTTTTGTTTTAGGTTATTCTTGTCACTAGCATTTGGAAATATTAGAATGGATGTTGATATCTTTTCAAATTATACAATGGAAATATGTAAATGAAATTGTCATCCAATTAATTCCATTATTTGTTTCTTATTAGGTGTAAATTTTCATTAGCATGGTTGCTGACCAGGGTTTATAGCTAAAGTTGAAGATGTTGTTATTGTAGTATTGGAGATCTTTTTTATCTTTCATTTGTTAAGCAAAGACATAAAAATTGAACAACTATTGAAAGTAATATGTGAGTGCATAATGTATTGACGATGTTAGTATTACAGTATTTGAAGTATGTTATATTGTAGAATTGAACAAGTGCATAAGTTTTCATGAAAGGATTGAAAGCAATTAACAATGATGCTTACATTACATACCTACAACACAGTTTTCGTTTGCCTCATTCCAGCAGTATAAGCATCATTATTCTTTGTTTATTTAAAAAGATATTATGATATAAAAGCTAGTTCAAATAGTTAGCTTCATTTTGTAGTTGTATGTCATATGTAAATCAAATTAAGATAAATAATGATAACCACTGCCTCAACAACAAGTAAATCATATTAAGAATTTATGAATAGGAATTTAATTAGCAAGTAAATATTATAGCTTGCAATTACATGGGCATAATCCCAATTGTTTATGTAAAAAACCATTCCTAAAATTAACACTATCATTCTAATTATTCCAAACCATTAATTTCAAATTACCCCACCAAAAAAAAAATTAAAACTACTTGAAAACTACAAAAAAAAAACAAGCACGCAACAACAAATGCACAAAGCATTTGCATCAACCACCAAAACCAACCCCACTAACATTTCTTGAATTCACTAAAATGTCTATCTCGTGCCTCATTCTCATCATCATCTCAAAATACCTATGACTTTCATCCAATTGCATAGTCTTATCTTGTGATTTACCTGACTGTCTGTCGATCCTCTTCTTTAATTTCAAAATTTCTTTCTCTAATTTTAGTATTTCCCTATGCATATCATATAGTAGGATTCTTAATCTCTTTCTCATCCCTTCTACAGTTTCATACCAAGCAAAAAAGCTACATTGCATCGTTTATTAAGAAAAGCAAAAAATTCACTCCATCAAACTCATATATTATAAATTAATAAATAAAAGTCACATAAAAAACCACTGATACTTGCATTTCTTACGCCAAATTTTGGATATTTGTAATAACACCTTTCAGGATTTTATATGCTCTATAAAATTAACCTAATTGCTTTATCACCACAAAAACACATTGGCCATGCTACTTCATTCATGTAATCATCATTACTTTTCCCTTGTTCAAAATCCCATATTTGATGATGAGGAGATAGAGTTAAATGAAGACATGGTTGTTCTTTAATGCGTTATAGAAGAGGATTCACAAACAAGAACAGAAGGAGAATGAATAGAGGAATAGCCATTGCAAGCAAGAGGCAAAGAGAAATCCAAGGAAGAATGAGATTCAACAGATGGGTTAAAAAATTTTTTAACCCTTCTTTTTAAAGATCATGTGACATGCACATGAGGGACACATGTCAGCTGACATGTCCCTCTTTTTCCACATCATGTCCTACGTGTCAACATCTGGACTACCATGTGTCATCAAAGCTGCCACATCATCAATTAACAGATGAAGAACGGTTAAATTAATAGACGCTTCATCTTATGGGCCAAATTGCTCTAATTTTGAAACATTAAAGGTGACATTGTACCAAATAAAACTCTAGAAATTGAATTGCACTTTTTGCCAAAATTTAGGGGGCAATTTGCAAAAAAAGCATTCAGGTCCCTTAACATTGTTTGCATTAAATTTTCATACTTTTAACATTAAGTTTATATATTTCTCAATTTATTTGTACTTTAATTTAGAAGGAAGCTCTTTGATCATTGATTCACCGACCACTACACCCAGGGATCCCACTTTATGCTCAAACTTGGTGGCTCACTTGATTGGCACTCTTGTAGGTTACTCCTTTCTTTTCTTTCAACGGCGTTATTTGCCTTTCTCTCGATGCATTACGTTAATATCACATTAAATTAATTTAAAATAAATATAAAATTTATTAAAACATAAAAAATAAATGAATAAATTATCTTTTTACGTATAGCCGATACAATTAACTCAAATCCATAATATCCTTAAATAAAAAAAAAAAATTAATTCCAATCTAACCCAAACAGAAAGCTGAGCCCATCCAAAAACCACTCATTTCAAATTCAACCCATTTGGATCTATTCCGAATGCCAATGGCCTCTTCCAAATCACCTTTAGCCCAACCCTCAAAACCACGATTCTTTCTTGAGGAAATTCACCATTTACCCTACTTTTTTGTTTTGTTTTCAAAATTGCTCTATGCATATTTTACAGTTTTATAATTGCATTTGTAACTTAAAAAAAAAAAAACATTTCATTTATTTGAATATGTTTATTTCAAAACTACCCCATTCCAAAAATCGACAAGAAGAAAAAGTAAAGAAAAAGAAAGAATATGGAGGAAGGAGAGGAGACTGCCTTAGTCAATCTCCATGCCGGCTACACCACCTCCGACGGTGACTCTCACAACTATCATGGGTCTCTTTTCTTATTGAGGCTCAAACTGAGTTAGAGCTTCTAGAAAAAATCTTAGGTGCTTTCAGATTCTCTAAGCTGAACCCTGCTTCTACTTGTTCGTTGGAGCAATCATCAAATAAATTTGGTGGTAGTTTGCAATCTTCTTTGCCGACACATTTACGGAAGTCACTGGGATAGGGGTTTTCTCAATTTCTTTATCCGGGTGCTTGAGAAAGTAGTTTTACCAATGGCTCAGCTCATGTTAATGGAACTTCCAATCATGACGATAGTGATGAAGCCATAAAGAAATGGTAATAATTATATCTTCTTTGTTGAGTATATACGTTGCTCATCTAGAGTTGTGATATTTTAATATTAACGCAAATTGTGAAATATATGATGATGAAGGGGTAGTATTAAACTCTTAATGAAGAGAATCTCATGGAATACTTAAAAGGAGTATTGTAATTTGAGATTATGATAATGCAAACTATCAGGTTGTTTAAATTTATGGCAGAACATGAACAATTGATTTTTGTGTGGCCAAAACTATTGCTTAAGTTTAATATATCGATAGTGAATGTTGTTATTGCATTTGTCAAAATGTAGTGGGATACAAGTATCTTCATACTACATGTGCTTTTTTTATGTCAATGCTTAGTTAATTATTTGCAATATCACAAGATCTACTCAAAATTTATTTTATTATTTTATTTCATTTCCAATTATTTGCAATAAGTCAATGATGCAAATATTTTATTGTTGTATTTCTATGATCTTTATGTTTCTATTTTGCGATCTTGCTTATTTGGATTAACAGTTGGGAACTCAAATGTTCTAGTTCTAAAAGAATGAATTTGAACCAAAAGTTTTGTTTTCCTTTTACTACATACACTTGACAAACTTGATTGGTGGTGCTGGATGAGAAACAATCATATGTTTTTTCTGTGACATCCTGCTAAATGATTGATTTAATGGTCTCTATAATATGTTATATGCCAATGTCTAATTTACATGTGTTTATATGTCGTGTTTGTAGGTTTAAGTGTGCAGGACCTATGAAGAAACAAATAACAAATTTGAGTTTTGGCATGAGAAGTCAATTTGATCTAATATTTTAATTATGCCTTTGTTTTTAGAAGTTGAGTTTGGTGATAGCTGAGTTAGATATTATGGATTTTGTGGAGACATTTGCCTACGTTAGCTGGTAAACTTGAGCATTTTGGTGGAGTTCATTATGAATTGGATATACTTTTTACGGTTAACTTGCTACATAGTGCAACAATATTCTTTTATTAGATTTCTTTATCAGGTGGTGATTGTATTTCTTTTTTTTTTCTTTCTTTGTAATCCTTATATGATTTTGGAGTTCATGACAGTCTTAGTTTTGCAATAATACCTTTTATTTCTTTTCGTGATTATTAGGTTTTGAATAACAGAGATATTTGCAGTTTCATTTTTCAAAGTTAAAAAATATGAATGTATAAGCAATTTAATTACATTACATTCTATTTAATAAAACTTAATATAAATAAATATAGTGTATTTTCTTTTGACAAAAATTAATATATTGCATTTTTTCACAAAACACAAGAAACAATATTTTCTTTTCATGTATATCAAAATAAATAGTATTTTTAATTTTTTAAAAACTCTCATACAGTGTATTAAATTTTTATCAAAAGATAATATATTGTATTTTCTTTTCACAAAACTCAATACAGTGTATTAAACTTTATAAAACAAAATAGAGTTTATTAATTTTTGAACCTGAACTAAATACAATTTATTAGCTTTCATATAAATTAAATACACTGTATTAATATACTATATTAAATTTTATAAAAATAAAATATAGTGTATTTTTTTGTCAAAATTTAATACATTATATTTTCTTTTTACAAAACACAATAAGTTTTTTTTTTCTATTTACATCAAAATAAATAGTGTTTTCAATTTGTTATAAACTCTCATGTAGTGTATTGAATTTCCATCAAAAGATAATATATTGTATTTTCTTTTCACAAAACTCAATATAATATATTATCTTTTGATAAAATTCAACACAGTGCATTAAACTTTATAAAAATAAAATACAGTGTATTAATTTTTGAACCTGAATTAAATACAATTTATTAGCTTTCATACATACAAACTATATACACTGTATTAAATTTAATAAAAACTAAAATACAGTGTATTTTTTGTACATAAATAAATACAATATATTTTTTTATCAAAACTTAATACACTAAATTTAGTTTGAATAAAAATTGAATATAGTTTATTTTTGTAACTGTCATTATGATGATATTAACAACCATAAGGGTCTCTGCATATTTTCTTAATAGCCGCTCCTTGATAACTCAATTAATTCTTCGATTTGTAACTGGAGGTTATATCTAGATGGTGTTCTCATTTTGTTAATTTATTCATTCATATCAATGAAATAAATTTTCATTTTTTCTTTGAGAAGATGTTGAAAAATAAATATAAATATGTCATTGCTGTATTAGTTGAGAATATATTACTGTTGTGGTTTTAAGTTTGAAACACAAAAAATAAGAAAAATAGTCTTATATAAATTTTAACAAATAAATAATGGGCGTTAAAAATTGTCGGAATTGAGAGTATTCATGAACAAGAAAATTCCTTTAGATAGGCTTACAAAGTAAGAAAACAAATATCAGCAATCGCAATTCAATTTATGTCTTGATTTTCAAAGACAGATTAAAAGAATAATAAGAAATAAAACGATGGCAACTAATTATCACGTGAGAAGAAGAAACTAGTTATGCGATATATTTTGAACCTATAAGATATAGATGTATGAAAAATTCGCAATGAAAAAAGAAAAATTTCTAAAAAAATTGATTTGATTAATAAAAATCATAAAAGACAATAATAATTTGTGAGAAAATAAATTTTATTTTATCTTATGAGTTCATTTGTAATAAAAAAAAAAAAAACTACAAATGAAGTATTTTTAAAATAGAAACTTTAATAAATGACAGAAGTGAAAGATGAAAACATAGAAACTTAATATTGAAAGTTATTTTATTTTTTAGGCATTTATGTAAAAATCCCAAGCTACAAAGAGGTTAAGTCGTGGCCTAAATGGACCATCGCTGAACAGGTCATTGAATCAACGCAGGCCGAGTTTTTTAACATTTTTTTTTTTTTAAATTACACTTGCATTCAAAACACGACTTGGACCCAACCACAAAGTTCAGTACATCTCAATGGTTTCTTATTTATCTTCCTCTATTTGTTGTGAATTATCGGGCAATCAGAAGTAGAGTATTTTGAAAACTTTGATACACATAATCACAACCTTGATGATCCAAATCAATCTGATGCAAGACTGCAGAATTGAGATTTTATCCTGCACCATTTCGATTAAATGCTACTACGTCTGAAACAGCTGAATTTCCTGAGTATTCATCATAATGCGGAGTTTACAGAAGCTCTTCTCCTTCAAGTAGTATTTGAAGATCTCCTATTAGGTCATTTAACTCCCCTTGCAAGCATGTTTTTGGAGATTCAAACATAAAAAAGGTCCCATGAAATACAATTGGCCACATCAGTTTGCCTGCATGCCCATATGGCAAAATAATAATAATAATAATAATAATAAGCAATCTGTTAAGTAGAACATTAGAAGTGAGGAAGGCAAATAAATCATAAGAGAGCAACTTCAATAACAAAATTTGATTTTCAATTTTAAAGACCAGCCAAAAGCATTAAGGAAATTAGGACACTGGTACAGAAAAGAAAGGAAAGAATATGGGTGAGAGATGTTAATATAGTGTTGATGCTACAAAAACCAGAGCTTTTGCTGGAAATTAACCATTCACAGCAACAATCATACAGGGGAAAGAAACAAAAAATAATGGTAAAACAAGGCAAATACGAAACCTTACCATTTCATGATTAGCTGTTGCTATATCATTTCTCCAAAATGACAATTGAGGAAATTGTGAAACCAGCGAATCCATAACCCTCTGTGGAATTGTTTTATTTGTGGTCAATGTTTTCTTTACATCTAATTGGGCATCAGGATCCCGCCAAAATTTGATGATATGGAGACTCTCTTCTTCTGTTGATCTCTGGACAATAATTCTAAAAGCATAGCCCCTCTTTCTCATTTCAAGACATATCTGCAAAGGGTCATTTGCGGTAAGAGTGACCATGTATAACCAGCCTCTATCCGACAAAAGTCTGTCTGCAACAGGCAATATCCTATCAATCACTCTACGACCATTCTCCCCTCCGGCCCAAGCAGAAGCAATTCCTTCACGGCCCACTTCATCTTCAGGGGTTGGCACATAAGGTGGGTTCACAACCATGACATCTACCAGTCCTTCCAGGCGCTTTTCCAGTCCAGATGCAATATTAGTGGCTATCAACTCTGCATGAACACTATGTGCCTCCAAAGTCTCATGTGTCACTTTCACTGCAAGAGGGTTGAGATCAGTGGCAATGTAGTAGACCCCAGGATTGTGCTGCTTAAGGATAAGAGCCAAAGAAGTGATAGCATAACCACTACCACAACCCACTTCCATACATAATCTTGGATTATGCTCCAACAGGTTAGTTCGATCAGCTAAAAGTGCATCAACTAAAGCAAATGAATCATCACATGGCTCATAAACCTCAGGGTGTGAACTCACAAGTCGAATTTGTGCTATTCTGGGAGTCATCTTGTGCTATTCTGTAGAAATAAACCAATTGATACATTGAGGGAGACAGAAGAGAGATAAATATATACATGTAGAGAGGGAAAAAAAAGAGAGAAGAAAAAGGATATGGCAGCAACAAGGAAACGATGAGAATAATGCAAGTCAAATATCTGTTGGAAGCTATTACCAGAGTTTCACAATGAAACAAGAACCAGACGAAGGGGTGAGCGAGCAAAAGGTGGCAGTTTGACATTGCCTTTTCTTTTTTTTCTACGTAAAGTGCATAAACAAGCTGCCCATTGAGAGCCATTTTTTTAAAAGTAATCAACAATCTTGATTGTATTGCATAGATCAATTTAAATGAAACCTAGCATCAAACTCATCAACCAAAACTGCAATGTTTTTAAAACTGGACCGGATGTCGAACCGGCATAGTAACTAGTTTATGGTTCAACTAGTTCAATTGGGCTTTTTATTAAAAAAAATACAATTATTCATAAAAAATTAGAAAATATAGTGTCAACAACAATATATAATAAAGCAAAAATATATTCAGAACTATATTCCTCATTTGTGTATGAGCAACATAGAGCCAAAAATTCCAAACTGATTTCACAAACTACAAAGTTAAAATATGTATCCTTTTAAAGGAGAGTAATAATTTCCACTATAGCTGCTGTGAAAAGAAAAGGAGAAGCAACTTTAAGGGAGAGTTTAATAATTTTCTAACTTTGGTCTCCATTTGCTTCACAAAATAGGATGCAAGAAAACAATGATTCAAACACAGTGATTGTTAATTCTTCATTGGTTATATGATATTAATTTTATATTACTCATTTTCCCTTCATCTAGCAAGCTTTGTCTTGAAAAGCCATTCTTTGAAAATCAATATTAACTAAAACCTGCACACCAAATTGCATACGCATAGCATAAAATTTCTCTAGTTATAAGGGCAAAAAAAAAAAAAAAAAAGATAGGAAATTTATATAAACTAATATACACACTACACTAAGTCACCAAGCACTAATTCACAACCTTAGAAAATCAACATAAATAAAAGAAAAAATAAATTGAACAATGTAATAATATAGCTAAATTAATCAAACTATTATTATCATACAAACAAACTCCTGCTATACAATATCACATACATAATACACGACAAATTCTTAATACATGCACTTTTGTTTGAAAGAATATAAAGCTGTTTGTGGGATCACAATAACAATTCAACATTGCACATTTTTATTCCCTTTTGATTTTTCTCTTCATGAAGATATAAAATTCCTAGCTGATATACTCCAAGCAAGCATAAATCATGAGGTGAGTTGTCAAAAACATCCAAACAGGTTTGCATTCATATATGTTATGCCCACTTAAGATATAATCAGTTCAAGCTATCAAATAAGTTTTAATCGGAGGTTTTAACAGAGAATTCATTCAAGTCGAACAGAGGAATTTGGACCCAATAATGAGAAGAAACAATAATTTCTGCAACCATAGGCAAATATATTTAAATGCAAGTATTGAGCCCTAACATTCTTTTATTTCTGTGAATTAGAGCGAGGCCATAAAAGAACAATACAGCAATAGGCAAGTATGTTCAAAAATAACAAAACTTAGCCCAACTTATAGATATTTCAAAATCAACTTTGAAAACTATGGCTGTTTCACGACTCATGGCTTATAGAATATAAACACTTTGCCCAGAATTTAGAGATAAAAGAGAGAGAGAGAGAGAGAGAGAGAGAGAGAGAAGTGTCTTATAAACATAAACCTACTGAGAAACAGGGAAGTTGATCAGTGATGGAGCTTTGATTGGTGACCGGCCAAGAAAACTCTAGCGATGAGGACTGGGTGAATGGAGAACAAAGGGAGGTATGTAAGGGAAATCGCAGAGCAAAGGTGCAGAAGTGATTTCAGGAAATTGGGCTATAAATATTAGATGGGACTTGCAAAACTCAAGCACTGAAGCGCCGGATATGTTAATTAGTCAACTTAAAATGATCATGCTATCCTTATAAAAAAATATGAAAAACGTAAACTCACTACTTTTTTTATATGCATAAAAATTTATACACTTATATTTAAATAATAATGAATAAATGTAGGAGCCTAAGGCGAGTTGTAAACAATACTAATATCTAGTAAAAATACTATAAGAACGTTGCAAAAACACCTATATACACATGTACACTACAAGAAAAATCCTCTTTAATAAAGGAAAATTCGATCGTTAAAAATCCAAATCCGATTGTTCAAGGCCTATAATGACCAGAGAAATCCGATTGTTGCCTGTCGCTAGAAGCTCCGTGGGTAAAAGTATCGATGACTGGTTTCAAATTCAGTCATTAAAGGCCTTTAACATCGGAAATATTCCAGTCGTCAGAGAATTCTTTTTAGCGATGGATTTTCCCTTCGCTGATTGTCTCACTTTTAACAAAGGGAATTCCAGTTGTTAAGAATTCCTTTTAGTGACTGGATTTGCCCTTCGTTTATTGTATTTCACTTTCAGAGCAGAAGAAACCATTGTTTTCACTTTATTTGCATATTACCTATACAAACCATTTACATACACAGACATATATTTGCATCCAAAAATAATAAATAGTCTTTTCATAGATTGCAGATATTCAGATTCAATATCTATAGATG
This sequence comes from Excoecaria agallocha, assembly GCA_037975025.1. NCBI lineage: Eukaryota > Viridiplantae > Streptophyta > Magnoliopsida > Malpighiales > Euphorbiaceae > Excoecaria > Excoecaria agallocha. The sequence continues at coordinate 35,610,793 of CM075807.1, read as the reverse complement.
ATAATTGCTATTTAGTAAATGGAAAAACATACATAGAAACTAGACGAATTCCAGTTACATACACCAGAATCATTCAAAAATTTCACTCAAGCACTTATGCAGAACATATATTAAAATGCTCAACATATGAAGCCAAAATATGGTGAACTAAAAAGGAGTCAACAGAAATTCATAATCTTTAAAAGTCCCACTAACATATGAAAGTACTCTGGATCAGTTGGATTAATGGAAGGGATACATCTGCTGATGACTCCAACAGTGCCACTAATCCCAGCATCAACAAAATCAAAAGTCACTTTGTAGAGAGCTCTATACTGCAAGATCCTACACAGTTTAAACTTATTTTTAGAATCAATTACTAAGTAAACAATACGAATTTAAGGAAATTGCATCAACAACAATGGATATTATGATTTTGTTAGAACGACATTAATAAGTTACAACATACTTGTTTATCCCACTTGATAATAATAATATCAAAACCCCATTACAAGAACAGTTTTCATTAAAAAGTCAAGCATTAAGAATTAAGTGATGAGAATACAACCACAAAGAATGGACTTATTGTTTGCAATCTGCAATACTCCTATGAAAAATGAAAATGATGAGAATACAACCACAAAGAATGGACTTATTGTTTGCAATCTGCAATACTCCTATGAAAAATGATTTTTCAAGCCATGGATCATGCAATATTGATTTCAAAGTTAATTGTAGTCACAAGCAACAGGCATCCCAAAGATAGCAAGAACCCTACAGATAATAATGTAAATAATAAAGCCACGGATCATGTTTGCATAAATTGGATCACAAAAAGCTCAAACTGAAATATCCCTGCAGCTAATAATGCAAATAATAATATGATATGACTTCACATGCATAGCGTAAAAGTAACTGCACTTTCATTATTAGCAATCTGGATAAAAGAGAACGTAGGCTAAGTTCATAGATTCAAAATCACAAAGATAATAAGAAAATTATAACAAAATGTCATCGGAGATCACAAAAGGTTATATTTCAAATGATAAATAAGAATACATTAAATATATGGATGGATTAAAAGAAGTACAAGAAAGCGTAGTTAATCAGCAAAGGATGCATTAATTATGATTTTTAAGTGTTTTTGTATATACTGTTAAAACCCTGTAAAATGTATCTAACTAGACGCTGGAATTCATATGTAATTATTAATTATTAGGAATAGGAACAGAAGCAGTCACCTAAAATTTGTCTTCCATTCTGTTTCTATCCGGCTATTGTATGATGATCTCCATTAGTGAACAAATGTTGTCATACTAATTATTCCATTTAAAATTACATGTCAATCCAATCATTATTATGATACACACCCTTGTTTTATCTTATCTTATAATTAATCATTCTGTAGGGGAAAATATATATGTTTCTTGGGGTTTATGCAATCTTCAAGTTCTCATATTTCCATCTTTCATTTATATATTAGTCTCACTCACTTGTTGAATAGATGCATAATTAATTCTGATGAAGAAGAGGGACAGGCAGCAAAGAAAAGCAAGAATACTATTATTTTACTCAAGATTCACATTTTTCTTTTCAAGATGGAAAATGTAACAACTAAAGAAAGAACCAATAAGCTAAAGTGTAGTGACTAAATCCAACTCCATCCCTTAAAATAAAAACAGAGTGCCTAGATGGAGGAGTTTGGTAAACATAAATGTCAACAATTTGAAAATTTTAGGGTTCAAACAGTTGCCAATTTTAGGATTCATTTGTGTAATTTTTCATCAATAGATGATACCTGAATTAATCGCATCCTTTTATTCAGACAGTATCACCCTTAAATTTATCGATTTGAAAAATTACAAAGAAATTCAAGCTCACATAATGTTTCCAGTATAACAATTGCAACATCTAACGTTCCGTCTTGTCAATTGATGAAAACCATTAGAGACTGCAACAGGCAATTAATTTCATAGACTGCCAAAAAGCTAAAAGTTAAGAGCCAAAAAATAAACAAAACTGATATCATAATATGAGGTTGAAAAGAAAAGCAAGAATATCTATTATCACAAACGAAATTGTGAAGCGACCAATTAGAGCAACTCCACAGGAACAAATAGTATGTGTCAAATCTTTATCACATACGTTAATTTGAACTTTGAAGGAGTTGGAGATGGCAGCGAGGGCCGGCTAAGACTGATGGCAGCGAGCTGGAGGCCGGCTACGACTGGACACTGGAGAGGAAGAGAGGCGGCGAGGGTAGAAGAGGCACAGTGGAGACTGTATGGAGAGAGAGGGCCACGAGGGAAAGCAAGAGGGGTTTTTACATATATGCCTAAAAAATAAAATCTACCCACCCTCTTCCCATCTTTCGTATCCGTCATCCACCAAAATTCCTACTTCAAAAATACGTCTTGCTACAAACGAACTCATCTTACAAAACAAAACTCATTTTCTTACAAATTATTATTGTATTTTACAATTTGTATCAATCAAACCATTTTTTTTTTGACAAATTCATCCTTTTTTTTTTGTTACGAATGTTTCATACATCTACATCTTACAGATTCAAAATATATCGCATAACTAATTTCTTCTTCTTCTTACATGATAATTAGTTGCCATCGTTTTATTTCTTATTATTCTTTTAATTTGTCTTTAAAAATCAAGACATGAATTGAATCATAATTACTGATATTTGTTTTCTCACTTTGTAAGCCTATCTAAAGGAATTTTCTTGTTCATGAATATTATAAATTTGCTTAATCAATTCCGACAATTTTTAATGCCCATTACCTATTAGTTGAAATTCCTCTAAGACTATTTTTCTTATTTTTTGTGTTTCAAACTTAAAACTGCAGCAATAATATATTCTCAACTAATACAGTAATGACATATTTATATTTATTTTTCAACCTCTTCTTAAAGAAGAAATGGAAATTTATTTAATTGACTTGAATGAATAAATTAACAAAATGAGAATATCATCTAGATATAACCTCAAGTAACAAATCGAAAAATTAATTGAGATATCAAGGAGCAGCTATTAAGAAAATATGCAGGGAACTTTATGGCTATTAATATCATCATAATGGCAGTTATAGCCATGAACTATATTCAGTTTTTATTCAAACTAAATATAATATATTAAGTTTTGAAAAAAAAATACATTGTATTTATTTATATACAAAACAAAATATATTGTATTTTAGTTTTTATAAAATTTAATACAGTATATTTAGTTTGTATGAAAGCTAATAAATTGTATTTAGTTCAAGTTCAAAAATTAATACACTATATTTTATTTTTTTAAAGTTTAATACACTGTATTGAGTTTTATCAAAAGATAATACACGGTATTGAGTATTGTGAAAAGAAAATACAGTGTATTATCTTTTGATGAAAATTCAATATACTACATGAGAGTTTTTAAAAAATTGAAAACACTATTTATTTTGATGTATATAAAAAGAAAATACAGTTTATTGTGTTTTGTGAAAAGAAAATACAGTGTATTGAGTTTTGGCAAAAGACAATACATTGTATTTATTTATGTACAAAAAAATACACTGTATTTTAGTTTCTATAAAATTTAATACAATGTATTTAGTTTGTATGAAAGCTAATAAACTATATTTAGTTCAAGTTCAAAACTTAATACACTGTATTAAGTTTCATCAAAAAATTAATATACTGTATTGGGTTTTGTGAAAAGAAAATACAGTGCATTATCTTTTGATGAAAATTTAATATACTGTATGAGAGTTTATAAAAAAATTGAAAACACTATTTATTCTGATGTACTGGAAAAGAAAATACAGTTTATTGTGTTTTGTGAAAAGAAAATCTAGTGTATTGATTTTTAGCAAAAGAAAATACATTATATTTATTTATGTATTAAGTTTTATTAAATAGAATGCAATGTAATTAAATTGCTTATACATTCATATTTTTTAATTTTGAAAAATGAAACTAGAAATATCTCTATTATTCAAAATCTAATAATCACCAAAAGAAATTCAAAAGAAATAGAATGTGTTATTGCATAACTAAGATTGCCATAAAACTCCAAAATCATATAAGGATTAAAAAAAATCTTAGAAAATACAATCACCACCTGACAGAGAAATCTTATAAAAGAATATTGTTGCACCATGTAGTAAGTTAATCGTAAAAAAGTATATCTAATTCGTAATGAACTCAGCCAAAATGCTCAAGTTTACAAGCTAACATAAGCAAATATCTCCACAAAATCCATAGTATCTAACTCAACTGTCACTAAACTCAACTTTGAAAAATAAAGGCATAATTAAAATATTAGGTCAACTTGACTTCTCATGCCAAAACTCAAATTTGTTATTTGTTTCTTCGCACATCCTGCACACTCAAACCTATAAACACAATATATAAACACATGTAAATTAGACATTGGATATAGCATATTATAGAGACCATTAAGTCAATCATTTTGCAGGATGTCACAGAAAAAACATATGCTTGTTTCTCATCAAGCACAACTAATCAAGTTTGTTAAGTGTATGTAGTAAAAGGAAAATAAAACTTCTGGTTCAAATTCATTCTTTAGAATTAGAACATTTGAGTTCCCAACTGTTAATCCAAACAAGCAAGATCGCAAAATAAAAAACATAATGATCATAGAAATACAATAATAAAACATTTGCAGCATTGAATTATTGCAAATAATTGGAAATGTAATAAAAGAATAATAAAACAAAGTTTGAGCAGATCGTGTGATATTGTAAATAGTTAACTAATCATTGACATAAAAAAGCACATGTAGTATGAAGATACTTGTATGCCACTACATTTTGACAAAATGCAATAGCAACATTCACCATCCATATATTAAACTTAAACAACATTTTTTGCCACAAAAAAATCAATTGCTCTTTTTTTGCCATAAATTTAAACAACTGGATAGTTTGCATTATCATAATCTCAAATTACAATACTCTTTTTAATTATTTCATAAGATGCTCTGCATTTAGCGTTTATTGCTAGCCCTTCATCATCATACATTTCACAATCTGCATTAATATTAAAATATCACAACTCCAGATAAGCAACATATATACTTAACAAAGAAGATGTAATTCTTACCATTTTTTATGGCTTCATCACTATCGTCATGGTTAGAAGTTCCATTAACATGAGCTAAGCCATTGGTAAAGCCACTCTATTGAGCACCTGGATTAAGAAATTGAGAAAATCCTTGTCCTAGTGACTTCCATAAATGTGTTGGCAAAGAAGACTACAAGCTACCACCGGATTTATTTGATGATCACTCCAACGAATAAGCAGATGCAGGGTTCAGCTCAGAGAATTTGACAACACCTAATATTTTTTTTGGAAACTTCGACTCAATTTGAGCCTAAATAAGATTAGAGACCTATGGTAGTTGCGAGAGTCATCGTCATTGGTGGTGTAGCCGGCATAGAGATCGACTAAGGCAACCTCCTCTCCTTCCTCTATTTTCTTTCTTTTTCTTTTTGTTGATTTTTGGAATAGGGTAGTTTTGAAATAAACATATTCAAATAAATGAAATAGGGTATTTTTGAAAGTTAAAAATGCAATTATAAAATTGTAAAAAATGTATAAAGCAATTTTGAAAACAAAATAAAAAAATAAGGTAAATGGTGTAATTTCCTCATATAACTTTTTTGTCTAGGATGTGGCACAAATGTACTCAAACCAATCCAACCCATTTGCCAAAATAAAGTATCATCCATTAAGTTCACCAAGGGTTTAGAAATGCCACCAAGTGATTTTTTGTGGTGCCACAAAATCTATAGTGGCGTTAACTATTCTGGTCTGGCATCAAGTGATCCATTTGGATCTGTTTCCACCTATTTTTGTTCATTTTCATTATGCTTTTGTCCATTTTTGGTCTATTTTAGTTTGTTTTCAGCCAGTTTTTTGATAGAAATTCATCATTTTGAAATTTCTATCTATTTTTATATATTTTAGGCTATTCTTCCTTTTTTATAAGAAATTACTATTTTACCCCCTATCACAGTGTAAAATTGCCACCCTACCTCTTTTTTTTTAGCATTTTGAGCTATTGTAAAATTGCCACTTTATCTCTTCTTTTTGAGCATTTTGAGCCATTGGAAATTCATCTCACTACGTTTTCCAATTCTGATTTCATCATTAGGTAATCGAGATTAAGCTTAACAAAAATCCACTAGTAATAGGTAGGATGCTTCCATTTTCCTATTCAATTGATGGGGTGATACTATTTAATGGCATATCAGAATTGTATTTATATGCTTTGAGAACTTCTATTTTTGAATCATTTTATACTAACCTGAGATATGTATGTTTTCTTAAGCATAAGTGATTTCAATGTTAGCTTATATGGAAGGAAACTGAAGATTAGTTGTATGTATCAACAAAGGAAATCAAAAAAGCATAAAGATTGTTGATAACCTCCACATATGGGGAAAATCATAGCGGAAGTGCCTCGAGATCTACTTTATCATTCTTTAGCAAGTTTGCTATGGAATTCCTTTTTCTGTAGTGAGACTTCCTAGGCTATTGTGGCTTTTCATTGGGGTTGAGTTATATCATGGAGGGCTATGCACAGAAAGAGGAAAAGATTTTATATTATTCATCTTCATTAAGACAAACTCAATAACATTTAAGGCAGAGGTTATTAATAGGATAAGTTTCTTTACAATTTAAAGTTAGCCCTAGTGGGTAGGCACTTACTGATGTAGGTTGTCTATGTAAATCAATTTTTCTTATTTATTGATTACTTTTGGATGAATCGTATTCTTTGACTTGTCTAAATGATGCTTATTTTGTTTGAATCTCCCTTTCAAATGGAAAATATGGGATTTCCTAGGGCCTTCAAGTTGATCTTTAAGCCACTATTTAGTGAGTTTCCTTGCTTTGGAGCTGTTTCCTTTTCCCTGAGACAAAAGGTGTTGTATTTTTCTAAGTCGTGTAATCTTCTAATGCATTAGTTAGTAAAGATGAGATGCATTCACATATGCATGCACAACAACAATTTGTTGGTGTAGATATTGAGAAAGGGATAGAGTTGAATAAGTATTTTAAAAGGCTTCTAAACTATTATTTATTAATATATTAATTTGAGCTTTAGAACTATATAACCAAATCAACATGAGGCAAATTTGTGTATTTATTTGAATCCCTTAATCCCTTTCTGTACTATAAGAATGTAATAATCTTTTTCTTTTATTCCTTATTTATATTTAAGAGTATTGATATATTGGATTTTCTTTGACAAATCATTAGAGGGACTAGTGGGAGTATAAAGAATAGGTGAAATAGTTATCTTAATATTAATGAGTCAAAGTCTAGGAGGACTGATTTAAAGCATTAAGTTAAAGTTACTAAGACATGAAGTGAATCTTGTTTTAACAAAATCATTTATATATGCAATAACTTGCATATTCTCATGCTCATTCTTATATACATGGAGGAGCAACTCACATCTGAGGTTTATTTTTTTCCTTTTACAGAGAAAGTGTTAGGATTAAATTCCTAGCATAGAAATATTAGAGAAATTCTGGATAGATTTCCAAAATATGGAGTACAGGATAGGGTTATAGAAGAAGAAGAAGAATAGAATAGTGAATGAGTAAAAATACAAAGAAGAGAAAAGAGAAAGAGAAAATCAGAGAGAATATTTTATGTAATGATTCCATAATAATTGTGGTCCCCAAAAGGACTAGTACATATAGGAAAAGGCATAACAAACTTGTTGGTATATGCAAATAAAAGGGCATGCGCTTCACTATAAAAAGAAATCTAAATAATTCTAAAAATTAGCGAACAACTAACTTTTTAATTTTACAATTTTACCCATCGGGTTACTCAAGGCCTCTCTTGTTTTAATCTAGAACTAAAGAACATGGTAGGAACAAACACGATCCCCATCGAGTTCTTTATGTGCTTTCCATCCAGAAGTGAACAACTCGACAAGGACACATAAACATCCCCATCGAGTCACTCAAGCTCCCAAGAAGAAGAAATCAACCCAGTAGGGACACCATACCATCCCCACAGGGTTCTTTAGCAGTAAAACATGATATAAGGAGTTTTCTACATATTAAAAAGGTTGGGTGGTAGCTGCACTTCTAGAATTTTAGGGGTATTTAAGTATTTTAAGTCAAGAATTTTAGGTTAGACAATTTTTCATCTTAGTTTAGACCTAGTTTATTTTTCTAAACTTGGTTGGAGCTCTGTTCTCTTAAGGTTTTGAAACTTGTCTCCTCTACTGTTCTTAAAAATACTAAGCTCAAGTTTGAAGCTTTTATGAGTATAGTGTTTATTTATTTTATTTTTTCATTTGTGTCGATCATAAACAACGAGTAACTCTATACTTTTACTGAGGGAAACTTGAACTCTCATTATTTTATTGTAATAACTCCTTGTTGAGCTTAAATTCAATGCAAGTTTGTTATTTCTTAATTCTTGTACTAAATTCTATCTTTGATTATGAGTTGATTGATGTTTAATGTTTGATATAGATGATTGAATGTTTGTTTAAGTTTTTATTCAATGATATGCATATTCTTGACTTACTCTACTCACATCAATTTATTGTTGTGTTCTAGAAATTAAGACAAGAGTTTATTGTTCATGAGTTTATTAGACTTAAGAAATCGAATTGAGGATAAGCTAAGGTTAGATGTTTCGGGAGACGATTTAACTGAAGTTTAGGAGTTTAAAAACCAGATTTGTATGCTAGGTATTGGATTATTCTTAATTAAAGGATATAATATTCTAGAATGATATTTTGAACAAAATATCTATTTTTAATTAGTTTTCCATAGCAACTTGTGTTCTCTTATAATTGAGTCATTATCAGTAAAAGGTAATTAAGGTGGACAGTCCCTTAGTAGAAAAGTGTTTTACTTATTGATTTTTACTATTATTTTATTCTTGCTTTGTGTTTAATTTATTTTAGTTCTGTCTTAGTTTTTAATTTGCTCAATCGTTAATTTAGCTTAGTTTAATCTATAATCACTTTATAAAACTTGGCAAATTCTTTCACATATTATTTATTTCAAAATCTAAAATACACAATCTCTTGAGTATGATATTAAAGGGTCTTAATTTTACTTCCCTATATTACAAGCCAATCTAGTACACTTGCTATACACTGACTAAGTTTTTGGTGCCGTTGTTGGGGATTGGCATTTATTATAAATTTTATAGTGGATTTTATGGCTATTCTTCTTCTTTTTCTCATTATTTATTCTTATTATTTATTTATTTTATTGTGTAAAATGTATCAGTCTTGTCTCAAGGATGTGATACTTATAGAGACAAACATACTATGCAGGAAAACAAAGTTGGGGATGCTGGAAGTCAAGTAATTAAAGATGTCAATAATGTAAATGCCTATAGTAACACTTACAATCTTGGTTAGAGAAACCATGCAAACTTCTCTTAGAGAGAAGGAAATCATGTATGCACTTTTAACACTTAACCCAGAGCTCCCCTTAACTAAAATACAGCTCACCATAGCAATAACCACCAAGCCTATCAAGCACTAGTCCCAACACACTTTCCATCCACCTACCAAACCCCACACTAAAACCAACCTCCACCTTACCAACCACTTGGTTTTTTGCCAATGCCCCAACCTCCACAAGAGAGAAATCCTAGTTTAAAGGAGATGTTTACAACTTTATAACCACCGAATCCATTTTTATAGCAAGTGAAGATGTTATATAGAAATCTCAAGATGTGCGGATGAGGAATTAAGATGTATCAATCAAAAATTTGAAAACTCAAGTGGGATAACTTGCTAATTCACTCTCTAATAGAACTCATGGTATATTCTCATCCAATGTAGACCGCAATCCAAAGAAGGAAGCAAAAGCTATCACTTTAAGGAGTGAAAAGGAGGTAAAAGAGGCTAAAAAAGGTAAACTTTCTTTAAAAGTGATGGAACCGACAATAGAGGTAAGTATTTTCAAACCCAATATTGTTAATGAAGTACCAAATGCGGTTGACAAAGGTAAAGGTGTGAAAAAATCTGGTGTGACTAGTGTTGATAAATCTAAGTTACCTTACCCTTCTCTAGCTAGGAAAGATAAGCAAAATGAACAATTAGCTAAATTTCTTGGCATGTTTAAAAAGTTGCATGTAAATTTACCTTTCACTAAAAATTTATTACATATGCCAAAATATGTAAAATTTATGAAAGAACTGTATTTAAATAAGAAAAAGTTAGAGGGGATGGGTATGGTGCAATTATTTGAAAACTATAGTGCAATCTTGATGAATAAAATTTCTAAAAAACCAGAAGATCTAGGTAGCTTTACTTTGACATGTGAGATAGTAGGAAATTGTGTTGTTTATGCTTTTTGTGATTTGGATGCTAGTATAAATTTGATGCCTTATTCCATTTATAAAAAATTGAATTTGGGAGATTAAGGAAATTTGAATGACACTGCAATTGGCGGATAGGACTATAAAGAGACCTAAGGATATAATTGAGGATCTTTAGGTTAAAGTGGGAAACTTTATCTTTGCGATAGATTTTGTTGTGATGGATATAGAGGAAGATAGAAAAGTGCCATTAATAGTTTGAAGACCATTTTTGAATACCGCAAAGGCATTAATAGATGTTCATAGACAAATAGTTACATTAAGGTTCAATGATGAGGAGATCATGTTCAATGTCAACAAGGTGATACAACATCCCTCATATGACTTCGAAGAGTCTATTTGCTTCATTGGTGGTATCTAGAAATGTGTAGAGGAAACTTAAGAGGAGATCATTTTGGAAGACACAATTCAAAGTTGTTTAATATACTCTAAGGACAAGGAAAGTACAAATGTTAAGGAGACAAAGGTGGTGAATGAGTTAGACGAAGAGCATGAGGATGGGGGAGTAAAGAAGAAAGGTTCTTTCCCTCCTAAGGAAGAAAAGAATTCTGAATTTAAAACTTTACCATCTCATTTGAAATATGTGGTTTTAGAGTATAATGCAAAACTTGTAATTATTTCTTCTTATTTGATAGGTTTGGAGAAAGATATGATTATTATAGTGTTGAAAAACTACAAGGGAGCCATTGGATGGGAAACTTCAGACCTCAAAGGAATCAACCCCAGTTTTTGTACACACTGAATTCCTATAGAGAGTGACTTTAAGCTAGTGGTGCAGCCCAACATCGACTAAAACCAGCCATGTAAGAGGTTGTGAAAAATAAGGTACTCAAATTGCTTGATACAAGTATCATCTATCCTATTTCTGATAGTAGTTGGGTTAGTTCGGTTCAATGTGTACCTAAAAAGGGGGGAATGACTGTAGTAACTAATGAGAACAATGAACTTATTCCAACACGTATAGTGATGGGTTGGAGAGTGTGTATTGACTATAAAAGATTAAATAATGCTGACAGATGTCCAACAAGCATACTAGATCATCTAGTAATATGGAAAAATAAGATTAAGACCCTGAATATCATACCCAAGGGAACATGAATTGTTAAGTAGAATGTCTATAATTGAGTTGAATGTATCTGAGATTATTTCCCAAGTTTTTGAATCGAAGGTAAGAAATCAACTAAATGGACAATAAAGCAGAACAAAAACTAAAACTAGACTAACATAAATTAAGAACAAAGTAATAACTAAAACACTTATGCTAAAGGGACTATCCATCTCAACTTTTATTGCAATGACTCAAATCAAAATAACACAAGTGATTATGGAAAAATCAGTAATAAAGCTAGATATCTTAGTCAAGAATATCATTCTAAGGATTAAATCTTCTTATTAGGAATAATTCAACACCTAGCATAAAAATCTAGTTTTAAACTCCTAGATATCCATTAAACTCTTTTTCAAGCAAACTTAAAGTCAATCTATTCTTAGTTCAACTTTTCTCAGTTTTAATGCATTCTTACCAACACACAATTATCTCAAATTTAGAAAATAATCATGCATCAATACTAATGATTTAACCCAAAAACATGCATATCATAGATCATACTTTAATCAATCATCAACTATTAATCAAATAAATTAACAATCAATCTCAATATAATCAAAGATAAGAATTTGCACAAAAACTAAGAAATAATCAAACTTGCATTGAATTAAAGCACAAAATAAGCCATTATAATAAAAGTATGAGGGTTCAAGTATCCTTTAGCAAAAGAAAGGAAAACTACTTACCAAACATGATTAAAACGGAGGAAAACTAAATAAAAGAGATACATTACTCATAAAGCTTCAAACTTGCTCTTGATGACTTATCCGCACATTACTAGAAAGCTTGAGTCTTTATGAGGCTTGCGAACTAAGAAAATAGAAAAACTAAGCTAAACTACTGTACAAAATTAACTAAAGAAAACTAGGTTAAAAACTAAGATACATTCGTAATTATCCTTCCTCTCCTCTCGGTCTGATGCTTAGTTGTGCTTTTATAGCTTGCAAAGTGGGAGTTTTGGTGGCTTCAAACTTCCTATTTCAGCAAAACAGAAGAATTTGATCGAAATTCCAATTCTCTAGCCTAGTAGAGTGAAAAACTCACTCTATAGAGTGGCCTTTTGCCTTTTCCCACTCAGTAAAGTGAAAAACTCACTTCACTGAGTGGCCTTCTTCTTCTTTTCCTCTTTAGGTGACTCGATAGAGTGAGTAATGCACTCCATCGAGTGGTAAGGCTTTAGAATAAACATGATGAGTTGGCTTTTTAAAATCCTTCAAGTGCTGAAATTACACTTCTTCCTTTGTAATTTCTTTTTTCTTCAATTACACACCTAAAAGCATCAAATTATCCAATTAAGCTTATAAAATGCTACATAAGAAATTAAACAATAAATTAACCAAATTACTCCTAAATTAACATAATAAATGCATTAAAAGCATATTGAAAAATATAGTATAATTCATACTTATCAAATGCTACTAGGAAGGATCATTTTCTTTGCCTTTTATTAACCAAATGCTAAAAAGATTGGAAGGAAATAGATTTTATTATTTCTTAGATGGTTATTTGGGTTACATGTAAATATCCATAGCCCTTGAAGACTAAGAAAAGTACATTTTTATATGTCCATATGGTATCTTTGCTTGTAGGCGAATGCCTTTTGGTCTTTGTAACGCGTCGGCCACATTTCAAAGGTGTATGATGGCTATTTTTCATGATTTTATTGAGAATTTCATGAAAGTTTTCATGGATAATTTTACCTTATATGGGTGTGATTTTGATAGTTTCCTAGCCAATCTTGCTTTGGTCTTAGAAAGATGTGAATAGACTAATCTTGTTCTCAATTGGGAAAAGTGTCATTTTATGGTAAGAGAAGGAAGTCTTAGGGCATAAAATTTCTAAAAAAGGGATTGAGGTTGATAAAACCAAAGTTGATGTTATTGGTAAACTTCCTCCCCCTACTAGCATTAAAGGAATTAGGAATTTTCTTGGTCATGTCGAATTTTATCACTAGTTCATTAAGGATTTTTCTAAGATTGGAAAATCGCTTTCTAATTTATTGATTAAAGATGCTACATTTAACTTTGATAATGAGTGTTTGTAGGCCTTTAATTTATTAAAACAAAAGTTAATTTCAACACCAGTAATTACATAACCGGATTGGAGTTTATGTTTTGAGATTATATGCGACACTAGTGATTATACATTGGGAGCTATTTTGGGTTAAAGAAAGGAGAAAGTTTTTTCATACCATATACTATGCAAGTCACACACTTATAGGTGCACAAGTAAATTATACCACTATCGAGAAGGAACTCTTAGCAATTGTGTTCTCATTCGAAAAGCCATATCTTCTTGGTGTAAAAGTCACAGTTTGGTTTAACCATACAACCCTTTGGCATCTTTTTGCCAATAAGGACTCTAAACCATAGTTGATAAGATAGGTTTTACTACTTTAAGAGTTTAACATGGAGATCAAAGATAAGAAAAGGGTAGAGAATTTTGCGGCTGACCACTTATCACATTTAAACCATGCTCATGTACAGGAAGGGGAAATTTTTGATTTATTTCTTGATAAACGAATATGTGCTAGTTATTCTTTTGATATTTCTATTCATTGGTTCGCTGACATTGCTAATTATCTTACAGGAGGTTATCTTCTAAAAAAGTACATATGGTAGTAAAAGAAGAAGCTGAAAGTGGATGTGATGTACGTTGAAGCCTGTGCTCGTTATTTAGGTTTGCTCTCGGAGGCTCGCTTTTAGAGTTTAAGACTAAATTAGGCTCACTTAACTCATAAATTGGCTACTTCACAATAAAAAGGGACCAAGCCCAAATTATTATTGATAGTGAACCCATGAGGGGATATACTAATGGGCCCAAAAGAGGTAGGTATCATGGAGTCAGCACCCAGCAAAACATTGGGAAATAATTCTCGACCTTTTGATACCCAAATAGAGATTGGTATTTGGGACATCACTCTTATTAGGCATCTTAGTTAGGTGTTTATTTTATAATTAAATTTTAAAATTTAATCCACTCTCCTCTCTCATATGATGCAAAATAATTAAAATTAAGTAAACATCCTATTCATATAAATAGTGATAAAAAGCATCAAAATAAACCTAATTATTTATTACATAAGCAATTTGTCCTGAAAACCACAACAAAATAATATATATACATAAATCGAGGCATTTATTTGGATTTGGGAATATTGGTTCCCTCATGCATGTTTTACAAAAAAGACCTCTTTTTATCTCATGTGGATTTAGGCTAAAAATTGGACATTAGTCCATGCTTTGAAGAAAAACATAATTAATTTAGTAGAAAATTCTTTAAATGTTTTTTTTTATTTTATCGTGCACAAAAGCGTTTTTTACTAATTGTTACATCCTCAAAATTATAATACATCCAAAAGTAAATACCAAATAAACGAGTAAATAACCATAAAATAAACAAAATAATAGCTAAAATTAAACCAAAGCCATAAATAAGCGAATAATAAAAAGTAGGTAATCGAGGCAACTGGATTGGGCTGAGGATGGTCACTAACTTGGAAGCATGATTTTCCATGCAAAAAACCACACAAACCCTCCAATGGCAAAGATATTTATATACTTAAAAAACCACACAAAAAGCATACGAATTAGTACTGTAAATAAGGCAATAAAAATAATTACAAAATAAACTATATAAGCAGAATGGAATCAAGTACATAATTACATTATACAGGGCTGAATAATGCAGAATAATGCCTTAGACATTAAAAAAATTACATAAATGACATAGAAACACAAATTACATGAAAATACATAAAATATGCCAAAATTCCATTCACAAACGCCCAAAATAGGCGAGGGATGGCCATATGTGGAATGAAGGATAGGACGAGAAGAAGGCCCGCAATTTCTCATCTGTCACGTGATATATGGGCGTCCATCGGGTCTTTTTCCATCCATCATCGTTGGTTAAAGTAGAATACAGAATTTTCATGGTGAAAATGCAAAAAGTCATACAAAATGTGTTTTAACCCTATACATGCACTCATTAAACGCTAAATCATGCCAATATGGTGTTATAAATTCAAATCATGCATAAAATACATTAAAAATCACCAATTTAAAGATTTAAAAGAAGGAAATAAAATCAAACTTAATATACAAAAATAGAAGAATCTCATTTTAAACACACCATTAACATGCTAATTCAATTCAAATTCATATTGTATCACATATAAGCATGTAAATAAATCAAATGTAACATTTAAACACAAACATTCTAGTAAATTTCACATGAATTATGCATGGCCACTTTAGAGAAAGAGAATAAAAATAGAGGGAGCTTAGAATATTATCCTGAGGAGATATTCTAACTCTAAAATCTTTGTGGTTTAGATCTCCACTCCGATTGATGCTCTTTACTTTTCAGAAATATGCAATGAAATCCATTTGTGTGTGTGTGTTAATCAAAAGAGAATGCTAGAGCAAAAACTTAGAAAGAGAAAGAAAATTGTCTTTTCTTTTTCCCTAAAGTGGCTTTGTAAAAGTGATTCCTTGCCTTTCTTTTTTTTTTTTTTTAAAAAGACCCTAGATTTTTAGGTTTTATACTAGGTTAGAGGTGGAGTTAGATTCCAACTATAACTCTCTAAATCTAGAGGTAAATACCCTGAAAATTTAAAAAAAAATCCTTTTGAAATATATCTTGCCTTTTTTAAATTCCAAAAACGTGGGAATTTTGGGTTTCAAGCTATAGACAGGCATCCCTCAATGAAAGGCGATCGTCCTTTATCTCTAAACCTAGAATTTCCTAAAATACCTTTTGTTTGGCTTGTGTAGGAGAGAGGGACCCATAGATAGGCGCCCCTTAGGTGAAAAATGGATGTCTGCCACCTATGAAGGTCCAAAATAAGGTTTTTATGCATCTTTTGTGAAAACACTCGAAAATATTTGGAAAATCGTGAAAATGTTTGAGAAAATGTGAGAAATTCACAATTGGAGCTTCAAGATTCGAACCTACTATTAATAATATACTATTTTCTCACCATTGGGTAACCCTAATCTAGGCTGCCTTAGATCATGGTGTCTATAGTTGTCCCCAATTTTAAGGAGTTGGTGCACTAGTGTTAAAGTGAGCTAAAATTCAGAGTAAAAAGAAAAAGATGTGTACTTAAGGTAGCAAATCTCTTGGTTGATCAAAACACGTACCTTCTATTGAGGTAGTGAGTCTCTTGGTTGGTTGGTTAGGTAGTTATTGTCAGCTTGTCGACACATTAACCCGGGTTTGAGTAGTTAACATCAGTTTGTCAATGTGTGAACCATAGTTTAGATCATTAGCATCAGTTTGTTGATGTGTTAATCCTAGATTGATTATCTGATTAGCGTTTGGGGCATGTAGAACTAGGATAAGTTGATTAACTCTAATTAGCACTTGGGGCATTTAGAATCAAGTTATTTAAATGTATCTGATTAGTGCTTGGGACATGCAAAATTAAGACAACTTGATGAAGACTGATTAGCACCTGAAGCATACAGAATCAGGTAGTTTGAATGCACCTGATTAGTACCTGGGGCATGCAAAATTGAGATGACTTGATGGGGAATGATTAGCATTTGGGGCATATAAAATCAAGTAGTTTGAATGCATTTGATTAGTGCTTGGGGCATACAGAAATGAGACGAATTTATGGGGATTGATTAGCGCTTAGGGCATACAAAATTAGGTAGTTTGAATGCATTTGATTAGTGTTTAGAGCATGCAAAATCGAGATGAGTTAATGGGAACTGATCAGCATCAGGTTGTTTGACCTACAAAATCAAATAAATTTTGAGCAGTGTTTTATTGTTATCGATTGTGGACTGATCTTTATGTTGGATGGTATTTCTAGTGGGTGTATTATCGCTTCTTGAAGAGATATCCCATTGGGGAGGTTTATGGCAAATATACATTAGCGAATGCTTGGAGCCATTCTTGTAAATATGCATTTGTGTAGAGTCATTAAGATACTATAGAGCCATTCTAGCAAATATGCATCTATAAAGAGTCACTGAGATACTTGGGAGTCATTCTGGCAAATATGCATATGTGAAGAGTCACTAAGACTATATGGAGTCATTCTGGCAAATATCCATATGTGAAGAGTTATTGAAATGTTTGGGAGACATTTTGGCATATATGCATCTGTAAAGAGTCATTAAGACTATGTGGAGTCATTATGGCAAATATGCATCTATGAAGAGTCACTGAGATGCTTGGGAGTCATTTTGGAAAATATACATTTGTGAAGAGTCACTGAGATTCTTGGGAGTTTTCCTAGCACACTTCCTAATGACTATGTCACCGCTCTGTAGATTGGCACCAATGTAAGGGGAACCATCATCATTTGAGCTGCTATCTCATGCTTGATCATGTTTTGCACTTTTTAAAAATTTACATTGTCATAAGACTTTTACCTCTTGATACGGAACCCCAAGGTTAAAGAACCTGAAACCCCTTGAACATACACTTTGATTTCAAAATGCAAAGAAGACAAACACCCTCCCTATTGAACCCTTAAACAACAAGTGAATGGAAACACAAATAATTGGGATAAGAAGAATTAAGAAACCGCCACAATCAAATGATTGATAAGTAATCCTAATTCTTGATGCAATAGAAAAGAAAGCAAGCAATCTCACAATCTCTCTAAAGAATTTTGGCTAAGCCAAGAGAAAACTCTCAAAGGTTTATAATTTGATTCAATAATCTTCCCTTTACAAGTTATAATAACCTATTTATAGCCTCCAAACCCTAAGGGAATGGGTATACATAAGTCCAATAGGTTTAAAACACTAAATTAAACCTAAAATAAGCTAAAACAACTACTTAAAACCCTACTAAGGTAAAGTGACGAATTCGAAGCCTAAAATAAAAGACTAACTAATAATCCAAATAACTAAATAATCCCTTTAAAAGAAAGCCCACATGCCTAAACCCACATTTACAACTTAAATGAGTCATGTGACTTTTAAATGAGGCACATGACTTGTACAATTAAAGCCCAAATTTGTATAAGCCCAAAATTGATGGTAAAACACCAAATCTGCCTCCTATAAATTGGAGCATGCCCCAATGACATTTGGATCTTATATTTATGTGTTTGAACTCCATTTAAACCCATTTGAAAGTCATAAGGTTGCCCCTCTTCAATGGCATAAGATAGCCCTCTTGGATCCGTATCATTCCCTCCCTCTTTAGAAAAGATTCGTCCTCAAATTTTCATCTTGCAATAGTTGGGAAATGGCACTTGAGAAATACATTCATCTTCATAAATGATCTTTGGCATTGGTGGAAATAATATGAATGCTTCTTCATTGAGGAACTCATCATGATCCTGCAAGTTATAAACAAAAGGACTATGCAAAACATGGTTAATATTTAATATAGCGGTATGATTTTGACTTTCTCCACTTTCCATGTGCAACTCATTCTCCTTAATCAATAGAGAATCAACTGTAATTTGTAAATCTTCCATCTTAACTAAGCAAACTTCTTCACTTGCATTCAAATAATCAACAATTTCTTCACAAGTTACAATTGATTCTCTATTGATTAAGGAGAATGAGTTGCACATGGGAAGTGGAGAAAGTCAAAATCATACCGCTATATTAAATACTAACCATGTTTTGCATAGTCCTTTTTTTTATAACTTGCAGGATCATGATGAGTTCTTTAATGAAGAAGCTGGTTTAATAGAGATGGAAGATCCGCATCATTTGGTATCAGAGCCAAAAGTAAGGTAAATTCCTATTTATCTTAGTATTAGGTTTGTGTTTTCTTTTCTTTGATTTCTTTATGTTTATGCCGAATTAGGTAGTGATAAGTTTTGATTTGTGTGCTTTTTGTGTGTTAAATTTAGCCTTTTATTTTTCTTACCTTGTGTTTTGATTCATTAAAAAGCCTTAGAAACCGAACTTGAACTTTGAATCTTTGGCATGAAAAACAAAATTCTAGTAGTAGTAGCCTTTAGATTGGTGTGTTGAATTAAAAAAAAAAGAAAAAAAAATCATGGTACTGTTCACGACACTATTCACGGAACTGTTCATCGCACTGTTCATAAAAAAAAGAAAGAAGAGAGAAAAACGTGAAAGAGAAGAAAAATAGAAGAAAAAAAAAGTAAGGAGCAATTGAGTAAGGGTAGTTTATATAGCCTAAAGAAATCCTAATCCTTTCATAAGTGGGAAAAACTAATCCTTTTTGCTTTAGGATTGGGAGGGGCAGTATTTACACCTTTTCCAAACACCTTTGGGAATCCTTTAAAGGGTAGGAAATGCAATCCTTATTGCTTTGGGTTTAGGTTTTCAAAATCCAATCCATACTTGATTTGGAATTACAATCCTAGTCCTACTTAACCAAGGATTTACTTTACAATTATTGAACCACCATTTTTGCTATCCATTTGTTATCTATTTGTGCCATCATTTTATATCATTTGTTATCCATTTGTGCCGCCATTTGTTATCCATTTGTTCCATCATTTTTGGAATCATTTTGATCATTTGTGCTACCATTTTTGATATCATTTTGCCATCATTTTTCCAATCATTTGCCACCATTTTGTTACCATTTTTGGCATCATTTGCTATCATTTTTTTTCCATTATTTTTCTATCATTTTGCCATCACTTTGCCACCATTTTGCACACAACTTGATACACTAATCAAGCTTGTTACACCATTCTGCCTAGTGATAATTTTAGCTATAAATTGAATTGTTTTTGCATGCAACCTACTTCATTTAGTTTAATTAGGTCTCTTTGTTGATTTCTTGCTTTGTTGGGTAGAATATTTAGGGTCTATATTTGGTTTACTTTGTAGTGAATCAAATTCATTCATTTTATCCATATTGTCATTTTCTTTGATTCTTGTTGCTTATTTCTTTGTTTTAAGCTAGTTTTTGTTTCATTTACATTGTTAGAGTATCTTTGGTTGTCCAATACTCTAATTTACTTATCATCAAGTGGTACACCACTCTTGTCCGTGTATCACCTCCATTGTGTCTAGAGTCTTCTTTTCTAGTTTTTGAGCTATCTTTTTGTTTTTAGTTATTATTTCCTTGCTTTCTAAAATGTGCTCAAGTTTTTAATTTGTGATTTAAATTCAGAAGTACAATTTTAAAGTTGCAAGCTTGAGAAAAAATGCAAGAGAGTGAGAGAACATTAAGAGGGAAAAAGCCAAATTTTGAGTGAAACATGAGTGAATGTAAGGATGTCTTATTACAAGTCCAAGCGACATTTAAATCAAGTTGAAAGGAATTCGTTTAAGGAAGATATAAAGTTGATAAGGAAATACCTTAATAATCTAGAATGGTTGGTTAGACAATATTTCGAACCACTCATTAGGATGGAGGAGAGCAAAGCAAAGAGAAAGAAGGAGAAAGTTATCCTAAAGGAAATAATTTGTGAACCTGAAAAGGGTGATATAGATATAGGCTTTGGTAGTAAAGTTACTCAAGACCATGAAAAGGAGGTTATTGATGAGCTTGATGAGGAAAAAGAGGTTTTGGGTGAAGTTGAAGATGTGGAGAACTTGGTAAATGAGGTTATTTTAGAGGTAGAAGAGGATAATGATATTGTGTATAATGGAAAAATATTTAAAAGTGAAGATGTTGTTGATTGTTTGATTGAGAATGAAGAAACTAGTTTAATGGAGATGAAAGATCCGCATCATTTGGTATCAGAGCCCTTTTGGATCCGTATCACCTCTTATCCAATAACTTCTTATTATGTATCTCTTTCTATTTTGGCATTTTTAGGTAACTTTTTATGATGAGGATAGGTGTCTTTACTCCTTATCATTAAAGGGGTAAGTATATACCCCTAGTGGGGTTTAAAATACCAGATGTGAAAAGAATTCGATATTAGTGCTTTGTTAACTTGGCTTTCTTTTTCCTTTTTTTTCAAGTGCTTATTATTACCTTTTTTTTGTCATGATATATTGCATTATAGGTCTTATTAATTTCATGGCATTTTTTCCGTTCTTCTTTTTTTTCATGATTATTATCATTTACATTATTTTTAGGCCTGATAAATATGAACAAAGTGAAGCATGCAAAATAATTTTGAACATAACAAATCTGAACAAAATAAAGCATAATATATGCATACAATTTTTAAATATAAGTTCTATCTTTATATACAACAAAAATTTTCCAACACACCTTAAATACAAAAATGGATCTACTATGAAGATCTTGGTCCTCTACGGTAGGTTGGCCCAGATGGAGGTTTGAATGTTAAAGGCCTAGGAGGTCTGGTTGGTACCCCTGTTTATGGTGCTGAAGGGAGCTGATCATCATTTGGCCCAAATCTGAAGTGAAATTTAGGCAGTGCTGCTATCAAAGGTTGCATAACCTGTGTTATCACCTCTACTAATCTCTCTGAACCCTGACCAACCTTAGTAGTAGCTCTGGAATGGCACTCAAGTTATCTCATCAGAGGATGGAGGAGTGCAAAGCAAAGAGAAAGAAGGAGAAAGTTATCCTAAAGGAAATAATTTGTGAACCTGGAAAGGGTGATATAGATATAGGCTTTGGTAGTAAAGTTACTCAAGACCATGAAAAGGAGGTTGTTAATGAGCTTGATGAGGAAAAAGAGGTTTTGGGTGAAGTTAAAGATGTGGAGAACTTGGTAAATGAGGTTGTTTTAGAGGTAGAAGAGGATAATGATGTTGTGTATAATGGAAAAATATTTGAAAGTGAATATGTTGTTGATTGTTTGATTGAGAATGAAGAAGCTGGTTTAATGGAGATGAAAGATCCGCATCATTTGGTATCAGAGCCCTCTTGGATCCGTATCACCTCTTATCCAATAACTTTTTATTATGCATCTCTTTCTATTTTGGCATGTTTAGGTAACTTTTTATGATGAGGATAGGTGTCTTTACTCCTTATCATTTAAGGGGTAAGTATATACCCCTAGTGGGGTTTAAAATACCAGATGTGAAAAGAATTCGATATTAGTGCTCTGTTAATTTGGCTTTCTTTTCCTTCTTTTTTTTTTCAAGTGCTTATTATTACCTTTGTTTTGTCATGATATATTGCATTATAGGTCTTATTAATTTCATGGCATTTTTCCTTTCTTCTTTTTTTTTTCATGGTTATTATCATTTACATTATTTTTAGGCCTGATAAATATGAACAAAGTGAAGCATGCACAATAATTTTGAACATAACAAATCTGAACAAAATAAAGCATAATATATGCATGCAATTTTTAAATATAAGTTCTATCTTTATATACAACAAAAATTTTCCAACACACCTTAAATACAAAAATGGATCTACTATGAAGATTTTGGTCCTCTACGGTAGGCTGGCCCAGATGGAGGTTTGAATGTTAAAGGCCTAGGAGGTCTGGCTGGTACCCTTGTCTATGGTGCTGAAGGGAGTTGCTCATCATCTGGCCCAAATCTGAAGTGAAATTTAGGCAGTGCTGCTATCAAAGGTTGCATAACCTGTGTTATCACCTCTGCTAATCTCTCTGAACCCTGACCAACCTTAATAGTAGCTCTGGAATGGCACTCAAGTTATCTCATCAGATCACCCCTCATGTACCCAATATATCTCCTCTACTCCTCATCAGTCTCTATCACAGCACGCCTGGCCCTAGGGATCTCAGTCTTAATGTGGGTGCCCTGATCCTTGAGCTGAGTTAGAGAGTCATCAACCACCTATAAAGTAGCATCAAACCTCTGCCCCATAGCTACTAAATCTACTCTAATGCCTCGTACCTCTTCCTACAGAGTATGTATAGTTGCTAGTAAGGCCTATAAAGACTACACCACTGTGAGTATCGACTACAGTGTCTAGTTTTGGCATCTACTGGCATCCTCCAGAACTACCAGTCTCTTGGAAATATCTTTTGATGGAGGGGCTGAGTGTGTACATGTTTGCGATAGTGGAACAGATGGTGGAGGACCAGTCAATATAGATACCTTTGAATGCCATAAGTTGGAGGAGCTAAAAAAGTTAATGCTCTAGGATGTCCATAGGGAGAGAACCTCCCTAGCCTCGTGGTTGGCGACCTTTGATGCCTGATGGGAGATCTGAGGTGCACTGGCAGCTGTGGTGATCCATCTAGAAGATCCTACAGATCAATCTGCATATCAAACTCGTATTCTAAGTCCATCCCTGCCCTTTAAGGTCCTTGTGGCTCATCTACCTGTTTTGCTTGATCCTCCTGTTGAGATGGCTATGCTGGAGGTACTTATGGCTCTATCGGTGCCTCATCCTACTCATCGCCCTCTGTATGTGCATTTAGTACTATAGGGTCAAGATTGCACCTCTATCTGGTGTCTAGTATGATCAGCACCTGTATTGCCCCTCTCGCCCCTTTATAGGCTCCACCATGCTCATAGTGATCGCTGCCTACAAGTCAATGTAGATGCCCTTTAGAGCAGGGTCACCAAAGTCACTCTCACGTGTCCCCAATGACAATAGCAACCGAGTAATGATGCCTCCAACATAAATCTGAGTCCCAGGCTGAGTACCTACTCTGACCAGTGTTGCAATGATCTCAAGTATGATATCTATGTGTCTGCCCTCCTGCATACCCTATAAACTAGTGACATATGTGAAGTTAATCCCCTCTAGACTCCCCATGCATCGTAGATATGAAGCAGATAAGACCTTCTGAAGATATCTATAAATTTGAGAGTCTAGCATGGTGTTTTTCACCATCTGAGCGGTAAATAGCCCTTGGTAGATTCACGGCTCTCTATCTATCTCAATCCATCATGGTGTGACCATACCTAATCTGCTAGGAAGACCCATGGCCTGAGAAAACCTATGTCTCGTGATACTATAATGTATACCTAAGGGTCAGAAACTGGATGACTCCCTCTTCTATATCTAATATAGAGTAGCTACGGTACTCTAAGGTGGTGAGGACATCTCTAGTGATATCTAGATAGGTCTTGTAGGCTAGGGTAAAAAACTTTGTCCATCCTGCCCTGGCTAGGAGTTGGTTGGCCTCTTGTAGCAGTCCAAACTCCTGTAGAAATTGCCTTGACATGAATCGATTGGATCTGTAATGTACTTTCTGTAAAGCTCAATATCTGCCAGCTTGCTCAAGCATCATATAAGTTGGCATCGGCTGAGATAGTTGTGCATGTGCAGTCCTACGAGCCATCTTATGAGAAAAGATTTCATTTTAGTTTATGGTTGACTTGAGTCACGAGCAAACTAATGTATTATAATTTATAAGAATTTTGATAGCATATTGAGTTAAATATTTATAGCTAATATATGTTAGGAATGCATGTTAAATGCTACGATATAATACACATTATTCTAAACCTATGTTTGGCTATTCCAACAATAATGCACAATAAATGAGGTATAATACATGTTATAGGTTTTACGAAAATTTTAATAAAATTTCAACAACATCTCGATTAGGAATGTGACTGCCTCCTGCACAAAAAAAAGATAATTCAAAATAACACAGGCCATTATGGCTGCCAAACAACATAGTTATAATATTAACATAATGTACACTTCATGTTTTATGAGAATTTTAATAAAATTTTGGCAGCATTCCAGCTAGGAATGGACTGCCCCTTGCATACAAAAAGACAATTCAAAATAACACAGGCCATCATAGCCGCTAAGCAATGCAAACTAAACTATTAACATTAGAAGATTAAACCTATTTGTAACTACTTGGTGCAACTACAACTATGCTACAATGCTTCTAAAGGCACAAAATACATTAAGGTAATAAAAAATTATAGGCCTACATGCTCATACATACGACTTTTAATTATCTACAATGTCACGCAAAAAGAGGTTTGGCTATTAAACTACATAACTTAAATTATAAGGCAATATTTATTTCTAACTTAAAAAGAAAACATGCTCGCACCCATCATTCCTAGAACTAAAGGTTTCTATCCTAAATTATATATTGACTAAAGAGATAAAAAATAAGAAAAAATGAGAAAGAAAACGAGAAAGATAAAAAATAATAAGAAAATTTAATAACACTCACTTGTGGAAGATGAAAGAGAAAAAAAGAAAAGATAGCAGAAAAATGACATTCCCTAAAGTGCGCCTCACTCCTAAGAGGCTACAGGCTTAAATGGCTTGAAGAAAAGGTTAAAAAACTAGAGAGAAAGCTTTGAAATCAGAAAGTGTGGAAGTTTCCAGAAAAATGAGGAAGAAAACCAATTTATTCAACATTTTAAGCAAGGGACAGGCTTCTCGCAACATAAGGGACTAAGAGACATCTCATCCCTCAGCATAAAAAAACCTTTTTGCCCTTTGACCCTAATTTAAGCTCTATTTCTCTATTTTAACTCATTTCTCTTCCATTTTTAACCTTTTTCACCGATTTTCTGATCTCTATCCATCTAAAGCTGATTAAAAACATTATTTAGGCCTTTGTTATGCACTACAACATTATTTTACAATAGTCACATGCATTAATTGCCTTTTACTACACATAGGTGTCCAAAAGTCTGAAATACTTCCTGAAATTCATCGTGCATCTTGAGATGAATGATTCTTTATGTTTAGAATAATTGCTTACACCACTAGAGCTTTGGATCCCCTACAAAATGAAAACAAAGGAAAAATGCAACAGTATGTACGTGCAATGCATGGAACATGCAAAGAGGTGACTTTTGGCTTTCTAAGTGTGACAAACGGGTTGCCTGTGGCTTGCTCCTTATAATGGATGGTCATTCATCACCACTTCCTATAAATAGTGCTTTAAATTTCTTGGTCTTTGCTCCTTTGACCTCTTGCTTTTCAAGGAAGCTTCTACTAGGTATTTTTCTCTTTCTTCCTTTTCCTTTTCTTCCTTTTTTCAATTCATTTTCCTTTTAGTTATTTATTTTGTCCCATTATTTCTACACCTAGATCGTTTAAGAAAATTATATTACCATAACTATTAGACTTGTAAAATTACACCGACTACTGGATGACCTAAAAACTTAAAAGGACCCTCTTTTGGCTCTATACTTGAGTTTGAGGTTTTTGAGAATAACATCCCTAGATAAGAATCTATTACTTGTTGCTATTCGATATTGGGACCTAAGACTCCATGTGTTCAAATTTACACATCAGGAGTTATGTCCTTTACCGGAGGAGTCTCCTGTGATGGCTGATGCTAGGTTCGAGCTTGATACCCGACTATGCTTGCCCTCTTCTGTTGTTAGCTATCACAGAGAGGTGGCTTGTGCCTTGGGTTTCCTTCCTTCTGAGGCTAGATGTTTAGTACTTTATGGAAGGACATTTCCACTAGAGCCCCTGATTGATGTATTGACTGACTTCGACAATATACCCAGCTTCCACTTCAGTATGGTATTGCTTTGCTATCTTACTTGTTGTTTATTGGTACGTGCTGGTGATCCTATGACTATGGATTATGATTTGTTTAGCATTATGGATGGCATACTCCAGGGACATAATCCCTTTCCTTTGATCCTGGTAGAGACCATCATTGGCTTGGATGCCTTTCACCATAAGCTCTCCTATTCATCATGGCTCTCCTTCTTTCCTCACATGCAACCCCATACATTTTCAAGTATGTTCTTATTTTTAAAGGTAGCATACCCCTTGTGGGTTTTCATACTAGCTTTTCTTTGTTGAAATATATATCTTTTTAGATTTTTATGTATTTTTTTGCCTGAGATGAGTCCAACTCACCCCAACAGCTTTTGGTTTTTAGGTATGGCTTCATGAGAAGCTGAAGCTATTGTCAGAGCCTCCTCCCCAAGTTAGAGCCACAAGCATTTATCCTATGAGCTATGTCACATTTTGACATATGCAACGCGAGTTTTGGTCAGTCCAGGATGTAGTTGATTGGCTAGGCCATTCAATGGATGTTGATATCATGTTTAGGTGCACCTGGTTACTTATCATTTTTGTGGTTTGAGATAGAGCTTTAGGATGTGTCCCTCTGTGTGTATTGCATCAGGCCACCTTCTATGTCGTGGCCTATTGTGCTTGTTAGTTCGAAGATCGATAGGACATTTTTAGGTGTTCATTGGGCTTTTGAGGTGGCATTCTGACTACCCATTTCTTAATAGAGTATTATCAAATGATTTGGAGCCAACTTCTTGTGAGAACCTCCATTCTTGAGATTGGTGCTTGCGACTTCACTACCTCCGACTCATACAAGCAATGGGTCATTAGTCCAGCCGTTGACAACAAGTTTTCTCATCTCAGGCACTTGGATGGAAAGAGAGAGAGAGATGTGATACCGATAGATTAGATTAGACATTTTCATAAATGATGTTTTTGCTCTTATTGAACTTTTACATTTTGAACATGTGAAAAGACTATGCTACTTTTAAATACTTTGATGACATTATGAATACATGTAGGACATTTATTTCTAATTTTAGTACACATGATCAACATTTGATATTACCCCAATAACACGTCTTATTTAATCTTGACTTGAAACTTTACAAGCATTATAACTCTTGTCATCAATTAGCCCTCTTAGGTTTTCTTGATTAATTATTTTCTCTCAGCCTCTAATTTTTACTTAGGATTCCTTTTTTCAGTTTTCAACTTGGTAAGGCACCTAATTTTAGCAAGGCTGCTATTCTTTTCGATTTTCAACCCACAGGGCATTTATTCTCTTTTTGTTTTCTCTTTTTAGTCTTAGCATACAACCTTTTTAATCTGTCTATGTTCATCGGTTCTCTGAAACCATTGGCATCACTATTTGACAAATATAGTAGCTCCTTCGGATAATAACTTCTTGAGTAAAAAAATTCCGTCCCATGTGGGCCTAATCTTACTTTGAATGTCTGGAATTTTGGGCCTCATCTATTTGAACACCAGATCTCCTTATTTCAAAGGATTTTTCCTAACTTTCTTCCCAAATGAGCAAGCTAGCCTCTTTTGATAAACCTAATTATGATAATACACCCTCATTCTATCCCTATCAAGTAGGTTAAACTGCGATAACCTTTATTTAGTCCAATCTATTTTTGGTATCTTAGCCTCCAAAACAACTTTTAGAGATTGATGCTCAATTTCTAAATGTAACACTGCTTCTGTCCTATAGACCAAGGAAAATGGCATAGCCCCTATTGAAGTTCTGGCTATAGTCTTATAACCCTACAAGGTAAAAGGTAGCTTATCAGCCCAATCTTGGCCAGAATCCTTTTCTCATTCTTATTAGTTGCCTTAACTGCTCCGTTTGCTTGAGTTCTATGAAGAGAAGACTTATGATGCTGGACTGCATACCTAATGAACATTTGCCTTATTTCACCAGATAATTGTAATCTATTATCAGACACTATGTGATAAGGCAAATCGTATCTACGTATTAGACTCTTTTGAATGAACTTGGCCATATCCCTTGTGTCTATCTTTTTGAAAGATTCAACTTTTACCCACTTGGTAAAGTAATCAAAGACTACTATAATGAATCACACAAGTAGGAAAAATTGTTCATCTTATTAATATAATCAAAAGAGCAATAAATGTTCTCATAAAAAAGTTTAAGAACATAACCAATATCAATAAAAGCAGAAAAAGTTCAAACCAGACGCCTGTTTGACCCTCTGAACCACCTAGATGAGTCTATGATGGCTAAAAAAATTAGAGGTTAGGAGTGATGCATGGTGAATGATGCATGAGCATGGTATATACATGATGTATGAATGCAATGTATGATTCTGTTAGGAGTCAATCACAACCACACACAAGTATAACAATAGCTTTCTAACCTTATTACTCCCACATAGGAGGTTGTGTGGTCACTTTCCTAGGTGGGCTAAGGCTATGGGTCAACAGGGAACCTAATGAGCACATATGGCGCATGGCAAAAAATCGGTAGCATAACCTCTCTAATTGAAAGCGCAGGCATATGGATTTTGACCATTATGTATTTTGATTAACTTATACAGATCGGGTTGGGCCTGCTGAGGCATGGTAGCCTTTGACTAGTACCCTTATAATATATTTGTGTTTGGTTAATCCATAAAGGTGTATGTAGCAAACAAAAATTATTATGGTTATATACTTTAGAAGAAGTTGCTATTGTCATTACATGGGCTTTAATCAAGGGTGATGAAACTTTAGGGTTATCCAATCATGGTCCCTACCAATAAGTCTAGCTTATCACGAGCATAAT
The DNA here is from genome assembly GCA_037975025.1 of Excoecaria agallocha. NCBI lineage: Eukaryota > Viridiplantae > Streptophyta > Magnoliopsida > Malpighiales > Euphorbiaceae > Excoecaria > Excoecaria agallocha. The sequence goes on along the minus strand of CM075807.1, from coordinate 35,581,232 downwards.
GACTGATAAGTCACCATTTTATATACCATTTGGTACTAGACTTAGGCTGGTGGGTCTCCTTAGCACCTTTCTAAATTGAGTGAACATAGGCTGTGTTTTAGGATAGCACCAGGGCTAAAAATGGATGCCTAACTTAATTCTAAAGCTCTAAGATGGATGTAGGAAATGTAGTTTAGAAAAGAAACAGGATTAATTTATAAAACCAATTATAGAAAACTTAACCAAGTTGCTTTTTCAGAGCAAGGTCACCTTTGTCCCCAATGAAGTCACTATTGTGACGCATATTGGAGCTTGTGCTCATTATTTGGGTTCTCTCTCGGAGGCCCACTTTTAGGGTAAAAGACAGAATTAGGCTCACTTAACTCATAAATTGGCTACTTCATAATAAAAATGGATCAAGCCCAAATTATTGTTGATTTTCAACCCATGAAGGCGTTTATTAATAGGCCCTAAAAGACGTAGGTGTCATGGAGTTGCCATCCAACAGAACATTGAGAAATGATTCTCAACCTTTTAATGCCCAAACAAAGATTGGTATTTAGGACATCACTCTTATTAGGCATTTTGGTTAGGTGTTTATTTTATAATTGAGTTTTAAAATTTAATCCACTCTCCTCTCTCACACAATGCAAAATAATCAAAATTAAGTAAACACCTAACCCATTCAGATAAATAAAGTGATAAAAAATAGCAATATAAACCTACTTAATTATTACATAAGCAAATCGTTCTCATAACTAGAACAAAACTATATACATACATAAATTGGAGCATTCATTTAGATTTGGCAACATTGGTTCCCTCATGTTTTATGAAAAAAAACCACTTTTTATCTCATGTGATTTTGGGCTAAAAATTGGACATTGGTCATGGCTTTGAAGAAAAACCCAATTAATTTAGTAGAAAACGATTTAAATATCTTTTTATTTTATCCTGCATAAAAGCCTTTTTTACTAATTATTACATCCCCGAAATAATAATACATCCAAAAAGTAAATACCAAATAAATGAGTAAATAACCATAAAATAAACAAAATAATAGCTAAAATCAAACTAAAGCCATAAATAAACGAATAATAAAAATTAGGTAATTGAGGCAACCGAATTGGGCTGAGGATGGTGACTGACTTGAAAGCATAATTTTCCATGCAAAAAACTGCACGAACCCTCCAATAGCAGAGATATTAATATACTCAAAAAACCACACAAAAAGCATATGAATTAGTACTGTAAATAATGCAATAAAAATAATTACAAAATAAACTATACAAGTAGAATGGAATTAAGTATAAAATTACATCATACAGGACTACATAATGCAAAATAATGCCTTAGACATTACAAAAATCACATAAATGACATAGACACACAAATTACATGAAAATACATAAAATATGCCAAAAATCCATTCATAGATGCCCAAAATAGGGGAGGGACAACTATATGTGGAATGAAGGATGGGACGAGAGGAAAGCCCATGACATCCTGTCTGCCACGTGATAAAAGGGTGTCCATCGAGTTTTCTTCCTGTTTGTCACTGCTGGTTGAAGCAAAATGCAGAATTTTCATGGTGAAATGCAAAAAGTCATACAAAATGTGTTTTAACCTTACACATATATTCATTAAACTCTAAATTATGCCAATATGGTGTTATAAATTCAAATCATGCATAAAATACATTAAAAATTACTAATTTATAGATTTAAAAGAAGGAAATAAAAAAAATTAATAGACAACAATAGAGGAATCTCATTCTAAGCACACCATTAACAAGCTAATTCAATTTAAATTCATAGTTTATCACATATAAGCACACAAATAAATCAAATGTAATATTTAAACACAAACATTCTATTAAATTTCACATGAATTATGCATGGCCATTCTAGAGAGAGAAAGAGAATAAAAATAGAGAGCCTAAAATATTACTATCAAGAGATATTCTGACTTTAAACTCTTTGTAGTCCAGATCTCCACTCTGATTTTTGCTCCTTGCTTTCAAAAATATGCAACGAAATCCTTTTGTGTGTGTTAATCAAAAGAGAATACTAGAGCAAGAACTTAGAGAGAGAAAGAAAAGTGTCTTTTCTTCTTCCCTAAAATTGCTTTGTAAAAGTGATTCCTCTCTTTCCCTTTTATTTTTCAAACCCTAGATTTTTAGGTTTTATACCTAGGTCAGAGGTGGTGTTGGATTCCAACTCCAACTTTCCAAATCTGGAGGTAACTCTCCTATAAATTAAAAAAAAATCCTTTTAATATATCTTGCATTTTTTGAATTCCATAAATGTGGGAATTATGGTTTTCAAGCCATAGATGGGCATCCCTCAATGAGAGGTGGCCGTCCTTTAGCCCTAAACCTATAATTTTCCAAAATATCCCTTGTTTGGCCTATGCAAGAGAGGGACCCACAAATAGGAGCCCCTCAGGTGAAAGACGGCCGTCTGCCACCTCTGAAGGTCCAAAACAAGGTTTTTATGCATTTTTTATGAAAATACTTAAAAATATTTGGAAAATTAGAAAAATATTTGAGAAAATGTGAGAAATCAACAATCGAAGCTTCGAGATTCAAATTTGCTATAGTAATATACTATTTACTCATATTGGATAACCTTGATCTAGGCTGCCTCGAGTCACGGTGTCTACAATGGATGCAAGACATTATTTATGGGATAACTTATACCTATTTAAACTATGTCCAGATCAAGTGCTGTAAAGATGCATTCCTAGGGAAGAACAAGTTGATATTTTGAGATCATGCCACAGAGGAAAGGTTGGAGGTCACCATGGACCAAATCCTATGGTAGCAAAGATCTTACAATTAGGTTTCTTTTAACTTCCTCTCTTTACTAATGCTAAGTCTTTCATATCTTAATGTGATAGGTGACAACATGGTTGTAATATCTCAAAGTATGATGAGATGCCTTTAAACAATGTCTTAGAAGTAGAAATTTTTGATGTTTGGGGGATTGACTTTATGAGACCATTTCTAAACTTTTTTAGATTTGAGTACATTCTAGTAGCTGTTGATTATGTTAGCAAATGGGTAGATGCTATAACTACTAGGACATGTGATGTACGTGTGGTACTCGAATTCATTAGAAGAAATATTTTTACTCAGTTCGGGGCACCAAGGGCTATTATTAACGATGGGGGCAAGTATTTTGTCAACCATTAGTTCAAAACCTTGCTAAAAAATTTAGTGTCAAGCATAATATCACAACCCTATACCATCCCCAAGCAAATAAACAAGTAGATGTGTCAAATAGGGAATTGAAATCAATCCTGGAAAAGATAGTCAATAGTGCTAGGAAGGATTGATTTCAAAAGTTAGATGAGGCTCTATAGGCCTATAGAATTGCATTTAAGAACATTATATGCATGTCTCCATTTAGACTTGTTTTTGGAAAAGTGTGTCATTTGCTAGTCGAACTAGAGTATAAAGTGTATTGGGCTACCAAGTTTCTTAATTTTGATTTGAGATGTGTAGGTGAGAAGAGATGTTTGCAACTCAATAAACTCGAGAAATTTTGACTCTGATCATATAAAAATGCTACCTCGTATAAGGAAAGGACAAAATGTTGGCATGATAAAAAGTTGGTTCAGAAGGACTTTGTTCTAGCAATGTTAGTATTGCTCTATAACGGTAGACTACAGTTATTCCCAAGAAAATTAAAGTCCAAGTGGCTCAAGCCATACAAAGTAGTCACGAGTAAGGAGTTTAGAGTGGTGACTGTGAAAAGTCTAAAGAATGGTTATGAATACAAGGTGAACAGGCACCAGTTGAAGCCTTATAATGCTGCTTAGGTAGAGGTTGTTGAGGCAACGTTAATTTTTCATGACAAGTAAAGTTGTTGCAAAAGTCTACCTGAAGACATTATAAATTTAGAACTACATTTTCTAACCTTTCTTTGCCTTTGATTTTGTATTTTATTTAGTTTGTTAATGTTGTTGTGTTCTTTTGTTATTTTTCTATGTGTTTTGTTATTCATGAACTTAAGGTGGTTTTATACTTATTAGTTACTTGGAGTCGGAAAATCTAAGTTCTGAAATTTAGGTATGTCTCATTTGCTCTATTTACTATAGGTTGTCCTGTCAAATTGTGAGTTAAAAACTTTAATGTGTCTTAAGTTTGTTCTTGTTAATCTTAGTTGATTTGGACTTTTATTCTAAATTAGATTAAAGGAGTCGATTGATTTTTAAGGTGTTAAATAAGGGGAAATAAAATTTTGTTGAGCAAAGAGGTGAGTTTGGGTTAATAAGCTAATAAGGGAATTTTTAGGATGAAAATCAACCCGGCAGGGACTATGACATGCCCACCAGGTCCTTTTAGCATATAGTATAGAATCCAGGAAATCGGTAGGGATAAAAAACATCCCCATCAGGTCCTTTAATAGGCATGGAGGCAGAACCTAACATCTCCATTAGGTCCTTATACATCTCCACCTGGTCTTTATGCTTTAAATGCCCCTCTTTTTTTGTTTTTTCATTCTACCACTTCCCTTTGTTTTTCCATTTTCCCTCTTCGATTTCTTTTTAGTTTTCCCCAATTTTTCTCTTCACTTCCTCTTAAAATCAAAATCTCCCAAGTAAGTATTTCTTCTTAAATTTAATTTCAAGTTTGATGTTGCTGCTAAATTTCTTAACTTTGCCTTGGTATATTGGGAATTTCTTCTTCTTTGGCCTATTGAAATTTGATTTTTAGGGTTCTTGTGGATTGTGATTGTGTTAAAAAAATTCATACTCTTTTATGCTGAGACTTGTTAATTGGGGTTTTCTTTTTGATTAGTTTGGTTTAATTTTACTTGTGACAAGTTAATGGATTAAATTATTTTTGATTTAGCTTCTTTATTTTTGTGCCTATAAAGTGTTTGTTGAAATGCCATAATGAAATAATTAAATTCTTTTGTCCCATTTTATTTCACTAAACCAACTCAAATTGCTTTTAGATTCTAGGCCTCACTTTTATATACTTGTTGACATTTGTTACATACCTTGTTTGTGTGAAATTTGTATTTGGGCATTTTGATATGTATTGGCTTTTCTCTTCGACTAGTCTTGCACATTTTAGAGGTTTTCTTTGCATTTACAGTATTATTACTTGTTGGATGTTTGACTTGAGTTGCCAATTAATAAGAAGTCGAAGCACACCTTGGTTAAAATTGTTGAATTATAAAGTGACTTCTTTCCCTTAAGGTGTTATTTGTGCATGTTCTTTACTTGTAACCTTTGTCCACATAGTTACTTCGTGCCTTAAATTATCGATTCATTTTAATTTAATGTCTCTTGCAATGACTTTGACTTATGTGGTATGCTTCTTTAGTTTATGATTTATATTGGCATTTATTTGTTATCTTGGATTTATGCAATGGCTCTAAAGTGCCCACGCACTGATGGTGCTTTAAGTTCCTCAAGAGTTCATTTACCTCTATATTTTAATGATTAGTATGCCACCTTGTATGAGTATTTTGCATGGGTACAATATGTGAAGCCTACTTACTTGTAGGATTTCTACCACCACAAGAAAATGCTCATTTAAAAACGAAAAATTAGTAACAGAAATTGTTGATTTTTAATTGCTAATAAAAAATAACTACGAAAATTAGCAATGGAATTATTAATTTAATTCCATTGCTAATTTCCTAATGGAATGAATTTTCGTTGGTAAATTTACCAATAGAATTCAATTTTCGTTGCTAATTTTACTAATGGAATTATTAATTTAATTGGTGAATTTACCTATGGAATTATTAATTTCGTCGGTAAATTTACCAACGAAATTATTAATTTACCGATGGAATTAATAATTCTATTGGCAAATTCACCTACCAGTAAAAAAAAACAGAGAGTTTGTGACGGTAGCTTCCATTGTTATTCTATCAATAAAATTTTATAGATTTTTAACAAAAAATTATTGGATTCACCAAAATAATGTCCTTTTACCTTTGAACTTTAAGTTAAGTGCATTTGATGTAATAAAATGTACATCTCAAGGAGGCCAATGCTAACACTCTATTCATGGTTTTCCTTTAGAATAGGATTCCAACTTAGCACCTTTTGAGATTTTGAGAAGAGTTGCTTTTTGGAGAACATTCTTTTATTACAATGACTTTTTATTGAGCTTAAATTCAATGCAAGTTTGTTATTTCTTAATTCCCGTGCTGAATTCTATCTTTGATTATGATTTGATTGATGTTCAATGTTTCGAATAGATGATTGAATGTTAGTTTAAGTTCTTAGTCAATGATATGCCTATTTTTGACCTACTCTACTCATGTCAATTTGTTATTGTGTTCTAGAAATTAAGACAAGAGTTTGTTGTTCATGAGATTATTAGACTTCAGAAATTGAATTGAGAATAATCTGAGGTTAGGTGTTTTAAGAGAAGATTTAACTGAAGTTTAGGAGTTAAAAAACCAGATTTGTAAGTTAGTTATTAGATTGTTCTTAATCAGAGGAGCTAATATCCTAGAATGATATTCTGAACAAGATATTTATTTTTTATTGGTTTTCCACAACAACTTGTATTTTCTTATAATTGAGTTATTACCAGTAACAGGTTAGGCAAATAGTCCCTTAGCAAAAGTGTTTTCGTTACTGGCTTTTACTATTATTTTAATCTTGCTTTGTGTTTAATTTATTTTAGTTCAATCTTAGTTTTTTATTTACTCAATTGTTAATTCAGCTTAGTTCAATCTATAATCACTCTATAAAGCTTGGGAAATTCTTTCACACATCATTTATTTCAAAATCTGAAATACACAATCTCTTGGGTATGATATTAAAGGGTCTTAATTTTACTTCCCTATATTACTAGCCAATCTAGTACACTTGTTAGAACCGGTCAGGTAGCATTAGTTGGTTTCTATTCTTGGGTGGCTTTTGGGTTAGTGTACATTTGAGGCTAGTTTACTAGTCTAGAAAAGGCCATACTACGAGAAAAAAAAATTTGATATGAGAAGTCCAGGGGTTAGAGTTCCAAGTTTGGGTAGAGAATTTGGTTCAATGTTTAGGTTTAAGGGTCTCCAAATGAAACCCTTACAGCTTGGCATGTTTGATGGCAGTATAGAGGTTGGGTGGTTTGAGCATAAGATAAGGGACCTGATCTCATCCTTAAGTCCTCCAATAAAGCTGTAAACATAGTAGGATTCAGGTTGGTTAGGTTATAACCTCTCTATTTTAAGCTTAAGGAGCTCAAACCTGTCCAAATACTTATCCACAAAAGTAATTTGTCTAAGCCTCTGCATCTCCTCCAACATATAATCATCTCCCAGTTCTTTGAACCTTTTAGCAATGGCTTCAGTAAAATCCTCTTAGTCTATTGCTCCTTTGTTTCTACTCCAATTTTGGTACCATGCCTTTTCCTTGCCTTGTAAATATAAGCTAGCCAACTAAACTTGTCTCTGAAGCATAACCTCTGTGACGAGCACTGAAGCCCGCACGTGTTCGAGTTAGTTCTCAGACGCCCATTTTTAGGGCCTAACACCATATGAGGCTCACTAAAACTCACAAATTGGCCACTTCATAATAGAAAGGGATTTATACCCAATTTATTGTTGATGGTCAATCCATGAAGGCATCCAATGTGGGCTTAAGAGGTAGGTTTTGATAAGTGTGAATTATATGTAGTTTTTTGATATGTTTTTAGCTGTGTTATTTAGTTGTTTTGGTTTTATTTAGGCTAATTTGTTAATATTTATGTTTTTGAAGTTAATTCTATGTTTTGTTTGATTTTCAGATTTAAATTGTTAATAAAGGGCTTAAAGTGCAAAAAGGATAAAGTTTAGGGCTAAAAGTGCAAATATGAAAAATTTAAGCGAGAAAACGAGTGTCCAGTCTAGAGCCTTGAGACGTGACCACATGAAAACATTGAAGCATAAGACACATGACCACATGGATTCCAGTGAAGGACGACACGTGGCCACGTGTGGAGGAAGAGTATACATACACGTGACCACGTGTAGAGAAGGTACATTGAGGGGCGTGGCCACGTGATCTAGTTTTCCCATTTTGCGAAGGATTTTCGAGCTTCCTGTTTTAGCAGAATTTGATTTCTATTATGTGACTGGAGTTTAACAAGGAGTCTACTACAATTTTGCCTATAAATAGGAAGCTAAAACACAAAAGAAGGGGATCAATTCTTAAAATTAAGCTTTACTTTTCCTTAGTTATTTTACGTTGCTTTGTTTTTACTGTTTTCTTCAACACTTTGTTTTAATTTTAAGAATGGTTTATGAGTAGTTTTCTTTAACTTTTGCTAAAGGATACTTGAATCCTTAACTTATATTGTTATGACTTAAGTTTGTTCTTCAATTTTTAATACAAGTTGATTATTTCTTGGTTCTTAAACATAGTCTTGTTTTTTTTTCTCAATCTTAAGTTAATTATTAACTTGATTAAGCATTGGTTAATTAATTGGTTTAAGTTGATTAATGACTTGCATGCTCTTAGGTTAATTTAGTTGGATTAATGCATGATTATAATCTGAATAAGCTATAATTGTGTGTTGATTTGGTAAGTTGAGATTAAGAAAAGTGTAACCAAGAATAGGTTGAAGTTAAATCTCTTGAGAAAGGCTTTAATAGATATCTAGGATACTTAATTCAGTTCCTTATGCTAAGTGTTAAGTTTATCTGAATAAGAAAATTTGATACTTGGAATGATAATCTTGAATAAAGTTATCTGGTTTTATTAAACTGAATTTTCCATAATCACTTTTATGTTTTCTTTTATTTAAGTCATAGCAATACTTGTTAAGGTGGATAGTCCTTTAGTGAAAGTTGTCTTTAATATTGATTTTTAACTCATTAAATTTACTTGCTTTCAATAGATCTCTTCTTTACTTTAACTCTTTCAATTGTTTTAATTTAGTTTTAAATTATTGTTTTTAGTTTTGATTCTTCAAATCATCACAACTTTGGGATTTTTCTTCTTTCTTTACATACAAAATTGATTTTGAAATTGAAATAGCGCATACAAGCATAAGTTTCCCTTGGGTTCGATATTTTGGATCATAATCTTATTTCCCTATATTACAAGCCAATCTAGTACACTTGCTAGACATCGATCAAGTTTTTGGCGCCGTGACCGGGGATACATTGGCATTTGTTTATTTATTTTGATTTCAAAGTAATTTTTCTGTGTTTTCTTCTTTTCTTCATCTAATTTCTTATTTTCTTTTTGGGTGACTAGTGGTTTATGGTGAGAGATAACCCCATTCTACCATTAGATCCTGAAATTGAGAGGATGTTTCATAGGATTAGAAGGCTAAGAGGCGACATGAATGACCCAGAAATAGAACAACCTATGAATGATCCACCACCTAGGATTAAAGAGCAAAACATACCCCTCCAAGCTCCCGAGAATGGGTATAGACCTAAAACCATTAGAGATTATGCTATTCCTAGGTGGAATGAAGAACATAGAAGTATTAGGATTCCTCACCACCAATCCTTTGAGATTAAACCCGCTACCATCACTATGGTACAAAGAAACTAATTTTCGGCTTTGAACATAGAGGATCCTACACAACATTTAGATATGTTCTTAGAAGTGAGTGACACTATGCAAATTCCTAATGTATCGACTGATGCAATTAGGTTGAAACTCTTTCCATTCACCCTAATAGAAAAAGCTAGGGATTGGCTTTAAATGCTACCAAATCAATCCATCCATTCTTGGCAACAAATGCAAGAAAAATTTATGTGCAAATTCTTCCCACCCACCAAGACTGCCCTCATTAGAAAACAAATTAGTGATTTTCAACAATATTATGAGGAGCCATTCCATGAAGCTTGGGAAAGATTTCGAAGACTCTTAAAAAGTTTTCCTTATCATGAAGTTCCTATTTTTCAATTAATGCATATTTTCTATGCAGGTGCCCATCCATCAACAAGATCTTTGTTAGATGCAGCTTCAAATGAAAGTTTCATGAATCAAATTCCCCGAGGATGCATTTTTACTCGTTGATGAGATGGCCATAAATGATGCTCAATGGGAAACCTCTAGAGCAACTCAAAAGAAACAGGGAGTTCATAATATTGATGAAGTAGCTATGTTGAAAGCTCAATTAGAATTAATAGAAAATAGATATTCAAAAGAAATAAATGAGCTTAAAGCTAAAAATATCTCTATGTTATCTAATGAAGTTGATTCTTATGCAGGAATTCCAGGACCTTTGGGAATGAAGAAAGCTGAAAGTATGGTAGAAGAAGTCAATGCCTTGAATCTGTATAGTAATACTTACAATGCGGGATGGAGAAACCATCCAAATTTTTCATGGAGGGAAGGTAATCAAGGTTCTTCTTCTAACCCCAATCTTAGACCCCAATTTAACCACAATCAAACTTCCAATAATCAACTTCCATACCAAAACCAAGCTCCACCTCATTACCCAGATCAATACCCATCACAAGCATACCACCAACCACCCGGTTTTCGAAAACCTCAACCTCCCCCTCCTCAAGAAAAGAAATCTAATATTGAAGAAATGATTGCAAATTTCATGGCTTCCCAAAACTCAATTTTAGCTAGTCAAAATGCTAGATGGATATTGCAAGATATTTGGATGAGAAACCAAGAGGCATCCATTAAGAACCTAGAAAACCAAATGGGACAACTTGCAAGTTCTTTATCAAACCATGCTCAAGGGATATTTTCATCCAATGTAGATCAAAATCCAAAAGAGGAAGCCAAAGCAATCACTTTAAGGAGTGAGAAAGAGTTAGAGAAGACTGAACTTGGTAAGAATTCTTCTAAAAAGGTGGAACCGACAACGGAGGTAAGTGTTTCTAACTCTGAAAATAATGAAAAAGTGCCTCCTACGATTGAGAAGAGTAAAGGTAAAGAAAAGCTTGTTTCTACTGTTTTTGATGAATCTTAATTACCTTTTCTTGTTCTAGCTAGAAAAGAAAAACAAAATGAACAATTGAGTAGATTTTTAGACATGTTTAAAAAGCTACATATAAATTTACCATTTGCTGAAGCTTTATTACACATGCCTAAATATGTTAAATTTATGAAAGAATTATGCACTAATAAGAAAAATCTAGAAGGCATAGGAACGGTTCAATTATCCGGTAATTGTAGTACTATATTAACCAATAAAATTCCTGAAAAATTAGAAGATCTAGGTAGTTTTACATTACCTTGTGAATTAGGAGGTAATTTTGTTGGAAATGCTTTATGTGATTTGGGTGCTAGTATTAATTTGATGCCTTATTCAATTTGCAGGAAATTGAATCTAGGTGATTTAAAGGAAACCCGAATGACGCTTCAATTGGCGGATAGATCGGTGAAGAGGCCAAAAGGAATCATCGAGGACCTATTGGTAAAAGTAGGAAATTTCATATTTTCGGTTGATTTTGTGGTGATGGACATGGAAGAAGATAGAAAAGTGCCATTAATTATGGGGAGGCCATTCTTGAACACAGCAAGAGCCTTAATTAATGTTCATGGACAAACGATTACTTTAAGATTTAACGAGGAGGAAATGGTTTTTAATTTTAATAAAATTTTAAAACACCCCTCGTATGATTTTGAAGAATCCATTTACTTTATTGATGAGGTTCAAGAATGTGCCAACACAAAGCAAGAGGAAATCATTCTCAAAGATGAGCTTCAAAGTTGCTTAATGCATCCAAAGAAAATGGAAGAGTTGGATACAAAGGAGAAAAAGTTGATATAAATTTTGGAACAAGAGCATAGTGAAGATAACGAAATGGAGGATGAACCATCCCCTCCTAAGGGAGATTCTGAACTTAAAACACTTCCATCTCATTTGAAATATGTATTTTTAAGTGATAATGCTGATCTGGTAATTATTTCATCTTTGTTGAAAGATTTGGAAGAAGAAATACTCATTGGAGTCCTCAAAAAGCATAAAGGAGCAATTGGTTGGGCAACATCCGACTTAAAAGGGATTAGCCCAAGCTATTGTACACATCGTATACCCATGGAGGACAACTTTAAACCGGTGGTGCAACCTCAATGAAGGCTCAACCCAACTATGTAAGAGGTAGTGAAAAAGGAGGTATTGAAACTACTTGATGCAGGTATTATCTATCCTATCTCTGATAGTAATTGGGTTAGTCCTGTTCAATGTGTGCCTAAAAAGGGGGGAATGACTGTAGTGATAAATGAAAATAATGAATTAATTCCTACACGCACAATAACGGGATGGAGAGTATGCATTGATTATAGGAGATTGAATAATACCACTAGAAAAGACCATTTTTCATTGCCCTTTATTGACCAAATGTTAGAAAGATTAGCAGGAAATAAATTTTATTGTTTCTTAGATGGATATTCGGGGTATATGCAAATACCTATAGTCCCGGAAGACCAAGAAAAGACCACATTCACATGTCCATATGGAACATTTGCATATAGGAGAATGTCTTTTGGTCTTTGTAATGTACCTACCACATTTCAACGATGCATGATGGCCATATTTCATTCATGACTTTATTAAAAAATTTATGGAAGTTTTCATGGATGATTTCACTATTTATGGTCATGATTTTGAATCTTGTTTGCATAATCTAGCATTGGTTTTGAAAAGGTGTCAAGAAACAAATCTTGTGCTAAATTGGGAAAAATGTCATTTCGTGGTTAGAGAAAGCATTGTTTTAGGTCATAAAATTTCTGAAAAAGGCATTGAGGTTGACAAGGCAAAAGTTGATTTGATAGAGAAATTACCTCCACCAACTAGTGTAAAGGGCATTAGGAGTTTCCTTGGTCATACCGGGTTTTATCGTCGGTTTATTAAGGATTTTTCTAAAATTGCCAAACCACTTTCTAATTTATTGCTTAAAGATACTGCATTTAACTTTAATGCTGAGTGTTTGTAGGCTTTTAACCTATTGAAGAAAAAATTAGTTAGTGCACCGATCATTGCATCACCTGATTGGAGCTTACCATTTGAAATTATGTGTGATGCAAGTCATTATGCAGTTAGAGCAGTCTTAGGACAACGAAAGGAGAAGATTTTCTACACCATCTATTATGCAACCCATACACTCATCGGAGCCCAAGTAAATTACACCACTACGGAGAAGGAACTCTTGGCAATAGTCTTTTCATTTGAGAAATTCAGGTCTTACCTCTTAGGATCTAAAATTACGGTGTAGTCCGACCATGCCGCATTGAGACATCTTTTTCCAAAGAAGGATTCTAAGCCAAGACTTATCCGATGGGTGTTACTACTTCAAGAATTTGATGTTGAAATCAAAGATAAGAAAGGCGCATAAAATTTTATGGCTGACCATCTATCTAGATTGGATCATGCTAGTATTGAAAAGGGAGAAATTTCTGACTTATTTCCCAATGAACATATTTTTGCTTGTTATACTTATGCAAATTCAGTTCCATGGTACACTAATATAGCTAATTTTCTTGCAGGTGGCTATCTTCCTACGGAATTTACTTGGCAACAAAAGAAAAAGCTCATAGCGGATGCCAAGCATTACTCTTTGGGATGATCCATACCTTATCAAGATATGCCCCGATCAAATACTAAGAAGATGTGTATCAAAATCGGGAGCAAGAAGCTATCATGAACCAATGTCATGGAGGTGAAGTTAGAGGTCATCACGGACCAAATAGGAAAGTTCAAAAGATACTCTAATTGGGTTTTTTCTGGCCTACTTTATTTGAGGATGTAAGATCTTTTATAGCTACTTGTGATAGATGCCAACGAGTAGGGAATATATCCAAAAGAGATGAGATGCCTATGAACAATGTGCTAGAACGTGGAAATCTTTGATGTTTGGGGCATTGATTTTATGGGACCTTTTCCAAATTCATTCGGGTTGGAGTATATTTTGGTAGTTGTGGATTATGTGAGTAAATGGGTACATGCAATAGCTACTAGGACATGTGATGCAAAAATTGTGCTAGAATTTATTAGAAAGAATATTTTCACTAGATTTGGAGCACCTAGAGCTATTATAAGTGATGGAGGCAAAATTTTGTCAACCATCAATTCAAGACCTTGCTTAAGAAATTTGGTGTTAAACATAAAATCACAACCCCATACCACCCTCAAGCCAATGGACAAGTGGAAGTATCTAATAGGGAGTTGAAATCAATCTTAGAAAAAACAGTGAATAACTCTAGAAAAGATTGGTC